>CM066041.1:104767311-105967311 GCA_033557465.1 Ichthyophis bannanicus | reverse complement strand
CTTGAGCCTGATCAAGATTTACTTTTGAACTTGTACTTTAAGGCTAGGAATGAGCCCTTTATGTGGTGGACAATAAGGATGTTTCCGGATGTCTCTAAAGCTACTCAGAAACGTAGGCAGCAGTTTCTTTTGCTGGGTCCCCGGGTTCTGCAGTTGGGTGGGTTATTTTATTTTATTTTTTTTTCTTTGCTACCCGTGTAGATGCTTAATTAAATATCAGGGTGTTAGTTATACCTTTTTTGAGCCGGCACACTTTATTTATTTATTTTATTTATTTTATTTATTTAACAGTTCTTCTATACCGCTCTATTTTAGATCAGAGCGGTTTACATTCAACATCAACCATACAACACAGGAACCCTGAGTTGTATTTACAATAAACAGGAGATCAACTTGTAAGTAACTGGGGGGAACTATGTACATTGTATAACATATCTACATCTTATTTACACTGGGGGTCCTGATTCCATTTCAGTGGGTATCTTCTGAGCGATCAGTTGATTATCCTTTTTCATGCTGAGTCTGATTGTTTAATTGTAATGAGTGATTGTCTGAGGGGGCATATGTATGATTACTAGTGCTGGATTCAGGGTAGTATGTGGTGAATAGGTGCTGCTTTAATGCCTTCCTGAAGTCAATTAGGTAAGTGATGTTTCGAATACCAGTTTGTCGCTGGTAAAGATGTGACTCTACCTTAGCAGTTTGGGCTACTCCACCTACCTCCTCTATAGTGGTGGGGGATTTAGGTCTGTGAAATAGTAAATTTTTGCACTAGTTTTGTGTCTATTTCCTTTAACTGTTCCTTTGATTTTGTCTTGCCCTCATCTATTTTGTTGGCTACTAAATCTTAGTTCTTCATGAATGAGTGTAAGAATAGGGAAGGTATTCCTTTATTCTTTTGTTTTTTCTCTTCCTTTTAAATTGTATTCTTTTTTGTAACAAGCATGTATCTTGTGTAAAATTAAAACTGCATAAATAAAAAATTAAACAAAAACAAAACAAAAAACAAAATGCAAAGCCTTCCTGCAGCAAAATCCATTTATAAAAAAACAAACAAATCACCCCTAACTATGGGCCAACTAACACATATACCTCTTAAAAGGCCATTCACACAAATCCACTTCACTTCAAACCAAAAAAATGTTCACAAAGATTATGAAAGCGACTAAACGCAAACTGCAAACCCTGAGAAAACACCCTATACATGCGCAACAAATACCAATATTTCCTCACAATATTCTTAATAGTAAAAGCTTCAGGTAAGACACATACTTGGCTCAAAGAGTTTTGTTCTGGACTCTGCAAAAACAAATTGTCCTGATTGACATTTTTTACTCTAACAAACGCTCGCCTAATCACTCCAGCGGGATAATTCTTCTGTCTAAAACGTTGAATAAGTACGCGAGCTTGTGATCTAAACTCCAGATCATCTGAACATACCTTACAGGTCTTCAGGGTTTTTGGTTTGCATTTAGTCGCTCTCATAATCTTCGTGAACATTTGGTAATTACATGCCCACGTGTTTTGTCAAGCCAGCAACGGGGAGTGGGGGACATAGAGCATGTGGTCATTGTGCTATCTGCCCGTTCTCTTTAGAGATAGCTGAGTATAGATATCCGACATTGGGTACCAGCTATGTGTTGCGATCATGCATTAGTTGTGAATTGGAGGCAGTGGTATACATGACCATTTGTCCTTGTAATAAGATTTATATTGGACAAACATCATGGAAATTTAAAACCCATATAATTGAATATGTTTCGACCCTGCATAAGGGAGTTCTGTCGGCTCCAGTGGTAGAGCATTGGCAGACATTTGGCCATCAGATATCACAACTTAGATGTTGCGTGCTTACACAGTTTACAGTGGAGGGTGGAATCAGTTACTATGTAGGAAACAATTCTTCATATTTTGGTGGCAGACGGTGGCTCTGAAGGGTCTTAATACAAGTGTGGAGTGGCATTGGTTTTATTGAAAAGTCCTCTTGGAAGTCTGGTAAAAAATGTTTTTGGTTTGAAGTATTCTGGGTGTTCAAGGTGAAGTGGATTTGTGTGAGTGGCCTTTTAAGAGGTATATGTGTTAGTTGGCCCATGGTTAGGTGTGATTTGTTTGTTTTTTTATGAATTGATTTTGCTGTAGGAAGGCTTTGCATAGTGGGAGGGGTGTTTTTATTGGTTAAGAGTAGGATAGATGTTTTTGATTGGAGGGTTCTTAGTATTTAATGGCTCTGTTCTGTTGGTGTGAGAACCTGCATTTTCTGGAAGGAGTCAGCTGTGGTTTTGGTGTTTTGTTTCAAAGGAAAAAAAAGGTAAATGTTAAGATTTTTTTGATGCTGGTAGTAGCTTTGTAAGTTTTTATGGTTTTGATTTTGTGGTTTCTTGTTTTGTAGTAGCATATGTTGTGGATACAGGTTACGTTTCAAGTATTCTGTGACTAATTGGGGTCCATATTGCATTGTTTGTAGAATGTTTTGAATTACCTTTGAAGAAGCCACAGTAGCGATGAAACCATTGACTGTGGTCAGCAAATTAATATATTGGAATCTGAGTAGCAGCAGTTATCAGCAGGGACAGCAGTGGTAAAGCTGTTGGAAAAACTGTCAGAGTGAATCTGCATATTGGAATCTGCGTATTATATGGCTGAGTCATAGTTTTGGCTTTTGTATTCCCCTAACTATATTGAAATCCTTTGAATGTTTAGCACTTCATTTTTTAATGGTTTTTCAGAATGTATGGTATTTGATTTTAACTATTTATTGTGTTGTGAATATTGTTAATGTTGTTCAGCTTCTTAAGGCTGTGGGAATGATGATGAAGGTGACTAGGTGGTTTTGGTTTCAGAGTGTTGTACCAGTAGAATCCATGGTTTGAGTTCCTGCTTGCCAATAAATATGGTTAAAAATTTTAAGAGCTAAAAACTACAGTACTTGTTAGTAATATTTGTATGATGTGTATTCTGAGTTTGTTTTTTTGTTTTTTAGATATTCCAGTATATAAAGAATACATGAGGACCATGGGTCAATTTTAGCTGGCAATGAAAAAGGTGCTAGAACTCCATATCACCTTGTACCCCCTCAAAAAAAGCCCTAGTCTTATCTAGCATGGCAGTTCTTTTGTCATGCTCTTACTATAATTTATAGGTGTCCTTCAAAAATATAGGTGTGGGCATTTATGTTGGTTCTATGTTGGAGTGAATGTCTACTGTGATGAGGAAGTTCCATTCTCTACCTTAAAAACACAGGATTCACTGAATTCTAGTCCTGAAACTGACAGGCAGGCAGGCCATGTGAGCAGCTGTTGTCAGGGACGACAAAAACAAACTCAGCCAGGAGGTTTGAAAACATGCCCAGCTGAGAGACATTCCCCAGTTCCTAATAGCTTGCACCTGGAAAGGGGAAGAGCTTATAGCCACTATAAGAGCTATGCAGGAAATACAGAGTTAGAACTGAGAGATCTAGGAGAACTGGCTGAAGGAGGAGAATTAGCTGAAGCAGCTGACCTAGAGGAAGAAGGAGGAGTTTCAGACTTTGACCCAGGACGTGAGTCAGAGTCAGAACCAGGAAGAGTTCACCACAGAAACTACCCAGAGTCCTACAGGAGGAAGCAGCTAGTAAGGGCAGAGAACAGGTGTGAATGTTCTGCTGATTGCAAACCCTTTGGAGCTCAGAGGCAACGTTCCAACCGGAGTGAGTGGAAGCCTAAAGACAAACAGTATGTATCTGAGAGCTGTAGCCTGAAGAATGATTCTGGTGGGAAGTTAAAGTTTGTAGATAAAAGAAATACCTACAGGGTTAATGCTGAGAAGCCTCGTGCAGAAAATCCTAGGTGGGGGCAGGGCTTTAACACCCAGCCGAGGGATTTAAGCACAGAGCTGAAGAGAGAGCATTTAACACCTCCAGAGAGAGAAAGGTATTTCCCAGAAGATGTGTGCATGTCTGAGGAAGATATCCTAGAAGTTCCTAAGCCTCAAAGAAAACCCCGCAGGCTGAAACCTGGTGTTAGGAGGGGAGAAGTATTAAAGCCTGAAGATAGAGCCAGTAAGCTTTCCAGGGGGAGAACCTCATACAAGAAGTGGGACTATAGAAACCCTGAATGGTGGCTTCCCTCTCTCCCAGACACTGAGGAATACGGTAGCTGGTATTCCAGCCCTAGAGGGAGTTGCACAGAGAGACACTGTGACGGCACGTTACAGGGGAACTTGCAGAGGTATTCTGATAAAGAGAAGTCAGATAATTCTGGATGCATACAGGAGCCTATGATCATTGATACACTCAGTGAATGTTCATTTAATGGTGACCCAATGGACTGCACATTGATTTTATCTGATAAAGTGACGTCTTTGTGTTAGTCAGGGCTGTGTAGTGTGTAAGGCAAACACTACAACTGAAGAATGCTGTTTTGCTCATAGTGAAACTATGTGCTGCGTTTGAATGTTTAACTTTGACCATTTACTTTGAGAAGCAAGAAGAAGCTGTTCTACTTTCCTTTATGTTTTGCCAGAAAGCATGGCTTATTTATTTTGAGCATTGTGTTATGTTTATTTGAATAATCCGACCCCCGGGAGGGGAAATAAATCCTTTTACCTTCAACCACTCGTGTTGCACAACTACTTAATTGCCATCAGACACAGACCTGCTAGCCCTAGGCGGTAGCCTGCCCACCTGGTGGTGACATTACTCCTGCACACTTGGGAGGCCCTATGTTTTATTTGTGTACCAGACTTTTCCTCCTGGAGCTGGCTGGGAATAGCAATGCTGCAGTTGCAGCATTCATGATCACTGTGGACCGGGAAAAGGGAGATTCAGACATTGGTCAAAAGTGCGACCTAGGGTCCCCTTTGGGTTCTGTGACCCCTTTCTGTGGACTGTCACTACATTTGTTGGGGTAAAATAACAAGGAAACACCCTGCTATTTGTAAATGAGGGCTCGTGGACCAAGATCCCAGTCCTGGTTCTAATTGAGCTGGAGGTTGCTGGCCCCCTCTGCCCTCCAAAGCCTTTTTTGGAAATTTATAATCAGTCTTGAAACTAAATAGTAGATATCCACAATGCTTTGAAATAAGGAGCAAAAGACCCCAGACTAGAACTGGGGAACTCTCTACAGATAAGCATGGGATTCCACATATCAATTCTACTGTCTGCAGAATCTCTTGAAGCACATTCCCCAATGAAAATGAGTCTCCTAGGATTTGTATGTGTGAGATTCTCCTGTAATATTATTGAAACTAATAAAGACTCCTCTACCCAGCAAAAAAAAAAAAAAAGCTAAGAAGACTTAAGTCCTGACCACAGGTGAACATAAGATATGCCAATGTCCATCAAGCCTAGTATCCTGTTTCCAACAGTGGCCAATCTAGGTCACAAGTAGCTAGCAGTTTCCCCAGAAGACACAGGTTCCACAATGTTTGTATTGGGATAAGCAGTAGATTTCCCAGGTCCTCTTTAATAAAGGTTTATAGACCTTTCCTCCAGGAACTTGTCCAAACCTCTTTTAAAACCAGCTACACTAACAGCTTTTACTACATCCTCCAGAAACAAATTCCAGAGTTTGATTACACGTTGAGTGAGAAAATATTTTCTCTTAGTTTTATATGGGTTTCACTGTAGCTTCATTGCATGTCCGCTAATCTTTCTACATTTTGATGGCATAAACAGTTGATCTACATTTAGCTGATCCACTCCATTCATTAACTTATCAACCTCTATCATATCTCCCCTCAGCTGTCTCTTTTCCAGGTTGAAGAACCCCAACATTTTTAGCCTCTCCTTATTGGCATATCCTTCCATCACCTTTACCATTTTGTTGACTCTTCTCTGTACTTATTCTAATTCCGCTATATCCTTTTTAAGATACGGTGACCAGAACTGTACACAATATTCAGGGTGCAGTCCATGGAACAATAAAGAGGCATTATAATATCCTTTGTTTTATTCTCCATTCAATTCCTTATGATTCCTTATGATTCCTAGCATTCTATTTGCTTTCTTGGTCGCCACTGCACACTGGGTGGAGGGTTTTAACATGATATCCACGATGACACCTAAATCCTTTTCCAGGTTGGTGATTCCTAATGTGGAACCTTGCATCGTGTAACCATAGTTTGGGTTGTTCTTTCCTAGGTGCATAACTTTGCACTTGTCCACATTAAATTTCATCTGCCATTGGAACGTCCAGTCTTCCAATTTATTAAGGTCCTCTTGCAATTTTTCACAATCCTCTTGGGTTTTAACAATTTTGAATAATTTTGTCATCTGCAAACTTGATTACCTCACTCGTTGTTGCCATTTCCAGGTCATTTACAAATGCTTAAAAAGCAGCAGACCCAGCACAGATCCCACTATTCACCTTTCTCCATTGGGAAAATTGGCCATTTAACCCTATCCTTTACTTTTTATCTTTTAACCAGTTCCTGATCCACCATATTACACTGCCTCTTATCCCATGACTTTTTAATTTTGCCAAGAGTCTCTCATGAGGGCCCTTGTCTAAGGCTTTCTGAAAATCCGGATACGCTACATCAACTGACTCACCTTTGTCTACCTGTTTATTAACACCTCCAAAAAATATAACAGATTAGTAAGACAAGACCTTTCCTAACTAAAGCCATTTTGTCCGTCTCCCATTAAACCTTGACTATCTACATGTTCAGAAGTTTTGTTCTTAATAATGGTTTCTACAATTTTTCCTGTACTGACATCAACCTCACAGGGCTGTAGTTTCCTGGATCACCCCATGGAACCCTTTTTAAAAAATTGCTATTACATTGGCCATCCTCCAATCTTCAGGTATTACTGATGATTTAATAGTTCACAGATTAGTAATAGTAGGTTTGCAATCTCATATTTTAGTTCTTTCAACACCCTTGGATGTATACCATCCAGTCCAGGTGATTTGCTACTCTTTAGTTTATCAAAAAGTTGTAATACATCTTCCCAGTTTATCAATATTTCTTGCAATTCTTCTGCTGCATCAACTTTAAATACCATTTCAGTTATGGGTAACTTCACTACATCTTCAGTAAAGTCCAAAGCAAGGAATTCATTCAGTCTCTCCGCTATGGTCTTGTCCCCTCTTAGTGCCAGTTTTACCCCTCTATCATCTAATGGTCCAACTGACTCACAGGAGTTTTTGCTACGAATGTATTTTTATTATGTGTTTTTGCTTCCACAGCAAGCTTTTTTGAAAATTCTCTTTGCCTACCTTATCAATGCCCTGCATCTAACCTGCCAGTGCTTATGTTTCGAGTTTTCGTCATTTGGCTCCTTTTCTGTAGGATCATGACATAATGGCAGATAAAGAAAGAACACACATACCTCAAGGACTCTCATACAGGAGTAATGTGCAATGGATCAGAATCTCAGTTCCCTCCTCTGTAAGATATAATGAAACATTCAGTCATGTAGCATACACCTAGAAAAGCTCTGCTGTCTGAATCATGCTGAGCTGGGTGTTTTGACCAAATTTTGCAATGTCAACTCAAGCTCACTGAAAACTAGAGGTGTACATTTGTTGCAGTTGAGTTGATTCACCTGGGTGCCTAAAAAAAGTTTGGTGAATGCAAATCACTTATGCACATGTAATTAGTGCATGTACAATCAATTTTCAGGTGGAAAAGGTTTGTAGCGCATAGAAGGCATGAAATGAAGAGGAGCACACACAAACATGAAAACCTGATTTTAAGCAAACATCAACCAAACTTGCTTGTGGTCATGCACACTACTACTACTGCTACTATTAATCATTTATATATCGCTGCAAGGCGTAAGCAGTACTGTATAGATGCTTGCAGAATACAGTCCCTGCTGTAATGGGAGTCCAACGTTTTATGTAGGAAGCCAAGCAAGAACTAAACTAAATACAGTGGTGTACCAAGGAGGCTATCATGTTCCCCAGGCACTGGCCTGAGTGGAGAGGCGCTCAAGAAGGGAAGGCTGTTTCTTGACAGCACAGCGAGGTACCGATTTGGATATGGTGCATTGCCGCTCTGAATCTCAGCAGAGAAATATAGGAGCTGTCTAGATTGGAAGGAAAGAATTGTTCCAGGGCCTTTGTTGCTGCCCCTGCCAACAACTGCTTTTTTCTGTCTCTGCCAGCACCATGATGAGCACATTCGAAAGTCTTGGTGTCGGATTTCCCATATACTGATCTCATCATTTATTTATTTACGTGCTCATATATTGCCTCAAGGCAGTTTGCATTAAACCAAGAACCAATAACTGCGATGAATTCATGAGGTAGCACCATTTTTTTGGTCTAATTATTTTGGGCAACCTGCCCATTACAGAGCTGGCTTGGTGGAAAGAAACAGCAAGATGCACAGGAAACACTCAGGAAGACAGATTGCTATTGACAAATTTGTTAACTTGGAACTCCCTACTGAGACCAACTACTGTAGAAGTTTTAAGCATTTGTAATTGCAAGAATTAAGAGCAGTATGGGCCTAGAATATTTCATACTTCTTGTTTATAATGCATTCTGTTTGTTCCATAGCATGCAATACTGAATTTTTTTTTTAAAGCAGAAAACATATTTGGCAAGCTAAGACTTTCCTTTTGAACCCAGGAGTGTTTATCTCTCAACTACTATTAGTATGAACTATTACTAAAATCATCTCTAACACCTGGGCTTGATAGAACTTGGTCTGACCCAACATGTCATTTCTTATGTTATGTTCGTAACTATAGCACCTTGGAGGGCATGCACATGAAAGGAAATTTTGATATGTCATTTTGTTTCAGTTTTATCATTTTTATATTTTGTTTCCCCTATATATATTTTGTTCCATTTTAATGCATGTTATATTTTCACCAAAAACATTAAGCCTTAATTTGGAAAGTGTAAAAATGCCAACATAATCATAAAGAGCATATGCCACACTAAAGCAAAATTAGTTATATACCCTTTATCGTACTCCATGCACTAGGGTAGAGGAGTAGTCTAATGGTTAAAGCAGTGGGTTGATAACAAGGCAAGCAACGTTTGCTCTTTACCATCTTGAGCAAGTCATTTAAGCCTCCATTGCCTAAGGTACAAACTTAGGGGTATGTTTACTAAAGTTTCTTAACGTGCGTGCCGTGTTAGTCTGCAGGATGCCATATAAGGATTGGGCAGTCCGGTCAAAAATAGTAAAACGGGATTAGCGAACGCGCTCTTGTGTGCCACGCACATTAGCGCACGGGTAACGCGCGTGGGAAGCATAAGCAGGTGCGCTGATGTGCAAACAGAGGAACAGGGCTGCAATACAATGGTGAAGACACTGACAGATGATGCAGGGGTCATGGGCAGGGGCGGCCCAAGGGAGGTGCGGGGCCATGTGCGGAGACTCAGTGCGGGGCCTCATTTGCATAAGTGGCCTTATTTGCATAAATATTTGCATAATGTTACCATACACTAACTTTTAGTAAACATGTCTCTTAATGAGTGTATGGATAAAGAAAGACTAAAAGATTTCTACATTACTATAATCCAGTGCCAACCGCCAGCCACATTAGGAACCACTACAAACGCTGCCCATTTAGAACCCATAGCAAACCCACCGTATCCTGACAGCATTACCAGGACTCACAAAGCACCATACCCTACCTATCAAAAGGCAACACTGCAAATATTAAACCAATACATTTCAGAGAATACTGGGGAAAGAGAACAAGTGGCAATGTCAAATAGGAATTACATAAACAGAATACCTCAGCTCAGTTACACATGCAGAACATAGACCATCACCAAACAAGGAATCACAATTTAGAAACAGGAAGGCAATAATTAAACTGGGAACCCCAAAAGCCAAACTTGGAAGTACAACAACACTGTAGAAATAAAACTATAAATTAATTTCCTCTTGTACCAAACAAAGCACAGACGTTAATGATGCACATTTCCTAGAGGTTTCATATTCCAGTTAATAAATTCAAAATAAAGAGATATTTCTACCTTTTGTGCATTTTTTTTCAGTTGCAATTGTTCCAGCCACTTTCTTCTGGTTTCTTCATTTTTTCTGCTAACTGTCCATCGTCTGCTGTCCATTTGTTCTTTCTTCTCTCTTCTAGTTTTTTTTTCCATTCTCTCTCTCTACATCTGCTTTAAAATACTAATCTTTCTCCTTTTGCTCTTTCCTCATTCCTATTTCATCCACACAAATTTTACACCTCCATCCTCAATCCCCACTTATTCTCCCAATACCAGGCCAATTGTAGATTTTTCATCCCTCCCACACAAAATATTTGTCCCCTCTCCATTTTACTCTCCCAGCCCCATCCCATTCTAATCCTCCCCCAACATCAGCTCCCTTCTAGTTCCAGTCTCACCCAGCATCCATTCCCTTCTAGTCCCTGCATCAGCCCATTTCCAGTCCTAGCCCACCATCAACCCATTTCCAGTCCTAGCTCCCCCATCCATTTTCAGTCTGAGTCCCTTCATCAGCTCATTTCCAATCCTAGCCCCCCATCAGCCCATTTCTAGTCATTTCCTAGCCCCATCATCAGCCCATGTCAAATCATAGCTCCCCTCCACTCAGTCCAATTCCAGTCCAAGCCCCCCCCCATGAGCCTACTTTCAGTTCTAGCCCCTCCATGAGTCCATTTCAATTCAAGCCCCCACCACAGCCCATTTCCAATCTTAGCTCCCCCCAACAGCCCATTTCCAGTCCTATCCTAGCTGCTCCATCAGCCCATTTTCAGTCCTAGCTCCCTTCCCTCACAGCCCATTTCCATTCCAAGCTCCCTCCCCATCAGCTATTTGCAGTTCAAGCCTCCCCTTCCACTCAGCCCATTTCCAGTCATAGCAACCACCCAACCATTACCAGTCCTAGCCCCCCATCAACCCACTTCCAGTCCTAACCCCCCATCACCCCCATTTTCAGTTTAAGCCCCCCCTATAACCCATTACCAGCCCTAACCCCCCATCAGCCCACTTCCAGTCTTAACCCCATCAGCCCATTGACAGTCCTTAACCCCCCATCAGCCCACAGCCCATTACCAGTCCTAACCACATCAGCCCACCTCAAGTCCTAACCCCTCCCCATCAGCCCATTAGCAGTCCTAACCCACCCCCACCCCCAGCCCATTAGCAGTCCTAACCCACCCCCAGCCCATTAGCAGTCCTAACAACCCACCCCCCCAGCCCATTAGCAGTCCTAACAACCCCCCAGCCCATTAGCAGTCCTAACAACCCCCCCAGCCCAGCCCATTAGCAGTCCTAACAACCCCCCCAGCCCAGCCCAGCCCATTAGCAGTGCTAACAACCCCCAGCCCAGCCCAGCCCATTAGCAGTCCTAACAAACCCCCCCGAGCCCAGCAGCAGTCCTAACAAGCCCCCCCAGCCCAGCCCATTAGCAGTCCTAACAAACCCCCCCAGCCCAGCCCATTAGCAGTCCTAACAACCCCCCCCCAGCCCAGCCCAGCCATTAGCAGTCCTAACAACCCCCAGCCCAGCCCATTAGCAGTCCTAACAACCCCCCCCCGCCCAGCCCAGCCCATTAGCAGTCCTAACAACCCCCCCAGCCCAGCCCAGCCCATTAGCAGTCCTAACAACCCCCCCAGCCCAGCCCAGCCCAGCCCATTAGCAGTCCTAACAACCCCCCCCAGCCCAGCCCAGCCCATTAGCAGTCCTAACAACCCCCCCCCAGCCCAGCCCAGCCCAGCCCAGCCCATTAGCAGTACTAACAACCCCCCCCCCCAGCCCAGCCCAGCCCAGCCCATTAGCAGTCCTAACAACCCCCCCCAGCCCAGCCCAGCCCATTAGCAGTCCTAACAAACCCCCCCCCCAGCCAAGCCAAAATTAAAAAAAAAGAAAACCTGTCTGCTGCCGCGGTCGGGGCCGCCGCGGCAGAATCGAGCGTGCCGCGGGGCCCCCCTGTGCACGGCAGAGCCTGCCCTCCCCTGTAGCAGCTCTCTCTTTGGAGCTGAAGTCAGACGCGCCGGCTTGCAGAGCAGAGCGCGAGGGAAGAGTTTCTCCCTCGCTGCTCTGTTAAGCCAGCGGGGGCTGATGGGAACTTCCGATCAGCCCCCGCGGGCTTAACAGAGCAGCGAGGGAGAAACTCCTTCCTCACGCTGTGCAAGCCGGCGCGTCTGACTTCAGCTCCAAAGAGAGAGCTGCTACAGGGGAGGGCAGGCTCTGCCGTGCACAGGGGGGCCCCGCGGCACGCTCGATTCTGCCGCGGCGGCCCTGACCGCGGCAGCAGACAGGTGGGTTTTTTTTTTCCAATTTTACTTTTCAAAAGAATGTTTTTTGCGCGGGGCCCCCTGAAACGCGGGGCCCTGTGCAAAAAACATTCTCGCTCAATGGACGGGCCTGCCCTGGTCATGGGTTCAATCCCTCACTGTGCCCAATGAATAAGGCTGGCTGAGGCACTACCATTTATGTGTAATATTGCATTATGAGGCTTTTAAATTTTATTTTAATTACTGCTGCTAGCAAACACACTCTCAAAGCACTGTAACATAAGGTGCTGCATAAGGCACCCCATAAGGTACCCCAGAGGGCACATTTTAAAGTGCACTGTCCGCCACGGCACCCTACAATGTTGCTGAAAGGGTGGCGTATAGGGCGCCATATAGGGTGCCCTATGAGGCACAGCAAGGTCATAGCACTGTTTTTGATGGCAGCACTGTGCATTTAAACGCATGAAAATCTTAAGTAGGTGCGCTGACATGCAAGGAGGAACAGCAGTGTAGCACAATGGTTAAGGCACTGACTGATGATACAAGAGTCATGAGTTTGATCCCCAGTGTGCCTAATACATAAGGCTGGCTAAGGCATCAGCTTGGACATGTAAGTATTGTTTCCTGCGGTATTTTATTAATTGCTGCCAGCAAACACACCCTCATGTGCCGTAACCTAAGGTGCCGCATAAGGCACCCTATAAGGCACTCCATAGGGCACATTATAAAGTGCACTATCCGCCACGGCACCCTATAATGTCCCCTATAGGGCACCCTATCAGTCACTCCATAGGATACTGTATAGTGCACCTTATATGGACGGTAACCATAAGGTACCCTATAGGGCGCCCTATAAAGCACCCTCTGAGGCACCTTATGGGTACAGTACACTGAGGGTGTTTTTGCTGGCAGCACTAATGTACATTAAAAATAGATAATGCTTTGGACAGCCCTATCAAATTACCCCACTGTGGGTTTGAACCCATGACCTCTGACTCCACTGGCAGTGAAGTAACCAGTGGGCTACAGTTGCTAGCAAACCCCTGGCTGGCTGCAGAAGGACTGCACTTCACCACACAAACAGTCTGCTGTGGTCACCAGGATAGGGTTAACCCACCCATACCCATGATGCACTGCACATGCAAATCAGCAGTCTACAGATGATCACAAGATGGGGTATGCACCCCCACAGCACCTCGGCCTGGTAGGGGGAACTGACCGTGTGTGGTACTGGCACAGAGTAGCTACACACCGTCACATTGTGCAGGTACTGCACTCACCCTGAGGGCGAGGTTGGGCGCCCAGCACCAGGTCCACAGCAGAGATAGGCCATGCTGCAGGTCCCCAGCAGTGCTAATGTGTGAGATAGGTAGTTTCTGCAGACACACCTTGGATATATCTACATGTCTCAGTCAGGTGTAGCCCCTATGGACCCCTAGGAGGATTATGTACCACCACCCTCCTCCTCCTCCTCCTCCAGGGCTGAGGGTGGTAAACAGGGTCTCCCACCAACAGATCCACATTCTACCTCCCTGCAATGGTGGCAGTAGAGGGGACCATCAACCCCAGTCCTGCTGGGGAACAGACACCCTACAGGGCAGTAAATGCAGCTCTGTACACATCCATAATGCAATAGCAGACAGACATTAGGCCTGGATATGCTAAGCTGCACCCCACCACTATCTGATATTCTCCTGCAGCAAGCCTTCAACCGCTGCACCCTGCAAGGCTCTCCATCAAGACACATACCAGCTGCAGACAGTCTGCTAGCTAGTCCATAGTGCATGTTCCTGGTGGAAATGCGTGCACCCAGAACTAGGATGTCAGCATACACAACAAGCAGATAAGTCAGTGACTAGGCCCCAAAAGGAAACCCATAAATATCACATGAGAAAAATACTATATAGCACTATGGGGGTGCCTAGCCATGCTGGCGTCACTGCACAGTCAGGGTGAGAGTGATCTCCCAGCAGGACATGCTGTGGCCACCCTGTCTGTGCAGGTGGTGGTCGGGCACTACAATGTCGCAGCCAGCTCCCTATGCCCTGTGCAGATGCATCCTGGCCAGGCCACCCTGTCCGGGCTATACCCATGGTACCTTGCTGCTCATTATGCACATTGGCAGGCCAATACTGGCAACAGTGCTGGCAGTGTGGGCTGTGGAGGGTGTTTGCAGTCACCACACACTGGATAGACAGACACACACTCCCACACCTATGCCAGCATTGTGCTACTATAGAGGAGTTTAGCAGTCCTGGCCACCACACCAGTCCTGGGCACAGTGCAGGCATGGATATGGTACGCAATACTGTTGGGGGTCACTCCCCAGGGTGGTAAACACTGTCAGAGACCAGACCTGCAGCACACTCCACAGACATCAGAAAGGTTGCTATGATGGAGCTCAATCAGCAAACTGTGCTTAACGTAGGAATTGCTATCTGCCAGTAATCATAGCAAACTTTTGATAGCTGTGTACCGTATTCCCAGGTGTAAGGTGGCATTGCTAAGGTATGCAAGTGCTAGTATTGGGAGATGCACGCAGGGCCCAATGTCCTGCCTCTCCAGGAGGCATTGGCTAATGGAGCCTGTGGGTGTGGGTGTGTCTGCCCCTGTTGGCTGCTGCTTTACGGCAGAGGTTCCCAACTCCAGTCCTGGTGTGCCAAACACTGTTCGGGTTTTCATGCTGTCCCTCATGAATATGCATGAGATACATCTGCATACCATGGGGGTAGTGCATAGATATGCAGCACAGGCATCTTTATTAGAGGCAGCATGGAACCTGAATGGTGTTTGGCCCTCCAGGACTGCATTTGGGAGACTCTGCTCTAGGTAATGCGCCTGTTTATGGTGTCTTTGCTCTGTAGGGTAAAATGTAGGTGTTTTGGGCATGTTTACGTCATCTGCAATAAACGTTCTGTCTGTAGTAGCATGTTTCAGTTGTGGGTAAAATATGGGGACTGGGTTGGCAGGCACCATAGCTGGGACTTGAACCTGTGACCTTCTGCCTCCAAACACACTGGTTGTGTGCTCTGCACCACCGTGTTGCCACAGAGACTGTGCATGCCCTGGTGATACCATGACTGTTTGTCCGGCAGGGCCTGTCTGTTGCAGTGCATGGCACCCACCTACACAGGGCTAGGCCATGGTCTGCTCTGGGCAGCTGCCACTGCCCCCTCCACCACCAGTACCCCTCCGCCACCATGCGGACATGGCCTTATATTGGAGACAGCATAAAACCTGAATGATTTGTGGCCCTCCAGGACTGCATTTGGGGGACTCTGCTCTAGGTAATGCGCATGTTTCTGGTGTCTGTGCTCGGTGGGGTAAAATATAGGCGTTTGAACCATGCGTATGTTCTCTGCAATAAAGATTTGTCCTTACTATCACGGTTTAGTAGCGGGTAAAATATGGGGACTGGATTGGCAGTAGCCCCAGATGGGACTTGAACTTGTGACCTTCTGCTCCTGAACACACTGGCTGTGTTCACCGCAACACACTGTGCTCACAGAGACAGTGCAGTCCCTGGAGATACCATGGTTGTTTGTCAGACAGAGCCTGTCTGTTGCAGTGCATGGCACCCACCTACACAGGGCTAGGCCATGGTCGGCTCTGGGCAGCTGCCACTGCCCCCCTCCACCACCAGTACCCCTCTGCCACAATGCTGACATGCCCTTCTGCTGGTGGTGCTGGTGGTGTGCAGTCACAAGCCATCCAGTGTGCAGGTAGGCAGCTGCCTATGGTGCATGTTCTGGGGTAGGGGTGCTTGCATAGGCGTCCACGCTTCCCCCCAACACCGCCTGCCAATGTTCTGTGCCCTTGGGGGTACCTGCTGGGTACTATCCCCTGTGACACTGTGATAAACACTCTCGTGCCCATGTTGGGCCCTCATCAGTTGCTGTCTGGCTGCTGATCAGTTTTAGCATTCCTACATGCCATCTAGGCATCTGCCTAGTCCACACTGTGCCCCAGCTGCACCACAGTATGTGCCGCCTGCAGCCCTCTGTATCCCCTTTCCTAGCATCTGTCCTGTTGCCCATTCCGACATGCCCGCCCTGCTGTTGTGGAACATGTGCATGCCATAGGTAACCTGTCCAATGGAGAGGGAAACCCTGATCAGTGCTATTTCACTGTGGGATCATTCACCTTGTATGGGGACGGAGCGTAGACCCTTCCAAAATTGTTTTTTATTTTTTGGGGCTTTCTTGGGAGTGTTTTTTGATGTTTCCCATTACTATCACTATTGCCCAGCTTGATTATGATTTTTTTTAAATTTTGTTGGGGTCCTTTTCAATGTTTATTTGTACTTTTGTTCTGTGCACATGTATCACACTTATCACTTTTTTTATAGGTTTCCCTGGTTTTGCTGTACATTGCTGACAGAAATCGTTTCTCTTCCCTTTAAATCGGCTCTAACGCGAGGTTTTCACTGGTGTTATTTTTGGCCTCGAATTTCATCTCGTTAGTGTGCGGGGAGCCTCTCCCCTCCCACTCTCCACCCATTGACCCTTCTCTCCGCCCCTGGGGAGCCTTCTTCCGCCCTCCGGGAGCCTTTCCCCACCTTCAGCGCACGTTTGCACCGCTGCGCGCGTGAGCGCGCACTAGAGCGCATTTTTACCCCGTAAAGCATCATTAGCGCGCGCTAAGGTACCTTAGCACGCACTAATTGCACGGCGCGCACGTTAAGAAAGTTTAGTAAACATACCCCTTAGAGTATAAGCCCTCAGGGGACAGGACAGTACCTATGGTACCTGAATGTAACTTGCTTTGAATCTTTGAGAGGTTGAAGTAAATCCATTTTCCCTTTCCCTCCCTTGGTGTATAGTGATAGATATAAAGGGACCTTAGCAGCATAGTGATTCTGCATCTAACAAAACATTGTCACACAAACTCATAAATCGCTGGTCTCAAGTCCACTTTCATAAATCCTTTTTTAAAATTTCACTTAAACAATCATGTAGAATTGAAATGCACTTATCTGGAGAGTTGAACACTGTTCACTGTGGGCTAGAGTTGTAAATTTTGGACCAATTTGTACAATCCCGGGATCGGGATTTCCCGAGATTTCAGACTTATAATCCCGGGATTTTTCAGGATTGAGCAAATAATTGAAAAAAATTGAAAAATGCTGCCACACCTCGGACTTTCTTTTAGCACCGACTTCTTCAAAGTTCGACATTAGGGCTGTAAAAATTGCGATGACAACAGGATAAGTAATGATTCGTAGCACTGAATCATAGTAAATAAAGACAGTAAATGAACGAAGAATATGCACTGAAGATGCACGTAATTCCTGAAGTCGTAAATCGCGCACCGCTGCCAACAGGATGATGTATTCTCACCGACTGTTATTATTGGTAACGTAGAGCGTCAATGTAGAACATACGTTTCGCAAGATGGCGTCAGATCGAATTCCCCAGTAGCACAGCCATAGAAATTTCAATAGAATACCATAGAATACCATATCAGCTTTCTATGCGATTCTATTGAAATTTCTATTCCTTGTGCTACTAGGGTCGAATATTTCAAAAAGTACATCGAAACAGTTATTACAAAGGAGCATATAAGCATACAAACAAGCATACTACTTCCAACTTGGAGGACAGCTAGAGTATGTAAAACTTAATACTGTACTTTAGAATTGTAACACTACAATCGTGCTCACTCCCGTAGGTTAGCACAAAAACGGTCAATCAAGGGTATAGTAACTTTTAAAAGTCCCGAGATTTCTAGACATAATCCCGGGATCGGGATTGGAAAAATTACCCCAAATCCCGGGATTTCGGGATCGGGATTTCGGGATCGGGATTTCCCGGGATTACAACCCTACTGTGGGCTGTAAACACTGTTCAGCACTGCTAGTTCAGTTTCATTGGAGTAACCCAACTGCATTAGGGGATATCTTAAACCAGTAAAGCAAAAACTTCTTAAAGAAGTCTGCACAGCTTTCCAAATATCTCTCAAGCAGTCAACAGCTGTTCACAAATACCAATGCATAAATAAGAAATGCCATAATGGGTCAGACCAAACCCAGTATCCTATTTCCAACAGACTTGCTTATTTAACAGGTTTTTTTTTATACCGTGTTAACATTTTAGTCAAAGTGGTTTACATTGTAGCTTAAACTTTGTAAGGTATGTTAAACAGGGACATTGGCAACATGGATGTTCTGAGGCAATGGAGGGTTAAGTGACTTGCCCAATGCATGCTACTGGGAATTGAACACAGGTCTCTTGGTTCCCATACCAGTGCCCCTAACCATCAGGCTATGCCTGCCTTCCAACAGTGGCTGATCCAGGTCACAAGTATCTAGAAGTTTCCCAAAAAGACACAGGTGCCACAATGCTTGTCTTGGGGTAAGCAATGGATTTCCTGGGTGCTCTTTAATAATGGCATATGCACCTTTCCTCCAAGATCTTGTCCAAACCTTTTTTAAACCCAGCTAAACTAACAACTTTTACTACATCCTTCCTCCGGTAACAAATTCCAGAGTTTGATTACTCATTGAGAGAAAATATTTTCTCTTATTAGTCTTAAATGGGTTACACTGTAGCTTTATTTTATGTCCCTTAGGGGGATGTTTACTAAAATCCGCAAATGTGCGCGCCGCAAAATAGCGCACGGAAATGCGGCACTGAAACGTGAATAAACGCGTTTAAACGCCCCGCACACGTGCGTGTCACCCCCGCACAGGTACGCGGCACACCAACGGGCCCCGTACAAGTGCGGGCCCGCAAATGTCCGATAGAGGCGTGGAAGGGCGGAGGAAGGCTCCGGAGGGGCGGAGGGACGGGGTCAATGGGTGGAGAGTGGGAGGGGAGAGGCTCCCCGCACAGTATCGGGGCAGAATTTCTATGTAAAAACTACCGCGAGTGAAACACTCGCGGTAGAAAGCATTTAAAGGGAAGAGAAACCATTTCCGTCAGCAATGTACAGCAAACCCGGGGAAACCTGTAAAACGTCAGCAGTGTGATACATGTGCACAGAACAAAAGTGCAAATAAAAAGCGAAAATGACCACAACAAACATTTTAAAAAGTATAAGTCAGCTGGGGAACAGTGCTAGCAATGGGCACAAAGAAAAAACACACCCAGGAAAGCTCCAAAAAAAAGGAATGAACCATGGAAAGGTGTATTGGGCGGAGACTCTTCCAAAAAACAAACTCCCCTCTTTTGTAGCTGTCCTGGGAGTGTCCCCCATGTTTGTTCATGAAAATCACTGTAGCCCGTGTTGGTTATATTTTATCGCCCCTTTCCGTGGTCATGTCTGGGTATTATTTGCATGTTTGTCACCGGACAGGGTGAAGGAGCCCACAGTAAAAATGTGCAGAGCAGGGTGTGTGACCCCATCCTGCCAGGTTTATCATCCCCAGGTACTGCACCATCTCTGTGGCAACAGTGTAGTGCAGTGGACAGAGCCAATACCTGTAAGACCATAGGGTCACAGGTTCAAATCCCATCTGGGGCACATGCCAATATATTACCCACCACTAAACAGAGATATGAAAGACACCCCTTTATTGCAGAGAACATAAACATCCTTCTTTTACCCCACACCGCACACACATCAGAACAATGGTCATCACCCACATACTAGTCGCCCAAATGCAGTCCTGGAGTGGCTCCACTCAATCAGGCCATATGCTTATGCTAAGAGAAGGACATGCTAGCATGTTGGTGGGACTGTACAGATGGTGTAGAGGGAAGTGCCTGCCAGCCACAGCAGACATTTGACTAGCCAGGTGCAGGCTGCCACCGTCCACTGTAACAGACAGGCCCTGTTGGATGTACAGTCATGGACATCCCAGGGAACTCAGCCAAGCTGTGGATACACGGTGGTGCAGTGTACACAGAAAGTGTATGAAAGAACAGAAGGTCACAGGTTCAAAGTTCGGCTGGGGATATTGCCAATCATGACCACATATTTTACACACAAATAAACCGTGGTAGTAAGCAAAACCTTTAAGGCAGAGGACAGTGGCATCAGTAAAACCCCTAACATTTACCATCCCAAGCACAGACACCATGAACAGGGTGATCACCTAGAGCAGAGTATCCCAAATGCAGTCCTGGAGGACCACACACCAGTCAGGTTCCATGCTGCCTCTAATACAAATGACTGTGCTGCATAGCTATGTACCACCCTCATGTCATGCAGATGTAGCACATGCATATCCATGAGGGACAGCATAAAACCACAACAGTGTTTGCCACACCATGACAAGATGTGGGAAGGCCCGATGAAAAGCACCAGCCAACAGGCCCTGACACACCCACACCCACAGGCCGCATTGCACAATGCATCCTGGAAAGGCAGGACAGTGGGCCCTGCCTGTAACCCCCAATAGTAGCAGTTGCATACGTCACCAATGCCACCCCACACCTGGGGACATGGTACACAGCTATCTAATGTTTCCATTGAACACAGTGAAATATGGATGTAGATGCTCAGTACATTCTGCCCATTGAGCACCACATGACAATCATTCAGATGTGGGTTATGTGTGCAGCAGGTCTGTTGTCTGACAGTGTGTACATCCTGGGTGGGTGACCCCCAACAGCTATGTGTAACATACCCATGCCTGTACTGTTCCCAGGACTGGTGTGTCGCCCAGGGCTGCTAAACTACTTGATCGTACCACACAAGACGACCAACCTGGCTAATGGTCACAGCAATGTGAAACATCAACATACACTCTCAAGAAAGGCAGGGCTAAAAAATAGGCATGTTGGAAGGGTTCCCGGCTCATGCAGCATAACATGTGGATGAGTCAACATTGATGAAGGAGAGAGCAGGTGTCCCCACACCAATGGTGATTTCCCCTAGGGCATGCACATGTTGCACAACAGCATGTGTGATTTGTGGGGATGTGTGGAGGACTAGGTAGTCACCCCAAACCCATAATGCTCAGCATAGGGAGTTGCGTACATGCACAGTGGATGTTCAACAACTGAGTGGCACCAGCACTAGCAGGGCCTGCAGCATGTTAGCAGAGGTGTACTGGTATCAGTGGGGCCAGTGGCAGGTGGCCAGAGAAGATGGAGCCAGAGCCCCTGACACGTGGGTGCAGTGGCCCACAACAGAAAGGGCCGCTAGGACAAGCAGACATGCTATTTGCAGGGTCTACATTGACTCTGTGTCCGCAGTGTGGTGCAGCGGACACAGCCAGTGTGTTGTGGAGGCAAAGATAACAAGTTCAACTCCCAGCTGGGGCCACCGGCAACACAGTGCACATATTTTATCCACCAGTAAACCGTTATAGGGAATAAAAACCCCACCTGCAGAGAACAAAAGCATGTTCTGAGGATTGCTATTTTACAATAAGTAGCTCATACCCCTCAGAAATGTACAACAGCTACAGCAGAGTACACACAATGCAGTTAGCTGTGATGCTGTCCCCAATATAAGGCCACTTTATCATGGTGTTGGACGCCTACTGCTGGCAGAGGGGGCAGTGGCTGCTGCACCACAGCAGATGCTGCCCTAGCCACCATCACCAGACAGCCACTGTGTGACAAACAGCCATGAACTCCCCCGGGAATGAACTGTTGCTGTGCTAAGACGGTGGTGCAGTACACATAGCAAGTGCCCCAAGAGCAGAAGGCCCCAGGTTCAAATCTCAGCTGGGGCACCTGCCATCCCACTCCCCATATTCTTTTCCATGCAGAAAACCTGTTAGTAAAGACTGGAATTCCCCTGCTGATGACATAAGCGTTGGTCAAGACAACATATTTTACAATAAACAGCCCACACCACATAAACATATGCCCTGATGCAAACCCCAAGTGCTGCTCCCCAGTGCATAATGTCACGCAAATATGTCATCTCTGTGTCCGTCTAAGTGCAATACACCTGCATGTTAAAGCAACCCCTGTGTGTGTCTCTGCTGAGGTCCCCACGAACGGTGACACTGGTGTATCTGATACCCCAGCACTAGTAGCTGTGTGGACATGATCCACAGACAATACCAGGGGAACAGTGAGAATGACACTATTACGTTGCTACACTATGTATGCATAGGGCCAAACCATGCCATCAGCATGGAGAACACACCATGTGCCGGAGGACATGAGCCAGGAGTGCCAATTACTCTCTGGTCACTGTCAGCCATGCCTAGTGTGCTGAATGCCAAGGGCCTACATGTGACCTGTCACCATGAGTGACCAGTGGGATGGCATCCAGGGGAGGTGTCTGACCGAGCCGCCCAGCCATGCGCACCACCCCCCCCCCACCCCACAATGTGGCTGTGTTGGTAGCCATTTCCCCTGTGGAGCGCCATGTGTCCTGTGCATCACATCTTGACCAACATAATGTGGCATGATCACAGAGGGCCACAATCCGCACAACATCGGGATGCCCTGGCAGTGGCACTGACAAATGCAGTCTGTCACAACAGCTCTGGTGTGACCACCAGGCCCAACAAAGTGAGTCAGTAACCACAATACCAGTGGGGAGGCGGGACATGCGTCATAACACCATGTGCTGTGCATTGGGGCATGGGATGTGTCCATGACAACTGCAACGGCATAGCAGGTGTCACTAGCACACACATTGATGTGCCAAAGATGCGGGCCTGCAGACATCCCTAATACACCAGGGCACCGGACAACACCCCAGGACACACTTATTGTGTCATTGGCACACACAATGTTTTGGCGCACAGCATGGGCATATGGACCATCAATGCAGATGTTTATTGTGCGGGACACATTGGTTCCATGTAACCTCTGGCACTACGCACCTGTGTCCCCAAACCGCACGCTCACAAAAACCACAGGGACAATATATGTCCAATCCACCTAGGTGCCTAGTGAATGGGACAGCTCAGAGTAGAGTAATGTAATTTGCAAGAGGGTGCCTGCATGTCCAAAAAGGAAATCTGTCCCACCCTACGATCAGACCCACTGGGGGCTGCCCTGGCCTGTGGCCATGCTCCACTCAGTTGCAGTCAGAAATGAGGTACAACACAGGGGACATGCGGCTGACAACCAATCAATATCCACATACGCCAAGGGAGGGTGTCACCCTGGCTGGACATCAAGACATCCAGGATAGCACCCTGAACAGGAGGGGATATACCCCCCAAACCCTACCCACATGGCACATATTGAGATAATAACTATGCAGCGTTAAACGTTCCCTGTGGTGCCAAATTGAAAGCCCCCTGTGCACCCCATTGTGGTGTAGGCGGTTATGCTCACAACACAATGTCACAGATTACATGTCGTCAGACACTCTGTTAGTGGCGTATGAACAGTGCTGCCTTGGCTGCCGTGTGTGCCATGGATCCCTGCTCTCACACAGGATACTGACCCAAACAATGTTGCAGGGGACGGCGTGGATGGCGTCTGACGAACATGTAGAGCACCTAGATGTGGCCCTCCCATATGACATGGGGGAGGTATGGGTAGCGCCTGTCAGTAATGCGTGTTTCGAGGGCAAATGATGGCAACAGGGTATCATTGGGCTTGTGTGGACACATAGGGTGAGTCCCTGCCCTTGACATTGTGGCATATGCCGCCAAAAGTGACATGTCTGTCACACGACATTGTCTGCTACACCCACTGTATGTGTGTCTAACTGTCATGGACAAAGTGACAGCAAGGATCCATGAGGTGGATGCTGACAGGTCTGTCCTGGCCAGGGGGGCCAAACAGTACTACCCAGCAAATGGAAGGCCAACAATGACTACACACTGTGCAGCACAAACTTAGCCAAGCAGTCATATGGCCATCATGCCCCACACCCACCTCTACCTGTGAGAAATGTACATGTTCCACACTAGAACACATCTGGAAAACACCCAGCCGTAGCTTGTACAGTGGTAATAGCAACCAGAGGACATCCCAGCACCTGGTCAGGTACATCCCCACCCCCCTGCAAACAACTGATACAGATATGGGACAGCTCATGATCCCCATGTCCCCGCATGCATGTGTGTTGCGACACACCGTAGGAGGCCTGGACACTGTCAACCATGGGAGGTGGCCCATGCAAACGACCCAAACACACCTACCCTGCACAACACAACGTGAGGACAAACCCCAGAATATAACCCCAGCATGCCTTGTGAGAGATTTGCAAACTAGCTTACAAGGGGTACAAGTGGGGGCACTGCAACAGGCGGGTTGTGTATTACACAGCCCCAATATGCACCTACCTGAGACTACATGAGGGCACAGACACATAGGGATGCGATGTGTCATGATGATGCTGTGAAACACCAAGTACACACATGGCCGTCACCGGGCAACACCCATAGGGGGTGACCCAGAAGCCTACTGTGTAGGTGAGCTGCCCCACAGGGGACACACACTGTGGGAATCATACAGTGGCAATGGCTCAGAGTTGGTCACCTCCATCGGTCACCATGTCCTGCCTGTTCCAGGAAACATCAGACACACACACCTTTGACAGCTGCTGTCATTGCACAGCAGGGACATGACCTGCAATGCACACCATGTCCCCTAGGTGATCTATTCCCCCCCCTCATCCCCTCTGTCTCTGTGACATCCCACCTATGGCCACTCGTCTCCACCCATGTCTCTCACTGTCACTCCCACCAGTCCACCGTTGTGGTGTGGTGTTCTGGGGATATGGGTGAAGAGCAGCATACAGTCACCGTGTGATGCTGTTGTGTGCTGCCCTACATGACAGTGCAGGTGGATGTACGCTATGCTCATGTCATACCGCTGTGACACCTATGTGCTAACCTATTCGCACATATGGGAGGGACTGACTGCTGGAGGCGCGTTACCATGCTCTACATGCCACAAACAGCAGGGGTGTGGGAGAAGCATGATGCGGGTGAGACACGGCAAAGTATGTTTACCCATAGCCCCAGTGACAGGTGGTATGTGTTGACACCAGACAACGTTTGCATATCCACAGGTGGAGGACCTGAGGAAGAAGGGGCGCGAACTTCGCCAGTACCACCCCGAGTTCCTGGCACGTGCCTGCAGGGAGCAGGAGCACCACCACGATGGTGAGTATTGGAGGGCAAAATCACAGGTTCAGGTGGGCCATAGGGCCACCAGCCTGTCTCTCGCCTGTATCTGCACATTCGGTATGTGTCACACATGGACATGCCCTGATGTATGTCATCCTTCACAGACAGTGATGCCAGCGACGCCTCCCCACACACCTCTGCGTACTGTTTACGCAGGCCCACCACCCGGCGCACAACAGAGGAGGAGGAGGAGGAGGAGGAGGATGACCAGGCCAGAGGGATGTGTCAGCAGCAGGAGCAGCAAGATGCAGGCCCTGAGAGGGCAGATGTGGTGGTGGTGTCCTCCTCCAGTGATGTGGGGGAGTATGAGGCGGATGGCAGCAGCCACACCCCTAACCAGGGGCAGCGCCAAGATGGGACAATGGGGGGTGCAGGGGAGAGGGGCAATGGGGGCAGGGGCGCGGGCAGGGAGGGGGGAGTTGGGGTGATTGTCTGGGCAGGGAGGGTGGGGGGTGGGAGTGGAGGGAGCGGGGAGGGGTTGGAGGTGGGTGGGGGGGAACACAGCCCAGCAGAGGGCCACCGGGGCACCAGTCCGGCACTGCAGGCGTCTGCACGGCATGGACGTGTGCACGGTCTTGCGGCATCCAGGGCCACTGGCACACCTCATGCTAATGCCAGCACACAGACCACAGCCAATGTGTGTCTGTGTGCTGGCAGGTGTATCCACGATGTGTTTGTGGCCCTGGATGACGTACGATGCGACATCCGTGTCGTGTACCACGCCCTGCAGTGTCTGACTGGGGCTGTTCGGCAGGTGGCCACTGATGTGGTGCATCTGGCATCCCGATGGCCACCTGCCGGAGAGCGTGACAGGTACCATGGCTGGCACCTGTGATGCCCCTGTGTGCCCTCTGCTGTGCTGTGTTTCCCCCGCCCCCACGTTATGCACCTGATAATGTTGGGCATGTTGCCCATTGTGTGTTTTATTGTTGGTCAATAAAAAGTTTATGACCCTGCCTCACTGGTCACGTGTTTACCTCACACACACAACATGTACGCAAGCATGGGACAGGTCCATACACCTGGTTGGACATGTAACGTAGCCATGGCCATCATAATGTTACCAGCACCACATGCGTAGCTGTGGGATAAACATGTGTGCATAGAAATGGGACATGGGTAGCCACAGGTAATGCTGCTGTTAATATCTCCCACCTAAACAGTCATGTCACAGGGATGTGTCTGTCGCAACACCAATTGCTGGTACAGAGCAGCATCGTACAGACACCTGACACCCATGTGTGCCTCTGACACATGTGTGCCATGGAGGGGCGGGACACGCATGACATCCCTGCCAAGGACAGGGCCAATGGGCACATAGCCTCCCCCAATGTGCACAGTATAAGGGGGTGGGAACGTGGAATGCCCAAGATAGTGTTGCTGTAACCCTGGAGCTGGCCAACATGTGCTATTGGGCCTATGTGTACATCGGTGTATTGCAGCCAAGGGGCAATGAACAAATCGTATGCATTTACGGAATGACAGGCAATGGCATGTGTGCAGTAATACATGACAGTATGAACACCCCGGCAACAACGGTCCGGGTCTCAACTCTTCTGGCCACGGTCAAGGCATGCATGTGCACACAACCTATGGTATAAAAGGAATACAAATTGGACTGAGACGTAGTAGGTATGCATTGTCACCGTAATATGTATTGTGCTATTGACGACGGCGTGGCCTCCCACGTCTGCCAGCGATACGCATAATGACGCTCAAAATTAGTTACTGCCGCACAAACTTTCATTCGCGACGCCTGGAGACGGCCAAAATTAGTGTGCCTCCATAAACTTTCTGTTTCAGCATTACTATTTATGCCTCTGCCAGCCTTTTTGGATTGCACACAATGGGGTATTGAACCCGTGGCCCCTGCACCATTGGTTGGTGTCTTGCCATTGTGCTATGTCTCGGGTCCTGTGTATGGACATTTTCCCACCGCCTCATGCCGTCCACAACTAACACAGCACCACCTACTGCCGCCCAAAACGCAAAAGATGTCCCGCGCACAGCCTAATGCCGCACGAAACGCAAGCGACGTACAGCGCGCCGCATAATGCACCACAGATTTTACAGCGCATAGCCTCATGACACAAAATATTACTTACTTCCGCACAAACGTACCACCGCAGCACCCACAGCCGCCCAAATGTGGTATGCCTCCTGAAATGCTTTTTCAACATTACTATTCATGCCTCACCCTGCTGCCTTTGGTTGCGCACACTGGGGGATTGAACCCATGGCCCCTGCACCATTGATTTTTGTCTTCAACATTGTGCTACGGCTGTGCTCTTCTATGTGCCCGGCAACGCCCCGCTTAGCCTTCCCACGCGCTAATGTGGGACCCGCACATTAGCGCGCTGCGCACAGGTACGGTCCCTTTTTCCGTTTTTCGGCCTGGCCCGCCCACTCCTTATATGGCACCCGCACACTAACGGGAACCCGCACAGCAACGGTGTTTAGTAAACATGCCCCTTAGTCTTTCTATTTTTTGATGGAGTAAACAACCAATGTACCACGTTCCACTCCATTCATTAACTTATAGACCTCTATCATATCTCCCCTCAGCTGTCTCTTTTCCATTCCACACTTTAGCACTTGCTTAGATGAGACATGAGAAATATTGTTTTCTGTTTTATGCCAGAAGGGAAAACACAAAATGATACAACATTTATCAATATTTTCATGTCATTTTAACATAACAGTGCATCTGTATGAATCCTCTACTCAACATTTATATTTTAGATTTTAATAATGTTACTCCTTGAAATATAAGCATTTTCCTCTTTATAATTATTGAAAGACTCAACAATCTGATGACTCAGCAGAGTGAATGCTATGGTAGTACCGTGGGACTACCACTAGGGGTCGAGGTTAGTTCCTCTTGTCCACTCCCAAAGAGCAGAGTCCTAGCCTAGAAACCAAACCCAGGTTCTCTAAGTAACAGTATGCAGCGTTTACCACTGAGTCATCAGGTTAGCCTCCCACCAGAATATTTCAAGAGTTCTATCAAGTAATTCCGAGCAAGTCCAGAGTCACCATTAGGTGAACTAGATGGTCGCCTAGAGCACCAGCCCTCTGCATGATCTGCAGCGGCAGCAATGGCTTTAAAACCAAAACACATTGTTTAACTCAACCCTCTGGCTCTGCATCATAGTTCGTGGTTTCAGGACCTGCTGCTTTGACCCCTTCATAAACCAGAAGTTGTGTTAGAGGGAGAGTGGAAGGGGCAGGTTCCAGAAGCCATGAACCGCAATGCAGCACCAGAGGCTTGAGGTCAGTGTGGCACATTTAAGACTAATCAGAGAATATTTTTTTTCTCTCAATGCATAGTCACCCTGGAATTCATTGCCAGAAATGTAGTAAATTCTGTTAGTGTATCTGGGTTTAAAAGAAATTTGGATAAGTTCCTGGAGGAAAAGTCCATAACTGAAGTGGACTGGGGAAATTTCCTGCTTACCCCAGGACAAGCATTGTGGAACCTATGTTCCTTTTTGGGAACCTGCCAGATACTTGTGACCTGGATTAGCCACATTTGGAAACAGGATACAGCTTGATGGACCTTGGTCTGTCCCAGTGTGGCATTTTTTATGTTCTTATATTCTGTTTTATTGTGATGTGTGCTGTTATAAAAAGATCAGTTGTAAAGCCCCATGCAGTTGAAAGTCACTATAGCTTTATGACGGCACTAACCCTGGACAAAAATAGTTGAGATGCTCTTGAAAAGCCAGCTAGACTTGCTGCAGCACAGCGTATCTCTTCATAACTAGTAAGATTTAATCAAACACACCATAACCATTTTATTAGAAAGATCATCATTGAAAGGAGGAGTCGACGCTATGGGTGTTATTTTAAAAGCCTTATTTGTGTTTTGGACATCTGAAAACAGGGGTGCTTTAGATTGGAAGGCGCCGCGAGGGCTGCTGCCGGCGCACAGAGTCTCTTTGTTTGTGCATTCCTTCTTGCACTTTCCATACTTGAACCCGTGTGTGTCGGTCGGGGCTTCAGCCTTTGCCAAAAACTCTCCGCAGCAGAGCGGGACCGACTACTGCGGCTGTGGCTGCACCGACTTAAGGCTCCAAGTGCCCAGGCTGCTCCTGGTCAGGGTTTTGAGAGACCACTCTCCAGAAGGATTCGCACGGAACTTGCACCAGCTTCGGTTCTCTGCTTGTGAATCCTTGTGTTCCCTGTATTCAGAGCCCTCCCGATACCCGGAAGTGACGCGGGCTGCGACCTTCCCAGGTTCTCTGCTTGTGAATCCTTGTGTTCCCTGTATTCAGAGCCCTCCCGATACCCGGAAGTGACGCGGGCCGCGACCTTCCCAGGTACCTGCACTACCATATAAACGAGCTGTCTGCGGCGTTTCGCTTGTCTGCCTGCTGCTACTAGTATTTATTATTTGCTTTTGCTTGTTTTGTTACCTCCCCAGGTTCTCTGCTTGTGAATCCTTGTGTTCCCTGTATTCAGAGCCCTCCCGATACGCGGAAGTGACGCGGGCCGCGACCTTCCCAGGTACCTGCACTACCATATAAATGAGCTGTCTGCGGTGTTTCGCGCCGCGGCGGCACGTGCTGTGGGCACGCGCCCAAGGAGCGCGCCCAAGGAGCAGGTCCTGCTCCTTGGACGAGCTCCTTGGGGTGAGCGAGGGGCGCATTTCGCGGCCTTCCTGTTTGCACTTGCTTCCTTGTTCATAGCCTACAACGGTTCTTACTTCAGGTGGCTCTCTTCATCTGGGGTTGTGCTTCTGTCACCTCTGTCGGACATGGTCCGACTACTTCCACTCAGTGGGTTTTTCCTTTAGGGACTGGACTCGTTCCTGGTCCTTCTAGCTTTCATTCTTATGGCGGCCATTCCGGTCTTTTGGGGTCGATGTCCGTTAGTTTCACTGGCCGCTCCCTTGGGCCCGTTTGCTCGTTGCCCATCTTGATACTTGATACTTGGGAAAGAGCGGTATAGAAATAATTGTTAAATAAATAAATAAATAAATCTAACCTGATTTCATGCCATTCTATCAGGCTTTTGGCCAGGCCTTGCCGTCCTTTGCTAAGGTCCCTTGCAGCTCTTTCTACTCTGACTCTCAGTCTTGCCTTGCTAAATTGTCGCTCCCCTTCGGACTAAGTCCTTGCTGGTCCAAGATCTTATAACCCAGAGCTCAGTAGATCTTTGTTTCCTTACTGAGACCTGGCCTAAAGAGGGTGATTCCCCTATTTTGTCCAGCTCTCTCCCCCCTGGGTTTTCAGCTATATCATCTCCCAGGCTAGGTAGAGGAGGGGGGGGAATAGCTCTCCTTCATCGGGCCACTTTTGCCATTGAAGAAATTTCCTCTCCTTCAGTTACTTTTCCTGAATCTCTTCTTCTCCACCTTAAATCCTCTCCACCTCTTTACTTTTTGCTTCTTTATCTCTCCCCTTCTCTCACTGCGGCGCGTTGGGACACCGCTCTACAAACTCTTTCGGATGTTGTTCTGCAGTTTCGTAATCTTATTGTGTTGGGTGATTTTAACACTCATGTGGATCAACCCAGCCGTTTAAAGGACCGTACATTTTTGAATTTTCTTACTGACAACTCTCTCCATCAACATGTCTCGGGCCCAACTCATGTGGCAGGCCATACCCTGGATCTGATTCTTTCCCCTCCCACCTTATTACCGACTATCTCTTCTCCTACTCTGCTGGCTGTCCCTTGGTCAAATCATTCTTGTGTTTTCCTCAGTTTCATCGCCGTCATTAGAATCTGCCCAGTGTGCAATGTCTTCTTCTCCTCTCCCTCTTCGCCGTCACCTTACTGCGGATACTCTCCAGTCCTTCCCTCCTGCCTCTTCCTTATTTCCCTCATATTTTTCCTCTCGTTCTCTGGACTGTCAAGCTTCCCTCTGGGACTCTCTCCTCACTACTGCTTTAGATAGCCTGGCACCTTTCCAGCCTTCTCCTCCTTTACAGTTCTCCAAACGTTTTCCTTGGTATCACCCCTCCCTATGCCTTCAGCGGACTCAGCTCTGCCAGGTTCAACGCCATTGGTCTCGTCATCCTTCCCCGGACTTGCTTCTGCACTTTAAACAACTATCTGCTGCCTATCGTTCGGCCGTACAGGACGCTAAGCGTACCTTTTATTCAACTGAGATTTCTGAAGCTGCGCACTCCTCCAAACAACTCTTTGCTATCCTCCACAGACTCTCCTCAATTGGCCCACGCTGCTCTCTGTCCTCTAAGACTCCTGACCCTCAACTCCTGGCTACTTTCTTTTCCAATAAGATTCTGGACCTACGTTCCTCTTTTTCAAGTCCCTCTCCACCCCCTCCGTTATCTCCCCTGCCCCATGGGCCTTCCTGTAGTTCTCCTGAACATTCTGTGGACTCTCCGGTTGGTCCTCTTTCTTTTTCTTTTACACCCAATCCAATGTTGGTTCACACCTGGTCTTCTTTTCGTCCAATCTTTTCTGCCGAAGTGTTACAGATGTTGTCTAAATCCAGAAAAACAACCTGTATATTAGACCCAATTCCATCCAGCTGGTTAGCTGAGCCTTCTTTGCAGCTCTTGCCGTTTCTGACTGCTATTATTAACTCCAACCTTTCTTCTGGCCTTTTTCCATCTTCCTGGAAATCCGCTGTTGTACGTCCTCTTCTGAAGCAGTCCTCCCTTGATCCTTCTGTTCTGTCCCACTGGCGCCCTGTTTCTAATCTCCCTTTCCTAGCTAAACCTTTGGAGCGGTTTGTTTTTGAACAGCTGAATTCTCACATTGAGGCCACAAACTCTCTTCACCCCCGCCAAGCAGGTTTCCATCATGGGCACAGCACCGAGACTGTCCTTTTAGCACTGTTGAATGAACTACATGTTGCACATGATCGGGGTGATGTTACTTTGATTGTTTCACTTGATCTTTCTGCAGCTTTTGATTTGGTTGACCACCGGACTCTTCTTTCTCGCCTTTCTGATTGTAGGTTGCAGGGTACAGTTTTACAGTGGTTTCGCTCTATTCTCTCAGCTCGCTCTTTCACTGTTCACTCGAGTGGTCATTCCTCTTCTTCTTTTCCACTCACTTGTGGTGTGCCACAGGGTTCTGTTCTCTCTTCTTTACTGTTTAATATCTTTCTTGCTCCGTTGCCCTTATTAATCCAACAATTTCCTGTGTCTCCTTACATTTATGCAGATGACATTATTCTTCTTTATCACGTTTCTCCACTTATTTCAGATATATCTCCATTTAACGACTGTCTCTCACATATCGCTTCTTGACTTTCCCAGAATTTTCTTCATCTAAACCCTACTAAGTCCACTGCAATGTGGGTATCTTTAAGTGGCTCCTGTCCAACTATTGCTCCTCTGATTGATTCTATTCCTATTCCTTTGGTTTCCTCTTTTCGCTATCTGGGTGTTATTCTTGATTTTTCTCTTTCTTTTCACCTACACATCTCTTCCCTCACTTGTCCTTTTTTGACTCTACGTCAGATCAGGGCTGTCTGTTCTCTTTTGCCATTTGACTCACTAGTTACTTTGGTGCTGGCTCTAGTCATCAGTAGGCTCGACTACTGTAATGTTTTCTTAGCAAACCTTCCTAATTATCAGCTCCAAAGACTCCAGTCCGTTCAAAACACTGCTGTTCGGCTCATTACTTTCACCCACCGCTATGATCATGTTACCCCTCTTCTTCTTCGCCTACATTGGTTACCCCTTCGTTTTCGGTTTCACTATAAATTGAATGCTATTGAAGAAGAACGGGATCAAGGGGGTTATTTTAGAAGATCTCTTCATACTAGATCCATAGGCATTTTAGAAGCCAGGTCTGTGGACGTCCAAGGGGTGTGTTGGAGGCGTGACTGGGGCATTCCCAAGATCCTGGATGTCATGTCACCCCCTGATCTCAAACATCTTGGATGTTCGGAGTCATGTCTAAGGTTATACCTGCCTCAGGCACAAATAGGCATTGAGAGATGATTTGTTTTGGCTGTAAAACATCCAGATGGTACAGAGAAGATGTTATTCCATCATGCCCAGTATTCTGTACAATCACAATGACAGCAGCAGTGGGTTTTGAACCCTGGCCCTAGCCCACTATTCTAACCATTGGGCTATTTCTGAACATCTAAAGTAATCTTCTGGAGATGTCTTAGACACCCCCACAAATGTCCATATCGGGCATATCCATGTTTGTGATATAGTGGCTGAACATGGATGTGACTGCAGTTTTGTTTTGTTTTTCAGACGTTGTGACTTAGATGTTCCAGATTGCATTTGGACATTTGTAAAATGCCACTTTATATGTAATAAATCCATAACTAAATAAATTCATTAAACTTGGAAATCCAGCAGCTGAAGGGTTAATTTACCCCTGGCAGTGATGTAGGACAATGACAAAAACAAAGCTCAGCATTCTGAGATCTGCTGCCCTGGTGAGGACCAATCAGGACTTGCCCTACGTTAACTTCCTTATTTTGCTGGGAGAGGAGGGTGCAAGAGAGATGGAGGAGGAAAAGACAGAAGAGAGATCCAGATTCTCTTCTGATAGAATCTATTGCCCTGGGATAAAAGCCTGAGAGGTCTGAGAGCCCCTGAAGGATGTCAGCTCTCTGGTACAAGAGAGAGCAGCTCTATTGCGGTGCTTCCCAAAAGATTTCTCAATGTGACCCTATTTTAGCTGTTGAAAATTCATGTGACCCTAGATGGTAAGCAAAGCAAATAACACAAAACCTAATAGCAGCACATTCATTGTGTTTTTTAAAGATGCAGTAACATATAAATACATAAATCTCTGGGGGGATTTCTGATGTACTCACCATCTGAGACACACAGGCTTGCAAAAAACAGTTTCAACTTCTGAAACATTCTGCAGCATAGAAAATGGGACAGCCGTGTATGTGTGTGACTGAGTGGATGTGAGGGGATGTCTACAAGTGTGTGGTAGGGATGTGTGTGTGAATGGATGGGGTAAAGTGGGTGATTATTGTATGGATAGTAAATCAGTGACTTGTAACTGCACGGGCATTGTGAGTTAGAATGAGTAAGGAGGGGGATGTCAACAAATGTATAGTTAGAGTCTGTGTGTCTATGAATGAATTGGGGGGGGGGGGTGGATGTGTGAGTGAGTGAGTGGAAGTTATAATACCTACTCCATGTAAAATTGTTCCACGTAACGCTGAAGTTCAGTTCTTGGTAAACTGCATTGATCCTTGGAAACGCGGTATATAAGAATAAATTAAATAAATAAAATAGTGACTGGCTGGGTGTGAGGTGTGAGCCACTCCATTCCCTCTCCCCCTACTCTTCTTTTTGTACATTACCCTTTCTTTCTGTTCTGCTCCCTCTTATGCAACCTTCCTTTCAGTCAAGCCTATGCACCTACCTTCCCTTCTCCCTCACATCCCTTCAGACTCATCCCTTTTCTTGTCCTCTTCAAGGCTCACCTCCTTCTCTTTTCTCACCAGTTCAGTCAACCACAGGCTAACCACTCATTCATTCTCACTGCTGACAGATTCAGTCCCTCAGATTCATTCTATCATTGCTGAGCTTTCCAAACTCAATCTGACTCTCCTCCCTGCCCTTGGGCCACCTCCCTAGACATTCCATCTCTCTCAACCACCACAAGACTCATCCGCTCTCAGCCCCAAGAATCATCTCCCTTGGGTTCAACCACTCATTCGCTCTCTCTCTCTCTCTCTCTCCCAGGCATATACCTTTGTTACCCCCAGCCTGAATCACTCATTCACTTCCTCCCTTCATAGTCAATCTATGCCGTCCATTCCCCACCCCCTCAATTCATCCCTTTTCCATCACAGCCCCTCAGGATCACTTCTGCCAATCTCATTCTCCTCCAGGTTGATCCCATCAATTCTCTTTCTCCTATACTCACTTTCCCTCACCCCTTCCCAGTCATTCAGCTGGTATACCCCTTCCCAGAATAACCCCTAAAGCTGATACCCTCTCATTCTTCTCCCTCCATGTCACCCCATCTTTCAACCCTCTCTCCTCTCCCCTACTAGTTCCTTTTCCAGTAACTTTAACTATGTCAAATCATAGACAGCAGGAGGAGGAGAATTGGGTGCCTCTGGCCCTCTAGTAGTCATCCTCCTCTTTAGGGAAAAGGGGGATGGAGTGATAATCAGTAGCAAAGTAGGTCTAGGTTTCTGATAATGAAGCGTGCCGGATGCGAGAGGAGACCCCGATCTGTGCAGGAAATGCACACTGGAGGTGAGGGAGGAAGGCCCAGATTGGCAGAAGTAATCAGGGAAGAAGAGCAACAGCGGCAACATTCCCAATTGGCGTTTAACAGTTTGTAAGCTCCTCCTAGCCTGTGGAAGGCATGCAACAAAGAGTAACCATATTCTGCACGCGCCTCACAAGTGACTGACTAAAGTCTGACTTTGCTGTGCACTTGTAGTGTGACCGTGTATGCCTATTTTATTTTTTTATTCAAAGACTTGCTCAGGACCCAAAACGAGGATTTTGTGATTTCCCATTTAGGGTTGCGATCCACAGTTTGGGAAACGCCGTTCTATTGTCAGCAGAGTATGGGCTAGAAGACCCCCTCCCCTGCTATCTGTAATCTATAGATTGTGCAAAGAGCACAGAGAGAGCTAGGTGGATTAGACAGATATGGCTGACAGAGAACAAACTTGAATTCTGGCAATGTGAGTAACAGAGCAGACACTGAGTTTGCATTGTATTTAGTAGAGAGAACATATCTCTCCTTTCACAGCTGTGCTAGTCGCAACTTCCAGAAACTCAAACTAGAAATACTGAATGTACATTATGTTTCTTTTATTTTGTGTTATTTCTGCATTATGAATATCATTGTCATAAGCCACTCTGAGCCATTGAAATAGTGGGTTAAATTTTTTAAAATTAAAATGAAATGTATTTATTTTATTTAACAATTTTTTATACCACCTTATCCACTGGCCAAAGCGGTTAAATTGTAACAAGACATATTACAAAGAACAAGGAAAACTTGGAAATAACATAATCTATTAGAAAAAAATCAAATTACCGGCCTCTAGACAGCTGAACATTAGGAAAGACCCTTGAGAAAGTAAAGAATACTCTATAAGGGTTCCCACCTAAGAACATAAGATATGCCATACTGGGGCAGACCAACATCCAACAGTGGCCAATCTAGGTCACAAGTACCTAGCAATTTTCCTGGAAGACACAGGTTCCTCAATGTTTGTATTGGGACAAACAGTGGATTTCCCGGGTCCCCTTTGATAATGGTTTATGGACCTTTCCTCAGGAACTTGTCCAAACCTTTTTTAAACCCAGCTACACTAACAGCTTTTACTACATCCTCCGGTAACAAATTCCAGAGTTTGATTACACGTTGAGTGAAAAAATATTTTCTCTTATTAGTCTTAAATAGTTTACCCTGTAGCTTCATTGCATGTCCCCTAGTCTTTCTATATTCTAATGACGTAAACAAACAATCTAAGTTTACCTGTTCCACTCCATTCATTAATTTATCATATCTCCCCCCCCCCCCAGCCGTCTCTTTTCCAGGTTAAAGAGCCCTAACCTTTTCAGCCTCTCTTCATAGGGGTACCCTTTCATCCCCTTTACCATTTTGGTGGCTCTTCTCTGAACCTTTTCTAATAATGCTATATCCTTTTTAAGATACTGCGACCAGAATTGCACACAATATTCAAGGTGCGGTTGCACCGTGGAACGATAGAGGCATTATAATATCCTTTGTTTTATTTTCCATTCCTTTCCTTATGATACCTAGCATTCTATTTGCTCTCTTGGCCACCGCTGCACACTGGGTGGAGGGTTTTAACATTTTATCCACAATGACACCTAAATCTTTTTCTTGGGTGGTGGTTCCTAATGTGGAACCTTGCATCGTGGAACCATAGTTTGGGTTGTTCTTTCCTAGGTGCATAACTTTGCGCTTGTCCACATTAAATTTCATCTGCCATTTGAATGTCCAGTCTTCCAATTTATTAATTTAGCGTAGCGTACATTTGTATACCGTTACTTCCAGCGATCAGTAGCGGGGTAGATTACAAAACGGAACTGTCTGATCAGGACAGGGATATTTGAAATATATACAAGGTGATTGATAGGAAAAGCACAGCACACAGCAATTATGAAAGAGTTTCCTTCCACAAGGGAGGGTGGAGTTATTACCTATGTACATTTTTACAAATATACATTTTCATTTTACATATGTACATTTTTTTTTATATAACTTACATAATTTTACATAATTTACAGGTATACATCTTTGGTTTTCTGGGTAGCACGGCTGAAGTCACTTAGATTTAAATCATGTTGTAATGAATCTGAAATAGGTGGGTCTTGAGTTTTTTCCTAAAGTCCATTAAGTCTTCGCATGCTTGTAGCTCAGGTGGCAGTTGGTTCCAGAGAGTTGGTGCTGTGAATGAGAATGCTCTGTTACTTGTACCGGTTTTGACAGATCTTATGTTTTTCGATACGCAGAGGGTATTTAAGTTGGTGGTTCTTCTGCTTCTGTTGGGAGGTTGGGTGCTGATAAGGTTGGAGAGAAAAGATGGTGCTATGTTATGCATGAGTTTGAATGTGGTTGTTAGGGTTTTGTATTTTATGCGAGCTGCAATGGGGAGCCAATGTAGCTCGATCGACACTGGTGTGATGTGCTCGGCAAAACCTTTTTTCATGATGATTCTGGCCACAACGTTCTGTGCCATTTGGAGTATGTTCAGGGTTTTCTTTGAAAGGCCCTGTAGAATGGCATTGCAGTAGTCGAGATGAGGCATGATGAGAGCTTGTGCTATTGTCCTAAAATCATGCGGTTCAATAATGCTTCGGAGTGGTTGTATGACTCTTAGTTTGTGGAAGATAGCCCTGTTTATTGTGCGGAGGTGTTTTTCCATCTTTAGGTCGCTATCAAACGTTACCCCCAGATACTTTATTTCCTTTTTCGTGTGGTAGGTATTGTTGCACAGGGTGATTGTTGCGGGCGGGTCGAAGTTTGGTTTTTTGGAGATGACCATCACCTCTGTTTTTTTATGGTTTATTGCCATGTTATTTTGCTGTAGCCAGGTTTGCATCTCACTCAGGCATTCTTCTAGTTGGGTGTAGTTTGGATTGTTTACATCAAGTTGTGTGTACAGCATTATATCGTCTACGTAGATGTGGTAGTCAATTTTGTGCTTAAGGTCCTCTTGCAATTTTTCACAATCCTCTTGGGTTTTAACAACTTTGAATAATTTTGTGTCATCTGGCAAATTTGATTACCTCACTCTTTATTCCCATTTCCAAGTCATTTATGAATATGTTAAAAAGCAGCGGGCCCAGCACAGATCCCTGGGATACTCCAACATTCACCTTTCTCCATTGGGAAAATTGCCAATTCTGGGGTCTTTTTACTAAAGTTAGATAATTTTTTGCACTTATGGCACATTGGGTTTTTTGTTAACGTGCACTAAGTGCAAACCCCATGTGGTAACAGTTGAGAGGCATGGCCAGAATGTCCCATACAGTTTCTGCACCAAAAAGTCCCTTACTGTGCATCAGGGCTTTCAGCGGTACAGAGTACCGGCACCTTTTTCATTGCCTATTGAAAATTGACCTATTGTCGTCAAGTATCACCAAGAGTGCTGCATATGAGTACATCACCTCTTTTGCTAGGAAAAATGCACTGTTATGCATCAAGTTAATTTGCAACTAACATTGGTGCATGCAGTACCTCCTCTTAAGGAGCTCTTAAATGTACCCATGCTAAATGCAAAATTGACAGCGCATGGTAACTGTACTCTAATTGCAATGTACAGTAGACAGCCACTTTCTACCCATAACCTACCCAGTCCCCCACCCCACTGTCTACTAATCAATTAACATGGGATTTTTACTACACTGGCTGCTTTTACTGCTGGAAGCCATTACTGAGGGTCCACTAATCAGGGCCAGAGCTAGGGTCTCTGGCACCCCCTGCAACCTATAATAAGCACCCCTCTCATTATAGACTGCATCCCCGTTTCCCAAAACTCCTTTGTGAAATCTGTTCATGTGATGCTAGGATTTCTCCTTCATCAAACAGTATCACAAGAAAATTACAGTGAAGTGGCAAATGCATAGCTGGAATAAAAACAAATACTGAGGAGTAAATATTTATATTAGGAGTAGCCTAGCGGTTAGAGCAGCTGCCTTATACCCAGAAGATCAAGGGTTTGATTCCCACTAGCACTCCTTGTGACCTTGGGCAAGTTACTTTACCCTCCATTGCCTTGGAAGAAAAGGCTGGCAATCTGCTTCTGGTGATACATTGCCAAGAAAACCCAGAGGTTGCTATGAGTCAACACTCATTTGATGACACTTAAAAAATATATTTAACATCGTGTGATAGTCAAAAGAGCTGCAATTGAAGCAAACAAAATCAATTTATTTAACCAAAAAAAGTTTACAAAGATTACAACCTTAACTTTTTGTGTTTCTCCCGTCTGCTATTGTTGCTACAGATACCACCACCGCTCTGTCTCTGCATGTATATTTTTTTCACTCAACGCATAATCAAACTCTGGAATTTGTTACTGGAGGATGTAGTAAAAGCTATTAGTTTAGGTGGATTTAAAAAACATTTAGACATATTTTTGGAGGAAAAGTTCATAAACCATTATTAAAGAGATTTCAAGGAAATCTATTGCTTACTCTGGGATAAGCAACATGGAATCTGTGTACCTTTTTTGGAACCCAGTAGGTACTTGTGACCTGGAATTGGGCAATGTTGGAAACAGAATACTGGGCTTGATGGACCCTTGGTCTGATCTAGTATGGCATGTCTTATATTCTTAAATCTGACAAATAAGGAGGAGGTGATAAAAGCAATTAGTGTAGCAGGGTTTAAAAAAGGCTTAGACAAGTTCCTGGAAAAAAGTCAATAGACTTATTAAGACAGACCTGGAGAAAGCCACTGCTATCCCTGGCTATAAGCAGTATGGAAGCAGAGCACTAAGAGGCAGGATTTAATCCCCATGCTGATTTCGGTAGTCCTGACAATCAACGGTGGCAGCATTGGAATTGGCCCTGTATGTCTGGGGCAGACAACCACCTACTGCCTGTCCTAACACCACCCCTGATCTGCCCCTTTCCCATCCCTGTCTAACTTCCCTGTACAATGAGTGTGGACGTTAGATGGAATCGGGAGATGCTATGAATAGCAGGGATGGATGTCCCAATGGGGTGTCCATCCCCGCTATTCATACCTCAGAATGACCCCTATATTTTGTATTGTTGGACTGAATTAAAACTATTGGGCCTGATATTCAGCGATAGCGGTTAGCGCAATTACAGTGCCTAGCCATTGCTGCTGAATACTAAACGTGGATATTGAATGCTGGGGCCTTATCCAGCCACCGGCCTTGACTATTCGGGTCAGCTGCACAGTCCAGAAGCTAACCGGGCAGCAGTGATAGGCCAGCTTTTTCAGTGCCTATCTTTACCCCTGAGTTCCTAACTGGGCAGTGGTTCAATATCACCGCTGACCAAGTAGCGATGGTACCACCTCCGGAATGCTCCATTGCTAAATGGTTAGCATTGAGGCATATAGCGCCGGTACTAGGGGATATTCAGCGGCACTAACCATGTTAATGCCGCTGAATGTCCTGCTTAGAGGCATTTACATGGTTTACAGGTCTGTGTAAATGCCTTTGAATTTTGGATCCATTGGGTTTAACTGGATTGACTCTACATTTTTTTCCATTTTATCCTTGCCCCATTATTTTTCCCCTTTCTCTTAGGTGCCCCTTAAATTCTCTGCATACTTATTTGTGCGATAAAACTATTTTACACATTGTGTGATGTATTTTCCTTGTAATACTAGCTGTTGAGTTAGGTTTTTTTCTAATTAGGTTTTTGTATGTAAATAGCCTGTGGGCTCAGAGTATTGTGGGAAGTATTAATGGACACCAGATGTGAAGGCCATTTCTAGGGTAGGTTCTGGGGCATCTATCTGGGCTTGGAAAGTGGGTTTTGCGAGACATCATCTCTCTTCTTTCAGATTCAAGAACTTACACACAAGTATGGAATCGGGGCTTCTTGGTTCCTCTTGACTACTTTTTGAATATTTCTAGACTTGTTCTTTCAGCTTGAAAGCTTAGAGTATGTTGTATAGATCAATGAGACAAACTCCTACTTTAATGCAGTGGAATGTTAATGTCCAAAGGTACAGTAACAGCTAAACAGCCACATTTTAAAATCAAGTTTGCATCCAAAATTATTTTCTGCTCAGTTTCTTTTTTTTTTTTCCATTCTTTTTTTCTGGATTCTTCTTTTGCCTTTTTTATCCTTTTCATTTCTACTCCTTTCTCCCTACCCTGTCCTCCCCTGCTTTCCATCTTCCTCTTCAGTTTCTTTGACTTGATCTGATTTATCATGATTTCGTGTTTGCTCAGACACAGAATGGGATGAAATCACTTCTACATCTGGGGCCCTGTCTTTCAGCTGTAACCTTCAGACCTCCTTACTGCAGCTGCTTAACTCCATCATGGCCGCCCGATTCCTTGATGCCTCAGTCATGAAGGGCTTTGCACACCTTCATGCTGCTATTTGAGTTATATTTCTAGACCATCTTTCCAGTTTTAGTTCAAGGTGGTTTATAGCATGTTTTCCAGATACAAAAAGCCCCTTCCCAAAAGATCTTGCAATACAAGTAGATACATAAGGCAAAAAGAGAGGAATTTTAGAAAGGACGTCCAAGTGCAATGTGGGATGTCTAAGCCAGAACGTCTGGAAAAAACAGGCGTCCAGGTGCAGATATTTCACAAATGTGGACGTGCCCAATATGGACATCTGTGTGTGTGTGTGTGGGGGGGGGGGGGGGAGTAGAGATGTCTACATAGATATCATCAGAATAGTATTTTAGACCCAGGATGGGATATCAAGGAATAGCCTAATGGTTAGAGTAGTGGCCTAGGCACAGAGAAGTCACTGCTGCTATCCTTGAAATTATGCTGCATACTGGGGATGACTGAATGCTTTCTTCTCTACTCTTGCTGGATGATAAGCCAAAACAAGTACTCTTCATCCGCCTGCTGCTGTTGGGAGCAGGTGTAAACTTAGATGCAATGCCAGACGTCCAGAATGTTTCTGAGATCAGGCAGGGATGTTTAGGTTCCTGGGAACACCTTTGCCTTGCCCCCGTTCAGACTTGGATATCCTCATGCTAATGACATCCACAGACCTGGCTTCTAAAATAGCTTTTGAGAGGTCTCTGTCTGCCTTCAGACAGCTGAAGTACAAATAAGGCTCCCAAAGTGATTTGTCAGAGATCACAAGGCATGTTAGGGGTAGGAATGGGATTTAAACCCTGATTTAGCTAATCCACAGCCCAGTGCGCTACCCACTCATCCACATTGCAGGTTTCTGGTATGAAAGATTAAGAATCTAAAATAAAACTCAATCATTCTCACTTTCTTCAGCGTGCAAACAGGACCCCCAAGCATTATGTCCAAGAGTTTGCAACATGATACTTCAGAGCTGCAAATAAGACTTCAGCTTGAGCAAAACAGAATCCAGTCTTTCTCAGTGCATCTGTTTTAACTTTTCTTTGTGGAAGCAGGCCCCTCCTGGCCAAAGAGAATGATGCCATTTCCTCTGTTCTAATTATTGTACTGCCGCTAGCACACTAAGGTCAAGATCAATACAGCCTCTTTACAAAATGGTGGAAGCGTAATTAACAGTGCCTAGGATTTCATTCCTTGCATGGGTTAAGTATTCTAAATAACCTAATCAGTGGCTTTATTCTGCTTTCAGCGATCATTTATTTGCCTGACATGATAGATAAATATGGAATGCCTTTTTAAATCAGTGTCGCCAATTAAAAACGGGATGCGAAAACACATCAAAGCTGCTCTGCACGTTTGACTAATAGAGGCTGGGAGGTAAACTTCTACAAAACAAACTGCATGGGTGCGGTTCAGCCAGTAGGGTGCTGTCCGATGTTGGAGGGCTCATTTGGGTAAAGCACCTTGCACAGTTCAGAATGGGTCATTGTGTTTAAACACCTGGAATTAATCTCTTTATACTAGGGTCAACTCAGTCTTCTTGAAAAGGCAACATAGCTCTGAATCCTGACTTCGTTCACCAGAAAAGATAAATTAATCAGATTGGCTGATTGAGCCCTTTTCCTAATGAATACAGCTGAGCTATCTCATTACACAGCAGCCATGCTAGATTGAATTGAGCTCGATGGTCGTGCACTTAGGATTTCCCATGATTATCCATACCACATGCATCCTGAGACAGATTACACCAACTCCAGGAGTATGAGATAAGTGGGCTAATGTTCTGTGTAAACCATGTTCTCTATAAGGCTGAGGTTTTTGTTCCATGTAAACAGCCTTTACCTTTGGAAAAGTGGTAGATAACCCTGTTAAATACTGGATAACGTGGACTGTGTTTAGCTTACAGAAACATAAAATAGAATGGACCCGGATTGATACTGAGAAGTAGAGCCAGTAGTCTATGATCCACTATTATGCTCCCCGGGATTTGTGGTCCAATAAAAATAAAAATATTTATATGGATATCTGATTCAAATGGTTTTTCATTCCGAGTATTTGCTATATCTACCTTAGGAAAGGGATTTTGATTTGGTATTTTCATAAAACAGACATAAAATGCCTATTTTGGGATTTTTCATTCTGGTGGCCTATAAATTTAGGCCACACAAAGATATTTACTGTACTTTGTGTCAAAGAATAAGATCCAAGATCACCTAACCCCACGTTTTTGACTATTGTGGTGGTCTAATTCCAGGATTTAATTAATTCAGCTCATGATGAGAGCTGATAACCAGAGCTAAGGTAAAATTGCAGATTTTCTTTTGCTTAACCAGTAGGTGATCAGTAGTGCTTGCTGCTTCGCACCAGTATTGAAGGTGGAAGAGTGCCAAGGGGCCAAAGCACCTGTAGGCATTGACGTCACAAAATATCCTAATCAGCCAGTCTTACTGTAGTGCGCTTCCCCTGATAGCACATGCCTGATAATAAATCTTAATAAACATTTTGTTGGATTTTCTAGCCTTCCCTTTGAATGTCAGCTATAAAGGTCATTCCAGTAAAGTTATCTATTGGGGTAATTTTCAAAACTGTGCAGACAGGTACAAAGTTACTGGTTACTTTTACCTGTAGCTTTTGTGCTAGTTCTCAAAAGGAAAACAAAAGCATACTTTCACTTTTGAAAACTGCTCAAAGAAGATATGCCCATAGAGCTTTTTATCAGCTTTTTATGAGGATATCTGTTTCCAGACAAAACATGTGTAAACTTCAAAATGCAGATTTGCATTCCTTATTCCTCCCGGACCAAACCCCATCTTGGAAATGACTCCAAGCAAACATGCACACCTTTACCTAAATACAGGGTGAGTAATTTTCAGAAAGCCCTTTTACTTCACGTTAAGTTAGATCAGCAGGAACTGCTGGCCGATGACTATACATTTTGAACATGCTTGTGATGCTGGCACTGAGGATGAAGAATGGTGGTTCCTGTGGCACCATCTAGCCAGCTGCTTCACTCCTTCGGCAGGCAGGGTCTGTGGTCCTTGCCAGCCCTGCAACACCACTTAACGACTGCATTCTCTTTAGGCAGTGGACCAGGGGGGAAACTCCCACAAGTCACTCTAGCCTGCTGAGTGGCTCCATTCACTTCTAGTTGGTAGGGTCCCAGTGCAGCAGTTTTAGCTGCATCCAAATTCTGGTCCTCTAGGCGATTACCTAGTTCACTTAATGGTAAAGCTGGTCCTGGCTATAGATGGAGTTTACACTTCTCATTTTCAGGTGAAGTAAATACTAAAAATGTGAAAGAAAATGTTATGTTTTAGAGAACTTATACTATCTGTTCAAACTGGGACTGTGGTTTGGCCGGTTCTATTCAGTAACCTTGAAATGATTGTTCAAAAGACGACAGATCGCTTGGACAGAATGGGAAAAGCTCATTTGGGAACAATGCCTAAAAGGTTAATGCATACTGTACTTAGAAGTAAGGGGTCCCCATGCAGACAGACGTTTAGATTTTTGAAGCTGGGGTTGAAACTGCTTCTCTCCCTGGCACAGAATGAGAATGAGACCTCTATCCTGGGAAATTCAGAGGTCTTTAAGAAATTATGCGCAGGAGTAAATCTTGTGAAATGTTCCCTGAATGGCCTGATATCATTTCTGCAACATGAGAAAAAAATGCTACGGGCTGAATGGCTGAAGATATTTGGTTATTTACGTTTCTCAGGTATTGTACAGAATTGAGACTCTGCTCCCCAATCCAGGCATAAATTTTGATCTCTGCAAGGTGCTTTGTATTGCATAACCTCTAAATCAATGAAAAACTGCTTTCATTTATTTCCAAGAGAAGATGCACATCCTTTGTATGGCTACCAATGCACCAAAATTAGTGGCATGGAACTTATAGACCTAAAAACTGAGGGGTATTGAATCTCTCCGAATTATGTAAGCTGCAAATTGCTCAGTTGGGCTTTTATATCCAGAAAACAATACAAAATTTAGCTACAAGGTCATTTTGAGAATAATTTTCCAAAGGTATTTAGCCAGAACTCTAGATCTATCCAGCTTAATTCCTAGGGCTCCCTTACCTTTGTGGCTAAATCTAGTGGTTGGGTTCACAAAGCTGGCCAAGTGCAAAGTAAAGGGGTACCAGAAGATGTTAGGATGAATATGCACAAATGTGTGATCCCATGTATGCAAATGAAGGAATACCATATGCAAATGAACTATTAGCAAGCTCACACTAAATAGCATGCTATTCATCAAGAGCTCAGTAAATGGCCACTATTTATTTACTACCTAGAACAGGTGTTATTTAACGTTCCCTCAATAATAGGTTTACATTAGCACATTACTGAATGCTAAACTGAGCATGCTCAGTTCTATTTTTCTCTTCATTCTTCATCCTGATGGCTTCCACTGGGCTTGCTTGTCAGTGTGCAGAGAAGTGGGAAAGCTAGTATACTGCAACAGAGGTCAAAGGAGAACAGATGTCTTGAAAAGAGAAAACGGGGCCAAAAACACAGATGCCTCAAATAGTTGTCAAAGAGGTAGAGGAGAAGGATTTTTGCCTGCCAGACACACCCTGTTATGCTAATTCTGATGATCTCTTCACTTTTGGCTGATTCTACACTCTCTTCAACACTTGGGATAAGTACAGAGAATCCTTAGTTACCAAGAAGTGAAGAGATAATAAAAGAACTAACAGGCAGCATTTGAAAGTCTGTCCCTTGCAACCTTTTGTTATGGCAGGAACCAGCTCCATTCCCTGGATAGTTACAAAAGGATTCTCCTATGAAGTGCGGTTTCCCCAGGGGCAAGTGTCTAGCTCCCTGCTACCATCAGCACTTCCTTTTGTACCATATGCAATCTGGAAAAAAAGGGTGGGATTTTCAGCACTGGTGGCCAGCCCAGCACACATAAAGTGGCTGGCCATCACTGCTTTTATATCAGGCTGGATATTCAATGCCAGAGCCATATCCAGGTTGCATGGATATTGAGCCATTGACTCGATTGCAAAGTTGACTTTCCTAACTTTAGCTGTTCAGCCTTCATAATTTTAGCCTGTTAGGGTTAACCAGGCAGCAGCTGAATATCGCTGCTGTCTAGTTAACCCATAGTGCTGCCCCCATTCTACTCTTGGAACGCCCCAATGCTAAGAACATGGAGGCCAATTCTGTCCCCTGCATGCCTGGCCACATTGCTGCCCAGTGCCTACATGGGTCTGACATAGCCCCGATTCCGCCGTTGTGAGGTCTAGACATATCTGCGATGGCAGAATCGTGGAGATGTACATCCTGGCACTCCTCTGATTCAGTGGGGAACAATGCACAGGAGCCTTCCTGTCCCCCTGCCCAAACGCCACTGCAGGAGCGAGTGAGCAGTGGAATCTGAGCACCATGGCAACAGTCATCTACCCTTGGCTCAGAATGCCATTGGCTACATTGGCCCTTGCTGCCCACTCACCATTTGGCTCCGGTGGCCCATATGGGCAGAATCGTGGAGGCAGGTTCCCCAGAGGCGATTGCAAATGCGGGTATGAGTCTGTAGACAGCATACCATGCTGTGCCATGCCCAGCACTTATTCCACCATCAGGGTGGAATAAGCTGGATGTCCATGTTGCTGCTGGAGTGCATACAGAAGCCTGTCCTCGATAGCCTTTGTACGTCCTATCCTGGCCTGGCCACTCCCTCGCTCCATCCCCAGTCTGCCCTCATACAGCGCTCCCACACAAATGCTGTGTATGTGTGGTGAGCACGGCTGGCAGAATATGGCTGGGGAGGTAAATGTGTGCTGGACGTCCAGCCTACATACCCAATGCTGCTATTTATGGCTTGGAATGCCCCCCCCCCTTAATGCACTGAATATCCGGGTTGCACAGATTGTGATTTTGCAGTCCAGTCAGTCGCAATATTGAGCTGCTGGCCAGGTGGCAAACCCGGCTATACTTAGGATAGCCATTCAGCGGTCCTAACTTTGGCTGGTTGGGTTTAATTGGACAGCGGCTGAATATCACTGCTGCCCAGTTAACCCATGGTGCTGCCCCTGCCTGACTCTTGGAACGTCCCAATGCTAAGCGCTTGGCATCAGTGTTCCTTGGCCCAGGCCAGGGATATTCAGCAGCAGTAACCAGGTCAAGTACTGGGGCCCTTCTGAGTCAGGGTCCCTCATTCTGTTCCTTGCATATTCCTTCTGTTTTCAACCACATCCTTTTACACTGATCTTTGAAGATCCTTTAATAATACATAAGACAGAGGCATCTAGACATACAGTAAGTTTTCTATACTCCTGAAACTCTCCATTCTCCTTTGACCTTCACATCACTAGTGTATTGACTGCCCCACTTCTCCCTTCTGCATGGGGAAGCAGTCTTTATCTAACGGGCTCATTGTATCCCCCTTGGAAGTCAGCTGATGAAATCCGGAGGAAATGAATCTGAGCATACTCACACTATTTACCTTGCCCTCAATAACTAACCTGTTTGCACTAGCTAACTAATGCAACAGAGGTGCCATTTCTCAAAGGCAGGGCTCTTTCATTAATACATGAGGACCATGGGTAAACTTTAACAGGCAATGAAAAAGGTGCCAGTATTCAGTACCACCAAGTAACCCTGCAAAAAAAAAAAAGCCACGAGTATGACTATGCTATTTCTGATGCTTTTTATCACAAGTTCATTAAGAGGGGAAGTTACTAGGGTACATTAAAGGAATAACATGTCATGTACTAAATAGCACATGTTAATTGGCAGAACTATGTTTGTCTTTAATGCACAATTGTTTAGTGCAACACATTAAACATGAGATGCAACGCGTGCAAATACAGAGCAGATCACTATTATGCAAGTACATAATGCAGATTTAGTTTAACCTCACAAGCTGCATTATTTAGGGAAAAATAATGCTACCTTTGGGGTGCCATTATCTATCTTCCCCAGGAGTATCTACTACTACTACCACTGATCATTTGTATAGCGCTGTAACAAGGCCGTTGAACACACATGTGAGAGACAATCCTGCTTAATGGAGCTCACAATCTATGCAAGATAGACAAATACAACAAACAAGGGACTGGGTTGGACTAAAGGTAAATGGTTATAACATACATTTTTTAACATAACAGCAGATAAAGATCATATGTCCTATCTAGTTTGCCCTTCCTTACCAACTACTAAGCTCTAGAGTCCCTTTTTTCCTTTAGAGATCTGTGTTGGTCCCATGCTTTCTTGAATTCAGATACAGTCTTTGTCTCTACTACCTCCACTGGGAGACTATTCCATGCATCTATTGCTCTTTCCATAAAGAAATAGACCCAGGAGTCAGGGCCGGCCCGTCCATTGAGCAAGAATGTTTTTTGCACAGGGCCCCGCGTTTCAGGGGGCCCCGTGCAAAAAACATTCTGCTTTTTTTTCAAAATTAAATAAAAAAAAAAAAAAAAGCTGGCTGCTGTTGCTGCCGCGGCGGCAGCAGCAGAATGGAGTTTCCCGCGGGGCCCCCTCTGCCTGGCTGAGTCCCTCCCTCCCTCACTCCCTCTGCGACGGCTGAGCCCCTCTGTGCCGGCTTTCAGATTTGCGAAGGGAGAGTGCCTCCCTCGCATCTCTGTTAAGCCTGCAGGGGCAGATGGGAAATTTCCCATCAGCCCCTGCAGTTCCCATCTGCCCCTGCAGGCTTACCAGAGACGCGAGGGAGACGCTCTCCCTTCGCGTATCTGAAAGCCGGCACAGAGGGGCTCAGCCGTTGCAGAGGGAGGGAGGGACTCAGCCGGGCAGAGGGGGCCCCGCGGGACTCCATTCTGCTGCTGCTGCGGCGGCAGCGGCAGCGGTAGCAGCCAGCTTTTTTTTTTTTTTTTTAATTTTACTTGACCCGATGGGGGGGGGGGGGGGTGTGGACGGGTACTGGGCTAGGGGGGGCAAGGAGGGGAAAAGGGGTGGGGGGCTTAAGACTGGAGGTGGGCTGATGGGGTTAGGACTGGTAATGGGCTGTGGGCTTTTGGGAGGCTTAGGACTGGTAATGGGCTATCGGGGGCTAGGACTGTAAATGGGCTGATGGGGGGGTTAAGACTGGAGGTGGGCTGATGGGGTTAGGACTGGTAATGGGCTGTGGGCTGTTGGGGGGGGGTTAGGACTGGTAATGGGCTATGGGGGGGGGGTTAGGACTGATAATGAGCTATGGGGGGCTAGGACAGTAAATGGGCTGATGGGGAGGGGTTAGGACTTGAGGTGGGCTGATGGGGTTAGGACTGGTAATGGGCTGTGGGCTTTTGGGTGGGTTAGTACTGGTAATGGGCTATGGGGGGTTAAGACTGGTAATGGGCAGTGGGCTGATGGGGGCTGTCTGGTAATGGGCTATGGGGGGGGGTTAGGACTGATAATGGGCTATGGGGGGGCTAGGACAGGAAATGGGCTGATGGGGAGAGGTTAGGACTTGAAGTGGGTTGATGGGGTTAGGACTGGTAATGGGCTGTGGGCTGATGGGGGGGGGGGGTTAGGACTGGCAATGGGCTATGGGGGGCTGACTGGAAATGGGTTGATGGGGTTAGGACTGGAAGTGGGCTGATGGGGGGTTAGGACTGGTAATGGGTTATAGGGGGGGCTTAAACTGAAAATGGGGTGATGGGGGTTAGGACTGGAAGTGGGTTGATGGGGGGGCTAGGACTGGAAATGGGCTGATGGGGGGCTAGGACTGGAAATGGGCTGATGCAGGGACTAGAAGGGAATGGATGCTGGGTGAGGCTGGAACTAGAAGGGAGCTGGTGTTGGGGGAGGATTAGAATGGGATGGGGCTGGAAGAGTAAAATGGAGAGGGGAAAATTATTTTGTGTGGGAGGGATAAAAAAATCTACAATTGGCCGGGTATTGGGAGAGTAAGTGGGGATTGAGGATGGAGGGGTAAACTTTGAGTGGATGAAATGAGAATGAGGAAAGAGCAAAAGGAGAAAGATTAGTATGTTAAAGCAGATGTAGAGAGAGAATGGAAAAAAAACTAGAAGAGAGAAGAAAGGACAAATGGACAGCAGACGATGGAGGGTTAGCAGAAGACACGAAGAAACCAGAAGAAAGAGGCTGGAACAATTGCAGCTGAAAAAAAATGCACAAAAGGTAGAAAAATATCTATTTATTTTGAATTTATTAATTGGAATATGTCAGCTCTGGTAAATGTGCATCATTAACGTCTGTGCTTTGTTTAGTACAAGAGCAAATTAATGTATAGTTTTATTTCTACAGTGTTGTACATTCCAAGTTTGGCTTTTGGGATTTCCAGTTTAATTATTGTCTTCCTGTTTCTAAATTGTGATTACTTGTTTGGTGATGGTCTATGTTCTGCATGTGTAACTGAGCTGAGGTGTTCTGTTTATATAATTCCTATTTGACATTGCCACTTGTTCTCTTTCCCCAGTAGGTCATGTATTGTTATTCTCTGAAATGTATTGGTTTAATATTTGCATGTTTCCTTTTAATAGGTAGGGTATGGTGCTTTGTGAGTCCTGGTAGTGCTGTTAGGATACGGCAGGTTTGCTATGGGTTCTAAATGGGCAGTGTTTGTAGTAGTTCCTAATATGTCTGGCGGTTGGCACTGGATTATAGTAATGTAGAAATCTTTTAGTCTCTTTATCCATACACTCATTAAGAGGCATGTTTACTAAAAGTTAGTATATGGTAACATTATTTATGCAAATGAGGCCCCTTATGCAAATGCGGCCCCGCACCGAGTCTCCGCACATGGGCCCGCACCCCCCTTGGGCCGCCCCTGCCAGGAGTAATTTGTGGAAATATCTCCTTTCACTTTCATCCTATGCCCCCTCGTTACAGAGCTTTCTTTCAATTGAAAGAGGCTGTCCTCCTGTGCATTTATGCCGCAGAAGTATTTAAACAGCTCTATCATTCCTCCCCTCTCCCGCTTTTCTTCCAAAATATACCTATTCAGATCTTTACTATTGATAGGAGGAAAATTGTTGTTGCATTTTTCACGTTTCAAAATAAATACACAACCCTTTTTTGACAATCTATGAATTTTATCATGGTTTTTCATTTTCCCTTTTACTACACATGATTTGCAAATAACTTGGGATGAAATGGAAAGAAAATGAGAAAAAAAAGGGCAACACACAAATGACAAGGATAGCAACAATAATGACAAAGAACAAAACAACCTGAACCTCTTCCTTCAGAAATGATATGGAACAAAATGAAACAAAAAAACCCCAAAAAACTGTGCACACCCCTAGTAGCTAATTGAAGTTTGTACGTTACTTGGAAGGATGGGAACTAAGGAGCATGTTTACTAAACCATGCTACTAGATAGCTTGCACTGAATCCCACGCTAAGTGCACCATGGTAAAATTTACAACATACCAAAAATGTAGCCATGCTAAAAATCCCATGCTACCTAAATAGGGTGAGTTGGTGTGGTTCAGGGTCAGAGCATGTACACTATGAACAGCGTGGATATTTTTAGCACACGCCCACCAGCAACGTTGCACTTATCAAGGGTGCACTTACTGCCACCAATGGGTGGCATTACATTCACCTGAACTGATCAAACCAAACAGAATGAGTGTGGGGGTGTCACAAAATGCATTCTGTCTACATGGGGATCTGTTGGGCATGCCGTCAGCTTGTAGTGCAGATCAAGAGCTCAATTGTTGGGTGGGCCACGTGGTATCTATCTGCATTTTAGTAAACATGCCCCAAAGTGAAGTAGAACAGCTCTCACTGTTGCTGAAATGTTAAACCAGCAAAAATAAACCACAAAGGGGCAGGATTACTAAAATGTGCTAAGATTTGGCACAGATTAAGAAGCAGAAAATTAGCATGGGAGGTGAAATGGACCCACGATAAATCTGGAGGGTTTGTCCCACTTCAGTTGCTATGCTGAGTAGCACCTCACTGTGCTAAAACCAAAATCACAATTAAAGTGAGTACATTTAATGGCATACATTGAGAAGGTCTGATGTGCACCCATGATAACTGTAACAGTGAAAGTTGGTGCAGATATTCACCCTGCACTAGCCGCAATGTCCAGTCAATGCCCACTCTCCACTCCAAACTGCTAAGTTCTTGCCCAGTCACGTGCTAAGCAAGTAAAATGGGATTTTTACTGCACTGGCTGCTTTAGTGCACATCAACTGTTACTGCTGTCCCACGCTGTTTAGTGTAGGCTTTAGCGCACAAGAAATGTTAGTGTACTTTAGTAAGCATGACCCAAAATGCAAAAGGCAGCTTAAGAAGTCCATAGGCCTCTGGTAGGTCCCAAATTATGACACATCTGCTAGTTTACTATGGATGACAAAATGTTAAGGGTTATGGTGCTGTACACAGGCTTTTGGGTGCACCTTCAGGGAGGATGTCATTGTTGATCTCATGGTGGCTCATCTCTCTTCCTTTAAGAAGACCAACATTTACTGATAAAGCACTTCATTTTGTTTTCTCTCCCAGTTCACTGCTAGGGATGGTGCCTGGGAGGACTGAAGAAGATTGTTGCCCTCAAAAAAAGTCCTAAAAAAAATGAAAGGAAAGAATTAACATGCTTAGTAAAAAAGACTATAGAAAAACAATCTTACATGTGACTCCTCAACCTCAAAGCAACATTTAGTTCTATCAGACTTATTAAGCATGGGATGTTAGTCACTGAAAGGGCAGAGGGGACGCAGTGTTCCATGAAATCTCACTCGTCATACTGGATACCTAAAACAGTGAAATGGTTTGTCCAATCACTGCCTTATTCCTTTGGACACGAATGGCTTGTGAGATACTCTATAATTCAATAGGAATGAAGTAGGGGAACCTCATAATCATATATCATTAAAGGTTATCAGCATTATATGAATGGTATCTGCAATTCATTTGCAGAAGAAATTAAAGCAGACCGCTGAGCACTTGACAGGCTGGTGAAAAAATGTACATTTTCCCCTCCTCACCTAGGCAGTATAGAGACTTGGGAGAATAAATAATGTGGTGACACTGGATCTTAAACCCATGTGCAGCTACATTGATTTTATCAAAGGGTTCTCCACGGTGCTATTGATCTGTCTTTCTCTTTTACCTGCAGTGATTGGGAATTATTACAGCCCTGCTCCATGCTATTGCAAAATAAATGTGAGACTCTGCTGAAATATTTCTTCTGGGTTTGTAGCCAGCAGCTGTGGGGGCTCAGTGCACTTCTCTCAGTTTGCTGGGCAGAGAGAGGAAGTCTCCAATGAAGGCTGCTGAGTTAATTATTGCCATCCTCTGCTAAGGATATCTAAGTAGGCAGTCTAATTCTTTGTTTACTTATTTTAATTGCAGTCAGACTTCCAAGACACTGCAAAAGTAACAGCATCCTTCTAATAACCCTTTGATTGCCAGGAACTTTGAGGCTGGCATATTAGCATGACATGCCCTTAGTGGAGTCTGCTTTCAGTCTTTAGACTATGTCCTCTGTTTTTCCTTTATACAAACTCCCCTTCTCTCTCCTCCTTAACTTAGTTCTCCCCTTTCCCTACAGTCCATCTTGGCTAGCCTCCCTTGTCCTTAACAAGAGGGCTCTAATGCCTGTGTTTCATGACCAGACTTTTTATGAAACATAATTGGCATTTTCCCCTGCAGTGCTTCACCAAATAAAGTGGTAATTAGCCTCCTTAGCATTTTGTTCCCATATTTGGCTAGCTTCTTCACACAATACGCTCTTTTGTTGGCTAGAAGTAGAGCTTATGGTGACACAGCGCCGCTTTATTCCTTTCTCAAGGTTTCACCAATAGCATTGTTGACAGCACAGACAATAACCTTTTTCTGCACCCATATCTGATGGGAGTGAAGAAAACTTGATGATATAAGCCACACTGTAATGCTCATTTCTGACTCTTTCAGAACACTATAGTTCTGTTGCCTATGAACTTGGTGAGATTTTTTTCTTGGTTCTTTTCTTGGAAAGGCTTTATTGTCTGTTTTGGTAATCTGCAACCCCCCCCCCCCCCAAAAAAAAAAAAAACAGATGAAACTGTACAGGAAAGTTCTTAAATATCCCAGAGTTGGGTGGAGTATCCTTGGGGAGGACATCTAAATGGTATAGGTTAAAGGGGCATTCCCAGGATGTGGTATATGGGGAAAAAGGTTAAGTTGGGGGAGTGAAAGTATAGGGGTAGATTTGATCTTCATATCTCTGTGCAGATCAGCTCTATGGGCAACATATGCGCAATCAGCCACTTGTGGAGTTTGCAGGCAGTGGATTCCATAAAGATATGTCTGTGGGTTCCAGCTGAGGATCATCATTGCAATGAATGGGCAAAGGGAGACAGTAAAGCGAGGGCAGGGGCAACAGAACACCTTTTTGGTTGGGAAACCAAACATACCTTTTCCTTATGCCCCCTCCAAGCCCCCTAGTGCTGATACTGTGGGTCAAAGGTTGGTCAGGCAATGGCCCCGGTGGCCCACCTCTTTCTACTGCCTATGTAGGGGCAAGTACTTGTGCATGAAGACTCATGGAACTGTTATATCTTTGAGGCTGATTGAGGTGAAAACCCAAAGGAGCAGAAGAAAATTGCTGGGACAAAAGACAATAGAAACCATATTAAAACTAAAATGAAAAAAACAATGATAATGGATAGCTATTGACCTATGTGACCCAGCTTTAATTATTCCATGCTGGAGGAAAAGAGATGTAGAGAGAAGGTAACTACGTAGAGTTCCCATGAAAACCGGTTGCAGTTTTCAGTGTCCAGACCAGATCAGAGCCCTGGACTGCAGTAAACTAGTGTCCATACTGAAGCAATCCAATTAATCTCTGGATTCAGCTCGCTGTCCAAAGAAATCAGAAGTATCAACTCAGCACCAAACATTTTGCAGTTTCTTTTCATTTCTCCTTTCTGAGGCTTCCAGGGGCAGCTTTTTGTCTTCATCTGAATGTAAATTTCAGCACCGCTCACTGATACTTGCATTACAAAAGCACTTCTCCTCTTAGAGGACGGAACCCAGTTTGGCTTTTCTCTTGACTGAAGTCCTTATACTTTATAGTGGTTAAGGGCAATCTCTAGGGAGGTCCTCTGACACATGGCAATTGTCTCTTTAACTCTAAAGTCATGCTAATAGAAGCTATCTCCATGAAAATGAAAATACTGGAAGTACATTCACTCACATTAATTTTGTGCTATGGTTTTTCGGATTTATTGAGATTTATTTTTGGTTGCTGACTACTTCCAGACCCAGGATTTGATTGTACTCTTCTGTCTTCCCTCGCTGGATGCAGAACTTCGGGGAGTTCATGTCCCTGCACTCAAAACAAAAGTTTCTCCCTAGGAAAAAGGATGATATTGTCAAAATGGTCTCCTTGAATATGTAGAAATGAGGGTCAACAAAGAACGACACTCCCAAACTAATCCCATATTTATAGGACAGCTTTGTTTGCATTAGTGACATATTTTTACATAAAGGAGCAATTTCCTAAAACATTATCCACGTGAAAAATAGCTAATATAACGTTTCTGAAACCATACACCTGTAAAAAGGTAGCCACACCAAACTGGGTGTAAGTGTTTGCAGGGGCATAGATTGCGGGAGTACATGGGAATTTATAAAATACATGTGTGTGTGTGTATATATAATACCTGCTCTTTGAAACAGGTACAAATTTGTGCGAGAGACTAGGCACTACTGTGGCTTCTATTTTATATAGGCACATAGGTGCCTGTTTTGCCTTTATAAAATGGGCATGTTTTTGGACTTTTCGGATAAATATCCTGTTATGAAATTGCACCCAAAGAGTGGAGATCACCAACGACCATAAGGTGGCATTTCCCTTTGAAAACCTGGGTGGTGCACACAATGCAGGTACTTCAGCGCCCACATTTTCACCTGCACAATGTATTTTGGAAAAAACATGGGGAGATTTGAAAATAAAATCACTGTGTATTTTCCCTCCTCTATCTACCCTCGCCCCCCCCCCCCCCCACGCTCCGTTATTCCCTACAGGCTGCTGTGAAACAGCACACATAGATTTAACCACACTAAGGGGCCACAATAATCAGACTGTGGGTGCTAATTACTAATGTGCCTTAAATCATTAATACGGATTAATGCACATTAACATGTTAAGAGATTTAACGCACGTTAAATAATCCAAGCCCCATTATTCTCAATGGGATGTATTTACTAATTTTGAGCTTAACTCAAATGAATGCACATTAATTGCATACAAAAAAACCCAGTGGATCCAAATATAACTCATGAATATCCGTTAGGGATAGCCTGAAACCCTGACTTGTTTGAAGCCATTTAGAATTAGTTTCACACCACTGACTTAGTCACCCTGTTAAAAAAATTATCCCCCCTAGAGGGTAGTTTTATAACTGGGCGTCTAGAATGGGGCACTCAAAATGCACCCATCTTAAGCCTGTTTGTCAAGAAAAACAAGCGCCTTCTTCTCTTAATAAAGTAGGGTGTGTAAGTCATAAAACTAGATGTGGCAATATAGATGTGAGCGCTTACGCATGAGATATGTGCTCTGTCCGTGGCTATGCCCACACCAAGAGTAGGAGCTATTGGCCTGATGTGAGTACTTACAGAAGAATGACTTCTAAAGTATGTATGGAAAGGTCCATCTGCGCTCGTAACTCATAGAAAATGCACGGCTTATGCGCATCACGTTATGTAGCTCTTTATAAAACTACCTCCTTAAAGTACAAGCATCTTCAGCTTTGGAAAGCAGCTTTTGTTTTATTTACTTATTTAACTGCATTTATATACTGCTTTTCACCGGGCCAAAGCGGTTTAAGAAAAACGGGGGGGGGGGGGGGTGGACAGTAATCGTTATACAGAGGGGGGAGAGCCATCACCGAGGAGGCCAACATTGATGATCCGAACAGATAGTAATGACTTAGACAAGTGACATGAGTCTCTTAGAGGGTATTTTGGGGATTTGACAGAAGGACTGTGGGTTGTCAGTGAAGGTTGTCTGTTTCTGGTCCAAGGTATTCATGAAAGAGAATGCTTTTTAGTTGTTTCCGGAACGTGGATAGATCACCATTGTTTCTGTTTTGGCTTGGTAGTGAGTTCCAGAGGGAGGGTGCGCTTATGCATATAAAATCTTATGGGGGTCATTCCCAACCATGAATAATGGCGATGTACTGTACATACAGCCTGGATGTACATCCCTGATATTCGTCCAAAGGTGCCTGCTGGGAAAAGGCTCCCTATATGTACATTGGAGTTGACAGGGGGGCCTTTAGATGGGGACGGGGGAGGGAGGGCGTGTTATCTCCCTGGACATATAAGACCTATTCTGAGGTCGGCCTTATATGTTCGGTGTTGATCAGGTAGACAGGGGACTTATTCCACTTCAGAGGTGGAATAAGTCCCCCTGGATGTCGGGGGATGGTGGTGCAGGACCAGGTCAGTGAGGCAAGGTGATGGAGAAGATTCCCAGCAGCCCAACTCTGCCTTTGGAAGGCTGCATCAGGGGTCAGGATGTGGGGAAAGATTCTGAGGCTGCTGAGGATCACGGCTTCTTAATGGAGCTGTGGTGCCATGGCAACATGTCATGGCACTGTGGCTCCATTAAGGTGCCTGATTGAGTTAGCCCGGTAAATGACTAGACATCTGAGGTGCCTGAATAGGGGCACGTTCCTCTAGCCACTGTGCTGCGATTCTGTACCCGTGGGAACATCTAGCCCCCACGGGAGCAGAATCAGCTGCGTCTCACGGCCATCCGGATGTCTGTATGTCCGGATGGCCCGGAGAAGTGCAAAGCTGAATGTACCACCACATGTCTAAGGTCCTGGCTCATCAAAGTCTTTTCCCACAGACACACACAGGAGAGAGAAGTATTAGGGCTCCTTTTACTAAAGCCCACAAAGGATTTGAAATTAATGTGCCAAACGCACGTTAATTGCAAAACCTCTGCGCTAGCTATCAGGGGTGTGACCAGTAGGTTCCCTGCAGTTAACATGTGATGGGTCACTTGAACATGTGCTCCACTAAGGTGAATTCACTTAATGACTCCCATAGAGGAGGAGTTAGGTGAACCTACGTTAAGATCTGTGTTGCACCGAACATGTGGTAATGTGCTCCCCACGCCTACTCTGTCCGTTCCCTGCCCCATTAACATGTGTTTTAGCATGCAGTGTTCCCGACTGCCATTGCGTGCATTAAAGTGTTCAACACCCCTGACACTTAGCCCAGGTATGGTATTGCACCTAATGCGCTATGGTTTTGGTGCTACTGGCGTGGTAGGTGCAATACCATACCGTCCCAAGTGAAATTTAAATTTATCGTATTTATCTTATATTTCACTTGATATAACCTAATTTAATCTCAGCAGAGAACAACCTATTAATACAATACAAACCAGTCTTACAGAAGCCTTGTTTTCATACTAGCTTGTTGGATACAGTATTATCGAAATAAGCCATTATCTGATTTACTGGAGAATTTTTTTCTGGGCGTTAATTGATATATTTCTTCCTGTTTAGTTCCCTAGAAATAGACAGCAATGCATTTTGATCTGCTCACTTCTCCCCTCTCTCACATTGACCGATGGTGGCATGAATGACATTATGTCTTAAAAAAAAAGAGTCGTTACAATCTATACAAACTTTTCTTCTCCTCTAATCTTTCTCTTCCCTATCTGGGAATGCTTTGTTTCTTCACGCTCCCTCCTCCCTCACCCCCAACTCTTAATTTGCTTTCTGTGCTGCAGTTTGTTTCCTCTTTCACTGAGGGCTTCAGATTCAAACATCCTAAAGGCTAGCCCACCAAAGAAGTTCTGAATATATTACAAACACCAGCACATGGCCCTTAATTGAGCCCAAGCGCTATAATAATTCAGTCCTAGGGCACCTCCAAGTATCTGTAAACTGCTCAAGCTCCACTCTCTCTGCTTCTGCCATTAGCTGAATTTACTGATTGAGTTATGGAACTGTAGCGCTTAAATTGCAGACATTTGGGGACTATCTATTATAAGTGTAAAACTGTTACACATCACTGTTTTCAAATAACAAACTTGAAATGATGATGCTGTTAAATTTGACTTGAAGGCTAATATTTCTCCTGCAGACTGTTTAGGCAGTTGTGTGTTGAGTGGATGTTAATGCTTGCTCAGAGTAATGACTTACAAATATTTCTTCATCTGAGCCCTTTTAGAAACTTTTGGGTAAATATTCAGAAAGGTTTATGGGTCTGATTTTCAGTTGGCCAGGCTTTGTGCCGTGTCATCACCTAGCCTGGCCACTGATCCTACTTAACCCGGATTTTCACTTCCACAGTGACAGAAGTGAGAATCCGGGTTTGCTTAAGCACTCCGGCAGCTGCCAAGGCTAAGCGGGTAGCAGCAATTTCAATGCTACCCGCTTAGCCCCTGCACTTGAAAGATAGGCAAGGAAAAATCACTGCTACCCGCTTAGCCATTTCTTTCGCCCCTGCTCCACCTCAAAATGCCCCCCAATATGCCCCGATGCTAACTGCATAGCATCTAGGCATGTTAGGGACTTAGCTGGGATTTTCCAAAGGCACTACCCATGTAGGTGCCTTTGGAAAATCCCAGTTAAAGCATTTACATGGGTAACTAGGGCAGTTACCAGTGTAAATGCCTTCGAAAATCAGGCCCTATATGTTTAGTATAAGCTGCTAAATGTATAAATCCTCTATCTGTGAATTTTCAGTGGCACTGTATGGATAGTACAGCTGAAAATATTTTGAGTGCCCCAGCACTATCCAGATAGTGCTGGGCTAGACTGAGAGCGGAGCATGCCCATGCCATCTAATTGTACGGATAGTCAGCAATATTCAGGCTGTTTAATTTAGGACAGCAAAAGGGCTGTCTTAAATTTAAACTGCATAGCTATATGGATAGCAGATTGAATAGCACCACTATCTGTAGAGCGATGGTGGTCACTTCTCTAAACTTATGTTTGGTGCTATTCACTATGGGGTAGATTCAGAGCTGTGTTTAACAGGGATATGTCCGGTTTGGATGCATATTCCCCGCTAAATGACATGGGCTGATTCCAAACACAGAGCTCCCCGCACATACAGAGATGTGCGGGGAGCTCTGGACAGGAGTGGGAGGGGGCAGGCTGGAGGAGGGGTGTGGGTGGGGCAGAGGCAGGGCTCTCAACCCAGATGTACAAGGCTGATTCCAATTGCAGCCCTGTATGTTCAGAGGCTGAAGGTTGGACAGACAACTTATTCCATCTCAGAGTTGGAATAAGTTCCACAGAAGCTTGTGGCGGCCATTGGAGGGACCTGGCGATGAAGTGAGCAGGGGCATGGGGTTCCCTGCAGTCTGATGTAGACCTTGACAGGCCCATCTAGGGGTCAGGCAGCAGGGAAACTATCATTCAAAAATCTGCGGCTGATCGGGGCGCCTGCATGGCATCCTGTTGCCATGGCAATGGGATGCCACAGCACTGTGGCTCCATGCTGGAGCCTTGGCTGGGCTAGCCTGGTTTCATTAGGAAAATTCATTTAATAGCAGTGCATTTTACTACCACAACTCAGCATCTGGAAAACACAACATGACAGCCACAGCTTATAAATCTTCCTGAAAATGTCATCCTCATAGACTGCCAATCAGATACAAAAGACATTTAAAGCCCCCCCATACCTAATGAAACAAGAGATATCCACTTAACCTCTGCATTTAGTCTCATAGGGTCAACTGAATTTAAATAAAACATCCAATATATTGAGCATCCAGTCATGTTCACCCACTTTGGCATTCAATGCAACATGGTCAATAACATGCCATTGATGTCATTAATTTTATGATTTTCATCCCACAAAATGTTGAATGAAAGGTGCAGACATTGAATTAGTATTAGTTCTACTCCGGTATTCATTAAGACATAACCAGACCTTATGGTTGGTATGGCCTATGTAGATCATTGGACAAGGGTATACAGTTATGTAAAGTACATAGTGTCGCATGTTGTGGAATAATAACCTCTGATCTTTAGATGATTCATCACATGTATCCATTTAAGACCTTCAATAGTATGTGGACACTAGCTACCTCACACCCAATGTCCCAAAGGGGTCATTTGTTTTTCCAAAAAACATCTCGACGAGTAATCATTTTGCCAATATTTTTCCCTGTAGTAAAATCAATCATAGGGAAATCAGCAAAGTTTCCATGAAGTTGAAACACATGCCAGTGACGATAAATAGAAGATACCACCTGTTGTGAAGCTGTTGTATACGGTAAAGCACAACTCATTTGATAGGCTGCCTCTTTTTGATGACAATCTAAAAGCCATTCTCTATGCACAATTGCACATGTATCATATATGATGCACATAAGTGATGATCCTGTTCCTGCTCTTCCCATTCTCTATCCTGGTTATGCCTGCATGTATATTGCATTAAAATAGGCACTAAGAAGACTATTTTAGAAGCATACCCATGTGTAAAAAGTAGCAGTTACGTGTGTAAATTGGCCTACATATGTACATGCTATTTTTAGAAAACAGACTGTTTACATGGCATGATGTTCACCCTGTATGTTTTACCAGGAAGTGGGGTAGGGGTGGGGAGAGGGAGTGGTTTGGCTGGGCCTAACACATTGACACGGATTTCCTATCTTACAAGGACAATCTATAATGATGTAAACAAATCTAGATATTTACATTTCCACTTGTCCCCAGGCACAAATAAGTGCCTGCCTGAAAAGGCAGATGTAAAGCCTGAGGTCTGGTCACCCCTGTTCACCCTCCGACTCCCCCACAGCATCAGAGCTGACCTTAAACCCAATTGTCTCCAACAAAACAGCCCTCCTCTCCATCGGATCCCTCCCCAAACACAACCACCATGTCCACCTTATCCTCCCAATAAGACAACACCTTCTGTCCATCCAATGTTTATGTTTATTTCTAGACTACCTTTTTTGCCAGTATGGTAACAAAGCACTTCACAGTTAAAATACAAAACTTTAAAAAAAGCAGAGAGGAAAAAAACTCCAAAAAATTCACTGAAAGGAATTGCATAGTTGAGAAAAGCTGAGAGAAGGTAAATCAAGGGGCCTCCCCCATAGACACTGTCTTCACATAGTAACTCCTCATAACTGATCAGCTAAAGCCGCCTCAAAGAGAGAGGTCTTGAGGGTGATCTTACATTTTTTGTAGGAGGATTCCAGATGAATATGGTTTGGGAGGGAATTTCATAGGGATGGGGTAAAGAAGTAAAAGACTGAACAAATGGTTTCTAATTTGAATCATGAAACTTGAACTATTAGATTGGTGTTTTGAGAGCAAAGAAGCTGAGCTGTACAACAGGGTGTCAATAAAATAGACAAAATGGCAAACCTGTAAAAAAGCTTTATGAGCAAGTGTGAGGATCTTAAAACGAAACTGATATGAGATTAGTAACTAATGATTCTGATAAAGTTAAAGAGATTACATGGTCATATTTAGATGTGCTGCTCAAAAATTTAATAGCTGTATCTGGACCATCTGTAACTACGTAAGGTCCGAGGTTCTTATCCAACAGCAAACTGAGTTACAGGAATTAACAAGAGGATACAAGAGAATGAAGAAGGACGTGCAGAGCTGAGGTAGATAAACAGGATTGAACAGCGCAAATATGCCATAAGGTGAAGAAAGTAGCATGAACCACAGAAGCAACTTGCTGCTCAAAACAATCAAGAATAAGACCCAGGTGAGTGAGTGACTCAACTAAGAAGATGGGAGAACCAGAAATATAGGGGCAAACTGATGGTCCGGTGGATGTTCCAGAAATCCAAAAAGCCTGGAACTTATCAGGATTACATTTAAAATGGTGAGAATTGAGCCAGGAGGCTGCAGATGTTCATAGCAGAAAGATCAGGGGAATGCGGAGAAGTAGAAGCAACCAGTAAAAAATTATGAGGGGTAGGGGGAGAAGGAGACATTCAACGGTGGTGACTAGCCATTCTAATGCCACTGAAACTTAAACCCGGATATGCGATGCCGGAGTCATATCCAGCCACAGCACTGAATATGTGGATGGCCCGGGAATATTCAGCCGCTGCCCAGTTACAGTAGCTTCCACTTTGAAAGTTTAGGCCGGCCTTTGCTGCACCTTACTTCCACTGCCTTGCCATAACTGGACAGCTGCTTAATATGGCCGCTGCCTGGTTGTGGCCAAGTGCCACCCATGGATTGTCCTGACGCTCACCGGTTAGCATCAGGATGTGCAGTGATGGCACATGGGGATATTCGGTGGCACTAACCATGTTAGCAGGTCTGCTAACCATGCTAATCCCTTTCAATACCCCCCCATCCGTATAATGAAACCACTAGCGACATGACCTTAAAAGAGAGTAGTGTGGGGAGGTAGACTTTAACCCTGTGGCACACCACATCATAAAGGAAAAAGGGAAGGGTAAGTATCGGTTCTGGAAAGAACCCTAAAGATATGACTTTGGAGAAAATCATACTTAGGAAAAAACAGCTTAGGACATGGTCTTTGATGCCAATGTCTTACAGACAATGAAAGATAAGTGTATGATCAACCATGTTGAAAGCTGATGACAAGTCAAGGGAGACAATCAAATCAGCATGATTTGCATCCAGAAAACTTAATTTCACTAGTTAAAGCAGTAATAGTAGTCTCAGTGCTGTGTCCAGTTTAAAAACCAAATTGTTGAGGATGCAGAATGTTAACCTTATCCACAAATTCAGAAAGTTGGCTAAAACCTATTTTTTCAACAAATCTCTGCCCAGCCAGATAATCCCTCCATCAAGAACAGCCCCACCTGACCCCCTGATTCAATACCAAACCATTCCTGCAAGACTTCCCACCCCACAATCTCATCCCCAGACTTACCAGGGGTCCCTGTGTCTAGAGTGAGCAGAAACAATCCCCAGCCACTCCTGCTCTCCATGGAGTTGCTTTCAAAATGGTGTTCATGATACCTGGCAGTAATCTTGAGGTATTACCACAAGGGGGTCAGTCTGCAAAATACCCATATTTGGTAGTTTGTCCCCTACCACAAAATTACTGCTATGGTCATTGATGCTATTTTAAAAGTGGCACTATAGAGAGCCAGAATGATTAGAGATCTCACCTATTTACCCTGCCTAGACAATAGGGACCTTTGGTGAGGCTGGGGTTGGGAGGGTTCTTGTGGGTTTTTTCCCTTGTCCTGGGTGGGATGGATGGTTCTTGATTGGAAGGGGTATATTGTTGGGGGAGGGAATGGATGGCCAGGGTGGTTCTCTTGAGTGGGATCTGATGAATGGGGGGTTGTCCTGTTGGGGGAGGGATTAGATAGACAGGAACTTATCATTGGGGGAATTGGAAGGATGGGCCTCTGATGCCACATGGAAGATCTGGATAAAACAATGTCAGGGGACTGGAGCTGCAGGATTAGGGTGTGTGGACAGATAGGGAGCAGTGATTTTAGAAAGCTGTTCCCTTGTAGGGGGTTACATATTTTTTTTCTTTATGTACAGTTTTTTTTTCTGTATATAATCTTTATTATGCAAAAACATGAAGGATTACAATTCCAAATATCAACAATATCATAGCAGTGACAGCATGTACATAGCACAAAAGGTAACCTGCACATCTGCATCTTCTAAATGAGAATAACAAGGCAATAACAGTCAAGCTGAGACAGCAAGTTGGTCTACAGATCAGTGCAGCATCTTTCCTCCCCATAGCAGAAGCCCCTCAAAACTCCCACAATATCCCCTTCCAGCCTTTCCCTCCCCAACCCCATCAACCAACCCTACCCCTCTACTCTCTTCCCTCTCCTTCTCATCCCACCCTTTAACCCTCCCCCCTCCCACATGATTGGAGTCGTCATGTAGGTGGGAAGTAATGCTACAAAAGGAAACATGACATTTGGATCAGTAAACTATCTGAAGAGAGCCCCAAAATACAAAGGTACCCTAGAGATTGAGAGATGCACCATGAGAAGAGCAATTGAGACCAGATATAGACAAAGAAGATTTGAGAGTGGACCTACAATCATGAAAAGAGCTAGTCATCAAAAGAATAGGGCTAGGACTATGGTTAGAATCAAGGTGGACCATAGGCAGGCGGTAACCCTTAACAAGGAATCAGGCCCCCAGTTACAGATGTAGACTGTAGACTTTGAATTAAGTCAGGTTTGCCATGAAGGTCCACCATAAGTCTTTCCAAACGATAAACTTCCCATACTTTGACCATCCAATCTGCTTGTGAGGGCAGCCAGGCCCTCTTCCAATAGCATGCAATAACACAGTGGGCTGCCAAAAGCAGGCAATTGGAGAGTTTGCACGGTCCCTCAGGAAGGAGATCTGAAGGTAAGTACCCCAGCATACATAAGGCAATCAGAAATGGAAATTGTACCCAGAGAGTTTGAATAATGTGCTCATGCACCTGAGACTAGAATGTCTGTCTGTAATTTAGGGCAAGACCACCATATGTGTTCAAAATCACCAGTGCTCCCACAAAGTCTCCAGCACAGAGGGTCATGTTTCCTCCCCAAGCGGAAGAGTTGTCAGGCCCACATACATTCATCACAGAATACATAACTGGGTGTTCCCTAAGGACAGAGAGATGGAGCAGGAGTGAGAGTACTGATAGATCTCAACTCAGAATTCCTCAGAGGTGTCACCCACTACAGTGTTCCATCTTACTCTGTGGGTAAGATCACTTGCAGGAGTTGGGGGATCCATTGCGGAGGCCCTGTAGAGACATACCAGAAAGGATTTCAGCCGAGTGGACTTGAACAGAACTCGCTCCCATTGTTTACAGGGGCACGAGATGTCTGGGACTCTGAAGCAATGCTCAGCTGGAGGTATTGGAAAGGAGATAGCGAAGTTCCCCAGAGCTGCTCCAACCAGGCCTTAGAGATAAAGGTAGTGCCACCAAACAGTGAGGATACACTCAGGGAACTCCCCAACTGAAGCATTCTCTCCCCTAAGTCCCTTACAAATGCAAAAGTGGAGATCGAGGTATAGGGTGACCACTGGGAGGACTATGCTCTCCATGCAGATCCCAAAAAGGGATGAGAGTACAAGATGAATTTTGGACTTGTTCTGCAAGAAGAAAGTGTCTGCCATGGTGATCGGGGACAACCAAACCTCTTCCACTTGTACCCACTCAGAGCCTGAGCTAGTCATCCAAAAATAAATGTCATAGACATGAACAGCAATAGTAAAGCTCTGGGTCAGGAAAGCCAAGGCTCCAAAGAGTGTTTGGGATGAACTATAGTAAGCCAACTGACTCAAAGTTGTTTACCTTGCCAGATGAAGTCTGTAAAAATTTGTCGTACCAATTTAAAAAAACTTCAGGGCACTTGGATAGGGAGCTGTGTAAAAAAAATTATGTTTGGGAAGTAGGAGCATCTTAATAGTGGTGACGCAGTCGAGCCAAGTGACAGAAGAAGTCCTCTATAACTTAACATCCCTACTAATGTCCTCCAAGAGTGCTCCATAATTTAGCAAACAAAGACGGGACAGGTCACAATGAACATTTATACCTAGATAGTGGAACTGATCGACTCTGATAAAGCCATCTGGCAATGCAGGGAGGGGGAGGGGCCGATGTTTCTGCTGTCTTACACAAGAGCAAGGTCAATTTTTGCCAATTTATAGTGAAGCCAGACACCCTAGAAAAGCTGTTAAGTATTTGATTATATCAGGGAGTGTTATTACTGGGTTTCGGAGATAAATGAGTGCATCATCTGAATATAGCAAAACAGAGTGGGAGCATCTCCCCAGTTCAAACCTGGTAACCGAAGAGCGATTGCCAATATGTGAGGCAAGTGGCTCTATGGCCAATGCAAAGTGGCTTTATGGCCAATGGGCAGCCTTGCAGAGTCCTGCGGATGAGACTGAAGGGGTTAGAGTGGAAGCCATTAACTAGAACGGAGGCTATGGGATTAGCACCGAAGCCAAAATGCAGTAGCTATTCGAGTAAGGTCACTCCACCTTATCAAAAGCCTTTTCAGCATCTAAAGAGAATCGCATAATGCTCAGTTTTCCTACGAAGCCCATGTAGAACATTTATTAAGTGACGGACAGTTCAAACCCATACCTTTATTTCATAAACTCAGTCTGGTCTGGATGAATGAAGTCAAGTATTTTCGATTCCAGGCATGCACAAAGAATTTTTGTGAAAATTTTGTAATCAATACTTAGCAGGGAAGTCTGTCTATAATTGCTACAAAAAGCGAGTCCTTGCCTTCTTTGGGAATTACAGTGGATGCAAATCATGTCTCCGTTGGCTTGATAAAAAGAAGTGGACAGGGTGTGTTTAGGGAGGATACATTAAAGACACGGACTAAGGTGGGAGCAAAGGACTCCAGAACAGGGCCGTACCGACAATGAAAAGCGCTTTGTGCGAGTTGCACATCGGGCGCGCGCCCCCCCCTCCTGCACCTCCATCTAGCCACTTTATGGGGGCGGGAGAGAAGAGGTGTGCAACTTCCAGCACACTAAGCAGGTCTGGACCCTCATGGAGAGACCAGACCTGCTTAGTGTGCCGGCGAGAAGACTTAAGTGGTGCATTTTGGCTCTCTGCCGCTGCCTGCCGCCGCTAAAGTGGCGGTGGCAGGCAACGGAAAATGCACCCCTTAAGTCTTTGTGCCCTGTGGGGCCACACCACTCGCACCGGGCTCGGTACGGTCCTGCTCCAGAAAGGCCTTATAGACTTCAGTAGGGAGGAGGGTTGGGCCTGATGCCTTAATAATTTTCAACTGGCAGATAATTATAATTATAATTATAATCATTCATACCTCTTCAAGAGAAAAGGGGTGTTCAAGTGCCTCTTGGGCCTCAGGGAGAAGACAGGGTAAGTCAGCGGTCTACAACCATTCGTGAATCGTCTCCACATCACTCTCCAGGTGTGAAGAATAAAGAGTTTTGTAAAATGAGCACTCGTTGGCTAACTCCTGTTACTGGTGAAATGTGGTTCCATGAGTGGAAGTAACAGCGTGAATCAGTTTGAGTCTTTGGCATTTCAGTTGCCATAGTAATAAGTGATGCACTTTATTCCCATGCTCAAAGAAGTGATGTTTAGTTCGGCTTAGCATTGAGGCTATGTCCTCCGTTTCCAAGGCGGAAAGCTTGTCTCTCAAATGTGTCAGATGATGCTATACTTGGGGGTTGGCTGCTCTAAGATGGAGCTGTTCCAGAGCTATAATATCCTTTCTAATACGATCTTGTCAAGCCTGATCCTGTTTCTTAAAGGCACTAGATAAGGACATCAGGAGCCCCCTGAGTACTTGTCTGCTTCCTACAATGTGAAGGTGGAGACATCCCTGGTGTCATTGAAGGTGAGAGATTCTTGCCATCCCTTCTGCACAGCCAATAAGAACTCTATTTTTTTAGGAGGCCCCTGTGAAGTGTCCATGTATGGGGGGGGGGGGGGGGGGTAAACCCAGATGCCAGATCGCTCATTTCAAAGGAGATAAGTGCATGATCACAGGCACCCATAGTGCCAATAGATGTATCGGATATAGTAGGTAGAAGATTCCGTGATATGAACCAAAAGTCTATTCTAGAATTACTGTGGTGAGCAGAAAAATAGTATGTATAATCTCTCCCATTCTTATGTGAGAGTCTCCAGGTATCCAAATCAACCAGCAGCTTCCTCAGCTGGTTCAGATTCATAGAGACCAAATTTCTTCTCCCAGTCCTGTCTATGCCATAACACAGTTAAAGTCTCCTCCCATTACTATCTTCCCCCTTCTGATGGATCTTGAGACCTCGAGAAGCTCTGAGAATGTGCCACCAATTTGCGAGGAGGGGATGTAGACATTGACAATTGTGAGCGGGGCATCTTTTAACTCCCAGAAAGGATGAGGAATCTACCTCCAGGGTCATTACATGGCGCAGTTAATGAAAAAGAACTGTTGTGGGAGAAGAGGGTCATCACCCCTCTGTCTTGAAGGAGAAATTAAACGCGTATACCTGTGGGAACTCGTGAGATTGATCCGGTTTCTCTCTTCTTACCTGGTCTTGCACCTGCCTATGCTTAATGGGGTTATGGAGGCCCTGAATATTCCATGAAAGAATCTGAACCATGATCCATTAGGAGGTCCACCCAACCAGAACCAACCTGCTGATCTTGAAACAATAGCAAGCGTGCCCATTGAAGACCTGATACTCCCCCCATGGCGCATTCCCCTCTTCCAATCAATATCCCCCATTTCCCAGTCTATGCCGAACCTACCCCCTCCCCCACCATCCCAACCCCTCCCCCCAAGACTGTCAGACCTACTAACAGAGGATGGTAAATTTAAACAACTAATTGATACTGAACTAGTTGGCCACGAAGGTGCCATGACAAGGAGCACTGATGTCGAACTGCAGAAGTTCCCCTCCAAGCCACCCCATCTCCAAATGAACTCAGCCTCAAAGGGAGGCCACCTCCTAGCCAACCATCTTAAAATGCATCCCATCCATCCATCCTCTCACCACGATCCAATGCTGAACATTGAATGCACCCTAATTACGGTGCTCCACCTATTATTCCTGGCCACTAGCCTGTAACCCTCTTTGCAGAAGAGTGCTCAAGAGCCCACTCACTAACACAAGTGACTGAGTATAGTCTATCAGAAAACAATGTAGCAAAGGGCAGTTTAACAAACTTTCCTCTAGAGAACATAAGGAGGAGCTGAAAGTTTGTAGAAAAAAAAAGCTAGAAGCTAGTCATCAGATAAACACTGTTACAAAGAAGGAAGTAGACCATCCCTGTCTAGATCAGGGAGGCTTAGTCATGACCATATCTTGACACTGAAAGTCCTCAGACTCAGTATTCGAATGTCTTCTGGCCCCAGGTATCTTGCGTCACTTAGGCATTGAGACTTCCTAATCCCGCTGCTCACTGTGTTTAGGGGTATGCCATCCTTAATTCTGAATTAAGATCAGCAAGTCCAGACATTCTGCCAGCTCCGATATTTTGTGTTGCACATTGTTCCTTTCAAACACTACAGCAAATGGGAAGCCCCACCAATATTTAATGGACTTTTGTTGTAATAACTGGGTAAAAGGCTTAAAGCTCCTTCTACACTCAAGCGTGAACTGAAAGATCTTGAAATATCTGGATTTCTTGACCCTGAAAAATAATGGAACGCTTGCCTCTGAGACTGCAGAGAAGACGTGTTTTTATCCTCAAAGGAATGAAACATGCTATCATAGGATAAGATCGGGATCCAGAACCTGCTCTGGGTCCCAGACTATGGTGAGCCCTCTCCAGTTTGATAGGATCAGGCACCCCAGGGATACAAAAAGTGCACAGTTCCTTGATTAAATCTTTGGTGTTCTCCTTGTCCTCAAGTCATTCAGGTATACAAATGACATGGATATTATTTTGTCATTGTCAGTTCTTGAAGTCATCCTGTTGTTCCTTAAAATCTTTAGCCAGCTGGTCTAATTTATGGGGCTTGGTCTGGAAAGGGATGTCACATCAATCTGTTCATCTATATTGATTTTGTTTTGTGTAACCCGATCATCTAGGGATTTAATATCAGCCTTCATGCCACTCAGAGCTTTCGTAAAGTCCAAACAGAATGATCATAGTGCCTGCAAATTTTCCATGAGGTCAGCTTTGGTAGCAGTGGGGAAGGCCCAGAGGGTTCTTCAGGAGTGGAGTGGATGTTGTGAGCTGGGTCTAATATCGAGACAGTGATGGTTTGGGGCTCAGGGGTCCTGGCATACCTTGAGAGATCCGCGGCATAGATACCCTTGTCTGACATGATGGACATATGGCTCCCCTCTCTACTCCAAAGGAGTATGTGAACTAAGATGTTCCTTTAGACTAGCAGCTTTCAACCAGTTCCAATTATCAGCTGCAGAATAAATACGGGTGAGCAAAATTCCCAAGGGGGGGGGGGACGGCTATATGGGTCACAATGAGTCCACTCAAATAATGAGATTAAATCTCTTGATACTTAGAATAAGGAAAGCCTCTACTCCTTTCTGCTCAATGCAATGTGATGGTTTACTTCCTCAAGCAACGGCTCTACATAGCTGCCGATTGGGGCTTATCTGTCTCACCGCATCTCCAGAGAGCTTTTTCAACAAGCAGTCACCATAATTAAGCTGCAGGAACCCACAGGTCATCCAGGAAATTTTCTCTCAAGACGCAGTGATTATAGTGGCATGAGGTGATGTAATGCCTGCTGCTTCACTGGAAACTTCCCACCGGTTTAGCTGCCTCCTATGTGCCACTGTTGCATTCCAGCAATTTTACGTGGCTCTGTAGCACTGGTATCATAGAAACATCAATCTCTGGCAATCAGAGATGAGAAGACAAGCAGGAGTCACTCTGATCACAGAAACTGCTCTGTCTCCCCTAATGTTTTGAAGGCAGACTTCCACTCAGTGCATACCTAGTATACCGCTCAGGTGGTGCTAAGCCACCAGATCCTGCTCCCTTGGAATGGCAGTACAAACATCAAAAGTTGCAGTTACTGATGCACTCAAGGGGAGGCTGGGCACATATTCTTCTGGCTCCACTGATGAGGCTGGGCAGGCAGTGGGATCGCAAGAGGGACAGGCAGAGAAGGATTCACCCTGCTGAGCCAATGTGCGTCATGCAGGCAGATGTACAGGTCGCCGTCTCAGCATCGGCCGCAGTCAGGTAGGATCGACGGTCAGAGGCTGATATTCATGAGATGTGGGGTGCCCCATTTGGAGGTTATTTCCCCCCCCCCACTCCCATACCTGGTATAGATGCGAAGCACTGCTTATACTGCGGGCTAGATTAGAGGTCCTGGGAGCCCCTGAATTATGTGGTCATTCTATTTGGGCTCGCTTGCACCCCCCCCTATGTATAGCTTTTTAAAAGTGCTGCTCTCTTTGAACATTCAGAGCCATCACTGTGTAGTCCTGCATCGATTTTCCAAGAGACTGCATTTGGCAGATCTTTGGGTAAAATACTATGGGCATTTTCCTTTTCCTAATCTGGACATGTAGGGCCCGATATTCATTTGCCTGGATCGCCAAAGGGCGTGTAGTCCTCCCCACTGACCTCCAAACCAGATATTCAATACCACGGCGATGGCATTGAATACCCGGTGATCGCTGCCAAAGCCAGAAGCCACCAAAGCTGACCGTGCAGCAGCGATATTGGCTGCTGGCCAGTTAACGATCGGCACCTTAAAAATTAGCGAGGGTTTTCCTCACCTATATTTAAGGTGCCAATTGCTAACTGGGCAGCAGCCAATATCGCTGTTGCATGGTTAGCGCCATTCTCCGCCTCTGCTCCACCCTGGTACGCCCCCAGCACGCCCCGATGCTAACCGGATAGCATCAGGGTGCATAGGGGACTTAGATGGGGATATTCAAGAGCACTAACCATGTAGGTGCCATTGAATATCCCCATCTAAGGCATTTACATAGGCTGTAAACTATCTTTAAGGTGCAGGAGCTAACTAGGCAGCATGCAATATCACTGCTGCCTGGTTATCTTTGGCAGCTTCCAGCATGTGCGGCAGTGCCCGGATATTCAATGCTGTCACCGCGGCATTGAATATCCGGTTTAGAGGGCAGCAGTGAGGGCTATTCACTGACAACGCATATAACCCTTCTAAAATGCAGCTACCTCAATATCGGGCCCATTAATTCCTCTCTCCATGTCCTATCTAAAATCCATCTTTGCATTTCCTAGTGCAGGCAATTTTTTAAGTGCCTACTTGAGTATGCAAAGCGTTCAAGTCACATTCAAAACTCTTATAAAATGAATGCCTTAAAGCTCTTTGGTTAGCCTAGAAAGGTAGGTGCAGAAGGGAAGTAAGAGAAGATCTTATATATTCACTTATCCAAGATGGTGGAATAGCAAAGAGGGAGACGGAGAGCAGCATTGTGAAATGTTTCTTCATGGAAAGGATGAGTATATGGAATGGTCTCCCATGGGAGATGGTAGAGGACTTCAAGAAAGTATGAAGTAAGCCCAGAGGATCTTTAAATGCAAAAAAGGAGACTAGGAAGCCTGAGATCATCTGCGGTCTGTGACATTTCACCAGGAATGGAAGTGGGAAGACTACACATGGACCTTATAGTCCTTAGCTGCCTTTCTTTTCTGTTTCTTTGATTTTAAGCTTGCAGGTGGTGACACTGACTAGCACCTGGAAAGCTTTCTTATCAGAGTGGACAGAATCACTGGACAGATTGGATGGGTCTTTTGGTGTTTTTCAGTGTGTTTTTCCTAGCAAAAAGGGTGCAGGTACTCATATGCAGGGCTCTTTTTCATTAACATATGAGAACTATGGGTAATTTTTAGAAGGGAGTGGAAAAAGTGCCAATGCTCTATACCACCGCGTACCCCCTAAAATAAAAGCCTTGGTCTTTTTCTATCATCTACTACATTACATTACATATCCTGTTTCCAACACTGGCCAATCCAGATCACACATACCTGGGAGAATAGTAAAAGGTAGCCTGATTCCATGCTCTTATGTCCTGGAGTAAGCAATGGTTTTCCGCAAGTCTACCAGGTGTATGGACTTTTCTTCCAGCAGCTTATCCAAACCTTTTTTAAACCGAGCTGCATTAACTGATTTTATCACATCCTCTGGTGATGGATTTCAGGGCTTAATTGTGCATTTCAAGAAAAGATACTTTTTTCTGATTTGCTTTAAATGTGTGACTTAAGTTCATAGGGTGTCCTCTAATCCAGTGCTTCTCAGCCTTTTTAAAATTGTGGCACAACCTTTTAATTTGCTTAATCCTCATGGCACACCAATGCCAGTTTTTCATGATCCTCACTCTCAGACCATCCCAGTAACAGAGGAAGAGCAGCACTTTTATTCTGTGTGGGTCTCATTCTTCTGGGTTCAGTCTGATGTGTGAATTTATGTGCACTCTCCTTATCGTACCAGGGGAAGCGAGGCTACCTGATTTCTTGTGGGTGAATCTGGGACACTTGTTCTCTGTAGTGCTAGTACTAAGCAGGAAGTTCAGTTTAGAAAGCAGAGGGCTCATGAACTGATGCTTAGCCGTGCCCTATCAGTTACCCCAAGGCACAACGAGGACATTCCAGAGGCACACCAGTGTGCCACGGTGCACTGGTTGAGAAGCACTGCTCTGATCTTAGTACTGTTTGAAAGAGTATCCACTGGATACAAGATTTTATAGACATCTATTATATCTCCCCTCAGCTATCTCTTCTCCAAACTGAAGAGTCCTAATCTCTTTAGCCTTTTCTCATAGTGGAATTGCTTCAACCTCTTTATCATTTTGGTTGCCTTTCTCTGAAACCTTTTTTTTTTTTTTATTTGCTGTATCATTTTTTGAGATGTGATTACCAGAATTGCACATAGTATTCAGGGTGCAGTGGCCTGATGGAGTGATGCAGAGGTATTATGAGATTCTGTTTTATTTTCCGTTTGTTTCATAATAATCCCAACATTCTGTTTGTTCATTTGACTACTGCTGCACACTGAGCAGAAGATTGCAATGTATTGTTCATGATGACGCCTAGATTCTTTTCCTTGCTGGTAAGTCCTACTGTGTAACCGAGCATCATGTAACCATGGTCTGACTTATTTTTTTCTATATGCTTCAGTTTGCTCTTGTCAGAATTAAATTTCATCTACCATTTGGATGCCCAGACTCCAGTCTTGTAAGGTCCTCACGATCTACTAGTGATTTAGCAACTTTGAATAATTTTGTGCCATCTATAAATCTGATCACCTTGGTTGTTCCCTTTTCTAGATCATTTATGAAAAAGATAAGTACAAGTTTGTGCTGTCTAGTCAATGGTGACTCAGCTCCTAAGTTTTCTTGTCAAGGTGCAACTGGAAGTAGATTGCCAGACCTTTTTTCAACACAGTAACAGGGCCATTTTGAAAGATTTAAGGATATGTTTACCAGTCAGTCGTAGCGGCTTCTGTGCGATATTGGAGCCATGACCCCATTGAATTCCAATATGGCTACTGCTGCTTAGTAAACATATCCCTTAGTTATAGGATTGCACATCCCCCAATATGCTGCTATTGTAAGAAAGAACTCAGTAGAAATATTGAATTAGCTTAGATAAGCAGAATTGCAGAATTAAGAAATGGAAAAATACAGAAAAGATGTGTTTTTAAAGTTACTGATAAGAAAGAGTACATTTGCAGAGAAATATTGAGGAGTGCTGACAGATGAGTTACAGAACCTTGCTCTTCTGCACGCACAAATGGTCCCATAGCCTTGAAAGTGTGAAAGTAACAAGTTGATGAACTGACCATTGTAATTGGGACTAGAAGGGGGGCAGGCAGGTGTCATGCTCACAGAAGCCCACAGAAGGAACATAATTGGAGAAACTTATCAGTACCGGGACCAATAGAAGGGCTACGGGAGGTACGGGAGAGTACCGGGACCAATGAAATGTTTTTCTATACCTAGAATGGAACAGAAGTCTATAAAAGTTGTTGTAATGCTTGAAAACTTTGCTCAGCCATTTTGAAATTGCCTTGCTTGAGACTTGTGCACAAATAAATGATTTGGACCTTCTGAACAGACTCCTGGTATCATTGGTTTGTCTGCGCTTTGCTGCTACAAGATCATTTATGAAAAAGATAAGTACAAGTTTGTGCTGTCTAGTCAATGGTGACTCAGCTCCTAAGTTTTCTTGTCAAGGTGCAACTGGAAGTAGATTGCCAGACCTTTTTTCAACACAGTAACAGGGCCATTTTGAAAGATTTAAGGATATGTTTACCAGTCAGTCGTAGCGGCTTCTGTGCGATATTGGAGCCATGACCCCATTGAATTCCAATATGGCTACTGCTGCTTAGTAAACATATCCCTTAGTTGTGATTTGGACGTCTGAAGACATGCACTTCTCCGTAGCCATTCCACAAATGATGTTAGCAGACATCTCCAGTGCAGAGATGTCTAAGTAGGCAAAGAGGTGTGACAGAGGCACATCTGGGGAAGAGTAATGATTTATAGATCCCCATTCAATCTCAGAGACATCTGCAGGCATGTCTATGTTTATACCTGCTCCAGGCACAAAGAGGCATCAGGATGGTGCTTGTTTTCACCTGAAAACATCCAGAGAGTCTAGAGAAGATGGAGAATTAAGTGTTTAGCCTTAGATCACAAAGACCTGCACTGGGATTTGAACTCTGGCCACACTACTCTAACCATTACGCTACTAGACATCTTGGTTTTGAAAAGCTATCCTGGGGATGTCTATATAGACATTTGATAGACCTCCGTATCGGACACATCCCCATTTCCAAAATCATGCCTGAACTTGCATATGTCTGCTTTTTTCTCAGACATTCTGGCTTTGATGCCCCAGATTTCACAATGAGACGTGCAAGGGGTATGTTTAGTAAAACCCCGGTAATGTGCGGGCCGCGCTAGTGTGCGGATGCCATATAAGGAGTGGGCGTTTCAGGCTGAAAAAAGCAAAACCGGGATTAATCATGTGCTAATGTGCGCGGCGCTCAAGTGCGCCCCGCACATTAGCGCATGAGAAAGTTGCGCGGGAAGCAGAAGTGGCGCGCTGATGCACAAGCACAGAAGCAGAGCCACAGTACAATGGTTAAGACACTGACCAATGGTGCAGCGATCATGGGTTCAATTCCCCATTGTGCCCAATGAAGAAGGCTGGCTGAGGCATTACCTATTATGGGGAAGATTGCTTTAGGAGGCATTTTATTTTTATTTTAATTATCTCTACTAGCAAACGCACTCTCAAAGCGTGTTAACATAAGGCGCCCCATAAGGCACATTTTAAAGTGCACTGTCCGCCAAGGCACCCTAGAATGTTGCTTATAGGGCGCTTTATAGGGTGCCGTATGAGGTACCGCAAGGCCACAGCACTGTTTGTGATGGCAGCACTGTGCAGTTTAAGGAATGAAAATCATAAGTAGGTGCGCTGACACACAAGGAGGAGCAGCAGTGGAGCACAATGGTTAAGACACTGACCAATGATGCAGGAGTCATGGGTTCAATCCTCCACTGTGCCTAATGAAGAAGGCTGGCTGAGGCATTACCTGTTATAGGTAATAGTGCTGTGGGGGGTATTTTATTTTTATTTTAATTAGTGCTGGCAGCAAACACACCCTCAAAGTATTGTAACATAAGGCGCTGCATAAGGCGCCTCATAGGGTACCCCAGAGGGCACATTTTAAAGTGCACTGTCTGCCAAGGCACCCTAAAATGTCCCCTATAGGGCACCCTATAAGTTGCTCCACAGAATAACATATGAGGCACCTTATGGGTACAGTACGCTGAGGGTGTTTTTGCTGGCAGCAATAATGTACATTAAAAATAAATAATACTTTGGGCAGCCCTATCAAATAACCTCACTGTGGGTTTGAACCCACAAACTCTGGCTCCATAGGCAGTGAAGTAACCATTGTGCTACAGCTGCTTGCAAGCCCCTGGCTGGCTGCAGAGGGAGTGCATGTCACCACACAGACAGTCTGCTGTGGTCACAAGGATAGGGTTAGCACACCCGTACCCATGATGCACTGCACATGCAAATCAGCTGTCCACAGATGAACACAAGATAGGGTATGCACCCCCACAGCACCTCGGCCTGGTAGGGGGTACTGACCGTGTGTTTTACTGGCACAGAGTAGCTACACACCATCACATTGTGCAGGTACTGTGCTCACCCTGAGGGTGCAGTGAGGTGCCCAGCACCAGGTCCACAGCACCGTCCATGGCAAACACAGGCCATGCTGGAGGTCTAAAGTAGTGGTAATGTTTGAGATAGGTAGTTTCCTGAAAAAACACCTTGGATATATCTGTCTGTCTCAGTCAGGTGTAGCCCCCATGGACCCCCAGGAGGATCATGTACCACCACCCTCCAGGGCTGAGGGTGCCAAACAAGGTCTCCCATCAACAGATCCAAATTCTATCTCCTTGCAATGGTGGCAGTAGAGGGGACCATCAACCCCAGTCCTGCTGGGGAACAAACACCCTACAGGGCAGTCAATGCAGCTCTGTACACATCCATAACACAATAGCAGACAGACATTAGGCCTGTATATGCTAAGCAGCACCCCACCACTATCTGATATTCTCCTGCAACAAGCCTTCAGCCACTGCACCCTGCAAGGCACTCCTTCAAGACACATACCAGCTGCAAAACATCTGCTAGCTAGTCCATAGTGCATGTTTCTGGTGGTAATGCATGCACCCAGAACTGGGATGTCAGCATACACAACAAGCAGATAAGTTATTGACTGGGCTCCAAAACAAAACCCATAAATATCATATGAAAAAAATACTATATAGCACTATGGGGGTGCCTAGCCATGCTGTGGTCACTGCACAGTCAGGGTGAGAGTGATCTCCCAGCAGGACATTCTGAGGTCACCCTGTCTGTGTAGGTGGTGGCCGGGCACTAAAATGTCCCAGCCAGTGCACTATGCCCTGTGCAGATGCATCCTGGCCAGGCCACCCTGTCTGGCCTATACCCATGGTACCTTGCTCCTCATTATGCACATTGGCAGGCTAATACTGGCAACAGTGCTGGCAGTGTGGGCTGTGGAAGGTGTTTGCAGCCACCACACACTGTATAGACAGACACACACTCCCACACCTATGCCAGCATTGTGCTACTATAGAGGAGTTTAGCAGCCCTGCCCACCACACCAGTCCTGGGCACAGTACAGGCATGGATATGATACGCAATACTGTTGGGGGTCACTCCCCAGGGTGATAAACACTGTCAGAGACCAGACCTGAAGCACACACCGAAGACATCAGAAAGAGTGTTATGATGGAGCTCAATCAGCAAACTGTGCTTAACGTAGGAATTTCTATCTGCCAGAACTCATAGCAAACGTTTGATAGCCATGTATCGTATACCCAGGTGTAGGGTGGCATTGCTAAGGTATGCAAGTGCTAGTATTGGGAGATGCACGCAGGGCCCAATGTCCTGCCTCTCCAGGAGGCATTGACCAATGGGGCCTGTGGGTGTGGGTGTGTCTGTCCCTGTTGGCTGCTGCTTCACGGCAGAGGTTCCTACCTCCAGTCATGGTTTGCCAAACACTGTTCGTGTTTTCATGCTATCCCTCATGAATATGCATGAGCTACATCTGCATACCATGGGGGTGGTGCATAGATATGCAGCACAGGCATCTTTATTAGAGGCAGCATGGAACCTGAATGGTGTTTGGCCCTCCAGGACTGCATTTGGAAGACTCTGCTCTAGGTAATGTGCCTGTTTATGTTGTCTGTGCTCGGTGGGGTAAAATATAGGCGTATTAACCATGCGTATGTTCTCAGCATTAAAGGTTTGTCCTTACTATCACGGTTTAGTCTTGGAAAAAATATGTGGACTGGATTGGCAGTAGCCCCAGCTGGGCTTTGAACCTGTGACCTTCTGTTCTTGCACACACTGTCTGTTTGCACTGCACCACCATGTTGCCACAGATATGCTGCATTCCCTGGGGAGTCCATGACTGTACATCCGACAGGGCCTGTTTGTTGCAGTGCACGGCACCCACCTGGACAGGGCTAGGCCATGGTCTGCTGTGGCCACCAGCTGCTGCCACCTCCACCACCAGTACCGCTCCATCCTTTGATTGGAGACAGCATAAACCCTGAAGGATTTGTGGCCCTCCAGGACTGCATTTGGGGGAATCTGTTCTAGGTAATTGAAACAAAGAAACATAGAAACATGATGACAGAAAAAGACCACAAGGCCCATCTAGTCTGTCCTTCCATAGCAACAACTACAACAGTCCACTTTTTACCTTTAGAGATCCTCTGTGTTGGTCCCATGCTTTTTTGAATTCAGTTACTGTCCTCATCTCTACCACCTCCACTGGGAGACTATTCCACGGATCCACTACTCTTTCCATAAAGAAATATTTCCGCATATCACTCCTGAATCTATCTCCCTTCACCCTCATCCCATGTCCCCTCATAGCAGAACTTGCTTTCAATTGAAAGAGGCTCTCTCCCTGAACATTTATGCCACGGAGGTATTTAAACATCTCAATCATATCACCTCTATCCCGCCTTTCCTCTAAGGTGTACATATTAAGATCCTTAAGTCTGTCCTCATATGCTTTATAATGAAGCCCATTAATCATTTTAGTAGCAACCCTCTGCACCGACTCCATCCTGTTCACATCCTTTTGAAGGTGCGGTCTCCAGAATTGCACACCATACTCCAAATGAGGTTGCACCAAAGACTTATACAGAGGCATTATCACCTCCTTTTTTCTGCTAGCCATTCCTCTCCGTATGCACCCAAGCATCCTTCTAGCTTTTGCCGTCGCCTTTTCTACCTGTTTAGCTACTTTAAGATCATCAGACACAACCACGCCTAGGTCCCGCTCTTCTTTAGTGGGCAAAAGTACTTCACCTCCTATACTGTAATGCTCCCTTGGATTGCTGCAGCCCAAATGCATGACCTTACATTTTTTAACATTAAATCCCAGCTGCCAAATTCTAGACCATTCTTCAAGCTTAGCTAGATCCCTCCTCATGTTATCTACACCTTCCTGGGTGTGTACTCTATTGCAGATTTTGGTATCATCCGCAAAGAGGCAAACCTTACCCGACAGCCCTTCCGCTATATCACTAACAAAGATGTTAAAAAGAATCGGACCAAGGACAGATCCCTGGGGCACACCACTGGTAACATCCTTCTCCTCAGAGTGAGCTCCATTTACTTGTACTCTTTGTCGCCTCCCACCCAACCAATTTCTAACCCAAGCAGTAACTTTAGGGTCCATCCCTAGGGTGCTCAGTTTGTTTATAAGTTGCCTGTGAGGAACAGTGTCAAAGGCTTTACTGAAATCTAAATACACCACATCTAGAGCTCTCCCTCGGTCCAACTCCCTGGTCACCCAGTCAAAGAAATCAATCAGATTTGTCTGACAAGACCTGCCTCTGGTGAATCCATGCTGCCTCGGATCCTGTAATCCGCCGGACTCCAGAAACCTCACTATTTTCTCTTTCAGCAGCGTTTCCAATAATTTACTCACCACTGAAGTTAAACTAACCGGCCTGTAGTTTTCAACCACATCCTTACTTCCGCTTTTGTGTAAAGGCACCACATGAGCCTCTCTCCAGTCCTTTGGCACCACTCCCGACTCCAACGAGGCATTGAAAAGGTCAGTCAGTGGAGTTGCTAGAACATCCCCACGTTCCCTCAGTATTCTAGGGTGTATCCCATCCGGTCCCATCGCTTTGTCTACTTTAAGTTGAGCTAGTTTCTCACGAACACAGTCTTCTGAAAATTGTTCAAGATGTCCCTCGCTTCTTTTCTTATTTGTGGGTGTTTCCTGAGGTCCTGCTCCTGGTTCTTCATCTGTGAACACAGAACAAAAATATTTGTTAAGCAATTCCGCTTTATCCTTATCAGCTTCTACATATTCCCCCCCTGCACCCTTGAGTCTGACAATACCACTTTTGCCCTTCCTCTTCTCACTAATATATCTGAAAAATGTCTTATCCCCCCATTTTATTGCATTGGCTATTTCCTCCTCCTTTTGAATCTTTGCCTTCTTGACTACTTTGCTAGCTTCTCTAAGTTTTTCCAAATACAGATGCCTGTCTTCCTCTCTCTGTGATCTCTTGTATTTCATGAAGGCCTCCCTCTTTTTCTTCACTTTTTCAGCTACTTCCTTCGAAAACCATAGCGGTCTCCTGTTCCTTTTGCCTTTATTTACCATTTTAACAAAAAGGTTGGTTGCCTTTAAAATACCCCCTTTCAGTTTTGCCCACTGTTTTTCTACATCCCCCAGCTGTTCCCATCCCACTAACGACTCCCTGAGGTATTGGCCCCTCTTCGCAAAGTTAGTCTTCCTAAAGTCTAAGATCTTCACCTTGGAATGGATTCTAACAGCCCTAGTCCTAATACTGAACCACACCATCTGGTGATCACTGGATGCAAAATGATCTCCCACTACAACATCAGAAACACTTTCACCATTGGTAAGCACCAAGTCCAGTATGACCCCTTCACGTGTGGGGTCTGTTACCAATTGCCTGAATAGTTCTCCCTGTAGAGAATCCAGGATCTCCTTACTTCTAGATGATACTGCAGCAGGAATGTGCCAATCAACATCTGGCATATTGAAATCTCCTAGCAGTAGCACTTCCCCTTTCCTAGCAATGCTGCGTATGTCTTCAATTAACTCTCTGTCCACCTCTTCCTCTTGTGAGGGAGGTCTGTATATCACACCAATGCAAATAGATTTCTGTTTCCCTCTTTCTAGTTTAACCCACAATACCTCCTCTCTCCCTTTTAAGCTCTGTAATTCCAAAGCTTTAATAGTAGTTTTTACATATAGTGCCACTCCTCCTCCCCTTCTTCCTACCCTGTCCTTTCTGAATAAAGTATAGCCAGGTATAGTTACATCCCAGTCATGGTTTTCTGTGAACCATGTTTCTGTAACTGCCACTAAATCCAAGTCAGCCACTCCCACCAAAGCTTCAACTTCAGGGATCTTATTTCCCATGCTACGGGCATTAATACACACTGCTTTCCATATGTTACCCCTGTTACCCATTTCCATAAAGGTATTTAATGTATCACCTACCTGGGGGCTTTCACTTACCTGGGGGCTTTCTTCACCCATCCCCAACGAATCTAGTTTAAAGCCCTCTTCGGTAGATTAGCCAGTCTACTACCAAAGATGCGTTGACCTTTCTTGGACAGATGGATGCCATCTCTGCTCTGCAACCCTTGGAACAGCATCCCATGGTCTAGGAAGCCAAAACGCTCTCGAAGACACCATCCACGCAGCCATGCATTCATCTCCAGGATGCGAGCCTCTCTGCCTTGGCCTTTACCCTCAACAGGGAGGATTGAAGAGAACACCACCTGTGCACCTACCTGCTTCACCCTCTGTCCCAGAGCCATGAAGTCACTTTTGATACGTTCCGAGGTATACCTGGCAGTATCATTTGTTCCAACATGGATTAGCAACATTGGGTAATAGTCAGTGGGCTTGATGAGTCTCGGCAAACTCTCCGTAACATCTTGGATCTTGGCACCAGGCAGACAGCATACCTCTCTGGACATCAAGTCTGGTCGGCAGATGGACGCCTCAGTACCCCTCAGAAGAGAGTCTCCAACCACCACTACCCTTCGTTTCCTTCTGGTCACTGATTCCGCAACTATGGGGTACTTGAACTCTGGTTCTTCCCTTTCCAGGGATGCTTTCACCTCCTCCACTTCCAGGGCTGCATAATGGTTCTTCAATTCAAGGGCTGGAGAAGTTGGATTGGTGATTTTTCAGGCTCTGGTGACTTTTGTCCAACCATCGACATTCTGTTGGCACCCATCTTCTCCTGTGCTGGAGAGCCTGGTTGCTGCAAGAAGCATCTCATCAATGTACTTCTCACTGTCTTGAATGCTTCTCAGCCTTGCCACCTCCTCTCTGAGTTCCTCCACTTGTTTCCTCAGAGCTTCAGCATGCAGGCACCCTGCACATGGAACCGGTTCTTCAACTGGCATTGGGACCTCTGTCTGGACCGAGGCAGAAGCTGTAACGGGGGCAACCGCTTTAGCAATACGATTTTTCCCAGCCATTGTTCTGTTTGTGGAGCTTAGGTATCTGTTAAAGCAAAAGAGAGAGATTTACCAAGTACCAGCTGGTTTTCGCAGCTGTCCTTTCAGAGAAAAAGCAGTTAAATCTCTTTAATTATATTCAAAATGTGCTGGTCCAATTCACGGTGATTTGTTAAAGGGGGAGGTGCCCTATAAAGCAAGACTGCTCACTAGGGGTGGGTGGGAGTCGGGGTGGATAGGGAGGGAACTAACACCTGATTAGGTGTTAGCAGTTTCTGAACCTGAGGAGGTTACAGAGTTCAGCAACCTACTGTGCTCAAGTAAAGTTCCCCTAAAACAGCAAAAATGAAAGTGACCTTGCTTTAAAAAATATACCCAAAACCCTTTTAAGAGCTCCCAGTCAGAGAGCTAGCAATGTAATAAAAAAAACCAAACAAAGAAACCCTGAAAACCTTACTTACTGTTTGATGTGTGGAGCCCTGGTTAGGAAAGCCTCAAAAGGGCAGGGCACAGGAGCCTTTTATGCAGGCTTCAACTGCACTCAGGAAACAGGCCCACTAACTCCTGATTAGGTGTTAGCAGTTTCTGAACCTGAGGAGGTTACAAAGTTCAGCAACCTACTGTGCTCAAGTAAAGTTCCCCTAAAACAGCAAAAATGAAAGTGACCTTGCTTTAAAAAATATACACAAAACCCTTTTAAGAGCTCCCAGTCAGAGAGCTAGCAATGTAATAAAAAACAAACAAACAAAGAAACCCTCAAATCCTTACTTACTGTTTGATGTGTGGAGCCCTGGTTAGGAAAGCCTCAAAAGGGCAGGGCACAGGAGCCTTTTATGCAGGCTTCAACTGCACTCAGGAAACAGGCCCACTAACTCCTGATTAGGTGTTAGCAGTTTCTGAACCTGAGGAGGTTACAGAGTTCAGCAACCTACTGTGCTCAAGTAAAGTTCCCCTAAAACAGCAAAAATGAAAGTGACCTTGCTTTAAAAAATATACACAAAACCCTTTTAAGAGCTCCCAGTCAGAGAGATAGCAATGTAATAAAAACAAACAAACAAACCCTCAAATCCTTACTTACTGTTTGATGTGTGGAGCCCTGGTTAGGAAAGCCTCAAAAGGGCAGGGCACAGGAGCCTTTTATGCAGGCTTCAACTGCACTCAGGAAACAGGCCCACTAACTACTGATTAGGTGTTAGCAGTTTCTGAACCTGAGGAGGTTAAAGAGTTCAGCAACCTACTGTGCTCAAGTAAAGTTCCCCTAAAACAGCAAAAATGAAAGTGACCTTGCTTTAAAAAATATACACAAAACCCTTTTAAGAGCTCCCAGTCAGAGAGATAGCAATGTAATAAAAACAAACAAACAGGGGGCGGAGCCTGATGTCCAGCGGGTAAGACGCTTCGCGCTGAAGCTCCCGAGAGGCCTACTTAGAATCCTGACTTAATACCTATACAAACTTACTATTTCGCTCCGGGCTGACCGGGGTACCTCGGGGGGGATGGCGGCCCATAAACCAGCGCGCTTGGACTTTGGGTCTCCTTCTTCTTCTCACGGAAAACGTTCCAAAACCGAGGTGTCCTCCCCACAGAAGATGGTTCCATTTCGTGAAAACCCCGAAGTGCACCTGGAGATTTTGGAGGAACTACGCGGCGTGAAGGAATTGGTGCAGTCCAATGGAGAAGCGCTTCGAGCCCTGCGAGAAGACTTTGGAGTGCTCCAGGACCGACTTGAAAGTCTCTCATTACGGCAGGACAATATGGCGGGGGTCCTCGACTCGCACGCGGTGCGCTTGGGCGCACTGGACAAGGCTGAGCGCCAGATACAGAATCTTCAAAAAGAGTTAGAAGATAGCAATAATCGAGCCCGTCGCAACAATGTGAGGCTCATTGGAATACCGGAGGGGGTGGAAGCGGGAGATATGAGAGAATTCCTGCTCAAAACTCTTCCTTCCTTGCTGAAGATCACCTTTCACAAAGAATTGGAAATCGATCGTGCACACCGTGTTCCTACCCACATGGCGCTCAACCGAACGACCCCCCGGCCTATTATCTTTCGCTTGCTACGATATCAACAAGTGGAACAAATTTTAAATGCTGCCCGGGCGAACCATCATTTGGAATTTGAAGGTCACAAAGTCTCCTTCTTCCCTGGTTTGGCAAAGCCTACCGTTGACCGACGGAAGAAACTCCTTGCTTTTCGCCCTCGACTTCAACAGCTACAGGCTCGCTTTGGCCTGTTATATCCCGCGAAGCTCCGAGTGACTCTCCACAACCAAACCAGGACATTCGAAGATCCTGATCTACTATCAACATTTTTAGACTCCAAAGAAGCAGAGCAGATGCGCTAATCCAACGACGTGGACTTTTACTTGCCGGCTCTGTCCGCCATTTTGAAGGGCCCGACGCGGCGGTCATAGTCAAGCACAGGGACTACCTGGACTTTTCTTTCTTTCTTTCTATGACTTTCGTTTTGTGGTCTCCTATCCCTCCATGATGTGTGCCTCGGTCGGATTCGGAGCACGCACAGTCCTACAGGTTATGTGTTTTTACAATTTTGGCCTTCTCTGGGGCTTCTCCCCGCAGACACATGGTCGCCAGTAATTTTTGGGGTTTTGCTTCTTCTCTACCGCGCTGCGGTTTTCTTTTTTAATGTGGGGCGCTTCATTGTATTATCTAAGCTTATTTTCTTTTATGCCATATGTACAGCCAGCTACAGTCAATATGAGGGACATTGTGAAATTAGGTGCGCTATCATGCTCAGAATTTTTAACTTGTCTGAATGGCTTTATGTAAAATCTTATCACTCAATGTAAAGGGCATTAATAGTCCAATCAAAAGAAAGAAAATCCTTAGCTATCTTAGCCATGAGCATGCTGATTTAGCGTTTCTTCAGGAAACGCACTTAAACTCTGCTGAAACACTGAAACTCAATGTTAAGCCTTATATGGTGGCTGCCTATTCTCCTGCCGTTTCCAAACGGTGCGGGGTAGCCATTCTGGTTAAGAAATCTTTGCAAGCTACTGTAATTGATACTAGCGCTGACAAGGAGGGTAGATGGGCCCGAGTACATCTTAAGGTTGGAGATAGTGAATTTACATGTATTTGCATTTATGCCCCGAATGTGGACAGCCCTGCTTACTATGCAAGTATTGCGCAGTTGGCACAGGCCTCTGCCAATACTCCATTAATACTTGGTGGTGACTTTAATCAAGTGTTAGACCCTCTGATAGATAGACAGCCGCCTAGAACGAGTAGTCCACCCAAGAGTCTTGCTACCCTTACAGCTCTGATGCAAGATCTTGCGCTGGTAGATATATGGAGGCTGCTTCACCCCTCCGACTTAGAGTTCACTTTCTTTTCTGCCCCCCATCACTCTCAATCTAGAATAGATTTCTTTCTCATTTCCAAAGCACTGATTTCTCAAGTAGATACGACTAGGACTCATCCTCTCCATATTTCAGATCATGCTGCCATATCTTTATCATTACGTGTCACTGCGCGGGACGATTCTCCCCGAGCTTGGTTTTTTGATAGATCCCTACTGGGTCAAAAAGATTTTCAGGTTGATATAAAGGCCGCTATCCAAGATTATTTTCATTTTAACTCACCCCATGACACAGCGGGCTGGGCTTGGTGGGAGGGTTTTAAAGCATCTATCCGTGCCACTATAACTAGCTATCAAATTCGGCAGGGGAAACAAAGAAAGCAGCATTTACTGATTCTAGAACAGCAGATACAAGCTGGGGAGCGTCTCCTCACGTCCCGTACTGACCCATGTATTTTACTCCGTTTACAACGCTTGCGTTTTCAATACAATCAGCTTTTGTATACTGCTGCTGTTAAAAATATTGAATCACAACAAGGGCTATATTATCGGGAAAATAATCGTGCTGGCAAATTATTAGCAAATGCCCTAAAAGGTCGAAAAGAAGCCAAGCGTGTTACCGCCCTTCGTAATCCGTCGGGGGGGGGGGGGGGGGCTTGGTCACTAAAGATGCCGAAATCTTAGAACTCTTTCGTGATTTTTATACTCGGCTTTATCAATCTGAATGTGATTTTGAGCCAGATGTATTTGAACGCTTACTTTCAGGGGTACAAAGACCGACCCTATCTGACGAAGATAGAGTGGCCTTGGACACACCATTTACTGTCTCAGAAATTCATTCTGCTATCAAGAAATGTGCCTCAGGTCGAGCCGCAGGCCCAGACGGTCTCCCTGCTGAATTCTACAAAACCTTTCACGCTGACTTAGCTCCAGTTTTGAAAATTTATTTTTCTGCTCTGGCCGAGGAGGGTTCTCCTTCTGGGTCCTTTTCAATGGCAAATGTAGTAGTTTTTGAGAAAGAGGGGAGAGACCCGCAACTAACAGCTAATTATCGTCCAATTTCCCTCCTAAACGCGGACTATAAAATCTTTGCCACCATTCTCTCTACCCGGCTCTCGGATAGGATGCCTACCTTAATACACCCAGATCAATGCGGTTTCATTCCTGGTAGATCAACTGCTGACAATGCTCGGACTCTATGCCATGTACTGACTACCGCAGTTAATCTTGATCGCCCATTTGTTGGCCTCTCACTTGATGCTGAGAAGGCCTTTGATCGATTAGAGTGGCCCTTCCTGTTTGCAGTCCTCCGCTGGTACGGATTCGGGGAAGGTTTTCTCCGTTGTCTTCGCACCATGTACGCACAGCCTACAGCCAGTATATGTGCCAATGCTTTAAAGTCTCAGCCTTTTCCCCTTCAACGCGGCACTCGCCAGGGATGCCCACTGTCTCCACTTCTCTTCGATCTTGCACTCGAGCCCTTGGCTTTACTAATCCGGCAATCGGAGGAGATTCATGGAGTCCCCTTCACCCATAGGGAAATCAAAATTTCAGCATACGCTGATGATCTTATGCTTTTTGTCTCTATAGATTCAGTACCGGCTGTCCTAGAGCAAATTGGTAAATACTCACAACTGTCCGGTTATAAGATAAATTGGACCAAGTCGGTAGCCTTCCCATTAAATCCTTTGCTTCATCAGGCAGATATGCAACCCTTCCCCTTTTTATGGCAACCTCGCATGGTCAAATACCTTGGGGTTCACTATTGTTCTCCTTTGGAAGACACTATCTCCTTCAATGCCAAAGACTTAACCTCTAAAGTCCGGGCGCTTACTCACCGCTGGACTCCTTTAACACTTACCTGGTGGGGTCGATTAGAAACCATAAAAATGATGATTGTTCCGAAAGTGAATTATATCTTAGAAATGTTGCCCTGTCTCTTCCCTCGACGTATATATAAAGATATAGAGGGCCTTCTGACTAGATACCTGTGGCAAAACAAGACACCTAGGATAGCGAAACATAAGCTGCAAGCAGATAAGGAAAATGGGGGTGTCAGATTCCCTGATTTCCTGAAGTATCATCAATCTTTTCTTCTCAAACAAGGCGCTCGTTGGCTGGAAGATCCAGTACCGAGTAGACCTGTGTGGCTAGACATAGAAGAGGACCTTTGCAAACCGATTCCTCTTACTTTTCTCCCTGGTATGACTCTCCCATCAGACTCCCACTTTCCACCAATGCTTTTAGACACCTTAGGTGCCTTTAATAATCTCATGCAATCTTTAGACTCCCGACTCTGTCCGATAGACAAGCTCCCACTTTGGTACAACACTCGATTTCAAATACAAAATAAACCGATGGCGTGGAGCCCCTGGTACACTAGGGGCATTTGGATTCCTAGTCAGTTGTTCCATGAAGGTCGCTGGAAAACTTTTAGTGAATTGCAAATTGAATTTGGTCTCCCAGCGAAACACTACTTTCAGTTGGTGCAACTTCAGCATTGCCTTCGGAGTGCTAAGGTGCTCCCGCCATCGGCCTCCCCTACACAAGGTTGGTTGGAGACTATCCGATCTATCGGTAGTTCACCGGGTGTAGCATCCAATTTTTACAAAACCTTATGTAATGCTATAACTAGGGATACCCCTATAGCGCAGAAAGCATGGGAGAGAGAATTGCATGTGACTTTGACCCCGGAGCAATGGAGCCTTGTCTGGAGTAGAGTGACACGGGTCTCCCGATCCGCCTCACTCACTCAGACACTCTTCTTTCTGGCCCACCGGTGTTTTTACACTCCTGACAGATTAGCCAAATGGAACACTACTCAGGGCAATAGTTGTTGGACATGTCATGCGGCCATTGGTTCACTACCTCATGTTATGTATGAATGTCCCGCACTACAGTATTACTGGAGTCGGGTCTGGGGTCGTATCCAGTCTATTTTGCACTTTCAAGAGCCCCTTACTTGGAGGATAGTGGGACTTCGCTCAGCTGCGGGGATCCCCTCTCTTCCAAAAAAGGCTTACTTCCTTTTGGACTTTATGCTTGGCATTGCTATTTCCCTAATTACGAAGTACTGGAAAAATAGCTCCCAGCTGAGCCCCAATGAATGGTGGAATCATGTCTGTCTTTACAGTAAATATGAACAAGTACCTCGTATGTTTGCTTCCCCCATTCAGACTCCTCATCATCGGTCTAAATGGAAGATGCTCAATGACTATGTACATTCTGCTCAATGCTCTCATCTGACTGTCTGAATTTGTATATATCTTTGTCCCATGATTATTCTGTATCGCAGATACTCTTTTGATTGTTTTGATGTATAATCACTGTTGTTTGGAAGCGCTCACATACTGACATAATCAGCTAGAGAAGAAGCGTGGGGGTGGGGGGTAATTGGGTTTACTTTTCTTTATTGTATAATTGTTTTGTCTCCTTTGGTGTGTTGTTTCTTTTGTTTGTTGCAAAATGAAAATAAAAGTCTAAAAAAAAAAACCAAACAAACAAACAAAGAAACCCTCAAATCCTTACTTACTGTTTGATGTGTGGAGCCCTGGTTATGTGCATGTTTCTGGTGTCTGTGCTCTGTAGGGTAAAATAGAGGTGTTTGAGCCATGCTTATGTTCTCTGCAATAAAGGTCCGTCTTTACTATCACGATATAGTTGTCAGTAAAATAAGGGGATTGGATTGGCTGGAGCCCCAGCTGGGGCTTGAACCTGTGACCTTCTGTCTCCAAACACGCTAGTTGTGTGCACTGCACAACCGTGTTGCCACAGAGACAGTGCATTCCCTGATGATACCATAACTGCTTGTCCGGCAGGGCCTGTTTGTTGCAGTGCATTGCACCCACCTACACAGGGCTAGGCCATGGTCTGCTCTGGGCAGCTGCCACTGCCCCCCTCCACCTCCAGTACCCCTGTGCCACCATGCTGACATGCCCTTCTGCTGGTGGTGCTGGTGGTACGCAGTTTCAGGCCATCCTGTGTGCAGGTAGGTGGCTGCCTATGGTGCAGGTTCTGGGGTAGGGGTGCCTGCATATCTGTCCGCACGTCCCCCAATCACCGCCTGCCTATGTTCTGTTCCCTTGGGGCTACCTGCTGGGTACTATCCCCTGTGACACTGTGCTACACACTCTCGTGCCCATGTTGGGCACTCATCAGTTGCTGTCTGGCTGTTCAGTTTCAGCATTCCTAGGTGCCATCTAGGCATCTGCCTAGTCCGCACTGTGCCCCAACTGCACCACAGCATGTGCCGCCTGCAGCCCTCTGTATCCCCTTTCCCAGCATCTGTCCAATTGCCCATTCCGACCTGGCCGCCCTGCTGTTGTGGATATGTGCATGCCATAGGTAACCTGTCCAATGGAGAGGTAAACCCTGATCAGTGCTATTTCACTGTGGGCTCATTCACCTTGTATGGGGACGGAGCGTAGACCCTTCTAAAATTGATATTTATTTTTTGGGGCATTTTTGGGAGTTTTTTTGATGTTCCCCATTACTATCACTATTGTCCAGCTTGATTATAATTTTTTAATAATTTGTTGGGGTCATTTTTAATGTTTATTTGCCCTTTTGTTCCGTGCACATGTATTACACTGCTCACGTTTTGTAGGTTTCCCTGGTTTTGCTGTACATTGCTGAAAGAAATGGTTTCTCTTCCCTTTAAATCGGCTCTACCGCGAGGTTTTCACTCGCGGTATTTTTTTAGTTGAATTTCAGCCCTGCTCCTGTGCGGGGAGCCTCTCCCCTCCCACTCTCCACCCATTGACCCCTTCCCTCTGCCCCTGGGGAGCCTTCCTCCGCCCTCCCGGAGCCTTTCCACGCCTCTATCGCACAGTTGCGTGCCACACACCTGAGTGGGCCCGTTAGTGCGGCGCGCACGTGTGCGGGGCACAAAAATGCATCACTAGCATACACTAAGGAACCTTAGCGCACGCTATTGTGCGCCGTTTAGTAAACATACCCCCAAGTGTAATGTGTCTCTTTATCTACAGCTCCTGGTATTCCAAGGTAGCCTCCCATCCAAGTACTAGCAAGGCCCAACCCTACTTAGCTTCTTGAAATTAGCCAAGATCAGGCTCGTTTAGGGCAGAAAATCCATAACAGCTCATTGATCATTTATAAATATGTTAACACTGGTACCAACACTATTTACCTTTTTCTATTGAGAACTGACCATTTAATCCTACTCTCCTTTCCTATTTTCTAGCCATTTTCCAGTTTGCAATAGGACATTGCCAGCTATCCCACGACTTTTTAATTTTCTCAGGAGTCTCTCATGAGAGACTGTGTCAAATGCCTTCTGAAAATTCAGATATACTATATCGATCAGTTCACTTTTATCTGCATGTTATTAAGTAGATATACTCTCATATCCTACAAAACAGCCTTTGATCCCCTGCATTGTCCAATTGTCCTTTCAGAGTTGGGGCAAACAGGGAGGTCAGACTGGAGCAGAGCAGGACCACCCCCCTTTTTGAAACTGAGAGTAGTTTCCTTACGTTTCTTTCTTTAAAAAAATATCAACATTTTTTTTCTCCCAAGGAATCACAAGTTCTTGTTTGTTATCTTAAAGCATATTGTACCGCTGCTTTTTTAAGTCTTCTTTTAAGAAAAAGAAGAATTTTATTTGCAGGTAGAATACTGTGCTCAGTATAGAGGAAATGTCCCCTAGTGGTTCTATCTAAATATCACTGCATGTCAACTATTACACAGAAAGTATGCTAAATGGATAGCATCCATTCTGTGTATGACATTTAATTATTTCGTAAATGTCTGACATTCATTTATGTTTCAGCGCATATGACTCAGCTCCACGGGCTGAAGCTTGGGGCCTGAAAAGCTTAAATATCTCTGTAAATTACCAGCCCTCTATCAATCAGGGTGCGCAAAAATTGAAAAAGTGATGGATCTGTTGACCACGGACATCATTAGAGTGCTCTGGGACATGTAATTGAAAAAATACAAACAGTATGAGTGTTTGTGAAAAGCCGAAGCTACTGCAACTGAGGGGGAGGTGTCCTTGCTGCTTACAGAACCATTTGTGCCGGATTTGTCTTCAGAATCAAAGCGGGGTAAATTTTTACGCATTTTTCTTTCCTATTCCTCTTTGAAACCTCTCCCAAAGGAACTGAAAATGGGGAAAATTGCACGGGAAGACTGAGAAGGTCATGAGAAATGAGACTTTTCTCTTCTGAGGTGATCCAAATCCCTTTTCCTTTCTGTGTTTTGATAAAGTGTTTCTCGTGTGCACTTTCATATTTGGTATCATGATATACCAAGATAGGGCTTAGGAAAACAACCTTGCAAATGATATCTGAAAAATGGACTAGAATGGCATTGAAAGCTTTGTTCCCCTTATTTTCAGTCTCAGGTTCCTACATAGTGAATAGCAGCCCTATGTCCATATAAGAAGTAAATTGTCTGAACCAATGAGTGGTGTCTGATCACTAGTAGAGGCTGTATGATGGGAGAAGGGGATGTAACTGTAACATATCCAAGGCGATTGCCACAGTGCATGGGTGTATAAGAGGCCTTGGGAGAAGTGACCTTTCGTCCTTCTAGTCATACACTCTGGGGTCATTCAGTGGCACGAATAATGGGTATGGATGTCCGGATTGGACGTCCATCCCCGCTATTCGCTCCCCTGTCGCCCGGCTAATACCTCCCCATATGAACAGCTCATTTGAATGGGGAGGCTTAGACGGGGGCGGGAGGGGGCGGTACTGAGGCAGAGCAAGGGCAGGCCGTGACCCTGGACATATAGGGCTGATTCTGAGATCAGCCCTGTACGTCCGAGGCTGTGAACATGGACGGGGGACTTATTCCACCGCAGAGGTGGAATAAGTTCCCCTGGACATCAGGGAATCATGCCGCCGGGCCCTGAAAAAGATACCCACAGCTGGACCCTGGCCATGGGAGGCTGGATCGAGGGTCCAGCTGCGGGGAGAGAAGAGGGTTAGTGGCGGCTGGCTTTCGCAGCTCCCGAATGGAGCCATGGTGCCTTGGCGATTGGACGCCATGGCACCGCGGCTCCATTCAGGAGCCTGACTGAGGTAGCCAAAGATCTGCTATTCCTTCAGGCTGACCAGAATCGGGGCCCTGCCTGCATGTTCAGGCCGTAGACCCAATTCTGATCCCGCAGGCACGTCTAGCCCCCGCAGGATCAGAATCAGATCTAACTCGGGGCGTCCAGCTTCTGGTCAGCCGCACAGGGGGATGGATGGCCAATTCAGAATGTACCTCTTTGGGTTTAAGCAAGCTTGTAGGAATCCTGTGCTGCTCAGATCAGTTTTGGGGAACAGCAGAGTCCAGGAGTTTTTTCCTTCCAAGGGAGAGCTGGAGTAAGATTACCAGATATCCCCAGTTTTTGGGGGTTGTCCCTGATTTTAGAGTTGTGCCCACAATTCCCACCTTTTTGGCAGCCTTCTGTCCCCAATTCCAGCAATAGGGAAAGAGGGGTAGAATTTATTTTTTCAATTTAGTGATTTGAATATGTTAGTTCTTAGAATTCACATCCGTTATCTTTATATTTTGCACAGTTTGGTTCAAAGATTCTGGTTTAAAAGCCATGTCCCAAACCTTGATATGTGCAGGCACTGTGGCAATCTATCTGCATGGCAAAGTGGTATAATGCGATTAATCATTTGGAAAGCTCTTCTTTTTTACAGATATTGATCAACCAGATATGTAAATATGGTAAATGTCAATTTTAACTTTGGTTGTTTTGGTCTCTAACCACATAAAGACATGGGGACTAATATTCAATGGAGGCAGCTAGCCGCAATCACAGCACCTAGCTGTCCCTGCTGAACACAAAACCCAGATATTCAATGCGGAGGCATTATCTGACCTGGTCAGCCATATGGCCTGGCAGCAGCGATATTGAACCACTACCCGGTTAGTTCCCATGGGTAAAGATAGGCTCCGTAAAAGTTGGCTTATCTTTACCCATGGGTCGCTAACAGGGCAGTGGCTCAGTATCTTCTCTGAACAGTTAGCGATAGGTACTGCCCCTGGATTGCCCCAATGCTAAACAGTTAGCATCGGGACATATAGCAGAGGTGCCCAGGGATATTCAGAGGCACTAACCATGTTAGTGCCATTGAATGTCCTGCTTTGAGGCATTAAGCTTAAACTTTATTTTACACTCAATTGAGACTGCATGCCAAAGACCCAACACAGGCCGTGTTTCTTCACACCTTCATCAGGGGTATTGGCATACTCTCTTAGCAGTATGTTCAATATTCACAATTATCGTTTAGATAATCAACTGCTCATTCACAATTCGTATGTGCATAGTTGTAGCTAACTTTCTCAAACTCCACATGAAGATGCCATTTTCAGTAGAAGCAGGATCGTAATCGTGATTGATACTTCATGTGGAGTTTGAGAAGTTTAGCTACGACTATGCACATGCGAATTGTGCATGAGTGGTTGATTATCTAAACGATAATTGTGAATATTGAACATACTGACAAGAGAGTATGCCAATACCCCTGATGAAGGTGTGACTAAACACGGCCTGTGTTGGGTCTTTGGCATGCAGTCTCAATTGAGTATAAAATAAAAAGTTTTCAAGCTAAAGCCTTCCTTGTAGTCTGGCTAATCTACTGAAGAGGGCTTTAAACTAGATTCGTTGGGGATGGGTGAAGAAAGCCCCCAGGTAGGTGAAAGCCCCCAGGTAGGTGATACATTAAATACCTTTATGGAAATGGGTAACAGGGGTAACATATGGAAAGCAGTGTGTATAAATGCCCGTAGCATGGGAAGTAAGATACCTGATGTTGAAGCTTTGGTGGGAGTGGCTGACTTGGATTTAGTGGCAGTTACAGAAACATGGTTCACAGAAAACCATGATTGGGATGTAACTATACCTGGCTATACTTTATTCAGAAAGGACAGGGTAGGAAGAAGGGGAGGAGGAGTTGCACTATATGTTAAAACTACTATTAAAGCTTTAGAATTACAGAGCTTAAAAGGGAGAGAGGAGGCATTGTGGGTTAAACTAGAAAGAGGCAAAGAGAAATCTATTTGCATTGGTGTGATATACAGACCTCCCTCACAAGAGGAAGAGGTGGACAGAGAGTTAATTGAAGACATATGCAGCATTGCTAGGAAAGGGGAAGTGCTACTGGGTTAAGGTTTAAATTTATTTGATATATCACAAATCAGTTATAATCTAAGAGATTTGCAATCATCAGATCATAGTGGTGCCCCTTGCCTGCCTGGGAGACAATCATGGTATTTTATTTATTTATTTTACACTTCTTTTATACTGCTTTCCATAATATCAAAGCGATTTACAATGAACGTTAACAATGAAATACATGGAACAAGGTCTGTAGATCAACTTTGGTGTTACATTAACAGCGGAATAATAGCAACAACTACTTGGGAATATGAGAATCAATTACTTAGGGGAGTCAGAGATACTGTATAACTTATATACAAAAGGGCCGCTTCCATTCCGGACATACATGCCCTCTGTACGTCAAGTCTGAACCGGATGTACAGAGGGCGTAACAATTCTGATCTCGTGGGGCATGTCTAGCCCCGCGGGATCAGAATTGCGATCAGGCCTGTATGTGCTGACCAGGACTGCGATTCAGCCTGGCCTGCACGTACAGGCCCTGCCCAGCTAACTCAGTCAGGGCAGTTCAATGGAGCCGTGGTGCCATGGCATCTGGTTGCCATGGCACTGCGGCTCCATTGATGCTGCTGGCAGTGGCATCAATTTCCCTTCAGCCCGACGCCCGATCGGGCCTCCTTAGGTCAGGGTCGGGCTGCAGGGAATATCCTTGCCCCACCCCCCCCATTACCTCATCCGCTCCCCGGGCTGCCAATTCCTGACGTCTAGGGAAGTTATTCCACCTCAGAGGTGGAATAACATCTCCATACAAGTCAGCGGCCCCGGGCGTACATTAGAATCGGCCCTGTACGTCCAGGGCCGGCAACCTCCCACCGCCCACCCTGTCTCCGCCCCCGATCTTCTCCCTCCCAGCAACTGTCTAACTTCCTCGTACAACCGGTGGAGGACCACGAATAGTGGGGATGGACATCCCACTGGGACGTCCATCCCCGCTATTCATGGGAAAGGATAACACCTAAATAGGCTATCAATTCTGGCTGTCCAGCCCCTTTGCAGCCCCTCAGAATCAGGGTGGGCAGCGATAGTACCCGATTCTGATCCCGTGGGGGTTAGACATGCCCTTGGGATCAGAATCGGGTCTTTTGGCCTGGACGTGCTGGCCGTGTCCTAATTCTGATGGGCTGCACACCCAGAAAATCCCCGGCTAACTCAGTCAGACTCTGTAATGGAACTGCAGTATCATGGTGTCTCGTTGCCATGGCACCATGGCTACATTAGAGCCACGATCCCTGGCCACCAACCAAAATTGCTTTTTCCCCACAGCCTGACCCCTGATCCAGCCTCCCATGGCCAGGGACTGGCTGTGGGGTACCCTCTGCACCCCCTCATCATTTTGTCCTGGCCTGGTGCTGCGGTCCCCCGGTGTCCAGGGTGACTTATTCTACCTCTGAGGTGGAATAAGTCCCCCGTCTATGTGGCCAACCCTGAACGTACAGTGCCGACCTCAGAATCAGCCCTGCATGTCCGGGGTCACTGCCCGCCCATGCCCTGCCCTTGGTCTGTCTCCAAACTTCCCCCTCCCACATCATCTAAGGCTCCCTGTACAACAGCACTGTTCATATGGGGAGCCTTTGTACCAGGAGCAGCAGGGGGATGAATAGCAGGGATGTACGTCCAGGCAGGATGTACATCCCCATTATTCGTGGCGCAGAATGAACCCCAAGGTGAATATGTTTCTGGTGGATCATGTGAAACTTGCTATTCTTAGGGTGGACTATGTCTGTTATCTGATTGTATAATTTGATTGTACCTGGCTGTGTGCTTGTACATTTTCTCTCTTTTCTCGTGATTATGGAGTTCTTTTCATTTTCTTCCTATTTTGAATTTTGACGTTTGTAAACCAGTTTGCTTAACTAGAAAAGCGGTATAGAAAATAACCCAATATTAATAAAGATCATAAAAAAGATGTGAACATGTCAACAGACAAATAGACGATAAACAAACATGCAGCTATAATGCACCCACACATACCTACAATCATCAGATCATAATATAAACAATCTACAGTTTAAATTCTACTTTGTAACATGACATAGCATGCATACCACTTTCTTTTCATTTTATTTCACTTCAGGGGAATTTCCAAGTATTTTATTTTTAGATGTTTTGTTATTTCACTTAGGGGCATGTTTACTAAACATTCCTAACGTGCGGGGCCGCGGTAGTGTGCCTGTGTCATATAAGGAGTGGGCGGATCAGGCTGAAAAAAGGAAAAAACCGACCGTATGTGTGCGCGCCGCGCAAATGTGCGGGGCCCACATTAGCGCGTGGGAAGGCTAAGTGGGGTGCCTCTGGGCACATAGAGGAACAGAGCAGTAGCACAACGGTGAAGACACAAACCAATGGTGCAGGGGCCACAGGTTCAACTCCCCATTGTGCTCCACAAAAAAGGCCAGCTGAGGCATCAACTTTAATGGTTAAAAGTGGTTGAGGAGGCAAAATAATTTGGGGCGGCAGAAGGCGGCGCACTGTCATTTTGGGCGGCAGAAGGCGGCGAACTGTTAATTGTGGGCAGCAGGAGGCGGTGCGCTGATGGGCATCAGGCTGCGTGCTGATGTGTGTGGAGGCATTCAAATAGTGGGCGGCAGAAGTGGCGCGCTGATGCTCATGCACAGGAACAGAGCCACAGCACAATGGTTTGGACACTGACCAATGGTGCAGGGAGCAGGGGTTCAATGCCATACAGTGCCCAGTAAACAAGGCTGGCTGAGGCATTATATATTATGGGGATGAGTGCTGTAGGGGGCAAGTTAAGTTTATTTTAGTACTCACGACTAGCAGACGCACACGCAAAGCGTGTTAACATAAGGCGGCCCATACGGCACATGTTACAGCTCACTGTCCGCCAAGGCACCCTAGAATGTCCCCTATAGGGCACCATATATGTTGCAGCACAGGGTAAGGTATAGTGCACCTTATATGGACGGCAACCATAAGGTGGCCAATAGGGTGCCCAATAAAGCACCCGCAGAGGCACCCCATGGGCACAGTACGCTGAGGGTGTTATTGCTGGCAGCAACATATATACAAGAAATAAAACAATGCTGTGGAAAACTCTATCAGATAACCCCACTGTGGGTTTGAACCCATGACCTCTGGCGTCATAGGCAGTGACATAACCATTGGGCTACAGCTCTATAGCTGACAGCAAGCCCCTGGCTGGCTGCAGAGAGCCTGCACGTCACCCCACAGACAGTCTGCTGTTGTAGACAGGATAGGGTTAGGCCACCCGTTCCCATGATGCACTGCACATGCAAATCAGCTGTCCACAGATGCACACAAGATGGGGAATGTACCTCAACAGCTCCCCGGCCTGGCAGGAGGAAGTGTCCATGTGCACCCACACAGCACCCCGGCCTGGTAGGGTGTACTGAGCGGGTGTTCCACTGGCACAGAGTAGCTACACCCCGTCGCACTGTGCGGGTACTGTGCTCACCCTGAGGGTGCGATGAGGCGCCCAGGACCAGGTCCACAACACCCTCCATGGCTGAGAGAGGCCATGTCAGAGCTCCAAAGCAGTGTTAATCTGTGAGATAGTTTGTTTCTGCAGAAACAGCCTGGATATATCTGTCTGTCTCAGTCAGGGGAACCCCTCCATGGACCCCCAGGTGGGCCATGCACCACCAACCCACCCCAGCCAAGGGTGGCAAACAGGGCCACCCATCAACAGATCCACATTCTACCCCCCTGCAATGATGGCAGTAGAGTGGACCATCAACCCTAGCCCTACTGGGGAACAGATACCCCACAGTGCAGTCACAGCAGCTCTATACACCCCCAGAACACAATATCAGACAGACATTAGGCCTGGATATACTAAGCTGCACCCCACCGCTGTCAGATATTCTCCTGCAGCAAGCCATCAGCCACTGCACCCTGCATGGCACCCCTTCAAGACACAGACCAGCTGAATACAGTCTGCTAGTTAGTCCTGGTGGAAATGCATGCACCCAGAACTGGGATGGCAGCACACACAAGCAGTTACATCAGTGACTGTGCCCCAAATGGACACCCATATATATCACATGAGAGGAATACTATATAGCACTATGGGGGTGCCTAGCCATGCTGTGGTCACTGCACAGTCAGGGTGGAGTGATCCCCCAGCAGCACATACAGAGGTCACCCTGTCTGAGCTATACCCATGGTACCTTGCTGCTCATTATGCACATTGGCAGGCCAATACTGGCAACAGTGCTGGCAGTGTGGGCTGTGGAAGGTGTTTGCAGCCACCACACACTGTATAGACAGACACACACCCCCATACCTATGCCAGCAATGTGCTACTATAGAGGAGGTTAGTAGCCCTGCCCACCACACCAGTCCTGGGCACGGTACAGCCATGGATATGGTACACAGTACTGCTGGGGGTCACTTCCCAGGGTGGTAAACACTGTCAGGGGCCAGACCTGGAGCATGCACCACAGACATCAGACAGCTTGTTCTGATGGAGCTCAAGAAGCAAACAGTGCTGAACGTAGGACTGTCTATCTGCCGGTACCCACATCAAACATTTGAGGGCTGTGTACCGTGTACCCAGGTATAGGGTGGCATTGCTAAGGTACGCAGGTGCTAGATCTGGGAGATGCACGCAGGGCCCAATGTCCTGCCTCTCCAGGAGGCATTGGCCAATGGGGCCTGTGGGTGTGGGTGTGGGTGTGTCTGGCCCTGTTGTCTGCTGCTTTACGGCAGAGTTTCCCTACTCCAGTCCTGGTGTTCCAGACACTGTTTGGGTCTTCATGCTGTCCCCTATGAATATGCATGAGCTACATCTGCATACCATGGGGGTGGTGCAGACATATGCAGCACAGGCATCTTTCTTAGGGGAAGCATGGAACCTGAATGGTGTTTGGCCCTCCAGGACTGCATTTGGGAGACTCTGCTCTAGATAATGTGCCTGTTTATGGTGTCTGTGTTTGGTGTGGTAAAATATAGGCGTATTAACCATGCCTATGTTCTCAGCAATAAAGGTTTGTCCTTACTATCATGGTGTAGTTGTGGGAAAAATATGTGGACAGGGTTGGCAGTAGCTGCAGCTGGAATTTGAACCTGTGACCCTCTGGTCTTAGAGGTACTGGCTCTGTCTGCTGCACCACACTGTAGCCACAGAGACAGTGCAGTCCCTGGAGATGGTAAACCTGGCAGGATGGGGTCGCAAACCCTGCTCTGCACATGTTTATTGTGGGCTCATTCACCTTGTCTGGTCACATACGTGCAGATAAACCCCGGAAATGACCACGGAAAACAGGGGCTATACTTTTAGCCAAGCTGGGCAACAGTGCTATTAATGGGCAACCATAGGGAACACTCCCAGGAAAGCTCCAAAGATGGCAATTAGTTTTGGTGGAGTCTCCGCTCCGTAGACCCTTCCAAAATTCATTTCTTTTTTCTGGAGCTTTCCTGGGTGTGGTTTTTATATTTGCCCATTACTATAACTGTTTCCCAGCTGAATTACTATTTTTAATATTTTTGTTGTGGTCATTTTCTTTTTTTTTTTTTTTAAACTTTTATTTTCATTTTACAACAAGCAAAAGAAACAACACACCAAAGGAAACAAATACAAGCATACAATAAGGAAAAGCAACCCCAATTACCCCCCACCCCTATGCTTCTTCTCTAAGCTGATAAGTATCATCATATAAGCGCTTACAAACAACAGTAATTGTACATCAAAACAAACAGAAAAAGTATCTGCGATACAGAATGATCATGTGACAGAAATTTACACAGATTTAAACAGTCAGATGAGAGCATTGAGCAGTTTGAACATAGTCGTTGAGCATCTTCCATTTAGACAAGTGGCGGGGAGTCTGAGCGGAAGAAGCTAACATACGAGGTATTTGCTCATATTTACTGTAAAGACAGACATGATTCCACCATTCATTGGGGCTCAGATGGGAGCTATTTTTCCAGTATTTCGTAATTAGGGAAATAGCTATGCCCAGCATAAAGTCTAAAAGGAAGTAAGCCGATTTGGGAAGAGAGGGGATCCCCGCAGCTGAGCGGAGTCCCACTATCTTCCAAGAGAGGGGCTCCTGAAAGTGTGCACGGGCCCATCTACCCTCCTTATCAGAGCTAGTATCCATTACAGTAGCTTGCAAAGACTTCTTAACCAAGATGGCTACCCCACACCGTTTGGAAACGGCGGGAGAGTAGGCAGCCACCATGTAAGGCTTAGCATTAAGTTTCAGTGTTTCAACGGAGTTTAAATGCGTTTCCTGAAGAAACACTAAATCAGCATGCTCATGATTAAGATAGCTAAGAATTTTCTTTCTTTTGATTGGACTATTGATGCCTTTTACGTTCAGTGATAAGATCTTACATAAGGCCATTCAGAAGGGTTAAAAATTCTGAGAAAGAACATGATAACGCACATAATTTCACAATGTCCCTCATATTGACTGTATATGGCTGTACACATGACATGATAGAAAATAAGCTAATGAAAAACAATGAAGCGCCCCATATAAAAAAATAAGCACCGAAGTGCATTAGAGAAGAAGCAGAACCCCAGAAATTACTGGCGACCATATGTCTGCGGGGAGAAACCCCGGAGAAGGCCTAAATTGAAACATATAACCTGTATAGCTGTGCGTGTTCCGAATCCAACCGAGGTGCACATCATGGAGGGAAAGGAGACCAAGAAAGTTATATAGAAAGAAAGAAAAGTCCAGGCAGTCTCTGTTCCAGGCTGTGATCACCGCGTCGGGCCATTCAAAATGGTGGGCAGAGCCGGCGGATTACAGATCCAAGATGTTGAGTTAGCGCATCTGGTCTGCTTCTTTGGAATCTAAAAATGTTGCTAGTAGATCAGGATCTTCGAAGGTTCTAGTTTGGTTATGGAGAGTCACTCTGAGCTTCGCTGGATACAATAGGCCAAAGCGAGCCTGTAGCTGTTGAAGTCTAGGGCGAAAAGCAAGGAGTCTCTTCCGACGGTCAACTGTGGGCTTTGCCAAGTCAGGGAAGAAGGAGACTTTATGACTTTCAAACTCCAGATGATGATTCGCCCGGGCAGCATTTAGAATTTGTTCAACTTGCTGATATCTCAGTAATCGAAAGATGATAGGCCGGGGGGTCGTCCGATTGAGCGTCATGTTGGTAGGGACACGATGTGCTCGGTCAATTTCCAGATCTCTGTGAAAAGTGATCTTCAGCAAGGAGGGAAGAGTTTTGACCAGGAATTCTCTTATATCTCCTGCTTCCGCCCCCTCCGGTACTCCAATGAGCCTTACATTGTTGCGACGGGCTCGATTATTGCTATCCTCTAGCTCTTTTTGAAGATTCTGTATCTGACGCTCAGCCTTGTCCAGTTTCCCCAAGCGCACCGCGTGCGAGTCGAGGACCCCCGCCATGTTGTCCTGCCGTAGTGAAAGACCTTCAAGCCGGTCCTGAAGCATACCGAAATCTTCTCGCATGGCTCGGAGCGCTTCTCCGTTGGACTGTACCAGTTCCTTCACTCCGCGTATTTCCTCCAAAATCTCCTGTTGCATTTCGGGGTTTTCCCGAAGTGGCGCTAGCTTTTGTGGGGAAGACAACTCTGTTTTGGAGCGTTTTCCGTGTGAAGAAGAGGGAGACCCGAAGTCTAAGCGCGCTGGTTTGTGGGCCGCCATCCCCCCCGAGGCACCCCAGTAAGTTCAGAGCAAAATATTAAGTTTATGTAGGTATTAAGTCAGGATTCTGAGTAGGCCTCTCGGGAGCTTCAGCGCGAAGCGTCTAACCCGCTGGACATCAGGCTCCGCCCCCGTCATTTTCTATTTTTATTTTCACTTTTGTGCTGTGCACATGTATCACACTGCTTACGTTTTTCAGGTTTCCCCGGTTTTCCTGTACCTTGCTGACGGAAATGGTTTCTCTTCCCTTTAACTGCCCTCTACAGCGAGTGTTTCACTCGCGCTATTTTTTCCTTGTAAATTCGGGCCCGATAATGTGCGGGGAGCCTCTCCCCTCCCCTTCCCCGCCCATTGACCCTGTCTCTCCGCCCCTCGGGAGCCTTCCTCCGCCCTCCGTTAGCCGTTCCACGCCTCTATCGGACATTTGCGGGCCCGTACTTGTGCGCAGGGGCGGCCCAAGGGGGGTGCGGGGCCATGTGCGGAGACTCGGTGCGGGGCCTCATTTGCATAAGGGTCCTCATTTGCATAAATATTTGCATAATGTTACCATACACGAACTTTTAGTAAACATGCCTCTTAATGAGTGTATGAATAAAGAAAGACTAAAAGACTTCTACATTACTATAATCCAGTGCCAACCGCCAGACACATTAGGAACTACTACAAACACTGCCCATTTAGAACCCATAGCAAACCCGCCGTATCCTAACAGCACTACCAGGACTCATAAAGCACCATACCCTAACTATCAAAAGGAAACGCTGCAAATATTAAACCAATACATTTCAGAGAACAACAATACATGACCTACTGGGGAAAGAGAACAAGTGGCAATGTCAAATAGGAATTACATAAACAGAATACCTCAGCTCAGTTACACATGAACAGAACATAAACCATCACCAAACAAGGAATCACAATTTAGAAACAGGAAGACAATAATTAAACTGGGAATCCCAAAAGCCAAACTTGGAATGTACAACACTGTAGAAATAAAACTATACATTAATTTGCTCTTGTACTAAACAAAGCGCAGACGTTAATGATGCACATTTCCCAGAGCTGACATATTCCAATTAATAAATTCAAAATAAAGAGATATTTTTCTACCTTTTGTGCATTTTTTTTCAGCTGCAATTGCTCCAGCCACTTTCTTCTGGTTTCTTTGTGTCTTCCGCTAATTCTTCATCGTCTGCTGTCCATTTGTCTTTTCTTCTCTCTTCTAGTTTTTTTCCATTCTCTCTCTACATCTGCTTTAACATACTAATCTTTCTCCTTTTCCTCTTTCCTCATTCCTATTTCATCCACTCAAATTTTACCCCTCCATCCTCAATCCCCACTTACTCTCCCAATATCCGGACAATTGTAGATTTGTCTTCCCTCCCACACAAAATATTTTTTCCCTCTCCATTTCCCTCTCCCAGCTCCATCCCATTCTAATCCTCCCCCAACATCAGCTCCATTCTAGTTCCAGTCCCACCCAGCATCCGCTCCCTTCTAGTCCCCGCATCAGCCCATTTCCAGTCCTAGCCCCCCATAAGCCCATTTCCAGTCCTAGCTCCCCCATCTATTTGCAGTCCCATCCAAGTCCCTCCATCAGCTCATTTCCAATCCCAGCCCCCCATGAGCCCATTTCTAGTCCTTTCCTAGCCCCACCATCAGCCCATGTCAAATCCTAGCTCCCCTCCACTCAGCCCATTTCCAATCCAAGCCCCCCACGAGCCTACTTCCCGTTCTAGCCCCTTCATCAGTCCATTTCAATCCAACCCCCCACCCCAGCCCAATACCAATCTTAGCACCCTCCCATCAGCCAATTTCCAGTCCTATACGAGCCCCTCCATCAGCCCATTTCCTGTCCTAGCCCCCCCCTCACCCATTTCCAGTCCTAGCTCCCTCCCCCTCACAACCCATTTCCATTCCAAGCCCCCGTCCCCATCAGCTATTTGCAGTTCAAGCCCTCCTTCCACTCAGCCCATTTCCAGTCCTAGCCTCCTCATAGCCCATTACTAGTCCTAACCCCCCATCAGCCCATTACGTCCTAACCCCCCATCACCTTATTTCCAGTCCTAGCCCCACATCAGACTTTTTGCAGTCTTAGCCCCCCTCCCATATCAAATTTCCTGTCCTACCCCCCCATCAGCACATTTCATTTCTTAGCCCCCCATAGCCCATTACCAGTCTTAACCCCCCCATCACCCTATTTCCAGTCCTAGCCCCCCCATCAGCCTATTTCCAGTCTTAGCCCCCCCCATAGCCCATTATCAGTCCTAACCCCCCCAACAGCCCAATTCCATTATTAGCCTCCCCCCCCATCGACCATTACAAGTCCTAACCCCCCCCCCATGGCCCATTACCAGTCTTAACCCTCCCCCCCCTAAGCACTTTACCAGTACGAACCCCCCCCCCGGCCCTTTACCAGTCCTAACCCCCCGATGTCCCATTACCAGTCGTTACCACCCCCCCCCCGGCCCATTACCAGTCCTAACCCCCCCCCATGGCCCATTACCAGTCCTAACCACCCCCCCCATCAGCCCACTTCCAGTCTTAGCCCCCCCATAGCCCATTACCAGTCCTCACCCCACCCATCTGCCCTTTTCCAGTCCTACCCCCCTCTTCCATCCTTAGCCCCCTCCCCCTAGTCAATTACCAGTCCTACCCCCCCATCAGCCCATTTCCAGTCTTAGCCCCCCCATCAGCCCATTTCCAGTCCTACCGCACTTCAAGGCTTTGCCCCCTCCCCATAGCCCTTTACCTGTCCTAACCCCCCCCATCAGCCCACTTAGCCCCCCCATAGCCCATTACCAGTCCTAACCCCCCCCCATCAGCCCATTACCTGTCCTTTCATCCCCCGCCATGGCGCATTACCAGTCCTAACCCCCCCCAGCCCACTTATCCCCCCCCCAAGCCCAATTACCCCATCCACATGGGCGATTACATTTCCTAGGATCCACCCCCCTTTGCCCATTACCAGTCCTAACCCCCCCCATCAGCCCACTTAGCCCCCCCCATAGCCCATTACCAGTCCTACCCCCCCCCCCATCAGCCCACTTCCAGTCTTAGCCTCCCCCCCATGGCCCATTACCAGTCCTAACCACCACCCCCCCCCTGGCCCATTACCAGTCCTAACCAGCCCCCCCCTGGCCCATTACCAGTCCTCACCACCCCCCCCCTCAGCCCAATTACAGTATTTGCCTCCCCTCCCATAGCCCATTACCAGTCCTAACCACCCCCCCCCTATCATTCCAAATTAAAATAAAAAAAAAACCAAACTGGCTGCTTCTGCCGCGGCAGCATCAAGAGCTCTGCCGCGGCAGCATCAAGAGCTCTGCCGCGGGGCCCCCCCCTGCCCGTCAGAGCCTCCGTGCATCCTCAGCAGCTTTCTTCATGTCCAAAACGCAGGCTTCTTTCAGAGCCGCGAGAGTTTCTTTTCTCGCGGCTCTCTTAATCCCGCGGGGCTGATGGGAAATCCCATCACCCTCGGCGGGATTAACAGAGCCGCGAGAAAGGAAACTCTCGCGGCTCTGAAAGAAGCCCGCGTTTTGGACATGAAGAAAGCTGCTGAGGATGCACGGAGGCTCTGCCGGGCAGGGGGGGGCCCCGCGGCAGAGCTCTTGATGCTGCCGCGGCAGAGCTCTTGCTGCTGCCGCGGCAGAAGCAGCCGGTTTGGTTTTTTTTTTTAAAACTTGGGATGCTGAAGAATGTTTTTTGCGCGGGGCCCCCTGAAACGCGGGGCCCTGTGCAAAAAACATTCTTGCTCAATGGACGGGCCGGCCCTGCTTGTGCGGGGCCCGTTAGTGTGTCGCGCACATGCGTGGGGGTTCATCGCACGTGTGCGGGGCATTTAAGAGCATTTAGAAGCGTTTAAGTGCCGCTTTTCCGTGCGCTATTGTGCGGCGCGCACTTTTGCGGTTTTTAGTAAACATCCCCTTTAGTGTGCACTAAAAATGAAAGAAAATAAATAATTTAATATAATCACATGCTCTTGATTTTCATTTGGAAATAAAACAAAATGAAAGAAGTCTGTCTTATCTTTTTTTTTGTTTCATTTCAAAATGAATGCCTAATAACATGGAGCTATCTCAGCTATGTTGCAAATAGGAATGTAAAACATTCAGGGCATGATATTCAAAGTGCTTAATGCAGTTAGCAGATGTGCTAACAGCGTTAGTTGTGCTGACCAGAATATTCAGTGCCATTATTGTGGTTAGAGCCACTGAGTATTTGTGGGTACTATTGCTAGATACCCCAATGCTAGTTGGCTAGCATTGGGTCGTTCCGGGTGGAGGGGGGGGGGGAGGAGTGAGAGCGGCACCTAGGGATAACCACATTATCTCTCGGTGTCAAACGTTAGGCACATTTAAGGCTATATTAGCTTTGTCAGTGAAAGTCATCTGGGCGTGGCTGAATATCACCGCTGCCTGGCTAGTTTCAACACTATTCAGCTGACTCAGATATGGCCCCAGTATTGAATATCCAGGTCTGAGGTTTATTGGCAAGAGCTAGCTGCTTTAGGATGGCGAGTCGCCACCTCTGAATATCAGACTCTAAGCATTTAAAAAATTAAGGGGTCTAGTTAAGAGTTGCACTAATGTTTATGCGCATTCATTTATTATTAAATGGGACCTAGTTACTAATAATGCATATTAATGGTGAATTAACCTACATTATTTATTTATGTAGCTGTATTTATATCCCGCTTTTCACCAGGTCAAAGCGGTCAATTGGGGGATACATTTAACACGAGGGGATATGAGACACATACGCTAATACTTACAGGGAACATGGGCAATGGAGGGTTAAGTGGCTTGCCCAAGACCACAAGGAGTGCCTATAGGACTAGAAATCCCAGTCCCTCCGGCCTGAGATTGCTGTCCCCAGGTGGGACTTGAACCCCCAGCCCTCCGGCCTGAAGTACCTTGTCCTAACCACTAGACCACTCCTCCCACATTAGAAAAGGCTCCAGGATCTAGTCACTAAGGTTAAAGTATGTATAGAGGCAAAGAAAAAACATGTATAGTAAAAATCCTGCACTAATTGCTTAGCACATGATTGGGTGGGGAATGGGAGAGTTAAGATGGGAGAACACGTATTGCCTGCACATTGCGATTAGCACAGGCATTATTAGCTCATGCTAACCATTGATATTGCTGTTATCGCAGGTACACGTACTGCCACTTCAATGAGTAGTGGTAAGTGCACCCATAGTAGTCGTGGTTGCAGGTTTAGCATGGTGAACTGCTTCCCCAGCAATCAGCACAGATTGGCCACACCTCCCACACTAAGGGGCATGTTTACTAAACTGCAGTAATGTCATTCGTGTTAGGTTCCGCGGTAAAGGTACAGATGCCCATATAAAGGTGTGGGCGGGGAATCATTATGGCAAGCCATGTCAGGTAACACACGTTATAAGGCACGTTATAAGGCACAGTACAAGGCATGTGCCTTAACGTGCCTTGTACTGTGCCCAATATGGTGCCTTGTAACATGCCTTGTACTGTGCCCAATTAGGAGCCTTATAATGCCTTGGTCGTCGACGAGGTTGGGAAATGGGGGAAGAACGTCTAGATCCCCTTCCCGACCAGTCCCAGGGCCCGATCACTCGGACACGAGCGAAACTTCAGTAATTAACATTTCTGGTATTCCATTGACCAGTTTTCAGGAATCGCTATTAAATAAAGAGCTTTCGTTTGTCCCTCGGGTACAATATCAACCATTTCAGACCCGGATTGCTCTACATAAGTTCTTTCGAAAACTGCGAGTACTTCAATTTTGTGCCACCAATCCTCTGACTCCTGATTCGTCTATTGTACGACTGCCTTCGAAGTGGATACCGGGGGGAGAAATAGACCCTCATATCTCCACCTATCAACAGCTAATATTACAAGATGTAGCTAGGATGGAGGAGGCACTGCCTGAAACAGGAAGGAGCAATTCTGCTAATAATTTGACCAGATCTGAATGGTGTGCCCTGAAAGAGCTACGATATGAGTCCTCTATTATAGTGAAAAGAGCAGACAAGGGAGGCGCCACAGTGGTGCAATCCAGAGACCAGTATGTCAAGGGGGCTTTATTACAGTTGAGTGATTCTAAGTTTTATCGATCAATAGAATTAGACCCTACATCGGAAATACAGACGATAATTCAAAATTTGATGAATGAGGGATTGAATCAGGGTTGGATAACAAAAAAAGAATTTCAGTTTTTAACGCCTAAATTCCCTAAGATTCCGTATTTTTATACGGTACCCAAGATACATAAATCTCTCTTAAATCCACCGGGAAGACCTATCGTTTCCTGTAGAGGCTCTATTTTGGAACCACTGTCACAGTTTTGTGACGTTTTTTTGAGGCCGTGTGCACAGAAGGTTACCTCTTATATTAGGGACACGTCTCATTTTTTGGAAAAGATTGACTCAATTTCTCAATCAGTGGAAAATGCCATCTTAGTATCTTTGGATGTTGTGGCCCTCTATACCAATATATCTCAACAGGAGGCCTTACAAGTCATAGACAGCTTGGAGTTAGCTTTGCCGTCTCGTTTACCAAAAGAATTTTTTCTTCAAATGTTATCTTTGGTGCTTACCAAGAATTTCTTTCAATTTGAGAATAAATTTTACTACCAGATTCATGGTATAGCGATGGGGGCCACAGCGGCCCCATCTATTGCCACATTATATCTCGCAGAATTTGAAGAAAAAATCATTTATCCATCTGATTGGTTCTCTAAGATAAATACTTGGGTCAGATTTCTTGATGATATCTTTTTTCTATGGAATGATACTCAGGAGACCTTACAAACCTTTATTGTCTGGTTAAATGCTCAAAAGGAGAATTTATCATTCACTCTACATTTTCATGTACAACATCTAGAATTTCTGGATGTAAAGCTCTTTAAATCGGGACCTCGATTATGTTCCACTTTATATCGGAAACCTGTGCAGAGAAACACTCTGCTACAATTCTCCAGTTTTCATCCTCCAGCTTTGAAACGAGGTCTCCCTTATGGTCAGTTTCTAAGACTGCGTAGAATTTGTACCTCTTCTCATGACTTTGACCATCATGCTCAAGATCTACAAGTTCGTCTATTACAGAGAGGTTATCCATTATTGGTTGTACAACAGGCCCGGATACAGGCGAGATATACACATAGAGAATGGTTACAAGATACTGAAAAGAGAAATACTCAGTCTGGAAATGAGTTTATTACTGGCATTTTTCCATATATGCTGAACAGTTCGAAAAAATAACTTCCATTTTAAAAAGAAACACTGGCATGTCTTGGCTCTCCATGAATGTTTTCGTAAGCCACTACGGGTGGCATATACTAGAGGCCAAAACATAGCCAATTTACTTAGTACAATTCAGTCTCAATAATCGTCAGTTTCTCATGATGTAACAATTGGACATTTTAGCTGTTCCAAGGGGACTCTCTTGCGAGCTTTGTCAGCAAACAATTCAAGGGGCCGAATGGAAAATCCCACATACTACCATAATTCAGTGGTCCAAAACATTTACTACCTGCTCTACCACTTATGGGGTGTATATTCTAATCTGCCCATGTACGAAAGTATATGTTGGCCGAACGATTAGGAAAGTGAGGGTCCGCCTCCAGGAGCATGCGTCTCGCATTCGTAATGGGGTTATTACAGCTCCATTAGTACAACATTGCATGGATTCTGGCCATTCTTTTAAAGATTATCAATGGCGAATTATTGATCAAGTGCCCCCAGTTGTTAGAGGGGGTAATAGGGAACAGCGGCTCCAATGGATTGAACAATATTGGATATTTCGGATTGGCTGTCTGGAACCTCATGGGCTGAATGCAGAGCTGGATTGGCTTAGTCTGGTTTAGTGACTGTGAATCAAAAGACCAATCAGGGATGATGACATCATTATGGGTGGCGTTTCCCACTAGGCTTTAAATGTCTTTTCCTTTGCTTTTTATCGCTCACACAAGTCAGGCTGTGTCATTGGAGAAATCCTGTTGCCAACATATCTTCCATTCGAATTACTGGAAGGAATTATTTAACTCACTAATTCAGATGAGTCTGGAAGGAACTATTCAACTCACTAATTCAGATGAGTATATTGGGCAGAAATCAAGCGTTGAAACAGAGCCGGAATGAAAGTACGGTTCTAAACGCAGTACTGTGTTCGTGGAAAATCTGCATAGCAAGCTTTTAACAGCTGTTTAAGTAACGGTTGTGAAGATGGTGTGTTATGAAGTAGCATTAAGTGATGTTTAAAAATGCAATTGCTTCATGAATTTTATACGGTGGTTTCATTACCATTAGAGTAATTAAAAGAGAAGTCACGCTTCATGAGTGATTAATCGCTCACGGCAATAACTTCCGACAAAAAAATTAGCACAATATAAAAATTAGTATAGAAAATTGTATATCAGCCACTATAGAATCACTTTTTGGTGGGTCTTTGGTCATTATAAGGATTGCTGGCAACTGTGGTGAGGGTACTATGGGTTGGCAGCACGGATCTGCAAAGATATGACTGTCACAGGCAAGCAAAATATCTGCCTTGGACAGGAGGGAACAACGAGGAATTGAACCCATGACCTCCACCTAGAATGTCAGTGTACTAACCAGTAGGCTATACCTCTATGGCCTGTTGCATAGCAAAGGCTGGGTACAGAAGGACTGCAGGTCACCGCACAAACCGTCTGCTCTGTGTGCCAGGATAGGGTACCCTGAAGGGAAATTGGCTGATAGGTATGTCTAGTATGGCTGCATCCTTGCCTGAGGCTGTAATACATTGATGGCACGGAAGAAAAACATGTGGGCTAAGGAATGAGTACCCAGAGCCCAGCACAACAAGAGTAAAGCCAGAGGGAACCATATTCCGAGCAGAAGTGCACAGAAAATGGACCCAGCTAAGAAAAGCTAAGAAAAGACAAGTCAGGCCTGAACAGATTAAACAGGCCTGAGCAAGTTGGGCAAGCCTGGACAAGTTAAACAGGCCAAACAAAGCTGGGGACTACAGTGCCGAAAACTACAGTGATTAATGAAACAAAGGGAATGGAAGGGTGTAGTCAGAATGACTCAACACTAGCAAGAATAAAAACCATTAATATGCTAATAAGGGTGGATCCCAGGGAAAGAGCCTTTGCCCCAAAGGAAAGAGGCCTCTGCAGCCCTACAGCCTTTTACAGACAGTACAGCATCCTTTGCACACGGAACAAAACTTTTGTGCAGGAGTTGCTACAGAGGGTGTAGGGCAGGGGTCTCAAACACGCGGCCCGCGAGAGACCTTTGTGCGGCCCGCGATGCCGAAGAAACAAAAACCTCCCCCCGGCTTCTGCTGCCGCTGCGTGGCAGCGGCAGAATCAACTGTCCCGCGGCGCCTTCCCGTCTGCCCGGCAAAGCATTTTACTCCCATCAGCGGCAGCTTTCAGGGCCGCGAAGAGAGTAAGTAGTATTTCCCTCTCGCGGCTCTGTTAGCCAGCTGTTCCCTCCCTTTCTCCTGCACCTCCAGTCTTTGGTTAACAGCCAACAGGTCTTCTCCAACTCTTAAATATGCCCATCACACTTTGCAACGTGTTGACTCATCACCATAATCTCTGCACGGAGCTCTTCTCCCAGTGCCGCAATCTTCAAGCTCACCTTCATGAATTATTTTTTAAATTCACCAAACCAGGTCTGTATTTTCTCTCAGAACGTTTCCAGGGACACACCCTCTATTAATTTCATCTGCAGCGCTCTGTTTCTCTGTTGTACTCTGCTGCATATGGCTTCACCTCTGCCATGCTTCCTTCTTCACAGGGCACCGCGGCTTCAATGGGGCCGCGGCTCCGATTACGATCGCAAACCGCTACCGCAGCTTTGTAAACAAGCCCCAAAGTCTTTTAAATTGGACACTTTTTTACGGGTTGCCATCACTTTTCCGATTGTGTCTTACCGTCACTCGCTGAATTGTACACATACCCATGAGCTTGGGATGCCTTCTTTTTTTGCTTTAACTGGCCAATACAATGGAGTTCAGGGCTCAAATGTCCAGCTAGTCATGTGTTGTCACCTCCTCAGTACTGGCAGGTAATCGTTAGTCCTTGAGCTTGGACAGTTACAGAGAAAGATTTCAAGGGAGCAGCAAGATGGAAGTGACTGCGGTTACTCTTGCTTTTTACTTCCCCATTTATGGTTTTGTAACAAGGCCCAGCACTCTTTTATCTCTTGGGCTACCGCAGAGGGACGCTGCTAAGTCAGCAGCACTATTAGCAAAACCAAAAAAGGTTAGATAATGCATCTGGCAGCTACACAAAATCATTAAGCTCCTGCTTTTAAGTTCTGATTCATGTTTCATTCCTGAGGGGATATTAGTGTTTAAAGTTTCACAAAGCTGCTCCTGTTTGGCTGCCTCCACCATTTTAAGCAGAAATCTTTTAGTCTTTCTTTATCCATACACTCATTAAGAGGCATGTTTACTAAAAGTTAGTGTATGGTAACATTATGCAAATATTTATGCAAATGATGCCCTTATGCAAATGATTCCCTTATGCAAATGAGGCCTGCGTCTTGTGCGGCCCCCGGGTTACTCTACAAGTCCTCATTTGGCCCTCAAAGCAATTTGAGTTTGAGACCCCTGGTGTAGGGTATATAAGGATGCAATTACAGAGCTCAGGCCAGCCTTCTCTGTCTCATCACTGTGGAGATAGGGAACGCTGCCTGTACTCAGATCCCTCAGATAGACACTTGTGTATCTGTGCTTACAGCTTTTTGCTTGTACCAAATAAAAGAGTCATTTTTGCTGACAAATAATTGTGATCTGAGTTCTTTTATTTTCCTGGTGTACGACTCTCATGTGCCCAGGCAATTGGTAATATTGGTGATATTTGAGGAACTTTTGTGGGGAAACCAGGCCCACAATTTGTGCTGAAACCCGGCCTCCTGAGTTTTAGAACTCCTAAAGTTTTTCTAAATTGCCCAAGGATTCCTCTGACTGCAGTTTTGGCTTGCCTGCATTTTTGTCAGAGAGGATACCTCCTGTTTTAAATTGTGCAAAAACCAGGAGATGTGGATACCATCCTAATAGAGGATGAGGATTCCTTTTGCTGGTTCAATAGATGAGGATTCCTTCTGCCGGTCCAGAAGATGAGGATTCCTCCTGCCGGGTTCAGGAGATGAAAATACCGTCCTGAGGGATGAAAAGAGCTCTATGGATGCCCTAGGAAGACTCCAGCAGTGAGTATTGCTGCTTTACCTGCCTACAAACAAGGACAGAAAACTTACCCAGGTTCGATTGGTGGGTGAGTACCAAATTTACACATATGCATATGTATTTTATGTAATTAATGTTGTTTTGTTGTGTATAAAACTGTTAGAGTGTCTCTGTGTCTAGTTATAATATTAGGGAAAGAAAGTTTGAAAGTTTGCCCAGACATTAGGTCTTTAAATCTCCAGGATTGATTGGTGTATGCTTGAGACTGTACGTATCATTGATACGAAGCGAGTGTGTGTCCCTATCCACGTTTCCATACCCCCGCGAGGGGATTGGCTGGGTTTGGATGAAGCGTAAAGATTGCATGCTTGTGTATATCCTGGATTTTGTAGCTTTGCACCTCTGTAAATAAAGAGGTTTGAATTTTCATCTGTAAAAGCGAAGCTACGTGCCTCTGTAAATAAAGAGGTTCGAGTTGCTATTGGTAAAAGGCGAAGTTAATTGCCCCATCCCCAAACAGTGAAAACACCAGGTTTACATAGACTATAGGAAGAGGAACAGTTTAGAAAATGTTTAAAAAGGAAATCCAAGAAGGGGGTAAATAATGAAAAAGGGACTGAATCCGACCCCAACCCCGTAGCTTCTCCTCTAACCTCTGTAAATAAAGAGGAAAGGGACTGTTCCCTGTAAATATAAGGGAAATAGGGGGACTCTCCTGTAGATAAAGGGGAACAGGGTTTACTGTATATAGACTGTTGTACTAGTATAGACGTGAAGGAAGATAATTGCTTTATTTAATGCATATCCAGTTTCATTACTATGTTTCATGCATAATCAATAGTCAAAGAACCAAATTTTGATCATGCCTCTCAGCAGTGGGTAAGGGGTAGTTGAGGCTGCTGAGATGGGGGTGCTTGAGGCTGTTGAGATGGTTTGCATGGCTACAGAAAGATACTGGGAATGAAACTGGGAGTGAAACTGTTTGCATGGCTACAGAAAGATACTGGGAGATCAGGGAGGAGTTCTTCTTCTAGCAGATGAATGGAGACCCATTAGAGAGGACAAAAGGACAATTCACCAAGGAGTCTTTCTCCTAGCAAACAAATGGAAATCCATTAAAGAGGACAAAAAGAAAAATTCACCTAGCCTCCAAACAATCCTCTTGTCATCAATTTTAATTGTAGAATTTTGAGCTTCTAAAGCCATGGGGGGTGTCTCCCTTGAGCATCCTCAGATGTCTGACCAGCATCTTGATTGTGTAAGGCTGGGAGCAAACAAAGCCTGGAGAAGGAATGGTCAAATGACTACTAGCAAAGACATATGGGGTGGAGAATATCAGTAGAGCAAAGCTCATGTGTGAGAGCTAGCTGCAACACATTTGTTGCAGCCTATAAAAATACAGAGAGAAAATCCTTATAAGATTATGAAGAAATGAAGACTTTTTACTTGTCTTTTTAAGGTCCCTGGTTTTCCCAAGCTGTTAAAGCATGTTGCTTTTCAGAACTACCCAAGGGGGAGGGTTTAGTGAAATTTATCAAGAAAACCTCCTTTTTCCAATCAGATAGGCTGCCATACTTAAAGACTAATAGTCTTGTGTTTAAATGTTTTAATCTACAGTAAATATTGTTTTTCTTTCATTGCTGGCTGTTCATTGCCAAGTGCCCCTGAATGCTAGATCAAACAAACAAGGCATGAAACTAATGAAACTGTTTCTGTTTTCCTTTGACCTCCAAAGTAGAGGTTAAGAGCTCTGACAGGACAATGGGGCATTCTGAGCCAGTAGTTACCAGATTGTAACTTGAAAATGATTTAAATCCTGAGTGAATAAAAAAGGTAATCCAGCTTGAATTTTATCTCTGTTACATATATTTGGTTTTGGCTGCATATACAAAATTAAAAGTTAAAAGGGATTTTATATATTGTGGCAAGCACCTCATAGAGGGTTTTCAGATCAGTTTGATGCCAGTCTCAGGTATTATTAGGTTTTAAATTAAATGTGAAAAGTACATTTTGGTTAAAAATATAAAAGAGAAGTGTTTGCATTCCAGATATCCACCAACTTTTTCATGCAAAAGTATCAGTTTCATCATTTGAATGCCTGTTTTCTGAACTGTAAGATTTAAGGTAATTATTTTGCATTGTTAAGTTCAGTGCTGATCACTGCTGAACAGGACAGTAACACCATAGGTGCTAATTACACTGATCTTTCCAGTTTTCAAATTTAGTGGAAAGATGGAACTGAGTTCCCAGAAAATATGGAAATATTTGTAAAATTATTTACAAATATAATGATAACATTAACTTGAGTTGATTGGACAAAACCAAATCTTGCTTGTCAGCAATGCTACAGGAGAGGTTTGAGAAAAAGAATGAGAGAAAGAAACAATACTAAATTTTACAATTGTTTGATGTTCTTAGCAGCCTTGCCAAATAAGGATACATTAGTATGGTATAAAAACATGAAAAGGACCTAGGTATGTAGTTGGTGGAATGATGCAAGTGATAAAAAGTGTTGTGAGGGATGAAGTGGGAAATTAAGAAGAAGGACTTTGATGGACATTAAACTGATGAAGGTAATTTGAAGTGATGTATCTGCTTAATGAATATGTAAACAAAAAATGATGAACATTTTATTCAACTATGCCGTCTCCAGAATCTTCAGTTTAGGAAGTCATCTAAGCCCCAACAAATACTCAACAATTAGAAATAAACACCTGGAGACAGGCTGGGTGCACCTTGCACCCTGATGAGCTTTGGAAAACCCATATTGGCCATGTGGTACTTCCAGATGCTTTTTTGCCTCTTTTTGCCTCTGTGTGTCCTGGCCAGGCATGCATGGGCAAAGGGAGATGATTTGATGCACAAATTCTCACAAAAATTGGCATAATTCTAAAACTTGACAAAATTGCAGAACACGTGAGTGCATCTTGTCTGATCTGTAAATATGTAAAGATCAGACAAGGGCACAATGGAATATTTCCTACCAGCAAATGAATCTCCGGTAATAGAGAGACAAGGAGTTAAACTGCGGGACAACATTGATACCATATGAGATAATTACTGGTAGACCATCGAAAATTTATAAAGTAATATTTATAGGATATGATCTTAATGAATATGGGTGAAGTTGGGTTTGTCTCACTGTAAAATCTAGTCTAGAATGTTTAGGGGCATGTTTACTAAAAGCCGTACAATTGCGTGCCGCACAATAGCGCACGGAAACGCGGCACTCAAACGCTCAGAAACGCTCTTAAACGCCCCGCACAAGTGCGCTTGGGCCCCGCACAATTGCGCGCCGCACTAACGTGCCCCGCAAAAGTACCCGGCCCGCAAATGTCCGATAGAGGCGTGGAAAGGCATTCTGAGGGCGGAGGAAGGCTCCCGAGGGGCGGAGGGACGGGGTCAATGGGTGGAGAGTGGGAGGGGAGAGGCTCCTCGCACAGTATCGGGCCCGAATTTGCATGTAAAAACTACCGCGAGTGAAACACTCGCGGTAGAAAGCATTTAAAGGGAAGAGAAACCATTTCCGTCAGCAATGTACAGGAAAACCGGGGAAACCAGCAAAACGTGAGCAGTGTGATATATGTGCACAGCACAAAAGCGAAAATAAAAATAGAAAATGACCACAACAGAACTATTAAAAATAGTAATTCAGCTGGGGAACAGTTATAGTGATGGGCAAATACAGAAATCACACCCAGCAAAGCTCCAGAAAAAAGAAATGACTTTTGGAAGGGTCTACTGAGAGGAGACTCTTCCAAAAAACATTGCCACGTATTGGAGCTTTCCTGGGAGTGTTTGCTATGGTTGCCCATTAATATCACTGTTGCCCAGCGTGGTGATATTTTGTCCCACATTTTCCGTGGTCATTTCCGGGGTTTATGTGCACGTTTGTCACCAGACAGGGTGCATATGCCCACAGTAGAATTGCGTAGAGCAGGGTTTGTGACTCCATCCTGCCAGGCTTACTGCCTCCAGGGGCTGCACTGTCTCTGTGGCCAAAGTGTGGTACAGCGGACAGAGTCATTACCTCTAGGACCAGAGGGCAGAGGTTCAAAACCCAGCTGGGGCACCTGCCAGCCCAGTCCCTATATTTTACCCACCACTAAATAAAGATAGCGCAGACACCCCTGTATGCATGGGGAAAACACCCATATTTTACCCAACACCGCACACACACCACAACAATGGGCATTACCTACAGCCAAGTCCCCCAAATGCAGTCCCATACTGCCACATTGCAATCAGGTCAACTGCTTTTTCTGAGAGAAGTTCATGCCAGCATGTTGGCGGACAAGTACATGTGGTGCAGGGGGCAGTGGCTGCTAACCACAGAAGACAGAGGCCTAGCCATGTGCAGGCTGGCACAGTCCACTGCAACAGACAGGTCCTGCCGGATCCACAGTCATGGACAGTCCAGGGAATCCAACCAATCTGTGGCTACACAGTGGTGCAGTGCACACAGACAATGCATACAAGAACAGAAGGTCACAGGTTCAAAGCCCAGCTGGGGCTACTGCCAATCCTGCCCACATATTTTTCCCACAACTAAACAGTGATAGTAAGGACACACCTTTCATGGCGGGGACATATGCAATGGTAAGACATCTATCTTTTACCCCACTGAGCACAGACACCATGAACAGGGGCAGTACCTAGAGCAGAATCACCCAAATGCAGTCCTGGTGGGCCACACACCAGTCAAGTTCCATGCTGACACTCATACATATGCCTGTGCTGTATATCTATGCACCACCCCCATGGCATGTAGATGTAGCCCATGCATATTCATGAGGGATAGCAGGAAAACCCGAACAGTGTGATGCAAACCTGGACTGGAGTTGGGAATCTGTGCCGTAAAGCAGCAGCCATCAAGGGCAGACACACCCACACCCACAGGCCCCATTGGCCAATGTCTCCTGGAAAGGCAGAACATTGGACCGTGCATGCAGCACCCAAAACGAGCACTTGCATAACTTACCAATGTCACCCTACACCTGAGGTATACGGTACACAGCTCGGAGACGTTTGCTAGGAGCACAGGCAGGCAGTTATCCATACGTTACGTACATACTGCTAGTTGACCCCATCCAAACAATCTGTTAGGTGTTTGCGGGGCATGCTCCAGGCCTGGCCTCTGACGGTGCTTACCACCCTGGGGAGTGACCACCAGCTGTAATGCGTACCATATCCATGCCTTGCCGTGCTCAGGACCGGTTTGGTGGGCAAGGCTACTTACCCCCTCAATCGTAGCACCATGATGGCAGAGGTGTGGAAGTGTGTGTCTGTCTATACAGTGGGTGTTGGCTGCAAGCCCCTTCAACAGCCCGCACTGCCAGCACTGTTGCCAGTATTGGCCAGTCAATGTGCATAATGAGGTGCAAGGTACCATGGGTATAGCCAGGGCAGGGTGGCGTGGCCAGGATGCATCTGCACTGGGCATAGGGCCCTGGCAGGGACATTGGCTGGGATATTGTAGTGTCCGGCCACCACCTACACAGACAGGGTGGCCAAAGCATGTCCTTCTGGGGGATCACGCTCACCCTGACTGTGCAGTGACCACAGCATGGCTAGGCACCCCCATAGTGCTGTATAGTAGTTCTCTCATGTGATAGATATGGGTTTCTCTTTGGGGCCCAGTCGCTGATCTATCTGCCTGCTGTGTATGCAGACAGCCCAGTTCTGGGTGCATGCATCTCCATTGGGAACATGCACTATGGACTAACCAGCAGACTGTTTGTAGCTGGTAAATGTCTTGCTATAATGGCTTGCAGGGTGCAGTGGCTGTTGGCTTGCTGTAGGGGAATATCTGGTGGTGGAGTGCAGCTTACCATACCCTGGGCTTATGTCTGTCTGCTATTGTGTTATGGCTGTGTATGGAGCTGCCTGCCTGGGGTGGGTGGTGGTGTTCCTCAGCAGGACTGGGGTTGATGTTGCCCTCTACTGCCACCTTTGCAGGGAGGTAGAGTGTGGATCCCTTGCTGGGGACCATGTTTGCCACTGGGGGGGTGCCTGATGGCGGCAGACAGGGATATCCATGGTGTTTGTGCAGAAACTAGCTATCTTACACATTAACACTGCTTTGGAACGCCCGCTTGGACTCCAGCAGCCATGGCAGGTGTTGTTGACCTGGTCCTGGCCACCTCATTGCACACTCAGGGTGAGCACAGTACCCGCACGATGTAACGGTGTGTGGCTACTCTGTGCCAGTAAAACACCCGGTCAGTGCCCCCTACTAGGCCAAGGTGCTGTGTGGGTGCACCCGGTCACTTCCCCCAACAGGGCCGAGGTGCTGTGGGGGTGCATTCCCCATCTTGTGTCCATCTGCGGACAGCTAATTTGCATGTGCAGTGCATCATGGGTACGGGTGGCCTAACCCTATCCTGTTGACACCAGCAGACTGTCTGTGGGGTGACATGTAGGCTATCTGCAGCCAGCCAGGGGCCTGCTTACAGCTATGGAGCTGTAGCGCAATGGTTACATCACTGCCTGTGCAGCCAGAGGTCATGGGTTCAAACCCACAGTGGGGCCCTTTGGTAGGGCTGTCCACAGCTTTATTTTTATTTACTGTACATATGTCTATGCCGGCAGGCCACCCTCAGCTTACTATACCCATTAGGTGCCTCTGAGGGTGCTTCATAGGGCGCCCTGTAGGCCACCTTATGGTTGCCATCCCTATAGGGTGCACTATACATTATCCTGTGTCGCAACATACATGCTGCCCCATAGGGGTCATTCAAGGGTGCCTTGGCGAACAGTGCACTGTAACATGTGCCTTATGGGCCGCCGTATGTTAACATGCTGGGAGAGTGCGTTTGCTAGTAGTGATAACAAAATAAATTTATACAGCCTCCTACAGCATAATACATACTGCCTCAGCAGGCATTTTGCACTGGGCATTGTGAGGTGTTGAACCCCTGATCCCTGCACCATTGGTCAGTGTTGTAACCATTGTGCTGTGGCTCTGTTCCTGTGCTTGTGCATCAGCGCGCCGCCTTGTGCCTATCAGCGCGCCGCCTTCTGCCGCCCAAGGGGACCAGTGCGCCGCCTTCTGCTGCCCAAAAATAACTGTGCGCCGCCTTCTGCCGCCCAAAAATAACTGTGCGCCGCCTTATGCCGTTCCAAATTAATTTGCCTCCTAAAACAATGTTAATCATTACAATTACTGCCTCAGTTGACCTTTGTCGTTGCGCACACTGGGGGATTGAACCCATGGCCCCTGCACCATCGGTCAGTGTCTTCACCGTTGTACCACGGCTCTGTTGTTTTGTATACTCAGCAGCGTGCCACTTTGCCTTTCCACGCGCTAATGTCGACCCCCGCACATTAGCGCGACGCACACACATCCGGTTGCTTACTACCGTTTTTTTTCTATTTTCTGCCTGAACCGCCCACTCCTTATATGGCACAGGCACACTAGCACGGCCCCGCACGTTAGGAATGTTTAGTAAACAGACCCCTTAGTCTTTTCTTTTAATATTGGTTGCTGCTTTTCTGAATGAGGTTTGGAGCCATGTCACCAATTGCAATCCAGAGATTCCAGCAGAGTAACTTGGCCATAATCCAGATGTAATAGACCATCCCAAGAACTCTGAACTACACACCGCAGAAATGTGTGAAGGAGTCCCTACCTGGATCCATGCGTCACATTGAAAAAGGGACAAAATATTTGCCTATGAGAATGAGAGGTCTAAATTTTGAGAGAAAGAACTTAAACTTCAGAGAAAGGTGAAGCACACTGCGAGGTCCTGAGGAACTGCTGAGAGGCAGGACCAAATTGTCTGAGAATGGGAAGAGGACTATTGGACTGATTGGGGGCTTTTGGGGGCTTTTGTGAATGATTGTATTGTTATCCTTTTATTATTGTTTTCTTAGAAAGTAACTGAAATCTACAAGCCACTTGGGCTTCAGCAATTGCAATACCCACACCAGCTCAAGTTTTGCTGTACTATTCTCACAGCTTTCTTTATCACATTATTAAGCACTGCTGCTTTTGACATACTTTCAAGTTATGTATTTTCAATATTATTGGGTTGCTGCAAGAAAATTACAAAGTATCAATACAATGTATGTTGTCTCTAGGGAGCAGTACCAGAAGCTGTCCTTTGATGACCCCTCTCTGTCTCAAATGGTTGTTGTCCATTGCCCTTAGTGGGATTACCTTTGCCCCATTCACAAGAAAATAAAAATAAAAATTGGGGAATGAAGGAAATTGGCTGATAGGTATGTCTAGTATGGCTGCATCCTTGCCTGAGGCTGTAATACATTATGATGGCACGGAAGAAAAACATGTGGGCTAAGGAATGAGTACCCAGAGCCCAGCACAACAAGAGTAAAGCCAGAGGGAACCATATTCCGAGCAGAAGTGCACAGAAAATGGACCCAGCTAAGAAAAGACAAGTCAGGCCTGAACAGATTGAACAGGCCTGAGCAAGTTGGGCAAGCCTGGACAAGTTAAACAGGCCAAACAAAGCTGGTGATACAAAGTGCTCATAAGCCCTGAAGACTACAGTGCCGAAAACTACAGTGATTAATGAAACAAAGGGAATGGCATGGTGTAGTCAGAATGACTCAACACTAGCAAGAATAAAAACTATTAATATGCTAATAAGGGTGGATCCCAGGGAAAGAGCCTTTGCCCCAAAGGAAAGAGGCCTCTGCAGACCTTTTGCACATGGCCCTCCTTTGTCCCAAAGGAAAGAGGCCTCTGTAGACTTTTTGCACATGGCCCTCCTTTATCCCAAAGGAAAGAGGCCTCTGCAGACCCTACAGCCTTTTACAGACAGTACAGAAACCTTTGCACACGGAACAAAACTTTTGTGCAGGGGGTGTGTGTGAGAGGAGTCCAGCTGATGCCCGTTGTCCTGCGCCTACCTGTGCGGTTGGGAGTCTGACCTTCCGGAGCAGCGGTGCGACGCAGTGATTGGCCCCGACGTCATCTCCGGGGCTAGAAAAGGAAGTGGCAGAGAATTGCACCTTGGGTGTGTGTGAGAGGAGTCCAGCTGATGCCCGTTGTCCTGCGCCTACCTGTGTGGTTGGGAGTCTGACCTTCCGGAGCAGCGGTGCAACGCAGTGATTGGCCCCGACGTCATCTCCGGGGCTAGAAAAGGAAGTGGCAGAGAATTGCACCTTGGGTGTGTGTGAGAGGAGTCCAGCTGATGCCCGTTGTCCTGCGCCTACCTGTGCGGTTGGGAGTCTGACCTTCCGGAGCAGCGGTGCGACGCAGTGATTGGCCCCGATGTCATCTCCGGGGCTAGAAATCCGCAGCGGTACCGCGGTTGCGCGGTCGCGGTTGCGTTTTAAGGGGTGCGTTTAAAGGGGTTTGAGTGGCCCCTTGTGCGCCCCTTAGGCGCCCGTGGCGCGCAGGGAGCAGGGAGACCCAGGACTGGTATGGGTAAGCGTAAGAAGAAGCTAAATGTGAGTAATCCCAATCCCGATAAGGCTGTTAAGATCTCTGGGCCTATGGACAGGCACATCGTGTCTGTTTCTGGTGATGGGAAATCACCTGCTCCCCTACCTAAGCCCTCGATCTCTTTAGACAGCTCCCTTGGTTCTTCAGGGGGTTTAAACTCTGCCCCACATGCTAAGTTATGGAACCCTCAACTTGTAACGTCTTCACCCGTTGAAGGAGGGGCCCTTGGGGGTTTGGAACCTATATCATCAGTGGTGTCATCTAGCTGCTTGGCGGACATTGCGGCAGTGTCCCTGCCTCAAGTCCTTCAATTGCCGGCGGTTCCTGGAGGCGTTCAAAGTGCTAGTGTATCTGCTTCTCCAGAGGCTGCTCAGAATGTGTCCTTATCTGATATCTGGTGTATTCTGTCCAGGATTGAGCGCTCTTTATTATCTGTTACTACTCAGATTAATGGTTTTTCACAAGAATCTGTTTCGAAGATGGCTCAGCATGATTTACAGATATCTGCTTTAGATAACAAATGTCAGAAAACGGATGCCCAATATTCTTTGTTACAGTCTGCTAATTTGTCTTTTATGAGAGATAGTTTAACGTTACATACTCAACAGGAGTTACTAGAGAATACTTTGAGGGTGGTAAATATTCGCTGTTTGAATTTTCCTTGTACCAGATTATTGTCGCCCAAAATATTATTTGAAAAATATTTGACAGAGGTATTGGGATATCAGTCAAATACTATGCCAGTAATTACGAAACTATATTATCTGCCAGGCCCGAGGTCTACAACCTTTGGTAACCGGCAATCTGTAGCCTTGGCTGAACCCTTAGATTCCCTGGATATTACTAATTTCATAGAGTCTTCGCGTGACTTAATTGAAACTAGATCTACTCTCTTGGTGTCTTTCTCTTCGGAGATAGATAAGAGTACTGTCATGCGACTTTATTTTCGTAATAAGAATGCTGAATTCTGTGGTGGAAAAGTTAATCTATTCCCAGATGTGGCCAGGCAAACTCAAGCTAGGCGTAGAGCCTTTCTGGCTCTTAAGCCACGGGTTCTCGCTTCTGGCGCAACTTTTTTCTTGAAATTTCCTTGCAAATGTCTGGTCACATCCGGGAATACTAAATATGTGTTTATGGATGTTGGATTGTTAGAAGTATTTCTTAAGGGGCTAGATCCTCAGGTTTTAGCAGATGCATAGGTATATGAGGTTTGTTATGCCTTAAAAATGTTTCCTTTGGTTGTTCTATTAGTATTGTATGTAATAATTAGAGTTTGTTAATTATGGCTGGCGGCTGGATGTTCCCTCACTACTCCCCGTGATGTGGACTAAGCTTGTTTTCTTATTATTCTTGTGATAAATTATTTTGCCTGTGTTTGATATTTTGTATAACTTTAATAAAAATTAAATTGCAAAAAAAAAAAACTTTTGTGCAGGAGTTGCTACAGAGGGTGTAGGGTATATAAGGATGCAATTACAGAGCTCAGGCCAGCCTTCTCTGTCTCATCACTGTGGAGATAGGGAACGCTGCCTGTACTCAGATCCCTCAGATAGACACTTGTGTATCTGTGCTTACAGCTTTTTGCTTGTACCAAATAAAAGAGTCATTTTTGCTGACAAATAATTGTGATCTGAGTTTTTTTATTTTCCTGGTGTACGACTCCCATGTGCCCAGGCAATTGGTAATATTGGTGATATTTGAGGAACCTTTGTGGGGAAACCAGGCCCACAAACCCCACCAGCACCCATGATGCATTGCACATGCAGAACAGTGGCCTACAGCTGACCACCAAATGGAGTCTGCACCTCTCTGGTACTGTAGCGTGGTAAGACAGACTGACAGTGTGTGATACTAGCACAGAGTAGCTACAGACTATGCCATTGTGCAGGTTCCGTGTGTACCCTGAGGGATAGGATAGGCGCCCAGCACTAGGTCCACAGTACATGTGGTGCTAGAGATAGGTCCTGCTGCACATCCCCAGCACTGCCAGTGTGTGTGACAGGTGTCCTCAGCAGTGCAACTGAAGGTACATCTGTTCCAGCTGTGTTCTGCAGTCACATATGGCCCTGGGGGACAAGACACCACCCAGATTAGTGCGTACCCGGTGTTAAAGTCAGGCTGCCATGGGTACCTGTTATCAGGGCAGTGGGGTGTCTAGACTCGCATGAGGGCTATGTAGCACTGCCACTATGGGTCTAAGTGGTATGCACTATATACCCCAAGGGGCCTCAATCATCACTTTTGTAGATGAGGGTGTGGTGGGACAGGTACCTGCACCCTGCAGAATGGCTGTAGTACCAGCAACCACAGTCCTGCTGGCAGATGACAGCACTCCAGATCTGCTGGGCCAGTGCCATACCTGTGACCATTGCAGACCAGCAATGATGCTTGGGGTAGGCAGGGGAAGGCTCAACTCCCCCACGCCACCATCTGCCATTCATCAACAGACAGCACAGTCAGACTGCACCTGCAGCATCCTACAAGGTGTTCCCACCATGCACAGGTGAACTTCAGACAGCCCACTAACCAGTCCATAGTGCATGCTCACAGGGGAACCCTGTGCACCCAGAAGTGAGATGCACAGCACAGACTACTAGCAGGTATCCCTGTGACTGGGCCCCAGAACTAGGAACACACAGGTAGCACTGAAAAACAAATATGTGGCACTATATGGGAACATAGACATGCCATGGTCACTGCTCGGTCAGAGTGAGAGTGACTCCCCCTCCCCCCCCAGCGTGACATGCTGTGGCCACCCTGTCCATGCAGGTGGTAGTCGAGCACTACAGTACCTCAGCCATTGCCCTCCACCCTGTGCAGATGCGTCCTGGCAAATCAGCCCTGTCTGGGCCATACCCACAATACCTTGCTCCTCATTGCTCACACTGCTTCCAGCGTTATCCTGCAAATGTGCATAATGTGGGCTCAGTGAGGTGTTGGGAGAGACTTACCCACCCACACTCCCACACCTATCTCAGCATTGTGCAGAGATGGAGGTGGTTGACAACCCTACCCGCCGCACTGTTCCTGATCACAGTGCCAACATTGCTAATCTGTGCAGGGGGTAGTAGTAGTGCTCTGGTGATAACTGCAGCTCTGTGCTGGGGTTAACAGCCTTTCCTTAATACAATGACCCGTTAGATTATATTTTTTTGTTGGAGCTAGCCGTAGGTATGTCGAAAGGAAAAACGACCTACACCAGACAGGCAGCTACTTTTTATTCTTAAGGTTCTTCACCAAAATTAGAAATTGTATAACATATAAAAACTTATCTCAGTCCAAAAATGCTGGTTATAGAGATCCTACTGCACGACGCGCACGTTTCGGGCACCTTTGCCCTGTTTCAAGTGCAATAACCAAGAATTTTCTTCTTCAACAGCCGTCCATAGAACACCATCAATGCAGCTCAGGTCTGAATTACAATGGCCAGTCGACCATCTTTTTAAAGGAAGAACCAACCAATCAAAATTGAGAAAACCCCCACATGATGGGGAATCCCAAATCTGATTGGAAAAACAGAACAGTGACGACAGCTTCTTTCACAAAAGGCTCTGCCAATCAATTTCTCGATTTAAGCCTCCCGGCTCTACCGTATCGAGAAGAAAAATCCAGCGTTGTTCTAAACACTGAAGACATTCCTCTCTATGCCCTCTTCGAGGATTAGCTGGAACATGATCAATTATAGACCAATTAAGTTGCTCAAATTTATGAGATTGATCTAAACAGTGAGAAACCATAGGCGCTGATACAACTTCGGTACAAAGAAATAGTCTCTTACATTATCGGAGTTTCCACCCGGGTCCCTTACGGCGTGGTCTCCCTTATGGGCAATTTTTACGTTTACGGCGCCTTTGTCAGTCACTTGAGTCGTTTAAAGAACATGCTCAGGATCTCCGATGTCGTTTGCTATCTCGGGGTTACCCGGTTTCTGTAGTTTCCCAGGCGTACAAAAGGGCACGGTATACTCACAGGGAATGGCTGTTGGATTCTGCATATGCATCGGGGTCATCAGATGTGTCTAAAATCACGGGGGTATTACCCTATACTGACCAGAGTAAGGAAGTCCTACATATTTTAAAGTCACATTGGGCGATTCTCCAGCTTCGTGAATGCTTTAAAGTACCTCTATAGATCGCTTTTTCCAGAGGCCGTAATTTGGGTGACTGTCTTGTACAAACATCTATGATAGAAGACCGTTTTATATATCGGGAACCTGTTTTTGGTCATTCAGCATGTCATAATTGTGTGTATTGTGCTTCCACATTGACTGGCATTGAATGGAGTCACCCGAAAACACAGCGGGTCTATCGACGTCGATGGGACACAAATTGTGATTCTACTTATGTTGTGTATTTCATTAAATACCCTTGCTCCCTTCTGTACATAGGTAGGACTATTCGTCCCATGCGACGTCGTTTGATGGAACATGCATCTCGACACCGCCGAGAAGTTGTATCAGCGCCTATGGTTTCTCACTGTTTAGATCAATCTCATAAATTTTCTTCTCGATACGGTAGAGCCGGGAGGCTTAAATCGAGAAATTGATTGGCAGAGCCTATTGTGAAAGAAGCTGTCGTCACTGTTCTGTTTTTCCAATCAGATTTGGGATTCCCCATCATGTGGGGGTTTTCTCAATTTTGATTGGTTGGTTCTTCCTTTAAAAAGATGGTCGACTGGCCATTGTAATTCAGACCTGAGCTGCATTGATGGTGTTGTATGGATGGCTGTTGAAGAAGAAAATTCTTGGTTATTGCACTTGAAACAGGGCAAAGGTGCCCGAAACGTGCGCGTCGTGCAGTAGGATCTCTATAACCAGCGTTTTTGGACTGAGATAAGTTTTTATATGTTATACAATTTCTAATTTTGGTGAAGAACCTTAAGAATAAAAAGTAGCTGCCCGTCTGGTGTAGGTCGTTTTTCCTTTCGACCTACCTACGGCTAGCTCCGACAAAAAAATATAATCTAACGGGTCGTTGTATTAAGGTTGGGTATTTTTGTATGGTTACTGATTAGCCCAGACCTATAGGTTTTTTTCTCTTTAGTGGGGCTAACAGCCTGACACCCCATGAAGCTGTGGATAGTGGAGCCCTTGTGAGTGGGTGTCTGTACCCCTGTGCACCACTGCGTTGGGGTTTGCCCATGTTTTGTTGTTGTGGCTGTATTGTGGGCTAAAACTATGGGGAGATGCTCTGCAGGATCCACAGATGGGACCCGAACCTCTGACCCTCTGCTCTATGGACATGCTAGCTGGGTGTACTGCACCACACTGTTGCCACAGCAGCATAGTTGTCCCTGGGGCTACCCTTATGTTCCTCGGCCAGAACTCTTCTGTTGCACTACATACCACGTACTGGTACAGAGCATGGCCTAGGTCCACTGCAGGTGAGTGCCACTGCTCCCTCCAGCACAATCACCCACCCCCTCTGCCATGCCACCATGACCATATGCTGTCGGTGCCAGTGGTGCGCCATCCCAGGCCATCCAGGGGGTAGGTAGGCGGCTGCCTAAGGTGTGGGTTCTGGGGTAAGGGTGCCTACATAGATGTCCACGCTTCCCCCGGCACTGCCTGCCAATGTTATGTGCCCCTTGGTATACCTGCTGGGTAATGTCTCCTGGATGGGACACTGTGGGACACAGACTCGTGGGCATGTCTGACTCTGCTCAGTTGCTGTCTTGCTGGTTTCCATTTTCTGCATTCCTATGTGGCACCTCGGCAATCCTGTGCCCCAGTAGCCCCCACTGCATGTCCTGCCTGCAGCCCCCATGCCCCATTTGCACCATCACCATTGTGGCCTTTCATACCTGGGCACTATGCTGTTGCTGCAAATGGAGCACTACTATCACCTTTCTTGGGCTCCCTGTCTATGCTGTACATTGCTGACACTGAAATAGTTTCTCTCTCTTGCAAATGTGTGCTAACACCAGGTTTTCAGTTGCGTTAGGATTCAGCCCTTAATTTCTCCACGTTAGTGTGAAAGGGGCCTCTCCCCGCCCACTCCCCGCCCATTGACCCCTTCTCGCCGTCCTCTCTCCACCCTTTTCTGGACTTACCGCGGCCGGGAACATTAAGGCGCGTTAGGTAACGTTAAGGTGCCTTAACGTTACATAACATGCCTTAATGTAGCCGCTGCTACGTTACCGCAGTTTAGTAAATTTTGGTACTAAACACATGCTAAGATGCCAAGTCTTAGGGCAGTTTAGGAAACATGCCCCTTATTCTTTTTCCCCTAGAGGATACTATTCTAAAGTATTTTCTGTGTGGAAAGTCTCTTTTATGAAGAGAAAAAATACTTTTATAAAAACATGTGACCACATGCATGTACAAAAATTATGCGTATGGAAAGTATGCATCTATGTTTATATGTACAGTGCATTACAAAAGTATTCATCCCCTCTTTGTGTGTTCTGTTTTGTTGCATTACAACCTGGAATTAAAATGGAGTTTTGAGGGTTAGCACCATGTGATTTACACAACATGCCTATGAATTTGAAAGTGCAAAATATCCTTTATTGTGACACAAACAAGACAACCCCCCCCCCCCTGAAAGCAGGAGTGTGCATATGTATTCACCCCCTCAAAGTGAATGAGGAGATGAGTAGCCTAATGGTTAAGAACATTGGCTTGGGTCTGATTCCCACTAGCACTCCTTGTGGCCTTGGGTAAGTCACTTAACCCTCCATTGCCTCAGAAAAATCCAAGTTATCAATGTTTCTGTTTAATGTACATTACCAAGTTTAAGTTTCAATGTAAACCACTTTGATAAATGATAAAGCAGTGTATAAAACTTGTTAAATACAATGTAGAAGTGCCTTTTGGCGACGGCAAAAGCTAGAAGGATGCTTGGGTGCATACGGAGAGGAATGGCTAGCAGAAAAAAGGAGGTGATAATACCTCTGTATAAGTCTTTGGTGCGACCTCATTTGGAGTATGGTGTGCAATTCTGGAGACCGCACCTTCAAAAGGATGTGAACAGGATGGAGTCGGTGCAGAGGGTGGCTACTAAAATGATTAATGGGCTTCATTATAAAGCATATGAGGACAGACTTAAGGATCTTAATATGTACACCTTAGAGGAAAGGCGGGATAGAGGTGATATGATTGAGATGTTTAAATACCTCCGTGGCATAAATGTTCAGGGAGAGAGCCTCTTTCAATTGAAAGCAAGTTCTGCTACGAGGGGACATGGGATGAGGGTGAAGGGAGATAGATTCAGGAGTGATATCCGGAAATATTTCTTTACGGAAAGAGTAGTGGATTTATTTTATTTTTATTTTAGTTTCTTATATACCGCACTATTTAGTATCAGCGCGGTTTACATGGAACAGTGAAACATAATGAACAAACGTTAGTTTTACAGAGAACAAGGAAATACAACTTGGATAACTTAGGGAAACATGCACATCAACTATTTACATATGTAGCAGTAATCTTTGCATAGTGGGTTATGAACCTACAGAAAGATATTAAGTATAGGGACTAATATGCAGAGGTTTCTGGAAGGAAGATGTGGCTATGGTGGAGTATGGTTGATCTGGTAATGTTGTATAAATAAGTAATGTTTTAGTGCTTTCCTGAATTGTGGAATCCATGGAATAGTCTCCCAGTGGAGGTGGTAGAGATGAGGACAGTAACTGAATTCAAAAAAGCATGGGACCAACACAGAGGATCTCTAAAGGTAAAAAGTGGACTGTTGTAGTTGTTGTTATGGAAGGACAGACTAGATAGGCCATGTGGTCTTTTTCTGTCATCATGTTTCTATGTTTCTATGTTTTGCTGCAATTACAGCTGCAAGTCTCTTGGGGTATGTCTCTATTAGTTTAACACATCTAGCCACTGGGATTTTCACCCATTCCTTAAGGCAAATCTGCTTCAACTCCTTCAAGTTAGATGTGTTGCTTTGTACAGCAATCTTCAAGTCATGCCACAGATTCTCAATTGGATTGAAGCCTGGGCTTTGACTAGGCCATTCCAAGACATTTAAATGTTTCCCTTTAAACCAGTTTTAGCAGTATGTTTAGGGTCATTGCCCTGCTTGAAGGTGAACCTTCGTCTCAGTCTCAAATCTCTGGCAAATTGAAACAGGTTTTCCTCAAGAATTGCCCTGTATTTAGTGCCATCCATCATTCCTTCAATCCTGACCAGTTTTCCTGTCCCTGCCAATGAAAAACATTCCCACAGCATGATGCTGCCACCACCATGTTTCACTGTGGGAATGGTGTTATTGGGGTGATGGGAAGTGTTGGGTTTCCACCAAACACAGCTTTTCCTATGATGGCCAAAATGTTCAATTTTTATCTTGTCCGACCAGAGAACCTTCTTCCATGTGTTTGGAGGGTCCGCCACATGCTGTTGTGCAAACTCCAAATGTGTTTTCTTATTGCTTTCTTTAAGCAATAGCTTTTTTTCTGGCCACTCTTCCATAAAGCCCCCCTCTGTGAAGTGTATGGTTTAAAGTGGTCCTATGGACAGATACTCCCATCTCCGCTGTGGATCTTTTCAGCTGCTTCAGTGTTATCCTTGATGTCTTTGTAGCATCTCTGATTAATGCCCTCCTTGCCCGGTCTGTGCGTTTTGGTGGGCGGCTTTCTCCTGTCAGGTTTGTAGTGGTGCCATATTCTTTCCATTTTGTTATAATGGATTTAATGGTGCTCAGGGGGAAATATTCAGAATTTGGGAATTTTTTTTATAATGCAACCCTGATCTATACTTCTTCACAACTTTGTCTCTGACTGGTTTGGAGTGCTTTCTGGTCTTCATGTTGCTTGCTTAGTGGTGTTGCAGAGTCAGGGGCCTTTCAGAACAGGTATATTTATACAGGCATCATGTGAAAGATCATGTGACACTGATTGCACACAGGTGGACCTTAATCAACTAATTATGTGATATCTGAGGTTAATTGGTTGGACCAGATCTTATTTAGGGGTTTCATAGTAAAAGGGATGAATATATATGCACTCATAACTTTTCAATTTTTACTTGTGTTTTTTTATATATACAAGGTATTTTATTGTTATTTCACTTCACCAATGTGGACTATATTGTTAGGTCCATTACCTAACATCCAAATGAACCTCCATTTTCATTCCAGGACAAAAACCAAGGGCATGAATACTTTTTATACTTTTTATAAAACGGATTGATATTGCTTCAAGAGGGAGGATCTCTCACGGCAAATAGTCCAACAAAAATGTAAACAATTAAGAGTTAGCTATTAAATTTATCGGGTGTTATTTGGGATTAATTTTGATTAGGACAGTTATTAGATTCCCAGGGGGTTTGAGGTTTTCGTTGATATAAAATTGTTTATTGGCTCTAGTTTTCAATTTAGACTACTGGTTCAATACATACGCCCTCAACATCGGATGTACTAAGGATATGTGAATTATAATGGGAAGGGATCTCAATTTAAACCATAAATTATTAAAATACATGCACATCTTTGACTGGATTTGGAATAAATCTGTTGTTGTTTGGACCATACCTGCTTTCCAGGCAAAACAATTACAAGCTCATTCCATCCCGGATGTATACCCCCTCTGTATGTCCGGTTTGACCGGATGTACACCCCCTTTGTATGTCCGGGATGACGTCTAGCCCCGTGGGATCAGAATTGTGATCAGGCCTTTATGTGTAGGCCAGGACTGTAATTTAGCCCGGCCTGCACGTATAGGCACTACCCGCCTAACTCAGTCAGGGCTTTTAAATGGAGCCGCAGCGCCATGGAGTCTGGTTGCCATGGCACCACAGCTCCATTTAAAAGCCGTGATGCCAGCCGCTGGAACAAACAATTTATTCCCTACATCCCGACCCCCGATTTTGGCCTCTCAGGACCAGGGTCGGGCTACGGGGAATGCTTGCTGCCCCTTGCCGCCCTTTCCCGGCCCTGGGCCTGTTGATCTCCAATGTCCAGGGAAGTTATTCAACCTTGGAGGTGGAATAACTTCCCTGTTCAGTTTGCCGGCCCCGGACATACAGGGCTGACATTAGAATCGGCCTTGTATGTCCAGGGCCGGCAACCGCCCACTGCCTACCCTAACGCCACCCCAATCTTCCCCTTTCTTGCCCCCGTCTAGCTTCCCCGAACAATTGGCTGGGAAGCTAGACACCGGTGGGAGAGGGCACAAATGAGCCTGCTGATGAATGATGCAATTTGAAGGTGCTATTGCATCATACATGATATGAATTGCATCATGTTATTCCTAGAAGTCATAGATGATGCACTCCTAACTCAGCTTAATTACATCACTCTGCAGAACAAATTGTGCAAAATATTTTAAATGAACATCATGTCAGTAGTATTTTAGCTGTAGACCAGTCTTCTCAGTGTTTGATTTTTTTTCCATTTAGCCAGAGTGAGAGATGCCTCGTAATTGTTTGAACAATGCAGATCACTTCTGCCATGTTTGTGGTGAAGTGACTTTTATATCTCAAAAATGTAGTATAATTGCTCTGATTAAGAAAGCCTACCACCTTTACTTTGGCTGCAAAATTGAAGATCAGGACAAGAGCAGGGCCCAAGCATATGTTGTAACACTTGTGCAACAAATCTTCGCCAATGGTTGAATGGAAAAAGGAAATTCATGCCTTTTGCAGTGCCAATGATTTTGCCATTGATTCCAGTTGAACAAAGTATATATATGTAACCTCAATGAGTGAAACCAAAAACAGTATCCAATATTAAAGGTCACTCACTACTTGCCCATAGTTAACATCATAGCCATGTTTGGATCATGGACAATTTGCCAAAATCTTATTTTTTTGTCGGATCATCTGTCGTGAGGATGTTAAAACATACTCAGTTGACAGACCCTCCTTTTATTCAACGTACTTTAAAAAGGTCCGTATGACCAAAATCACGCTCGAGGCTATAACCAGCCCATAGGACCAGCCCCTGCGTATAAGAAGAGCTTTAAGCAAAAAACAAAAATCTTCACGTTCAGAAATAATCTGTAACCACGGAATGTTCAAAATATACAGGTGATAGCACTTAGCTGGGAGAATGCTGAAGATTGCCACGTCTCGGTGATATCGGCAGAAGTCCCACCATACATAAACTTCGTCGAACTTCTTCTACACTGTAGGAACCGGACTGGCCAAAGCACATCCCCCAGCAACAGGCCCACTCTGGCCCTCCACTATTCAACCTTCAGAGACATTCCTGTAGATGTTGGGTATTTCTGCGACACCAATCCAAACATGGCTATGATGTTAACTATGGGCAAGTAGTGATTGATTCCAGTTGGTCACGCAATCCATATGAAGGAAACCTATGACAATATAAAACAGCTGTTGAGATGCATAAACTATGACCAACATCAGTGGCAGCTTTTTGGCGATTTGAAAGTCGTTGCTCTGTTGCTCAGCCTGCAGTCTGGATACACAAAGTAATGCTGTTTTCTTTGTGAATGGGATAGTCATGCAAAAGATTCCCACTGCATAAAGAAAGAATGGCCACTCCAACAGTCACTGGAGCCTGGAAAGAAAAGGGTGCAGCATCCACCGCTTGTTGATTTGAGGAAGATTTTGTTACCACCCTTACACATTAAACTGGGTCTAATGAAAAATTATGTCAAGGCCGTGGACAAAACAATACCAGATTCCAAGTATCTCAGCAGGAAATTTCCAAGACTAAGGGGTATGTTTATTAAGCAATGGAGGCTGTGGCTCTGATTCCGCACAGCAGCTGCTACTGCTGCTTAGTAAACATACCCCTAAGTGAAGCTAAGAAAAAGGAAGGCGTTTTTGTTGGTCCTCAGATTCATGAACTTCTTCGAGATGATGCATTTAACCGTACACTATGTGGCAAAGAAAGGGTGGCATGGAAAGCCTTCCAGGTAGTGGCAACAAGTTTTCTCAGAAACAACATGGTCGACAACTACAGGGAGTTAGTAGAAAAAACTCCTCAATGCATACAAAAGTCTTTGCTGCCACATGTCATTAAAGATACATTTTTTGCACTCTCATCTTGATTTTTTTTCCACCTGGTGTGGAACGATGAGCATAGTGAGCAACTCCATCAGGACATTGCAGCGATAGAGAAAAAAATATCAAGGCAAATGAAGCCCGTCAATGCTTGCAGACTATTGCTGGACAGTGAGAAGAGATACTCCATTTACAGAATACAAGAGACAAGCCAAGAAATTCGGAGTGGATATTGAATAAGGTCTGAAATAAATACTAATGCATACAGAGTTGTTTCTTGCTTTTTGTTTCCTACTAACCTTTTTAATAAATTATATTTAAATAATCCTTTGGCTGATTTGTTAACTTTTAAACAAAGATGACAGGTGAAATATTATCAAGGTCATATATATGGCAACCAGAAACGCATGAAAAGACCTTGGTTCATAATCATTTGTGATAACAACTCTACTACCAACACGCTATATAATGTGTAAAATGAAAAAAAAAAAGTAGATATCTTGGAAACAGTAGCCAATCAGCAGTTTTAATTGTCATTTTTTAATTCAGTGCATCAAAATCCATAAGAATTGGCAGATTTTGTCTCTGAAGCAGACAACATTTAACAAATTGTAGACCAGTGAAATGGATCATTTTGAGAAATGATAAGAGCATAGCCCTGAGGCAGAAAACTGCTTTTTGGAAACACAATTGTGGATTTGGTGTGCTGAAAATTCACTGGAATTTGAAAATTCAAGTGAAGAGCAAAATGAACCAATTTGAACTGCTCAGATAAGTAACTTTATAATATTGATTCTGGGAGATGACCTCTGATTGGACCAATGATGAAATCATGGGCGTTTAGAGACTGAAGTTGTTCCGCAAGTGCTTTTTATGAATTTGATGGTCCCTTTCCCCTAAATTTTGCTAGTTTGATATTTTGCCTCTATAAAACAGGCACTTTTTTTTCTACTTCTCATATAGGAATCCAGTTGTAAAAGCTGATCTTCAAATATTAATATTTTCTTGCACAAGCCATAGACCTGCTCAAATCAGCCCATGGCTGGCTTCCATGTTCCGCAGTCCAGGGGTGAATGGGCATGTCAGAGTGGGAGTGGGGAGTATGTGGGCATATTGAGGGCATGCAAGAAATATGAGAGTACATTGGGCAGGAACCCCCAAAATCAGCATATTGTTCTTATACTTCAACAGCTATCCATTTAAATTTAAGAAATTTAAACTGCTAAGTTTTTTTAAGCAAAATATAGCAGGGCAATTATATGCAATGTGCATTTGCAGCTGGTTGTGCTTATAAACAGCATTTTTATGAAGGAAATTATTCCCTTTCTAAAATTTCTGCATTTTCTGTATATACCAGCCATATGCACTCATGCAGCTGGGAAGTGTTGGGATGTTCCTAGCAAGTTCCCATGCAGTTAGCATGCTGGGAAGCACCTCACTGTGCTAAACCTGCAACCACAATGAACGCTGGTGCACTTGCGGCACCCACTGAGGTGGCATTAAGTGCATTTGTGCTACCTGCTACATTGCCGATTATTGCACGCTAACGACATCCACGCTAATTGCAATGTGCAGACACTTTGCTCACTCTCCACTCCAACTTGCCCAGTCCCTGCTGGATCGTACATTAAGCAAGATTTTTACCAAATTGGCATTTTAGTGCTTATTAACATTTACTCCTTCAGGCTGGTTATTCAGTGAAAGTGTCCAGGTAACAGCTTCCACTGAATATCTGGTTGCAAAGGAGACTGTTACAGGCTTTCCGAATAATGGTGATATTCACCTGCTACCTGGATAGCAAAACCACATCAAGTTAGGTTGCTATTTTTTGGCTTAACTTTACATGGTGTTTTATTTGGTTAGTGAACTATAAGTCGCTGCTAACTGGATAACTTTCTGGACCATTCTTGCCCGGCCCACGGATTGTCCTGTCAGCTGGGAGAGGTGTCATGGAGTGTCTGATATCCCAAAGATAGCAGAGGAAGGTCATAGTGGAGGAGTGGCCTAGTGGTTGGGGCAAGGTACTTCGGGCCGGAAGGTCGGGGGTTCAAATCCCACTGGAGGACAGCAACCTTGGGCCGGAAGGACTGGGGTCTCTAGTCCCACAGGTGCTCCTTGTGGTCTGGGGCAAGCCACTTAACCCTCCATAGCCCATGTTCCCTGTAAAATAGTTCTCTGTGTGCTGTGCTTTCCTGTCTAATCAATGTGTTTATACCTCAAAAAAAAAAAAAAAAAAAAAATTTCCTGTCATGATTTGACAATTTCCAATCTGTAATCAAACCGCTGCTGATCGCTGGAAGTAGCCGTATACAAATGTATACAAGATAAATAAAAATAGTGCCACTATGGTCCCTTTGAAGCATCGCATGCATAGGGCCTTTAAGTAAGCAGGAGCAGGATCATCTTGCCTGGATATTGGGCATCTTCAAGATTTGGTGCTCTAGGCCCTTGTCTAAATCCAGGACTGTGTCCCAGCATTATCTGAGTGGTGAGAAGAAATATTAAGCAGTACTGAATATCACACTAGGCTGGTACTTATCTGGTTGGCCGATCTTGCTACCTGGATACGTTCTTTTGAATATCAGCTTATTTGGAAACTGCCTCTTTATAGTTTAGAAGCCATCTGATCTGGAAATCACAGGGAGTCACTCTCCAGCATGAAATTCTCCTTTCTTCTGGAGGAAGGAAGTAACTGGCCCCAGTAGCTACTTCAGGACTCCCTCCCCCTCCATCTTGACTAACTCACAGTGCTTTCTTTCTCCTTCCCTTAGAATGAATGGACAGAACAGAACCCCAAGCAAAATGTCAAAAATCTGAGCAGGGAGGGATCTGCCTGTGAAGAGATCTCTACCCCCTTTCCCCAAGCTCCCCTGCACCACAGTGGCTGCTGGGGTTGAATTTATTGTAACTCCAAAATATTCAAAATGGCCATGGAAATGAGTGAGCACCTTACCTTTGTTGTTATTCAGTACCGTTGAGTCGATGTAGCCTTATAACTGTCCTAAACTGTATTCAGTCTTCATTCAGGCAGTTAATTGTTAGTAGGTTAAATTTAAGCTGCTAGAATGGGGGATAAGGGAGTAGAGACCCCATCCTCTTCCTCCATGAGAAAGGGCTGTCACAGCAGAGAATTACAATGCTTGACATTTTACAGTATGGCATATCATGATTGTTCAAAATTTCTGGGAAGACCGTAGCCTGGACATTATCTGTAATTTACTAATCAAGTGAATGTCATATTGAGAACCATAAACCGTAATGGCCACAACTTCTTGAACGAACACACTTTATAACTTAGGGGCATGTTTACTAAAAACCGCACAATTGCGCGCCGCACAATAGCGCACTAAAAGCAGCACTTAAGTGCTCTTAAGCGCCCCGCACACGTGCGATGAACCCCTGCACAGGTGCGCGACACACTAACGGGCCCCGCACAAGTACAGGCCCGCAAATGTCCGATAGAGGAGTGGAAAGGCTAACGGAGGGCGGAGGAAGGCTCCCGAGGGGCGGAGAGACGGGGTTAATGGGCGGGGAAGGGGAGGGCTCCCTGCACATTATCGGGGCCGAATTTCAAAGCAAAAATACCGCGTGTGAAACACTCGCGATAGAGGGCATTTAAAGGGAAGAGAAACCATTTACGTCAGCAATGTACAGCAAAACCGGGGAAACCCACAATACGTGAGCAGTGTGATACATGTGCACAGAACAAAAGTGCAAATAAAACCCAAAATGACCACCACGAAAATGTTTAAAAATCATAATTCAGCTGGGCAATAGTGCTAGCAATGGGCAAAAATAAAAAACACACCCAGGAAAGCTACAAAAAAAAGAAATGAATGTTGGAAGGGTCTACGGAGCGGAGACCCTTCCAAAAATCATTTCCTTTCTGTGGAGCTTTCCTGGGTGTGTCTTTTTATGTGTGCCCATTAATATCACTGTTGGCCAGCTTGGTTATATTTTTTCCCCATTTTCCGCGGCCATTTGCGGGTTTTATTTGCACTTTTGTCGCCAGACACGGTGAATGAGCCCACAGTAAAAATGTGCAGAGCAGGGCGCCCTACTATTTTGATCAGGTTTCCTATCTCCAGGGACTGCAGAGTCTCTGTGGCCACAGTGTGGTGTAGCAGACAAAGCCAGTACCTATAGGACCAAAGAGTCACAGGTTCAAATCCCATCTGTGGCACCTACCAGCCCAGTCCCCACATTTTACCCACCACTAAACAGAGATATTAACGACACCCCTATATTGCAGAGTACAGAAGCATGGTGCAAACACCCATATTTTACCCTACACCGCTCACACACCATGACAATGGGCATTACCTACAGCCAAGTCCCCCAAATGCAGTCCGGGAGTGCCACAACTCAATCAGGCCATATGCTTTTACCAAGATAAGGACATGCCAGCATGTTGGCGTAAGGGGACAGGTGGTGGGGGGGCAGTGGCTGCTAGCCACCGAAGACAGTGGCCTATCCATGTGCAGGCTGGCACTGTCCACTGCAACAGACAGGCCCTGTCGGATGTACAGTCATGGACTTCCCACAGAATCCAGTCAATCTGTGGCAACATGGTGGTGCAGTGCACACAGACAGTGTGTACAACAACAGAAGGTCACAGGTTCAAAGCCCAGCTGGGGCTGTTGCCAATCCTGTCCACATATTTTTAACGCAACTAAACCATGATAGTACGGACAAACCAGGATTGCTGGGGACATACGCATTGGTATTATGCCTATCTTTTCGCACACCGATCACAGATACCATGAACAGGGGCATTACCTAGAGCAGAGTCTCCCAAATGCAGTCCTGGAGGACCACACACCATTCAGGCTCCTTGCTGCCGCTAATACAAATGCCTGTGCTGCATATCTATGCACCACCCCCATGGCATGTAGATGTAGCTCATGCATACTCATGAGGGACAGCAGGGAAACCCGAACAGTGGTAGGCACACCAGGACTGGAGTTGGGAAACTCTGCCGTAAAGCAACATCCAACAGAGGCGAACATACCCACACGCCCAGGCCCCATTGGCCAATGCCTCCTGGAGAGGCAGGACATTGGGCCCTGTGTGCATCTCCCAATACTAGCACCTGCATACCTTAGCAATGCCACCCTACACCTGGGTATGCGGTGGACAGCTCTCAAACGTTTGCTATGTGTACTGGCAGATAGACTGTCCTACTTAAAGCACATTTGGCTCTTTGATCTCCAACATAAAAAGCTGTCTGATGTCTGCGGTGCGTGCTTCAGGTCTGGTCTCTGACAGTGTTTACCACCCTGGGGAGTGACCCTCAACAGTACTGCGTAGCATATCCATGCCTGTACTGTGCCCAGGACTGGTGTGGTGGGCAAGGCTGATAAACCCCTCTATAGTGGCACAATGCTGGCATACGTGTGGGAGTGTGTATCTGTCTATACAGTGTGTGTTGGCTGCAAACACCTTCCACAGCCCACACTGCCAGCACTGTTGCCAGTATTGGCCTGACAATGTGCATAATGAGCAGCAAAGTACCATGGGTATAGCTCAGACAGGGTGTGCTGGCCAGGATGCATCTGCACAGGGCATAGGGCACTGGCAGGGACATTGTAGTGGCCGGACACCACCTACACAGACAGGGTGACCTCTGTATGTGCTGCTGGGGGCACACTCCACCCTGACTGTGCAGTGATGCCAGCATGGCTAGGCACCCCCATAGTGCTATGTAGTATTTCTCTCATGTGATATGTATGGGTTTTCTTGTGGGGCTCAGTCACTGACTTATCTGCTTGTGTGTGCTGCCATCCCAGTTCTGGGTGCATGCATTTCTACCAGGACTAACTAGCAGACTGTTCTCAGCTGGTATATGTCTTGATGGAGTGCCTTGCAGGGTGCAGCAGCTGAAGGCCTGCTGCAGGAGAATATCAGATAGTGGTGGGGTGCAGCTTAGCATATCCTGGCCTAATGTCTGTCTGATATTGTGTTATGGATGTGTATAGGGCTGCTTTGGATGCCCTGTAGGGTGTCTGTTCCCCAGCAGGACAGGGGTTAATGGTCCATGCTACTGCCACCATTGCAGGGTGGTAGAATGTGGATCTGTTGATAGGGGACCCTGTTTTTTGCCCGGGGGGGGGGGGGGGGGGATAAGAAAAAGAATGGTGGTACATAGCCCACCTACGGGGTTTCACTGACTGACACAGACAGAGTAATCCAGGGTGTTTCTGCAGGAACTACCTATCTCTCAGATTACTACTGCTTTGGAGCTCCGGCATGGCCTCTGTCAGCCATGGCAGGTGTTGTGGACCTGGTCCTGGGCGCATCACCGCACCCTCAGGGTGAGCACTGTACCCGCATGATGTGACGGTGTGTAGCTACTCTGTGCCAGTAACACACCCGGTCAGTACCCCCTACCAGGCCGAGGTGCTGTGTGGGTGCACACGGACACTTCCCCCTACCAGGTCGGGGAGCTGTTGGGGTGCATTCCCCATCTTGTGTTCATCTGTGGTCAGCTGATTTGCATGTGCAGTGCATCATGGATACGGGTGGCCTAACCCTATCCTGGTTCCCACAGAAGACTGTCTGTGTGGTGATGTGACGTGACGGCTCTCTGCAGCCAGCCAGGGGCTTGCTGGCAGCTATAGAGCTGTAGCCCAATGGTTATGTCACTGCCTGTGAAGCCAGAGGTCATGGGTTCAAACCCACAGTGGGGTTCTTTTAGAGCAGGGGTGTCCAAACCTGTCCTGGAGGGCCGCAATCCTGGCAGGTTTTTGGGATAGCCACAATGAATATGTATGAGATATATATGCATTAGAGAGATCCTGCCAACCTGACTGGTTTGTGGCCCTACAGGACTGGATTTGGAGACCCCTGCCGTACACCTCTGTCATTTAAGATTGTGAGTGGGCAAGGTACAGATGTCCTAGACATCAAAAGGGTAGATAGAATTTCTCACGTTCCTTCTCGATTCCCACCACCACCAAAAAGTTGTCTAATAGACCACATTTTGGTGGTGGTGAGAAGTGAGGAGGAATGTGACAAAGTCTATCTACCCTTTTGATGTCTAGGACATCTGTACCTTGCCCACTCACAATCTTAAATGACAGAGGTGTAAAGCAGGGGTCTCCAAATTCAGTCCTGGAGGGCCACAAACCAGTCAGGTTGGCAGGATATCTCTAATGCATATATATATCATGCATATTCATTAGGGCTATCCCAAAAGCCTGCCAGGATTGCGGCCCTCCAGGACAGGTTTGGACACCCCTGTTTTAGAGGGTTGTCCAATGTTTTTTTTAACTGTCATGTACATATGTTGTTGCCAGCAACAACACCCTCAGCATACTGTACCCATAAGGTGCCTCTGAGGGTGCTTTATAGGGCGCCCTATAGGGCACCTTATGGTTGCCGTCCATATAAGGTGCACTATACATTACCCTGTACCGCAACATATATGGGGCCCTATAGGGGACTTTCTAGGGTGCCTTGCCGGACAGTGAACGTTAACATGTGCCTTATGGGCCGCCTTATGTTAACACGCTTTGTGAGTGTGTTTGCTAGTAGTGTTAGCTGAGATAAAAAGATTAACCTGCCCCCTACAGCACTCATCCCCATAATGCCTCTGTGAGCCTTCTTCATTGGGCACCTTGGGGATTGAACCCATGGCCCCTGCACCATTGGTCAGTGTCATAACCATTGTGCTGTGGCTCTGTTCCTGTACTTGTACATCGGCGCGCCGCCTTCTGCTGCACAAAATTAGGCTCCCTCCTAAAACAATCCTCCCCATAATAGGTACTGCCTGAGCCAGCCTTGTTCATTGCAACCAGTGGGGGTTTGAACCCGTGGCCCCTGCACCATTGCTCAGTGTCTTCACCGTTGTACTACGGCTCTGTTCGTTTGTGTGCCCAGCAGCGTGACACTTAGCCTTCCCACGCGCTAATACGGACCCCGCACAGTTGCGTGACGCGCACAAGTACGGTCGCTTTCTTCCGTTTTTTTTCTTTTTTCTGCCTGAACCGCCCACTCCTTATATGGCACAGGCACACTAACGGGGCCCCGCACAATTTCGGAGTTTAGTAAACATGCCCCTTAGTGAAAAACCTCGTTCACCGTCAACAAACCGTCAATATTGAGAACCATGGCATGACAATGAAGATCGCCCCATCTTCATGTCCTGATATAAAGTTTAAAATTAAAAGCATACATTTTTAAGACAGTCTATCTTTCTTGTAAAAGCAATGTTCTTTTTTGTACTTCCAATTCTTAGACATCCATTATCATTTTCACCTTTGAACTCGCTATTCATGCCAAGGTTTTATTGCCAGAGACTTTTAATTTCAGCAGTGTCAAGTCTTGCTGAAAGCTCTGTGCTGATCTTAATCGGACTTTCAAACCCTCCCAAACTAAGTACAAACCAATGGGCTTTTATAGGCTAGATATAATAAAACATACGTGATTCACATAATTTGGTAACTTAAAATAATAATCAATTTCCAGATTTTAACATAAATTTTTACAAACACTCAACTTTCATTCCAGTAATAAAAAGAAATCTAGACATAATTAATTTTCAATTAAAATAAAGACCACTGAAAATTTTTAGTTGAAAAGGGTTAATAATTGGACTTTGGCCCTAAATTTAAACACTGATTACTGTCCACAATTTAAGGTAATACATTTCTGGCATGCAACTCCCATATTGGCCTAATAGTTATTCGATAGGAGTGCAGTCTTTGCTGCCTGAACACCTCAGAATTCTTCCAAATGAATCACACAATGTTTCATTCACACTATTACATCATACTGAGAAAAGAATGAATGAAAAGATATATTTATAACAAACCAATAGGATTTGAAATGCTAAAATTTGGATGAATAAAACCAGACCTTGCTTTGATACGTTTCTTTCTGTCTATCTAATTTCATCCTACTGCATTGGATTTCCAGCTCATTTGGAACTGACCTCTGTTGGGAGTACAGTGATATGAGCCTTCATTTGCAACTCTAGTTTCCCTCAGGATTACTCTCTCACTCTTTAGTGCACCGTTTTCCGGACCTAGAGATGTTGGACCGCTTCAGCCACGATAAGGTGTGCACCCAGAGTCTGTTGCATGATGGCTGAGATTCTGTCCCTGTACGTCATGAATGCCATCCCCAACCTTAGGGGGCAGACTTGAGTATCTTGGGTATACAGGTTTGTAAAATCTAATTTCAGATACATGCACGCTTACACATATTTGTATTAGGTTTTATTTTTAATAGATTGTTTTAATTTTGATTGCAAACTGCTTTGACTGATATGAACCAGCCTGACATGGAGGAGTAACTTAGTGGGCTGAGAACAAGGGAAATTGGGGTTCATGTCCCATTGCTGCTTCTTGTGACCTTGAGTAAATCCCTCCACCTTCCATTACCTTAGGTACAAACTTAGATCGTATGCCTCAGGAGATAGGCAAATAGCTGAGTGTAGCTCACCTTGAGCTACCAATAAAAAGGTTGAGCAAAATTCAAAGGAAAAAATAGATATGTTAAATTTTATAAACAAACAGGCTAATATTCAAAAGGGCTTATACATTTAGCAGCTGCCGCTAAACAAATAATTCCCCTTTACGGATTCCCTCGAAACACTCTGACTCTAACCTCTAGCACTGGGGCAAAGTAAAGGCACAGTGTGGTTGATCTACCTAGCTATACCTATTAAACCACTATCCATACAACTAAGCGGTTTAATTTAGACCTGTGAAAAAGCAGTCTTAAATTAAGCCACTTCGTTCTAAATATAGCGGTTGAATATCACAGCTACCCCTGCAAACTCTTTCTACATATCTTCAGCGCTGTCTAGCCATAATGGTGCGGCTGCCATTTAAAAAAAAACTCATTTGCTGTCAGGTATGAATATTGATTTGAAAATAAATAGCACTGCGCAATGAGGGCTAACCAGGAGTGACAATTGCTAGCTGAAAATAAGTAAATCATAGTTTAGTTTATTAACAAGTTTGCTACTCTCTTCTTACAAAAACCCCCAATAAGGTGGTGTCTATACTAAAAAGAAACTTAAAAATAACATTAAAAGGAAATAATACAAGCTAAAAAGAGTAAATCCCATATAAACCATACGGCAGCAGTCAGTGCCGGCCTGATGCATGTGCAAGAATGTTGCCCGCACATGGCCCTGCACCTCGAGGGGCCCCATGATCACCTGACCAGTTTAAGAGGGAGCAGGGGATGCCCGAAGTCCAGCTCTCCGACTCACATCTGCACAGCTGCCGGAGCATTTTCCATTTACTCCCGTGGCTGTGCTGAGTTTCAGCCGCCAGTATCGCTCACTTCGTAGAGTTTAAACGGGGGCATTTCCTGTCTTATGCAAGAGAAAGGACGTTCCCCTGTTTAGCTTCTACAAAGTGAGTGACACTGTCGGCTGAAACAGCACTACCATGGGAGAAAAAGGAAACTACTTTAGTGGCTGTTTACTCCCACAACTGTGCAGAGGTAAGTCGGGGATCCGGGCTTTGGGCCTCACCGGCTCCCTCTTAAGCCAGTCAGGCCCACGCAGGACCCCTGGCCACTGGCATTGGAAGAGGACTGCTACTTGGGGCTAGACTGGGAAATGGACTAATGTTGGGCCACTGTTGGAAACAGGATATTGGGCTTGATGGACCTTGGTCTGACCCTGTATGACATATCTTATGTTCTTATATTCTTAAGTCATTGTTAGGACTAAAAAGAGCTTGTGAAGGACTACTTTAAAAGTCATTTAAATTTTAGATGGGCAGCAAATATATTTTAAAAAATTAGATTTATACAAATGAGGCCCAGTGGATATGAACATATGAATGCAAATGAGGCCTTGCAATCAGTCTCCGCACATGGCCCTGCAACACCTTTGGGCTGCAATGATGTCTCTTGTTCCTCACCCTTTCCTGAACCCTGCTTTCTTTTTGAGCAGTTCTCATTCCAGATACTGTAGTTTCCACTGAATGATCTTGAGTTGACAAATGAGATCAGAGCAATTGTGCTATAATTTCCACAGTTGGTCAGATCATCTTTCTTCAGTATTGGTCTGGACACAGATCTTTTCCAGTCAGTAGGCCATAATGCTGTCTTCCAAATTTTCAGGCAAAGCCTCGTAAGTATTCTAACAGCTGCATCTGATTGATGTAATATATCAATTGAGATGTCTAAGTTGGGTTGTACACAGTTCCAATGGTATTTTAGAAAAGGCTCTGCCAAATGTGGGCCTCTTCTAAAATACGTATAAGAGAGTACATGTGCATATGCATTTGAATGCAGCTGGAAACATCATTTTGCAAACCTACACATGTGAAATTCAGTGTAAAGCATCGGTTAGCAGCAGGGCATGTAGCAGTGGTATCCGTGGTACCCTAACCGTGTAAGTGCCGCCGAATATCCGGCAGAGTGGCATTTACATGGTTTGCAAGTCTGCAAACCATGTAAATGCCTTTGAAAATCACCCCTATATGTTTACATGCTGCTATCTTAGAGTGGAGGAGTAGCCTAGTGGTTAGAACTAGTAACCGAAGAGGCCAGGGTTTGAATCCTGCTTGCACTTCTTATGGCTTTGGGCAAGTTACTTAATTCTTCATTGCTTCAGGCACAAACTTAGGAGGTCTTTTACTAAAGGGCATTAGTTGACAACATGTGTTTTGGCATGCCCTGAATTAGGGTTGCAAGTGAACGTGGTGTATTCTGTGCAGGTAGTGTCAGGTTCACAGCACGTGCTAATTGCATTAGCGCAGTATCACATAATGCTACCTCAACAGGTGGAGTTAAATGCACCCACACTAATGTAGCATGTGCTAAGGACAGGGCTCCACATTTACTGCTGGGGAAATATTTTCCACACATACAACAGTTTAACGAAGTGGCTTTGCACCTAATGCGCCATAGTTTTGGTACTTTTGGTGCATTCGGTGCAACACCCTAGCACCCTTTAGTAAAAGGGTCTTTAGATTGTAAGCACTCTGGGGACAAGGAAATACATATTGTACGTGATTGTAACTTACCTTGAAGTGCTGGAAAAGTGTGAACCAAATAGAATAAATCTTGCTGTGTGCCTAATTTTTAGATATGTATTTAGCACTCAGACTGGACTATCTTGCTATTTCTATGGGCCATGGGATAATTTTGGTGTCAGCTGTTGCCATGCAGTAAGAATGCTCACCCTACATTGAATATTGCTGGTTCTACAAGCCCTTACATTAGCTACTTCCTGAATATTTTCTGCATTAATAAATGGAGAAAGGAAACTCAATAAACCTACGAGCTGCGGATCACATAGGACTAACTTTTGCTGGTTATGCACTAGTGGTTTTTACAGCCTATTAATTACTTTCTCTAATAAGGTTTGACACAATGATAACTTGCCAATGAAAAGTGTGATAATACATATATTGCATGTAACTTTGAAGCATTCTTGTCTGCTTGGCTTATGAACCCTCGACACAGTTCAGTAGTTTATTGTCTCTGTATATTTATCAGCCTTATTCGAAGGACTTGGCTAAGCTGATGGAGGCAACTGTACTAATTGCTGCTCATATACATAGCCTCAGCTTATAAAATAATTGGCTAACTAATTGAACCAATGTGTGTTTTAAAGCATAATCATCTTCTGCATAAAATCGTATGGCGGTTTTAACATGTCTCTTTTTAGATATGCAGACCTGAATGTTATCGACTGCTGACGTGTTAGATTGCCGACTTGTTAGACATGAGAGCACATTTTACAAATGACAGCCAAATGCAATATGGGATGTCCAGGCCAGAACGTCTGAAAATAAAGCAGGCAATCCAAGTTTAGGAATGATTTCACAAATGTGGACATGTCTGATATGGACATCTATGGGGCCATCTATATAGACATTCCTGGAAGAGTATACAAGATTGGGGACATTTAAGAATAGCCTAATGGTTAGAGTAGTGGGCTAGGACCAGGGAAGCCAGTGCTCTAACCCCACTGCTGCTATCATTGTGATTCTGCAGAGCACTGGGGATAGTGGAGTGCCATCTTCTCTACACCCTCTGGATGCTCCACAGCCAAAACGAACACTTCCCCATGCCTATTTGTGCCTGGAGGAGGTTTAAACTTGGACAGGGTCATAGACATCCCTGATGTTCCTGAAGTTGGGCAGGGATGTCTAAGTCCATTGCACTGCCCCAGACATGCTTCCACCATGCCCCCTTCCTACTTGGCTCTCCACACACCAAAGATATCTTTAAAAGCCATTTGTAAAATGGCTCTGAGGATGTCCACATGCAAATTTTCAGATGTCCAAATCACAACTAAGGGGTATGTTTACTAAACCGCTCTAAATGAGCAAGTGTGCCGTTAACGCATGCTAACAGCACGCTTGCACTGTTAACGCACACTAATGTGTTGTTAGCGCGCGTTAACATGCATTAATGGTACCGGCAGTGGTATAGCACCCTGTGGGTGGAGAGTAGGTGGAGAAGAGTGGGGTTCAATGGGCGGGGAGTGGGCGGGAACAAGGTTTGCTCCCTTAACAATGGCACTTTAACATCAGGAACCCTAACACATATCAAAACCTCACTGAAAGGGTGTATTTTGAGGAGAGAGCGCCAATTAAATGTCTGCAATGTGCTGCACAGACAGGTGCACCCAAGAAAGTGATAGTAGTGCTCCATTAGCAGCAACAGCATAGTGCCCAAGTATGAAAGAGCACTATGTTGATGGTGCAAATGGGGCAAAGGAGGGTGCATGTGGGTCATGCAGTGGGGACTGCTGGTGCACAGGGCAGACCAAGCTATTGCCTAGGTGGCACATAAGAACATAAGACTTGCAAATATGCCAAACTGTCAGACCAAGGTTCATCATGCCAAGTATCCTGGGTCTAGCAGTGTCCAATCTCGGTCACAGGTACCTAGCAGTTTCCACAAAAGACACACTGGATCCACAGTATGTGTTTTGGGCAAGCAGGGGAAATTCTGGGCCCCTCATTAGCAATGGTTTATGGACCGTTCCCCAGGAACCTGTCCAAACATTTCTGAAACCCAGCTACACTAATAGCCTTTACGACATCCTCCGGAAATGAATTTCAGAGTTGTAATATGTGTTGACTGCGAAGCCATTCACTCCCAGTAGTCCTCAATGGCTTACACTGTAGCTGCATTGCATGTCCCCTAGTCCTATTACATTTTGATGGCGTAAACAAACAATTTACGTTTACCCAATCCACTCCAGGCAATATTTTCTAGACCTCTAACATAACACCCCTCAGACATCTCTTCCCCAGGTTGAAGAGACATAACATTGGCAGGCGGTGATGGGTTCCCTGGAGAGGCAGATGGTTTGGGGGGATGTGTGGCCATCTATGTATGCCTCTGCCCCCCCATTCTGGACCATGCACCCTAGGAACCCGCCATCCCGCATGTTGGCTGGCCTGGGACTGCGCACCACCAACACTGACAGCACATGGGCATGTCAGCATGGCGTGGGGGGAGTTGGCAGAGGGGGCAGCGGCACCCACCTTCAGCAGACTGAGGCCATGCTCTGATCCAGTGTGCCATGTGCAGTGCAACATGTGCCAAGGTCTGTCTAAAGGGAAGCATGTCATCCCCAGGGACTGTTGTACCCATATGGCAGCACTGTGGGGCACTAAACACAGTTGGTGTGTATATGAACAGAGAGTCACAGGTGTGGGTCCCAGTGTGAATCATTCAGTACATGTCCCTGTGGCTAAATTTTATCCCACAGTGCAAGTACAACACCAACATGTGCAACCCCCAATGAATTGGTCAACAAGGGTACAAATACCCACATAGATTCCACTATCCTCAGCTGGATGGAGAATCAGGCTGACAGCATCGGCACACTGAGTGGCCGGCAACATCAGAGCGCACTTCTAGCTCCTGCACAATGAGCACACCTTAATAATGCTTGAGCTGAGATCGGGACCAGAGTGGCAGGCAGTAATGCCAACCATCCCCATTTTTGCATAGTGCATCGATATGAGAGAGAGAGAGAGAGTGAGTGTGTGTGTGTGTGTGTATGTCTATTCATTGTTTTGTGGCTTTCCTCACCTCACTGAGTTTCACAGTGCCTAAGCTGTTTCCAGCTTTAGTCTGCATGATGAGGAGCAAAGTATTGTGGGTATGGCCTGAACAGAGCGGATTGGCCAGGATGTGTCTGCATCGGGGGTAGAGTCAATAGCTGGGACATAGTGCCTGACTGCCACCTGCATGAGCCAGCTGGCTACAGCATGTCATGCTGGGAGGGCACTCTTACTTTGACCGAGCAGTGACCATGGCACAGCTATGTATCCACATAGTGCTGTATAGTGGTTGGCTTTAGCGATGTAGGTGCACTGCCTGTCCTGGGGGACCACTTACTAACCCAGCTGCTGGGTGTCTATGCTGTATATCCCAAGCCTGTGTGCACGTGGTTGCTCTGTGCACATGCAAAGTGCACCGACCAGCAGACTGTTGGCAGTTGGTACATGTATGGCTGGAAAACCCAGTGGTGGGTAGCAGGTGCAATCTGACTGTATTTTCTGTGGGTGAATGCTAGTCCTAGGTGGTTGGGATATGAGGTGTTCCAGACCTACTCACAGTGGTACTGGTAGGGCCAGCAGGACCCTAGTAACAACCTCATGCAAGTCTAGAAGCATGCTCCCCCTACCCCCTACCTGTCTGCCCCTGCCCCTGCTCCCTGTGCCCCCCTGCCCCCCCTTCCCACTATAGGAGGATCAGGTGTTGAGAAGAGAGGTATGGATGGGGGGAGTAGACCTTATAGCCCTACTGGACACTGGAAGCAAGTGGTCCCTGGTATCTGGACCCCTTGTTGAGAGGCTGGGCATTGGGAGCTCGATAGGGATTTTTAGTGGTGTAATAAATGTTCGGTGTGTGCATGGCACTATAGTGAGAGAACCCACCTATGAAGCTGGGGTAACTTGGGAGGGAAGAACCCAACCTCTGAAGGTAGCAGTAGTCCAGTGGTTGCTGTATCCCCTGATATTGGAGAGAGACTGGGAGGAGATGTAGGCAGTGTTGGCTCTCAAGGAGGGGTAAGTGTCCACCAGGGTGAAAGATTATCCCACTGAGGAGGAAGAGAGATTACAGCTAGGGGATATATTTCCCTTTTCGGATCAAGAGATAATTGCAGAACTGGGAAAGAGTAGGAAGGCCAAAAATGCCAAAAAGGCTAGAAAAATGGAAAGGGTTAGTTCTCTCTGGGCAGGTGGAAGTGGTAAGAGAGGAGGTTATGCAGAACTTCCATCAGTTTGCAAAAGAGCAGAAAAATGACCCCTCCCTAAAAATGTACATGGACAAATCCGAAGGCACCTAGGAAGGGGAGGAAAGGACCCAAGGGCCTGAGAATCAAAAGCTAAATTATATTCTCCCTGAGGGTCCCCCTTCATAACCCAGTATAAAATATTAACAAGTGGTGATTTCTGAAGCTTTTAGAAGGACTCTATTAACCCTGGCCCATGCACATCCCTTGACAGGCCATTTGGGGAAAGCCGGGACTGTAAACTGGTCCGATTCTTCTGGCCAGGCTACCAGGATGTGTGAGCCTATTGCTGGTCATGTCCAGAGTGTCAAAAGGTGCCTCAGAAGGTCACCGAAAGATCTCCGCTTGTCCCATTGGAGCAGTTATTAGATCGAGTAGCAATGGATATTATTGGGCCCTTGGAGAAGAGTGTCGTGGGTTACCAATATATCCTAGTGGACTATGCTACTAGGTACCCCTGGGCCATTCCCCTGAGAAAGATGAATGCGCGGAGAATCGCTTGGGAACTATTGATGATTTTTTGTCAGGTGGGATTCTCTTGGGAAGTTTTACGCAACCGGGGAACCAACTTTTTGTCCCATAATTTAGGAGAGGTATTCAAGCTCTCAGGGCTTAAACATTTAAAGACAGCCACTTACCAATCTCAAATGGATAGACTGGTCAAGAGGTTCAATCAGACCTTGATCCGCATGATTACAAAATGCCTAGAGAAGGATATTTCGGAATGAGATATGCTCATCCCCTGTCTTATTTGCATATAGGAAAGTGTCCCAGGCCTGCTAGGTTGTCCCCATTCGAGCTGATGTTCAGTCGTCAACACCGGGGTCTGTTAGGAATAATAAAGGAGACTTGGGTGGACAAGGAATGGGCAATTACCTCAGTTCCTGAATACCTGCAGGAGCTGAGGAAGAAACTAGCAGGACTTTGGGAGGCCATGAGGGAAAACCTAAGGAGGGCCCATGCCCACCATAAGCTGTATTATGACAAAGTTGCTAGGAAGAGGGAATTCCAACCTTTGGACTGGGTACCAGTGTTGGTACCCACCTTGGCCAACAAGTTGCTGGCCCAATGGAGGGGTCCATTTCTGGTAAGGAGGTGGCTAGAGCCAGTCACATATGAGGTGGACCAAGGTCACAGTAAATACCAAGTCTACTATGTCAACCTGTTAAAGTCTTGGCTTAGGAACCCAGAGACTAGGGTTCGATTCCCACCAACACTTCTTGTGGCCTTCGGCAAGTCACTTAACTCTCCATTGCCTCAGAAAAATCCAAGTTATCAATGTCCCTGTTTAAGTTACAATGTAAACTGCTTTGATTAAAATGATAAAGCGGTATATAAAACCTGTTAAATATATAAATATAACCAGTGAGGCACTTGCTGACAAAGAAGAAGATTTAGGCCCTGATATGGGAATGGTACAGGACATCCAACCCCTGAAATAAGTAAGTTCCTGACTCCTCAGCAGAAAGGGCAGTTAAACTAATTAATAAACCAGTTTCAAGACGTGGTTTCCCCTCTTCCAGGACATACTCACCGAGGAGTCCACAGAATTGAAATCAATCCTTGGAAAGTAGTTCAGCAGAAGGCCTACCAGAGGCAAAACAGCAGGACATAGAAAGGAAAGTGGCAGAAATGCTGCGATTAAAGATAATCGAAGAATCCTCTAGTGAGTGGGCTAGTCCCATAGTCCTCGTTCCAAAACCAGATGGGTCCACAAGATTATGTGTGGATTTCCAGGGGATTAACACCATTTCCCAGTTTGATGCCTATCCTATGCTGACAGTGGATGAAATAGTGGAACAGCTAGGAGGGGCCCAGTTCCTATCCACTCTCGACCTAACTAAGGGATATTGGCAAAATCTCACTAGAGAAGAAGTCTAAAGAAAAGACCACCTTTGTGACCCACCAGGGCTTATACAGTTTAGGGTGCTCCCCTTTGGATTTCATGGGGCCCTCCCAAAACATTCCAGAGAATTATTAATCAAGTATTGCAGCTAACATCTGAGTTATGCTCAAGTGTATTTGGATGATGTGGTCATTTTTCCCCTACCTGGGAGGCTCACTTAAAATACCTAGTGGCAGTCTGTCAGGCTCTCCATCAGACAGGACTGACGGCAAACCCAAAAAGTGTGCCTAAGGCAAAAGGAGGTACAGTACCTCGGGCATTGCATAGGGGGAGGTTGGGTGAGGCCAATGCCTTCAAAGATTGCAGTGATCCAGGAGATGAGACCTCCACAAATTAAAAAACAGCTATGGGTTTTTCTAGGCCTGGTAGGGTACTACTGTAAGTTCGTGCCACACTTTGCAAACTTGTCCACTAACCTCACTTCACTGCTGAAAAACACTCACTCAAATCGGCTAATTTGGGATGGAACTGCAGATCAGGCCTTTAGAGAGCTTAAGGAGGCCTTATGCAAAGAGCCTTTCTTAAGAAATGTGGATTTCCAAGGAGACTTTATTTTACAAACTGATGCCTCAGGCATAGGATTAGGAACAGTGTTAAGCCAGGTGGTAGGTGAGGAGGAACACCCTGTCTTCTATCTAAGCAGGAAACTATCTGACTCAGAACAGCATTATTCCATGACCAAAAGAGAATGCCTGGCTGAAAAATGGGCCGTAGAAGCACTAAACTACAATCTTATGGATAGGCAGTTTAAACTGATAACAGATCATTTCTTCTTGCACTGGCTCAGTAAAATGAAGAACAATAACACCAAGCTTACGAGGTGGCATTTGGCCCTACAAGCATACAATTTTGTAGTGGAACACCAAGTGGGCAAGTGCTACCTCAAAGTGGATTTTTCTGTCCCAGGAGAAAAAGAGAAAAGGGGAGGGGACCACTGGGTAGAAATCTCTCTGAAGGGGGAAAAACATATGCCCTCTCACAAAAGGCCTGTCACAACCCTTAGTTTTAGGCTAACCACCTGGGTATGAGAAGTACCCACCACCCATTCTGGTTAGAACGAATCACTTAATACCTGCTAGCGGGCAGTTGTAGTTGGCCAGGGATGGCTATGTGGGTGGTGGCAGGTAGGATCAGACCATAGACTGGTCTGACCCATCTGAGTAATTGTAAGGATAAAATCCCTGAGTGTTTGAGAACTGGGAAGGTGGATACTGGGATGAGACACATTTGCATGATCCTCTTACTCTGAAGCTCCTCTCTCTTACCTCCTCATTTGGCCTTCAACTTTGTTCCTCTTCCCCCACTCACCTTCATGGCCATTGTCTGGATCTGGTTTTCTTTTCTTGCTCCTCCCCCTCTAACTTCAGTAATACTGTTCTTCCTTTATCTGATCATCACCTTCTCTCCTTTAATCTTCACCTCCCTCCCCCCCCGCCTTGTCCTGTCTCCTCCACTCTTTTTATGAATCTTCTTGCCATTGATCCCCCGGTTCTCTCCCCTACCATTTCTCCTTCTCTCTCCTCTGTTTTGTCCTCCAAGTCTGCTGATATGGCAGTGATGTCCTATAATGCTGTGCTCTTCTCAGCTCTGGATGTTTTCTCTCCTCTCATCCCTCGTCCTGTAAGGCGTTCCTTACCTCAGCCCTGGCTCTCTCCCACTATTCACTATCTTCGCTCCTGTGCCCACTCTGCTGAGCGTACCTGGCTCAAATCCCACTCCCCTGAAGATTTCCTTTATTTCAAATTCATGCTCTGCTCTTTCAAATCTGCTTTAGCTCTTGCCAAACAAGATTACTTTGTTCGCCTGACTAATTCTCATACCTCTGATCCTCGCCGTCTCTTCATTGCTCTCAATTCTCTCCTCAAAGTGCCTCCGCCTCTGATCCCTCCTTCCCTTTCTGCCCAGGCTCTGGCTGATTACTTCCATGATAAAATCCATAAGATCACTCTCCAGTTTCCCTCTAAATCCCCAATTTCCCTTTCCTGCTTTCATTCTCTCCCCCTTTTCATCCTACCCTCTCTTCCTTCCCCACGATTTCTATTGATGAAATTGCTCTTCTTATCTCCTCCTCCAAGCTCACCACTTGCTCCTCTGATTCTACGTCCTCCCATCTCCTCTCCTCTATTTCCTCTACCATTGTCCCCTCCATTTCTCATATTCTCAACCTTTCGCTCTCCACTGCTACTGTCCCGGCTGACTTTAAATATGCTGTGGTCACGCCTCTCCTTAAACCCTCACTTGATCCCTCTGGATCTTCTAATTATCGCCCCATCTCTCTCCTTACTTTCATTTCTAAACTGCTCGAAAGTGTGGTTTACCGCCGTTGTTTTGACTTCCTCTCTTCCCATGCTCTTCTCGATCCCTTACAATCTGGTTTTAGTCCTTTGTACTCTACTGAAACTGCTCTTGTCAAAGTCTCCAGTGACTTGTTCCTGGCTAAATCTAAAGGCTTTTACTCTGACCTTATCCTCCTTGACCTTTCTGCTGCCTTTGACACTGTTGACCATGATCTTCTCCTTGACACTTTGTCCTTAGAGTCTTGAAGGACTAGAACAGGGGACTGTTACTTCTGAAGAGAGATCTGCAATTGTGAGTATATACTTCTGGGAATTTTCTGAAGGGAATTCTTTCTATTAAAGCTATTTAATCTGTGAACCCACAATTTTTTGTTCAATCAGTCAGGGCCTAGTAGCAGCAGTTTTAAGTTTAAATTTAAAACACAGAAGAGAACTTTCTGGTTACATTTCATACCCAGCAGAGAGCTTGTAGTTTTAATTTAATAGTCACTCAGGGCCTAGTATCAGCAAAGTACTTTTAGTTTAAATTTAAAACACAGAAGAGAGCTTTCTGGTTAACTTTGGAACCCAGCAGAGAGCTGTAGTTTAAATTTAATAGTCACTCAGGGCCTAGCATCAGTAAAGTACTTTTAGTTTCAATTTAAAACACATAAGAGAGCTTTCTGGTTAAATTTAGAACCCAGCAGAGACTTGTAGTTTAAATTTCATAATAAGTTAGAGCCTAGCAGCAGCAAAGAGCTATAATTTAAATCAAATAAGAATATAGATTAGCACAAAAGGCAAAACAGGGTCAGTACTCTTTGAGCAGCAAATAAAGTTTTCTAGAGACCTTTACAAAGAGGCCTTCTATCTAGGGGGCAAGAGACCTGTGAAACTTTTTCAATAGGTGTTAACACCAGGTGGCAGTTCAAAAGGCCATTTTGAAAGACTCCTTCTATCCAAGCAAGGACTGTTAATCATCCAGGAAGTTGGTCACAGCTTACCTCAGCAGCACAGGCATAAATAGCTCAACCAGAGCTCTGTGATCTTCAGTCTTGAAGGACTAGAACAGGGGACTGTTACTTCTGGAGAGAGATCTGCAATTGTGAGTATATACTTCTGGGAATTTTCTGAAGGGAATTCTTTCTATTAAAGCTATTTAATCTGTGAATCCACTATTTTTTGTTCAATCAGTCAGGGCCTAGTAGCAGCAGTTTAAGTTTAAATTTAAAACACAGAAGAGAACTTTCTGGTTACATTTCATACCCAGCAGAGAGCTTGTAGTTTTAATTTAATAGTCACTCAGGGCCTAGTACCAGCAAAGTACTTTTAGTTTAAATTTAAAACACAGAAGAGAGCTTTCTGGTTAACTTTGGAACCCAGCAGAGAGCTGTAGTTTAAATTTAATAGTCACTCAGGGCCTAGCATCAGCAAAGTACTTTTAGTTTCACTTTAAAACACATAGGAGAGCTTTCTGGTTAAATTTAGGACCCAGCAGAGAGCTTGTAGTTTAAATTTCATAATAAGTTAGAGCCTAGCAGCAGCAAAGAGCTATAATTTAAATCAAATAAGAATATAGCTTACCTCAGCAGCACAGGACAGGGTACTGTGTAGCAGCCCACTTTTAATAAGGGGCTGCGAAAGGAGAGAGGGATAGAGAAAAGGAGGGTTGGGGTTAGGATTGAAAAGTGATAGGTGAAGTGTGGATAGGAAAGTAAGAAGGAGTGAAATCTGAGCCCATAGGGAGATAGAAAATTAAATCAAAGAAAGAAAGCTGAAGGGAAAAAGATCACTGTCAGAGACAGATGTAAGGGAGGAGGTAAAGAAGACAAGAGGGGAGAGAAATAGTGGTAGATGGACTTGAGATCTTGGAAAGAATTAAGAGAAGACGGAGGAAAGCCAAGTCTAGAGACTGGAACCAACAGGATAAGAAAAATAAAATAGCCAGACAACAAAGGTAGAAAAATAATTTTATTTTCAATTTAGTGATTGGAATTTGTCACTTTTTGTATTTAACGCGTGCTGTCTTTCTATGCTTCTCTTTCTATTTATCTGGTGTTGTGCTGCATGCAGAATCGGGCTTCTTCGGTTTTCAGTTGAATGTTTGTTTACATATTCCTAGTTTTAGTCTGTGATCCCTTATTTTGTTCTTTGGGAGAATCTGTGTATGTGCGAAGTGCAAGATCCCGGCCAGGTGTTCTGCTAACATGGATTTTCTATGTAGGGATCTATAGTAATCCGACGTGTTCAGTTTTCCTAGTAGGTGTAAGGATTTTCTAAGACCCATGGCAATATTTACGGCGTTGTCCTTTATTAGGTAGTGTTGCATGAGTTTAAGTAATTAGTACTGTTGTGGAATGGTAGATTTGCTCTATAGGTCCTGGGCTGTGCTTCTCACTTTTTCTTTTTGTTTCTGGCTCTGCTCTGCACAGATTGTTGGGGAAGGGGCAAGGGGGCAGAGATCAGTGGATGCAGAATATTTGTTTGGATTTAAACCATATGGGAGAGCGTATGTGTGTTGGAGGGACTTGAGAAGGGGAGTATGACTGTGAAGGGGAGTATGACGGAATAAGTGCTGAAGAGTCCAACCTCTTGTCCCCCCCCCCCTACCTTGATATAGCTTGCAGATGCTGAAGCCTGCACCATTACCCTCTCTACAAATTGTTATGGGCATGGGCAGAGCATGGCTAGCCACATGTGGTGGGTTAGCCCTCATTTTCTCTCATTGCATGTATGGACATGTTGGGCCAATGTTGCGAGGCATTTACACGGTTTAAAGAGCTGTAAACCATGTAAATGCCCCTAAGTGGGCTATTGAGCGCCACTATACTCACTGATACTAACTGCTTAGCATTGGGGTGTGTCAGGGGCATTCCAGGGGTGGTATCCAGGGATAACTGGTCAGCGGCGATATTCTGCCCCTGCCTAGTTATCCCCCAGCAGTGAAAGTTAGGCAAAATCAGTCCTAACATTTGCCGCTGAAGCTAATTGGACAGCGGCTGAATATCACTGCTGCCTGGTTAACCTCTGCACCGTGTGAGGCTGTGCAGCAAACCCGGATATTCAATCCTAGTAGGCGGATATGATCCCGGCATCGAATATCTGGGTTAACTCTTCAGTGGCGACGGCTAAGCGCTGTACTCGCACTAGCTGCCGCCGCTGAATATCGGGCCAGTTCTGTTTTTCTTAGGGATCTTCATGGGACAAGTTTGGCTCAACTGAATGTGGACCTATATGGTCACCCTAGATCATAATAATGTCACAGATTAGTTGACGTGGACTGTAATCCATTTGGCTCATCAGTGACTTTGCAAATGAATGTAACGTTGTTGAGGTTTGTGGTATCTCTCATCACTGCTGCCTGGTTAGCTTTCGCATTGTGCAATGGATATGACCCTGACATTGAATATCTGCGGTAAAAGTTCAGTAGCAACGGCTAGCTGCTTTACAAGTGCTAGTCCCTGCTGCTGAATATCCCATCCTACGTGTATAAACTGGCATTTACATGTGTATAATCTATACACATGTAAATAGCAATTTTGGAATAGCACTATTTACACACACAGATTGTCCTGGATACACAGATTTAAAGTGGGCATGTTTAAGGCGTGGGATGGGCAGACCAAAATATTATATATGTATAGTTTAAAACATTTCCCTGTGAGCTTTTGCACCACCCTCTGAGGCACGTGCAAGTTTCGGAAAAGCAGAATGTGCAAATGGATCCATCTCATAAATGATGGATGGAAATATGAGTCAATGCACACTTTGCAGGTAATATCAAAGATGCACAGTCCCTTGTTTTGAGAAGGGTTTGACACGAGTGATTGAGGGAGTAATTGTCCTGAACCCCCCCATTGTTTTATTTAGCTTTTAAAAAGTGGGGGGCATATCCAGTGGTGGCGGCCAGCGCAATTAAAGTGACTGGCTGTCGCTGCTTTAATTAATGACTGGATGTACAATGCTAGGACCATATCAGCACTTTGCCTGGAGAGTGATTTAGTCATTTTCTATGTGTCTATGAAACTTGTCTTAAAACAATACTTTCGTCATAGTCAGGCGAAACCTGCGAACAATGCACACCATCTACACTGCCAGTTCAACACAGAGATTTATTCCTATCTTACAGGTTTAGCAGGCTCTACAAGAAGTCCCTTCTACCTTCGGAACATTTATAGCATGCTTAACTTCTCTTTAGAGACTTACAAGTCTCACAATCAGGGTTCCTCCCACTTTGCTCCCAGCCCTCAAGTAGCCCTAGAGACCAAACCAATCCCTCAGGGGTGGGATTTCAACCTTTGGAACTTCATAAATGAAATCTTTTTAGTTAGTCTAGGACAGTCTACAGTGCCCACCTGAGGCCTAAGGAGCAAAATTAACTGCCGCTTCAAACAGCCAGGCAACAGGTTCAAGACCTGTTATGATCACTTTTTCCCTTGTACTGACAGCACCCCTTGTGGCTCTAATAAACTTATTCTTGAAGATGGGGAAGGTTCTGGAAAGTGGGAAGAGGACTTTGAAAAAACTAAGAATGGGCAAGTGTTTAGAAAATGAGCTTTGATGCGATTTGGAACTGAATTGATTTGTGATTTAAAAATCCATTAGCCATGTATCAATTAGAAGGGTAAAAACTGGAAACTGTCAAACAAGAAATAATCATCATTACCGGTAACGATATCGAAACATCAAAGTAAATGTATGTAGATGAGAAAATTATTTTATAGGCCTTTCTACCTGTTTTATGTTCCTCTGCCTCCATTTCACCTCTCCCCTATTCTTACAACGATGCATTTTGCTATTGGTTCCATAGTATAATGTAGAGTCTGTGCAATAGGATCTAACAGTTCGCTTTTTGTAGCAATTGGTTTTGACTTGCATTGCTTCTTTCTGTCTCCCATGCTCCTCTCCCTTGCTCTTATCTATGGATAATTTTGCTGCCAACTCTCTATCATACTCTCTCCTTTGCTGCCCTACCTCACTGGCGACAACTTTACTTATACAGTCTACTCAGGCCATAATTTGATTGAAATAGGTCTCATGCCTCTGTTGCTTGTAGGGCAGAATCCTGATTTCTTACAGCCTTGTGCAATTACATTAACTGGTTCCTGTTTTCAAGGAACCTGAACTAATTACGCTCCTTTTTTAGAGTCCCACTCACCCATTAGCAGTTTTTATATTGCCTTCTAATCTAAGAGGCCTCTTTCTTTGCAGTGCCTCTTAATTTAAGTTGCCTCACCTCAGTCTATCCCACCCATAACATATTTGGTTCAGTTCTTTACAATCATGGCTTCCTTGTTTTAACTCTTAGGTCTTTATTTATTAGGATTTATTAATTGTCTTTATGAGGAGATTCACCCAAAATATCAGTATAGCTTAATATAGAAACAGCTCACATTGTAGTAGGAACAGAGCAATAGCAAAATTACCAAATGTCAGCATAATGTACAATTAGAATGGTGAGATAAACTTGGAAGCAGGCAAATTAAATCCTAGTAATAACAATATTATGATATAATGTCAGTAACAGATACCTTAAAACAGCACAGTAGAACATTGATATAACAGAAATATGGTACAATGTCAGCAGACTGCAAATGATATACAACAATAGGCAACACTGTGTAGAACATTCATATAGTATTATTTGTGTTTGTCTTGTAAGTGTTGTCATTCTGACCCTGACTAGATTCTAAACTCCAAGGAACAATGTTCTATTATGTGTGTCTGTAAAGCATTACATACACCTGGATATAGCACTGGGACAATAGAGAGCTTTCAGCACCTCTCTTGCTCTAAACACAAGTTGACTTGGTTTGTACTCTGAAATTATGGTGCCTTTGGGGGTTCACCAACCACCAACTACAACTATTTATTTACCTCTAATCATCTCAAACCTTGCAGAATCAGGGTACATCATGTAAAAATCGTGGCAATGTACTTACAGGAGTCCTATAGGATTTCTTTCAGGAATATAAATGCCCCAGAGTTCTGAAAGTGATAATGTATTACACCTTTCCAGTCTAACTTCTGCTTATACCCAGGGAATTCAATATTAAAGACATCCAAGTAGTGACGCTGTGCTCCCGTTTCAATTAATTGTGCTGCCTGATTTTCTTCTGTAGAAAGAACAATGCATTCCTATCATTTATCTTTTGATGGTGATATTTCATTTGTTTTTATAGACCCTGTGTAATTATCGCTACCAATCTCTTTAAAGTGACTTTGCCATTCCAAATATGCACAGGGCCTGATTTATGAAAAGTTTCGCTACATTTTGTGGTGTGAAAAAAAATCTGTTATAAATCAGTCCCCAAATGTCTATAATTGTAGTATTTTTCATTTGCTTGTTTTGTATTGAGCTCGCTTCAGCTATGGTTGGCAATCGAGTCATCATTTCAGGTTGCAAGGTACTGAATTTTATTGTCCTCAGCAGCAAATTCATTTATGCTTCGAAAAGATTTCCATGCAAGAGCATTACTGGACATGAGGAGCGTGTTTGAAGAATACTCCTGGGGACCAAGGACATTCCTCGGCACAGTAACTACAGTAAAACAATAAGCCATCAAATTTTATCACCAGATAGCAGGGTGAAATAGTGCATAACATAAAAGATACCAGCTAAGGTTGTGCGAACACAGTAGTTTTTTGGCAAACAATTTAAATTACAGTGAATTATATCATGCTTATTTACAAACCTTTGTGACATTCATGCAAGCCCACCTCAAAATTTTCTTAGGGCAAGGGGGCACTTCTGGGAGCTAGCGGGCCATGATGTACCCCATGTGGCTTCTGTGGGCTCCTCCAACAGGGGTAAAGCAATGATTCAGGGCCCTTAAGACTATTATAACCTTTTTACAGTCCAGAAATAACCACTAAGAGCATAGGGTGTTATTCCAAAGAGGAAATAATTTACTAATATACAGCTTGATGAGTAGAGATAATTTGACAAAACATTTCCTTCAGGTTGCTTCCATAAAATACAGTTGCATAGACACAAATGCAAAATTAAGCATGCAGGGGCTTCCTTTGACTTCAGAACTCCCTCCAGATTATTGCAGGGGCATCTCCTTGCATATCCTTGGATTTCCCTTAGTGCCTGTTTCTACTGTGCACCAGGCTTCAAATCTTTTATTTGAGTAATGGTGGGGACACATTCCTTCTCACTCCGCCTACCCAAATCTGTAGTACCAGTCCCCCGGGGTTGGCGGGTAGAATGGTTGCTAAAATCTCCTTTCTCTCAAACTAAGAAACATAAACTTTTGCCAAACTCCTCGTTTACTGCTACTGATTATAGTTTCAATAGAAAAACCATGGTCAGGGTTCTCTCTTCTTGAGAATGAACGCCAGAATATAGAAATGTACTTCCTTGGGATAGGGAATTTCCAACTTCTAGATGGTAGAAACAGGAATCAAAGCATTAAAATAAACAGTTAGATACAATATCACCTCATTGCAATGGATTGTAAAATACCACCTGACAGCCACTGCCAAAAGGGAGATAGGAGGACGATATCTTCATTTCCAAGTTTCAAAGCAAGTTTCCTGGAATCTTTTTGAAGACCACAATACTAAAAATCCATAGCTAAACCATTCTCAGCAGTGGGGTTAGAAGGCCTCTGGGAGTTTGGAACAAGTCCTGCCTTGGACCTAGGAACACAGAATGAAATTAATCCAGGTCCCACAAAATAAAAAATGCTTATCTCAGGCAGTTGCGTTTCTCAGGTTCCTTTGGGTTAAGATCAAACATAAAGCCTGAGCCATAAACTGAGGAGGGTCCCTTCTTGGTCTTTGGACTGAAATCCGAGCTTGCACAAAAGAGGGGAGTTCACACCCAGCCATTGCACCTCATTAGAGATACAATAATGTTACAATCATGACCCCATAAAGAGGATTAAACCTCCTTTTACAAAATATAAAAAGTAAAAAATACAGTATATAAAAGATGATAGCAGTATTGAAATGGTTCTTTAAATACAATGATTGTTAAGTTAGTGAATGTTAATGAGCTCAGTGAGGCGGGACAAAGACCTCTGAATTTGACTATCTTAGAACTTACAACAGGAAAAAAGCAACAAACACAAGATGGTCCCAAATGACTGACACAGTAAACATATGTTTAGATGAGGAACGTTGATATACATAGTACAAGGGTGGACATTAGAGCTGTTACTACATATTTTCCTAGAACTCGAGTGCACAGCTAGTCACTTTCTTTTAAATGTCACCTTGCCAGGCAATAAAGAAGGCAGCAATGATGGTTGGAGTGCTAAACTCTGACAGAAATTACTGCCTTACAGCAGAGTGAAAGGACGAGAAACCAAGATGAAAAATGCCCATCTCATGCTGGAACCACTTTTCAGGGGCCAAAGATTACTAGCTGTTAAGACTCTTGGATGGCCTGATTTTGAAAAACACACAGATAAATGATAGATTAAGAAAATAGCTCTAACTTCAACCATATGCAATCGAGTTGCCCAGGCATGCAGTCCTTTGGGAAAAGGTTGGGTGCAGCTCATGTTATAACAATTTGTATGTTAGATGGTTGTGCAAGAGAAGATCTCATAACAACTAAATTCCATATAAGAAAAATGAGAAATGTTAAAAAAAATATAAATTAAAAAAACTAGGTGCACAAGCTTTAGTTCTGACATATGATTTACATTTTGCAGTTTTTATAAAATGCCTCTGAGAAACCAAACATTATGATAGGTTAAATGCAATTGCTTGTCTTATCATAAGCACAATAAGACACAGGACATACACAGGGATATGTTTACTAAACCGTCTTAATGTTACCGGTGTTAGTTGCAGTCTTACTGTGACGAATGCCATATAAGGTAGTGGGCACATCAGCTTGGTAGGGGGGAATGACCATGCGTGTTACTGGCACAGAGTACCCACAGGCCATGCCAATGTGCGTGTTCTGTGCTCACCCTGAGGGTGAGATGGAGTGGCCAGCACCAGGTCCTCAGTATGCAGGTTGGTTGAGGTGGGCTGTGCTGCAGGTCTCCATCAGTGCCAGTGTGTGACAGGTATTTGTTGCAGACACCTTTAGGGGGTCTCTGTGTCCATTTGTAATTGCCAGTCATGTCTGGCCCTTGTGGACCATAATGCACACAACATAGTGTATATCCGTTGTGCTTGCTATGGTCACCTGTTTAGGGAGCAGGGGTGTGTCAGGGCTCACATGGCAACAATGTACTTAGCAAACCACCCTCTCTGGGTCAGGGTGGGGGACATGATTTGCCCCCAACAGACTCACACTCTCACCCTTTGCAAGGGGGGGGGGGCAGTGGAGGTACATGAGGACAGGCTGTGGGACCAGCAACCCCAGTCCTGGTGGCAAACAGACAGCTGTTGAAGATCTGCACTTGGGACAGGGCCACTGGCCTATAGGTAGCAGGCCCAGTCAGCTCAGCTGCCCCCCACTACAATCTGACATTCACCAGCAGAGAGCAGTCAGCATGTACCTGCTGCAGCCTGCAAGGTGGTGCAGCCATACAGATGCTAACTGCAGACAGTCTACTAGCTAGTACATAGGGCATGTTCCTGGAGAAACTGTGTGCACCCAAAACTGGGATGTCAGTACACACACACCACACAGGTATGTCAGTGATTGGGCCCCAGAAAAGAAAACCCATAAATATCACGAGAAAAATACTCGGTCACTGCTCAGTCAGGGTGAGATCGACCTCCGAGCATGACATGCTGTGGCCACCTGTTCGTGCAGGTGGTGGTCAGGCAATACAATGTCCCAGCCATTGCCCTATACCCTGTGCAAATGCATCCTGCCCATGCCACCCTGTCCGGGCCATACCCACGGTACCTTGCTCCTCATTATGCACATTGGCAGGCTAACACTGGAAACAGTGCAAGCAATGTGGGCTCAGTAAGGTGTAGGCAGCCACAACACACTGGATAGACAGACACACACTCCCACACCTATGCCAGCATTGTGCAAATATAGGGGTATGTTTACTAAACCGTCTTAATGTGCGCTCTGACACGTTAGCATGCGATAAGGTGCCTTATCGTGCGATAATGGCGCTTTACCGTGCGATAAGGTACCTTATCGCGCGCTAATGTGCTCAGCGGCACAAACGAGCGCTGAAGGCGGAGTAAAGGCTCCCTGAGGGCGGAGGAAGGCTCCCCAGGGGTGGAGAGAAGGGGTCAATGGGTGGAGAGTGGGAGGGAAGAGGCTCCCTGCACACTAACGCTGTGGATTTTGGGGCTGAAAACTAACGCCAGTGAAACCCTGGCGTTAGAGTAGATTTAAAGGGAAAAGAAACCATTTCCGGCAGCAATGTACAGCAAAGCCAGGGAAATCCACAAAAGGTGATAAGTATGATACATGTGCACAGAACAAAAGGGCAGATAAACATTGAAAATGACCTGAACAAACTGGGAAAAAAACATAACCTAGCTGGGCAATAGTGATATCAATGGGAAACATCAAAAAACACTACAGAGAAAGCTCCAAAAAAAAGATATCAGTTTTGGAAGGGGCTATGCTCTGTCCCCATACAAGGTGAATGATCCCACAGTGAAATAACGCTGATCAGGGCTTTCCCTTGTTACTGGAAGATTTCCTATGGCATGCACATGTCCCGCAACAGCAGGGTGGGCATGTCGGAATGGGCAACTGGACAGATGCTGGAAAAAGGGACACAGAGGGCTGCAGGCGGCACATGCTGTGGTGCAGCTGGGCCACAGAGCGGACTAGGGTGATGCCTAGGTGGCCCATACGAATGCTGAAACAGTAGAGCAGTCAGACAGCAACTGATGAGGGCCCAACACGGGCACGAGTGTGTTTCCCACAGTGTCACAGGGGATAGTACTCAGCAGGTACCCCCAAGGGTACAAAACATTTGCAGGCGGTGCTGGGGGGAAGTGAGGACATCTATGCAGGCACCCCTACCCCAGAACCTGAACCATAGGCAGCCGCCTACCCGCACACTGGATGGCCCGAGACTGCGCACCACCAGCACCAGGGCATGTCAGCATGGTGACAGAGGAGTACTGGTGGTGGAGGGGTCAGTGGCTGCTGCCCACAGCAGACCATGGCCCAGCCCTGTTTAGGTGGGTTCCGTGCACTGCAACAGACAGGCTCTGTCTGACAAACAGTCATGGTATCTCCAGGGAATGCACTGTCTCTGTGGCAACACAGTGGTGCAGGGCACACAGCCAGTGTGTTCAGGAGCAGAAGGTCACAGGTTCAAGTCCCAGCTGTGGTTCCTGCCAACCCAGTCCCCATGTTTTACCCACTACTAAAATGCGGTAATACAGACAGAACCTTTAGTGCAGATAACGTAAACATGCCCAAAACGCCTACATTTTACCCTACAGAGCACAGACACCATAAACATGCGCATTACCTAGAGCAGAGTCCCCCCAAAAGCAGTCCTGGAGGGCCAAACACCATTCAGGTCCCATGCTGTCCCCAATAACTATGGCTGTGCTGCATTTCTATGCACCGCCCCCATGGTATGCAGATGTATCTCATGCATATTCATTAGGGACAGCATGAAAACTCGAACAGGGTTTGGCCCACCAGGACCGGAGTTGGGAACCTCTGCCCTAGAGCAGCGATCAACAGGGGCAGACTCACCCGCACCCACAGGCTCCATCATCCAAAGCCACCTGGAGAGGCAGGATTTTGGGCCCTGTGTGCATCTCCCAATACTAGCACTTGCATAGCTTAGCAACGCCACCCTAAACCTGGGAATATGGTACACATCTATCAAAAGGTTGCTATGATTACTGGCAGATAGCAATTCCTAAGTTAAGCACAATTTGCTGATTGAGCTGCATCATAGCAACCTTTCTGATGTCTGTGGAGTGTGCTACAGGTCTTGTGTCTGACAGTGTTTACCACCCTGGGGAGTGACTCCTACAGTATTGCGTACCATAGCCATGCCTGCACTGTGCCTAGGACTGGTGCGGTGGCCAGGGCTGCCAAACACCTCTATAGTTGCACAATTCTGGCATAGTTGTGGGGAGTGTGTGTCTGTCTATCCAGTGTGTGATGGCTGCCAACACCCTCCTCAGCCCACACTGCTAGCACTGTTGCCAGTATTGGCCTGCCAATGTGCATAATGAGGAGCAAGGTACTGTGGGTATAGCCCGGACAGGGCGGCCTGGGCAGGATGCATCTGCACAGGGCATAGGGCATTGGCTGGGACATTGTAGTGCCCGGCCACCACCTGCACAGACAGGGTGGCTACAGCATGTCCTGCTGGGAGGTCACTCTCACCCTGACTGAGCAGTGACCATGGCATGGCTAGGTTCCCCCATAGTGCTGCATAGTGTTTTTCTTAAGTGATGTATATGGGTTCTTCTTTTGGGGGCCCAATCACTGACTTATCTGCTTGGTGGGTGTGCTCAGATCCCAGTTTTGGGTGCACACATCTCCTCCAGGAACATGCACTGTGGACTAGCTAGCAGACTGTCTGCAGTTAGTATGTGTATGGCTGGAACACCTTGCAGGGTGCAGTGGCTGGAGACTCACGCTGCTGGAGCATGACAGACAGTGGTGGGGGGCAGCTGAGCATTTCTAGGCCTACTGTCTGTCTGCTATTACCTTATGGAATGCTACAGATCTGCGCTGATTGCCCTGTAGTGCATCTGTTTCTCAGTAGGACTGGGGTTGTTGGTCCTCTCTACTGCCACCATGGCAGGGCTGTAAAATGTGGATTTATGTTTATGTTTATGTTTATTTGAATTTGATATACCGCTCATACCCGAAGGCATAGAGCGGTTTACAATATTACATCATTCAGGAAAACAAGAAAGGAACGCCATTTATAAGATAGGACAGAGTAGAGGACAGAGACAGTCAAATAGACAAGAGGAAGAGAAGGACATGGCACAGCACATTACCCTGATACATGGAAGGGCATGTTGGGTGGAGATCCTGTCCCCCACCCTGATCCCCCACAGAGCAAGTTTGGTGGTACTACAGAATCCGCCTATGGGTCCAAACACCATCCCCTCCCCTCCCCTCCCCTTCCCTTGAATTATGTGACCATGGCACCCACAAAAGATATGCACTATTCTGGTGCATCATAGTCCACAAGGGCTAGACGTGACTGGGATATACATATGGGCACAGGTGTGTCTGAAAGAACTACCTATCACACATGGGCACTAATGGGGACCTGCAGCATGGCCTATCTCAGGGAAGGCAGGTGCTGTGGACCTGGTGCTGGGCGCCCCACCTCACCCTCAGGGTGCGCACAGTACCCGCACAATGTGATGGTCTGTAGCGACTCTGTGCCAGTAACGCGCACGGTCAGTACCCCTTACCAGGCCTAGGTGCTGTGGGGGCTGCATACCCCATCTTGTGCTCATCTGTAGACTGCTGCTTTGCATGTGCAGTGCATCATGGGTATGAGTGGCTTAACTCTATCCTGGTAACAACAGCAGACAGTTTGTGTAGTGACCTACAGTCCTTCTGTTTGTTTGTAGCTGTAGCCTACTGGTTACTTCACTGCCTGTGGAGTCAGAAGGCATGGGTTTGATCCTATGGTGGAGTTATTTATTAGGGCTGTCTGGGGCAGTTTCTTTTTTTAATCTAAATTAGTACTGCCAGCAAAAACACCCTCACAGTGCTATAATCTTAAGGTGCCTTATAAGGCGCCTTATGGGGCACCTGAGGATTACAGCACTGTGAGGGTGTTTTTGCTGACAGTACTAATTTAAATTAAAAGAAGGAACTGCCTCAGACAGCTCCAATAAATAACCCCACTGTGGGATCAAGCCCACAACTTTTGGCTCTACAGGAAGTGAAGTAACCAGTGGGCTACAGCTTGGAGCAACCCCCTGACTGGCTACAGAAGGACTGCAGGTCACCACATGAACTGTCTGCTGTGGTTACCAGGATAGGGTTAATCCACTTGTACCCATGATGCACTGCACATAAAGATTACAGCACTGTGAGGGTGTTTTTGCTGGTAGCACTGCTTTAAAGTATAAAGGAAAATGCCTCTAGCAGCACTGCTTTATAGTAAAGTGTAATGCCTCAGACAGCCTTACTCATTAACCCCACTGGGGGATCAAACTCATGACCCCTGGTTTAGTAGTCAATGTATTAACCATTGTGCTACACCTCTCTTGCTGTGCTTGTTGGTCAGCACGCCTACTTCAGGCTAACGTGCATTGACGTGCCATGGCTCCCTTTATCGCACGGTAACCAGAAATGCTACGTTAAGACCAACACGCCCACTCTTTATATGGCATCCTGCACACTAACGCCGGCTGCACATTAAGACTGCTTAGTAAACATACCCCATAGAGGTTTGTGGCAGCCCTGGCCGCCACACCAGTCCTGGGCACAGTGCGGGCATTGCTATAGTACTCAATACTGTTAGGGTCACTCCCTGGGGTGGTAAACACTGTCAGAATCAATAACTGAAACACACTCCACAGATATCAGAAAGGTTGCTATGATGAATATCTATCAGCAAATTGTGTTTAACTTAGGATTTGTTAGCTGACATTAATTATAGCAACCTTTTCATATATGTGGAACATGTTCCCAAATTTAGGACGGCATTGCTAAGGTATGCAGGTGCCAATATTGGGAGATGCTGCTCCGCGCAGGGCCCAACAGCCTAAGAACATAAGAACATAAGATATGCCATACTGGGTCAGGCCAAGGTCCATCAAGCCCAGTATTCTGTTTCCAACAGTGGCCAATCTAGGTCATATGTACCTAGCAGTTTCCCCAAGAGACACAAGTTCCACAATGCTTGTACTGGGTCAAGCATTGATATCTTCGGTCACTTCTTAATATAATGGTTTATGGACCTTTCCTCCAGGAACTTGTCCAAACCTTTTTTAAACCCAGCTACACTAACAGCCTTTACTACATCCTCAGGTAACAAATTCCAGAGTTTGATTACACGTTGAGTGAAAAAATATTTTCTTTTATTAGTCTTAAATAGTTTACCCTGTAGCTTCATTGCAAGTCCCCTAGTCTTTCTATATTCTGATAAGGTGAACAATCGATCTACGTTTGCCCGTTCCACTCCGTTCATTAATTTATAGACTTCTATCCAGGGCCGGCCCGTCCATTGAGCAAGAATGTTTTTTGCACAGGGCCCCACGTTTCAGGGGGCCCCGCGCAAAAAACATTCTGCTTTTTTTAAAATTACATAAAAAAAAAAAAAGCTGGCTCTGGCTGCTGCCGCTGCCGCCGCCGCGGCAGAATGAAGTGTCCCGCGGGGTCTCCTCTGCTCGCTGAGCCCCTCTGCAAGGGCTTTCAGATTCGCGAAGGGATAGTGTCTCCCTCGCGTCTCTGTTAAGCCCGCAGGGGCTAATGGGAAATTTCCCATCAGCCCCTCGCGTCTAAAGGGGCAGGTGGGAAATTTCCCATTAGCCCCTGCGGGCTTAACAGAGACGCGAGGGAGACACTCTCCCTTCGCGAATCTGAAAGCCCTTGCAGAGGGGCTCAGCGAGCAGAGGAGGCCCCGCGGGACACTTCATTCTGCTGCGGCGGCGGCGGCAGCGGCAGCAGCCAGAGCCAGCTTTTTTTTTTTTTTTTTAAATTTTGCCATAAGCCGATGGGGGGAGGGGGGGTTAGGACTGGTAATGGGCTGGGGGGGGGTTAAGACTGGCAATGGGCTGTGGGCTGATGGGGGCTGTCTGGAAATGGGGCGATGGGGGGTTAGGACTGGTAATGGGCTATGGGGGGGTTAGGACTGATAATGGGCTATGGGGGGGCTAGGACAGGAAATGGGCTGATGGGGAGGGGTTAGGACTGGTAATGGGCTATGGGCTGTGGGCTGTTGGGGGGGGTTAGGACTGGTAGTGGGCTGTTGGGGGGGGGTAGGGCTGGTAATGGGCTATAGGGGGGGTGTTAAGACTGGTAATGGGCTGTGGGCTGATGGGGGCTGTCTGGAAATGGGGCGATGGGGGGTTAGGACTGGTAATGGGCTATGGGGGGGTTAGGACTGATAATGGGCTATGTGGGGGCTAGGACAGGAAACGGGCTGATGGGGAGGGGTTAGGACTGGTAATGGGCTGTGGGCTGTTGGGGGGTGGGGTTAGGACTGGTATTGGGCTATGGGGGGGTTAAGACTGGTAATGGGCTGTGGGCTGATGGGGGCTGTCTGGAAATGAGGTGATGGGGGGTTAGGACTGCTAATGGGCTATGGGGGGTAAGGAATGATAATGGGCTATGGGGGGCTAGGACAGGAAATGGGCTGATGGGGAGGGGTTAGGACTTGAGGAGGGCTGATGTGGTTAGGACTGGTAATGGGCTGTGGGCTGATGGGGGGGTTAGGACTGGCAATGAGCTATGGGGGCTGACTGGAAATGGGCTGATGGGGTTAAGACTGGAAGTGGGCTGATGGGGGGGGGTTAGGACTGGTAATGGGTTATAGGGGGGGCTTAAACTGAAAATGGGGTGATGGGGGTTAGGACTGGAAGTGGGTTGATGGGGGGCTAGGACGTAATGGGTTGGGGGGTTGCTATGACTGGAAATGGGCTGAGTGGAAGGGGAGGCTTGAACTGCAAATAGCTGATGGGGAGGGAGCTTGGGATGGAAATGGGCTGTGAGGGAAGGGAGCTAGGACTGAAAATGGGCTGATGGAGCAGCTAGGATAGGACTGGAAATGGGCTGTTGGGGGGAGCTAAGATTGGAAATGGGCTGTGGTGGGGGCTTGAATTGAAATGGACTCATGGAGGGGCTAGAACTGGAAGTAGGCTCATGGGGGGCTTGGACTGGAATTGGGCTGAGTGGAGGGGAGCTAGGATTTGACATGGGTTGAAGGTGGGGCTAGGAAATGACTAGAAATGGGCTGATGGGGGCTAGGATTGGAAATGAGCTGATGAAGGGACTCAGACTGAAAATGGATGGGGGAGCTAGGACTGGAAATGGGTTGATGGGGGGCAAGGACTGGAAATGGGCTGATGCAGGGACTACAAGGGAATGGATGCTGGGTGAGACTGGAACTAGAAGGGAGCTGATGTTGTGGGAGGATTAGAATGGGATGGGGCTGGGAGAGTAAAATGGAGAGGGGAAACATATTTTGTGTGGGAGGGATGAAAAATCTACAATTGGCCGGGTATTGGGAGAGTAAGTGGGGATTGAGGATGGAGGGGTAAAATTTGTGTGGATGAAATAGGAATTAGGAAAGAGCAAATGGAGAAAGATTAGTATGTCAAAGCAGATGTAGAGAGAGAGAATGGAAAAAAAAACTAGAAGAGAAGAAAGAACAAATGGACAGCAGACGATGGACAGTTAGCAGAAAACATGAAGAAACCAGAAGAAAGTGGCTGGAGCAATTGCAACTGAAAAAAATGCACAAAAGGTAGAAAGATATCTCTTTATTTTGAATTTATTAACTGGAATATGAAAGCTCTGGGAAATGTGCATCATTAACGTCTGCGCTTTGTTTGGTACAAGAGGAAATTAATTTATAGTTTTATTTCTACAGTGTTGTTGTACATTCCAAGTTTGGCTTTTGGGGTTCCCAGTTTAATTATTGCCTTCCTGTTTCTAAATTGTGATTCCTTGTTTGGTGATGGTCTATGTTCTGCATGTGTAACTGAGCTGAGGTATTCTATTTATGTAATTCCTATTTGACATTGCCACTTGTTCTCTTTCCCCAGTATTCTCTGAAATGTATTGGTTTAATATTTGCAGTGTTGCCTTTTGCTAGGTAGGGTATGGTGCTTTGTGAGTCCTGGTAATGCTGTCAGGATACGGCGGGTTTGCTATGGGTTCTAAATGGGCAGCATTTGTAGTAGTTCCTAATGTGCCTGGCGGTTGGCACTGGATTATAGTAATGTAGAAATCTTTTAGTCTTTCTTTATCCATACACTCATTAAGAGACATGTTTACTAAAAGTTAGTGTATGGTAACATTATGCAAATATTTATGCAAATAAGGCCACTTATGCAAATGAGGCCCTGCACCGAGTCTCCGCACATGGCCCCGCACCCCCCCTTGGGCCGCCCCTGCTTCTATCATATCTCCCCTCAGCCGTCTCTTTTCTAGGTTAAAGAGCCCTAACCTTTTTAGCCTTTCTTCATAGGAGTATCCTTCCATCCCCTTTACCATTTTGGTGGCTCTTCTCTGTACCTTTTCTAAAATCGCTATATCCTTTTTAAGATACGGCGACCAGAATTGCACGCAATATTCAAGGTGCTGTCTCACCATGGAACGATATAGAGGCATTATAATATCTTTTGTTTTATTTTCCATTCCTCTCCATGAGGCTTTGGATAGTGGAGCATGTGGGTGTGGGTGTTTATGCCCCTGTAGGCTGCTGCTCTAGGGCAGAGGTTCCCAACTCCGGTCCTGGTGGGCCAAACACTGTTCAGGTTTTCATGCTGTCCCTAATGAATATGCATGAGATACATTTGCATACAATGGGGGCAGCGCATACAAATGCAGCACAGACATATTTATTAGGGACAGCATGAAACCTGAATAGTGTTTGGCCCTCCAGGACTGCAGTTGGGAAACTCTGCTCTAGGGATTGCACATGTTTATGGTGTCTGTGCTCTGTAGGGTAAAATATAGGCGTTTCAGGTATGTTTATTTTATCTGCAATAAAAGTTCCGTCTTTATTACCATGGTTTAGTACTGGGTAAAATATGGGAACAGGGTTGGCAGGAGCCACAGCTAGGACTTGAACTTGTGACTTTCTGCTCCTGAACACACTGGCTGTGTGTACTGCACCACACTGTTGCCACAGGGACAGATCATTCCTTGGGGATACCATGACTGTTCGTCAGACAGACCCTGTCTGTTGCAGTGCACGGCACCCACCTAAACGGGACTTGGCCATGGTCTACTGTGGGCAGATGCCACTGCCCCCTCCGCCACGAGCACCCCTCCGCCACCATGCTGCCATGCCATTATGCCGGTGGTGCTGGTGGTGTGCAGTCCCATGCCATCCAGTGTGCCGGTAGGCAGCTGCCTATGGTGTGGGTTCTCAGGTAGGGGTGCCTACATGGACATGCGCACTTTCCCCCGGCACCGCCTGCCAATGTTATGTGCCCTTGGGGGTACCTGCTGGGTAATATCCCCTATGACATTGTGGGACACACACTCGTGCCCATGTTGGACCCTTGTCAGTTGCTGTCTTTCTGCTTTACAGTTTCAGCATTCCTATGTGCCACCTAGGCATCTGCCTAGTCTGCACTGTGCCCCAGGTGGACCACAGCATGTGCCGCCTGCAGCCCCCTGTATCCCATTTACAGCATCATACAGTTGCCCTTTACTACGTGCCCACTCTGCTGTTGCTGCACATGTGCACGCCATAACAAACCTACCCAATCTAAACGACAGAAACCCTGATCAGGGCTATTTCAATGTGGGATCATTCACTTTGTAGGGGGACAGGGCATAGACCCTTCCAAACATGATATCTTAATTTTTACGCTTTGTCAGTAGTGTTGCTTTATGTTTATCATTAATATCACTATTGGCCAGTTTGGTTATTGGGATTTTAAATGTGGTTCTGGTCATTTTATATGTTTATTTGCCTTTTTGGTTCCTGCACATGTATCGCAACTATCACTTTTCTGGGTTTCCCTGCCTTTGCTGCACATTGCTGACTTAAATGGTTTCTCCTTCCTGCAAATGTGCCTAACGCGAGGGTTTCACTGGCATTAGTGTTCAGACCCGTTTTTCACAGCATTAGTGTGCCTGAAGCCTCTCCCTGCCCACTCTACGCCCATTGACCCCTTCTCTCCGCCCTCTGGGAAGCCTTACTCCACCCTTCAGACCTGGATTTCACAGCGTTAGTGTGCCTTAACGCCGCTGCCGTGTTATCGCGCGATAATGTTACATTATCACGCGATAACATCACTTATTGTGCGATAATACCACCGCTGCGACATTAAGATGGTTTAGTAAACATACCCCTAAGAGGGCATTCCATTGAGCAAATAGTGGGGTTGGACGTGTGGGCTGGACGGAAAGGAAAGTAATCTGGTATTCTGTTCCGATATTGAAAGCCTCATGAATGCCTTAAAAATCAGTCATGACCCACAAGACTGGAGTCTATTTATAGACTCTTTGAAACTGAGTCTGAAGGCTGTGCTTTTGAACAATGGAAACCATCCTCGATCTATTCCAGTAGCACATGCCGTCCACATGAAAGAGACATACGATAACTTTAAGCATCTACTGACTTCCATTAACTATAACAAGTATAGCTGGCACCTCTGTGGTGACTTGAAGGTAGTTGCCCTTTTAATGGGAGTGCAGCAGGGATATATAAAATACATGTGTTTCTTATTTGAGTGGGATAGCCGAGCAAGGGATTGGCACTTCTTGCGGAAGGAATGGAATTGCAGACAAAATGTAACAGTTGGAGAGAAGAATATCCAGCACCCAGCTCTGGTTGATGCTCACAAAATCCTGCTACCACCCCTTCACATCAAACTAGGTATGATGAAAAACTTCGTGAAAGCCATGGACCGCACTTCGCCAGCTTTCCGATACCTGCATGAAAAATTCCCTCGAATCAGCGAAGCAAAGATTAAAGAGGGAGTTTTTGTGGGTCCTCAGATTCGAGAGCTCTTCAAAGATGACCGGTTCAAACAACTTGCTGCAGGGTGATGCGAAACAAGCATGGAATGCTTTTTGCCTAGTGTCAGCAAACTTTCTCGGGAATGTTAGGGCAGAAAACTACAAGGAACTAGTAGAAGACATGCTGATGCAGTATCAGAAACTTGGCTGCAATATGTCTCTAAAGATCCATTTCCTTGATTCCCATCTCGATTTCTTTCCTGACAACTGTGGTATGGTTAGTGATGAACAGGGCGAACGTTTTCACCAGGATATCGCAATGATGGAGCAAAGATACCAGGGAAAATGGTCCACTACAATGCTGGCTAACTACTGCTGGCCACTCCCCAGAGAAGCTCCCGAACAGCTGTACAAGAGACAGGCGAAAGAATCTAATAAGTAGTCTATGACTTGTTTTTTTACAGGTATTAACTGAAGGCCTGTTATATTTACTATTGACATGCATTTCGTGATGTAAACATTAATTCTTGTAGATTACGAAAAAACTAGAGCCAACTTTGCAATTTCGCTGTCATATTCGTGTTCAGCATATAAAAATTGATAAGAAATGACTATTTTTATTTCAGTAACAAGACTTTTGTAAAAATTTGTTGACCAGTGTATCCAAAAGCTGTAGAAGAAAGGAGGTAATCATTCCTCTGTACAATTCTTTGCTGAAATCTCATCTGGGGTACTGTGTGTAATTCTGGAGACCACACCTTCAAAGGGATACAAATAGGATGGAGGCAGTGCAGAGGGTGGCTAATAAAATGGTCAGTGGTCTTCATCATATAGCATATGGGGCAAATTTAAAGATCTCAATATCTATATTTGGAAGAGAGGTGGGAGAGGGGAGATATGAAAGAGATATTTAAATGCCTTTGTTGCATAAATGCATAGGCAGCAAGCCTCTATCAGAAACATGGCGGCAGAAAAAGACCACATGGCCTATCTAGTCTGCCCTTCCATATCAACTGCTACAATAGTCCTCTTTTTTCCTTTTGAGATACTCTGCGTTTGTTCCCTGCTTTTACGAATTCAGATATTATCCTCATCTCTACCACCTCCAATGGGAGACTATTCCATGCACATACCACTCTTTCCGTAAAGAAACATTTCCGCATATTAGTTCTGAGTCAATCCTCTTTTACCCTCATCCTATGTCCCCTCGTAACAGAGCTTACTTTCAATTGAAAGAGGCCTTCCTCCTCTGCATATATGCCATGGAGGTATTTAAATCTCTCTATCATATCTCCTCTATCCTGCCTTTCCTCTAATGTATACATATTAAGATCCTTAAGTCTATCCTCATATGCTTCATAATGAAGACCACTAACCATTTTAGAAGCCACCCTCTGCACCGACTCCAATCTGCTTATATCCTTTTGAAGGTGTGGTCTCCAGAATTGCACACGATATTCCAAATGAGGTTGTACCAGAGACTTATACAAAGGCATTATCATCTCCTTTTTTCTGCTGGCCATTCCTCTCCCTATACACCGAAGCATCCTTCTGGTTTTCACAGTCACCTTTTCTACCTGTTTAGCTGCTTTAAGATTGTCAGACACAATTACGCCCAGGCCCTGCTCTTTTGTGGATAGAAGTACATCACTCCCTACACTATACAGCTCCCTTGTATTATTGCAGCTCAAATGCACGACCCTGCATTTCTTAGCATTAAATCTCAATTGCCAAATTCTCAACCTTTCTTCAAGCTTAGCTAGATCCCTCCTCATGTTATTTACTCCCTCTTGGGAATCTACTCTATTACAGATTTTGGGGTCATCTGCAAAGAGGCAAACCTTACCCGACATCCCTTCCACAATGTCACTAACAAAAATGTTAAAAAGAATCAGACCAAGGACAGATCCCTGCGGCACACCACTAGTAACCTCCTTCTCCTCACCCTTTGTTGCCTCCCACTCAACCCATTTCTAATCCAATCAGTAACTTTAGGGTTCATCCCTAGGGTGCTCAGTTTGTTTATAACTCTCCTGTGTGGAACGGTGTTAAAGGCTTTACTAAAATCCAAGTGCAGGAGGTGCTCAGCTTTTCCTTCTGCCTTGATTGCAACACTCTGATTGGACCTTGTGATCCTGCTAACCCTGCTCTGATAGGGGCAGTGCTCTGAAAGGGGCTTTAAACATCTTGCCTCCACCGAGGGAATCCGAGGTGCTCAGCTTTTCCTTCTGCCTTGATTGCAACACTCTGATTGGACCTTGTGATCCTGCTAGCCCTGCTCTGATAGGGGCAGTGCTCTGAAAGGTGCTTTAAACATTTTGCCTCCACCGAGGGAATCCGAGGTGCTCAGCTTTTCCTTCTGCCTTGATTGCAACACTCTGATTGGACCTTGTGATCCTGCTAGCCCTGCTCTGATGGGGCAGTGCTCTGAAAGGGGCTTTAAACACCTTGCCTCCACCGAGGGAATCCGAGGTGCTCAGCTTTTCCTTCTGCCTTGATTGCAACACTCTGATTGGACCTTGTGATCCTGCTAGCCCTGCTCTGATAGGGGCAGTGCTCTGAAAGGGGCTTTAAACACCTTGCCTCCACTGAGGGAATCTGAGGTGCTCAGCTTTTCCTTCTGCCTTGATTGCAACACTCTGATTGGACCTTGTGATCCTGCTAGCCCTGCTCTGATAGGGGCAGTGCTCTGAAAGGGGCTTTAAACATCTTGCCTCCACCGCGGGACGCGGTTGCGGGCGCGTGCCCGAAGGGGCGTGTCCAAAGGGGCAGGCCCTGCCCCTTTGGCGCCCCTTCGGCGCACTTGGGCATTAGAAGGAATACTTTATGGGAAAACGGAAGAAGAGCATTCCCCCGGCGGTTCAAACTAAAGATGGTAAGATTGTAGGTCCAATGGATGCTCATCTTCAAGTCGGGGGACTGCCTGCCTCAGCTCAGTTGGTTGAGAACACTTTGGAGGATATTTCCTCAGTAAGTACTGTTTCTCCTAGTATTTCTCCGCTTGGAAAGAAGTTAGTTCCGAGCAGTCATGAGGCTGTGTTTTTCCCAGCTTCTCCTTCCCCATTAGGTGATGTGGGGCAAGGAGAGCCTGGGTCTGTGCCACTCCCTTCCTCTTTTTTACGTACTGACTCAGCCTCTGTGGGTTTACCCCCTCCTCTTCCTACTCCATTAGTTTTTTCTCCGGTTGGTCAATTGAAAGCTCCCTCTACGGAGGTGTCTTTAAAGGACATTTGGGCGGTGCTTTCTCGCATTGAATTGACTTTGGGCTCTTCCCTACAGAGAGTATCAGATTTTTGTAAGGAGACAGTTGCAAAGCTATCCGATCAGGAATCTAGACTGTTGTCTGTTGAGAAAGTATTGGAGGTCCAGCGGGCCCAATTTCAAGTACAGCAAGGGGTGTTATCTACAATTGTTCAAGATGTTTCCTCTCTTCGTCGTCAGGACGAAATATTTGAGAATTCCCTGCGTTCGCGAAATTTGCGCCTGCTGAACTTTCCTCGCACACATTTTCTTTCACCTGAGATTTTGTTTCAGAAGTATTTAAAGGAAATATTATTGTTTACTGATCCTCACTTAGTAGCTTTATTGAATATTTACTATCTTGTTCCAGGCCGTACGGTTCAAGATGGAGAGGGGGGGGGGAGGGATGCAAATTGATCAATTGGCTTCTTCTACACTGGATGTTTCTGAGTTTTTGGAATCATCCAGTGATGAAATTTCTACACATGCAACTTTGTTAATTACCTTGGTAGTTGAGTCAGATAAAGGAAAAGTTCTTCGTGCTTATTTCAAGAGAAAATCTTAAAAGTTCTGTGGCCAGTGCATTCAAATTTTTCCGGATGTCTCCAGAGCCACTCAGCAGCGGCGTAAGGCTTTTTTGGAAGTCCGCCAGCGTGTTTTGGCTCTCGGAGCTCTGTTTTATTTAAAGTTTCCTTGCAAATGCCACATAATATTTCAGGGGAAAAATACATTTTTGTTGAAGTTGAACAATTGTTGGAGTTTTTGAAGGGTAAGGATTTGATTTCTTAATTGTATATTGGCCGTTTGACTGTTAGTGGAATTTATCACAGGTTACGATTGGGGGTTTTGTGTTTGTTTTTGTACTTTGACGCCTCCTTGATGTGGACTATTGACAATTGTAGAGTTATTTCTTATAGTCTTTGTTTTCTTGCTGTTCTTTTTATTATGTACTTTGGAATTATTATTGCAAAAAAAAAAAAAAAATCCAAGTGCACCACATCTTGGACTCTCCCACGATCCAACTCCCTGGTCACCCAGTCAAAGAAATCAATCAGATTTGGCTGGGAAGACCTGCCTCTGGTGAATCCATGTTGCCACCAATCCTGTAATCCATTGGACTCCAGAAACCTCACTATTTTCTCTTTTAGCAGAGTTTCCAATAATTTACTCACTACAGAGGTTAGACTAACCGGCCTGTAGTTTTCAACCACATCCTTACTTCCACTTTTGTGTAAAGGGACTGCATGTGCCTCTCTCCAGTCCTCTGGTACCACTCCCGACTCCAAAGAAGCATTGAAAAGGTCTGTCAGTGGAGCTGCTAGAATGTCCCCAAGTTCCTTCAGTATTCTCGGATGTATCCCATCCGGTCCCATTGCTTTGTCTACTTTTAGTTTAGCTAGTTACGCACGAACACAGTCTTCTGAAAATTGTTCGAGATCCCCGTCACTTCTGTTCCTATTTGTGGATGTTTTCTAAGGTCCTGCTCCTGGCCCTTCATCTATGAACACAGAACAGAAATACTTGTTAAGCAATTCCGCTTTATTCTCATCAGCTTCTACATATTCCTCCCCTTCACCCTTGAGTCTGACAATACCAGTTTTGCCCTTCCTCCTCTCACTAACATATCTGAAAAATGTCTTATCTCCCATTTTATTGCATTGGCTATTTCTTCCTTATCTTTGCTTTACTGACCACTTTGCTAGCTTCTTTATGGAAGCTATGGAATGAGGGGGCATAGGATGAAGGTGAAAGGGGATAGATTCAGGCGTAATATAGTAAAAGCTATTGGTGTAGCTAGGTTTAAAAAAGGTTTAGACAAGTTCCTGGAGAAGAGGTCCATAAACCATTATTAAAGAGAACCCGGAAAATGCACTGCTTGCCCTGGGACAAACATTGTGGAACCTGTGTGTCTTTTTGGGAACCTGCTAGGTACTTCTGACCTGGATTGGCCACTGTTGGAAACAGGATACTGGGTTTGATGGACCTTGGTCTAACCCCAATATGCCATATCTTATGTTCTTATGTAATCTAAGGAAATATTTCTTTATGGAAACAGTTGTGGTTGGGTGAAACCACCTCCCAGCAGAGACGAGAACTGTATGTGAATTCAAGAAAGCATTGGGCAAACATAGAGGACCTCCAAGGGAGAAGAAGTAATTTTAGTCCTTAGTAATTTGTATGGATGGGCAGACTAGATACGCCATATGCTGTCACTTTCTGTTTCTCTGTTTCTGCTGGTAAATGTATAATTAGCCTATCCTTATATTTTTTAAAGTTATATGGATAGTTTCAGCAGGGGCAGCTGAAGCGGGATGCGGAGCCATGTGCAGAGACTCATTATGGGGCCTCATGTGCTTAAATATTTGCATATTAACATACACTAATTTTTAGTAAACATGCCTATTAATGAATGTTTGGATAAAGAAAGACTACCAGATTTCTACATTATTATACTCACATGTCAACCTCCAGGCACATTAGGAAGTACTACAAACACTGCCCATTTAGAACCCATAGCAAACCTGCCATGTTAAAATAAATAAATATCATAACAGCACTATCAAGGCTCACAAAGCACCAAACCCTACCTATCAAAAGGCAACATTGCAAATATTAAACCAATACATCTCAGAGAATACCAATACATCTCCTACTGGGGAAAGAGAACAAGTGGCACTGTCAAATAGAAACCTCATGAACAGAATACCTCAGCTGGGTTACACATGTAGAACATAGACTGTCACCAAACAAAGAACAAGGGATCACAATTTAGAAATAGGAAGACAATAATTAAATTGGGAACCCAAAAGCCAAACTTGGAATGTACAACAATACTGGAGAAATATAACTATAAATTAATTTCCTCTTGTACTAAACAAAATGCAAAGATGCAATGAGGAAAGGTCCATAAACCACTATTAAAAAGGGACCCAGGATATCAATGCTTGACCTAGTACAAGCACTGCAGAACCTGTGTCTTTTGGGGAAACTGCTAGGTACGTATGACCTAGATTGGCCACTGTTGGAAACAGGATACTGGGCTTGATGGACCTCGGTCTGACCCAGTATGGCATTTCTTATGTTCTTATGTTCTTAACGATGCACATTTCCCAGGGCAGACATATTCCAGTTAATAATAAATTCAAAATAAAAAAAAGATTTTTCTACCTTTTTGTTATCTGAGCATTTTATTTTTCGGTTGCAATTGCTCCAGTCACGTTTTTCTGGTTTCTTAATGTCTTCTGCTCACTCTCCATTGTCTGCTGTCCATTTGTCTTTTCTTCTCTCTTCTAGAGTTTTTCCATTCTCTCTCTATATCTGCTTTAACATACTGATCTTTCCTCTTTTGCTTTTACCTCCATTTCTTTCTTTATTCCTTTTTCATCCACTCAAATTTCATCCTTCCATCCTCGATCCCCACTTACTTTCCCAGTACCCGGCCAATCGTAGATTTTTCTTCCCTCCCACACAAAATACCTTTCCCCCTCTCCATCCACACTCCCCCAGCCCCATCCCCTTCTATTCCTCCCCCAACATCAGCTCCCTTCTAGTTCCAGCCCCACCTAGCATCTGGTCCCTTCTAGTCCCATTTTCCCATCCCCCTGCTGATATAAGCCCATTTTGAGTCCTAGCCCCCCATCAGCCCATTTCCAGTCCAAGCTCTCCCATCAGCCCATTTCCATTCCTAGCCCCCCATTAGCCATTTCCAGTCCTAGCCCCCCATCAGCCCATTTCTAGTCCTAGTCCCCCATCAGCCATTTCCAGTCCTATCCTAGTCCCCCCATCAGCCCATTTCCAATCCTAGCCCCCCCATCGACCCATTTACAGTCCTACAGCCCCTTCTGAAGATCTCTGCACCTGTCTAGCTTGAGATGGAGCTGGGGAGGTCCGAAGTCCTGGCTCACCTCTTCACAGTGCCAGAGTGAAGAGCAGTGTGTTCCTTCACTCCTGAAGCTGTGTTCTCCTGAAGCGCACTGGCGTGCTGGAAGTTAAAGGGCATTTCCTGTTTCCTGGGAGTCAGCAAGCTTCAGGAGAACACAGCTGCTGGATGCTGTTCTTCACTCCAGCACTGTGCTGAGGTGAGCCAGGACTTCAGGCCTCCCCAGCTCCCTCTGAAGCCAGCCAGCCCTGCAAACCGAACACCATGTGTAGAATGGAGTTGGTGCGATGCCCCCTGACGTGCTGGGCCCTGTGCGAACAACATTCTCACACAATGGATGGGCTGGCCCTGAGTGTTTCAGTCATTTAAATCCCTATTGGGACCTCCATAGAAAAGTAGGCTGGGTTTGGGGAAGGGCAAGTGCAGGCCAAAAAATTATCCTGATTGCGGCGATATTCAGCTGCTGTGTTTAACTTAGCCAGTGACTGTGCTGGTTGAATATTGACCACACACGGCCATAAAGCTGTTGTTATCATTGTTTGACTGTCTAAAAGTCAGTAATGACATGAGCTCTGTGACAATCTATTCCCATATGCTAGGCTGATAGTTGTATGATAGCTAGTTTATCTTACTGTCCCTCTGGTGGAGAAAGTCATTGTGCAAAGCTTTCAGTCCATGCTTGCTTGGTTCATTGGCTAAAAAAAGCCTTTTTTAACACACTTGCACCACCATGAAAAATAGAATGTAGAGATCAGACAGCACTCTTTTGGTAGCTGATGTCAGGTGATAACAGTGGAATGATGTGATATTTCTCAATCTTCTCTGCACTTTGGGATTTCTTGATAACATTAGTTTCCTTACGGCCCAATATTCAGCGTCGGCAGCTGTCACTGCTAAAGCGACTAGCCGCTGGCACTGAACTTAAAACCCAGATATTCAATGCTGGAGTCCTATCCAGGCTCTGGCATTGACTATCCAGGCTGCCCAGATTGGCGCGAAGCTTCTCGGGCAGCAGCAATAGTCATCCCCTGCCCGATTAGCTTCTGCGGCAAGAGTTAGGCCAGGATCTCCTGCGCCTGACATTTGCTGCGTGTTGCTAACCGGGCAGCAGCTCAATATCGCCTCTGCCTGGTTAGGAATGGGTGCTGTCCCAGAACGCCCCTGGTACACACAGATGCCGATAGGTTAGCATTGGGGTACACAGCAGCAGCCACGAATATTCAGCAGCACTATGTTAATACCACCGAATATCCCACAAAGCGGCATTTACATGGCTTATAGATCTGCAAACCATGCAAATGCCTTTCAATATCCCCCTTAGTTTTTAATTTTGTTCTTCTTGGCTCCCAAAAAGGTTTAGTTATCAATGTAACCAAAAAATGCAAATTAATTTTGTTTTTGTGAGAAATGTATATGGATAAATCACATGCATATTAATGGCAACACTTATATTCTGAAAACCAGATTTGTTGAATGGCCTTAAAGACTATGGTTGAAAACCACTACAAGGCTGCCGACTATCAATGCACAATGATTTCAACATATTGTAGGTGAATGGCTTTATCTCAGTGCTACTTCAAAAAAAGTAGTACTCTCTGTCTACTGTTCAATATTTTTAATAAAAGTACTCATAGTAAGGTGTAATAATTACCCAGTATCTTTTGTTGCTATTAGTCATTCTTGAAATCCTTTAAGAGCTTTTCCCCTTGCAATTCCCTTGAATCCCTTCAGGACATCAACATCAATAGAAGAGTTACAAAACTGTCTTCTGTATATCAGATCTGATTGTTTCATCATGGCAATGATGTCACAAATGATGTCACAAACATCGTCTGAACCAATCATATTCCAGCCCTTATGAGGAGTCTGTCTGACACCTTTCTTTGCCTGGATGCCTCAAAAGAATTAAAGGGGAGACACTTAAATAAGAAAAAATATAATAAACGAATAGTATTTTTTCTAAGTGATGCAGCTAGGCCAATTCTACTTCTTGTGTGCTATGAACACTATACAAAATTCACAGCTTTCTTTAAAATTATAATAAAAAATCTCTTGTATTGTACTGGATCAGATAACATTCTGACTTTTGCTTTTTTTTTTTTATCAAGGAGAAAAGAAAACGGACTGTGGCTTAAAATCTCCCCTGGCTTTCCTTTCCTTCTTATCTTTGCTTCCCCTGCTTGCTGCGTGCCTTGTCTTGTTTTTCTCTTGGGTATTCCGTTAACCCAATTGATTGGTTTGTTTTAAATAGCTCTTGCTACTGAGTCATTACTAACTGCTGCTGTATAATTCATTGATAGAAATATTGGCCGACTGGCAGACAGAGGTATTGACTTTCGTGCATTAACCCTTTGGGTGACTGCAGACTGCCATTGTGTGCATCAGAGTGTAGGAACATGCTCCTTGGTTCTAGAAACAAAATACGTGATGTGTAAGAATGTGATCGCAAAACCGCTGGCTAGCAATGCACAATGGTTTTTGTGTTTAGTTTTGCGATACCGCCCGGTGATTTGTAGATTCAGTCACCATCTGAAAGGAGGAAATTTCCTTCAGCCAGGGGGTTCACCTCTGTGTATGTTTCCAAAAGTCAGGGTGATAAGACATAAAAGAGAATGAGAGGAGGAAAAGAACTTAATTTAAAACCAAAATGCTGCAGATTGCTCAGTGTTCGTACTTCAAGGCAATTCTGCTCAGTGTGTCTCTTCCTCTGTGAAGTGTGAGTAGCCTCTCCTTTCCTTTAGAACAGGGGTGGGGAACCCTGGTCCTGGAGAGCCGCAGACCAGTCAGGTTTTCGGGATATCCCTAATGAATATGCATGAGATATATATGCATTAGAGATATCCTGCCAACCTGACTGGTTTGTGGCCCTCCAGGGCTGGATTTGGAGACCCCTGCCTTACACCTCTGTCATTTAAGATTGTGAGTGGGCAAGGTGCAGATGTCCAAGACATCAAAAAGGTTAGATAGAATGTGTCACATTCCTCCTCGATTCTCACCACCACCAAAATATTGTCTATTAGACAACTTTTTGGTGGTGGTGAGAATCGAGGAGGAATGTGACACATTCTATATACCCTTTCGATGTCTAGGACATCTGCACCTTGCCCACTCACAATCTTAAATGACAGAGGTGTAAGGCAGGGGTCTCCAAATCCAGCCCTGGAGGGCCACAAACCAGTCAGGTTGGCAGGATATCTCTAATGCATATATATCTCATGCATATTCATTAGGGATATCCCAAAAACCTGACTGGTCTGCGGCTCTCCAGGACCAGGGTTCCCCACCCCTGCTTTAGAACATATACAATGTTTTAGGAGGTTATGATTAGCCTTGCGGTTTCTTTCTGTTCCTTTGGGATTCCAGCTCATCTGAACTCACTTCTCTTGCACTATGTGGGTGCAACTACCTGGGTTATTTTCCTACTTATTTTTCTATCCTTTTCTCAACTCAGCCCAGCCATTGTAGCAACAGCTCCCATGAGACCCACTGTCGCAAAATGCTGCTTTCTCCATAACCTGGCTAATGTGGATCCTAAGTGTCTCCATTTAGCGATGACAGACACTCTCTGCAGCATCCCCAACCCTGGCTGGCCCCAGGAGCAGAAGTGATGATGGTGAATTGAAGCCACGTCCTCTGCATCGACATGTGCAGCACTTATCACTGAGCCAACGAGTTGGCCCCAAAATAGACATTTTAAAGAAGATTTAGTAATAGCTCTTCACTGAAAACAACTTGAAATGATTTCTATTCCATTCAGCAGGTGTTTCTGTCTTTCTCTTTTCACTGATATGATTATTGATCTCTGAAAACACTTCTATGTCCATGGACCAGCTGTGGGGATTAAGTATTTAGAGAAAGGGTAGGAGCTGACTCAGGTTGCAAGTGCTGTGCTTTGCCATGCGGAAAGTCTTTGGTTCAATCCTCATATTAGGCTTTCTGCTCCCCAACTCATTTGGAGCTGGGAATGCTGTGGAGTCAGTGTTCACAGCCTCTATGTGAGAGGGAGTTGTGGTTATTGGTTAAGTGGCTGGATTCAGGGCCTATGATTTGCAGGATTCCAGAAAGAGGTCTGGTGCATGACTTCCAGCTGACTGTCAGTGTATTGACCAGACTAGGTATGTTTGGGTTGGGGCCACAGCGGCGGGATTCAATCTGAACAGGAACAGGTTTGGCTCGATCCCACCATTGAAGAACTGAGTGGGTGGCAGCACGACATGCATTTCCATTGCTGGTGCCACACGTTCAGGCTGCTGGTGGCCACCACAGGGCAGCAACTCCCCAGTGGCCCAGCGGCCCGATCCCCCCACCTGCTAGTGGTTTGTCGGTATCTGGGGCTTTTCCCCAATACTGCGGTCTCCCGATGCCATCAAACCACTGGCAGGAGAGGGGATTCCCACCAGTGCAGCGCTGGGATCAGGATGCCATTTTTGGCAGGAACCGGTTCGTGCAAAACGGGTCAAACCAGCTGAATCCCACCACTGGTTGGGGGACATAAAATAAGAAAAAACATCCCAGGTAGTTGTGAATGAAGGCTCATGGAGCCAGATTCCAACCCTGGTTTCGACAGAGCTGAACAGGGATAGCGCTATCATTGGGCAGAGTGAGGCAGTTGCATCAGGTGGCAAATTATGGGGGATGACAGCAAGTGTTCCCAAAACACCACTGCAGGCTGCCTTGCTTTGCCTCAGGGTGGGAGGGGGCTATTTTTTCTCTTCCTCTGGATCACCCCGCAAGAACCATGCTGATGTTGTTGCTCCTACTGTGGGGGAGTGGGGGAGTTAGTTAGAAGAATCCATGAAAGCTGCAAAGAGGCAGCAACTCGGCATTAAAAGTAAAAGACAGCATTTGAGTCTGTGCACATACACGGAGTGTGCCAGTCTTGCCCTCCTCCCCCAGAAACAGGATGTCTGCATTAGAGGGGATGGGCCTGACAGATCATAAGCACATGCTATCTTTTCCTTTTACGGGTGGCAAAGGAAAGGAAGGTCATGGAAAATACTGCAGGAAGGGAAGTGAGAGGAGATGCGGTATCTGGGAGCAGATGGGGGAAGGGAGAGGAAAGTAGAAGAGATATTGCAGTTTGACCTGACACTGGGGGAATGGGACATGAAGTGAGATGCTGCCCCCAGGGCAGGGAATGGAAGTAAGGAGCTGATACTGGACCTGGGTGGGGGGAGCTGAGAAGGTATATGAGAAGGAGATACTGGACCTACAAGGGGTGGGAAGGGAAGCAAGGTAGGGATGCAAGGGGTGGGAAGGGACGCAAGGTAGGGATGCAAGGGGTGGGAAGGGACGCAAGGTAGGGATGCAAGGGGTGGGAAGGGAAGCAAGGTAGGGATGCAAGGGGTGGGAAGGGACGCAAGGTAGGGATGCAAGGGGTGGGAAGGACGCAAGGTAGGAATGCAAGGGGTGGGAAGGGAAGCAAGGTAGGGATGTAAGGGGTGGGAAGGGGGTGGGAAGGGAAGCAAGGTAGGGATGCAAGGGGTGGGAAGGGACGCAAGGTAGGGATGCAAGGGTTGGGAAGGGAAGCAAGGTAGGGATGCAAGGGGTGGGAAGGGAAGAAAGGTAGGGATGCAAGGGGTGGGAAGGGACGCAAGGTAGGGATGCAAGGGGTGGGAAGGGAAGAAAGGTAGGGATGCAAGGGGTGGGAAGGGAAGAAAGGTAGGGATGCAAGGGGTGGGAAGGGAGGCAAGGTAGGGATGCAAGGGGTGGGAAGGGAAGCAAGGTAGAGATGCAAGACGAGGGAAGGGAATCAAGGTAGAGATGCAAGGGGTGGGAAGGGACGCATGGTTGGGAGGCACGGGTTGGGATGGGAAGCAAGGTTGGGATGCAAGGGGTGGGAAGGGATGCAAGGTAGGGATGCAAGTGGTGGGAAGGGACGCAAGGTAGAGATGCAAGGGGTGGGAAGGGACGCAAGGTAGGGATGCAAGGGGTGGGAAGGGAAGCATGGAGGAGATGCAAGGGGTGGGAAGGGACGCAAGGTAGGGATGCAAGGGGTGGGAAGGGAAACAAGGTAGGGATGCAAGGGGTGGGAAGGGAAGCAAGGTAGGGATGCAAGGGGTGGGAAGGGAAGCAAGGTAGGGATGCAAGGGGTGGGAAGGGAAGCATGGAGGAGATGCTGGACCATTGGGGTGAGTGGATGGTGGGAAGGGAAGAAAGGAGAAGATACTGAGCCTAAGAAGAGGGAAGAGAAGCAAGGGGGAGATGCTGGACACCAGTGTTCTCTCCAAGGTGGGCAGAAGTCCTCCACCAGCATGCCTACCAGTGGTGCAACAATATTGTGGTTTTGATCACAAAGGGCAGGCAAGTTCTTCAGAAATCCCATCAGACTTACCCCTTGACAACTGACACCATGATATTCCCGCACGATTCCAAGTGGTAGGAATACAGGTGAGGACTCCTATGCACCTTAGAGGGAACATTATTTGACATGGAGGAGAGCTAGAGAGAGAGAGAAAGAATGAGGGAAAATGCTGGATATGGGAGGGATTAGAGAAAAGGAGAATTAAAAATTGAGGGGATATGCTGGGCATGGAGGAAGAGGGAGGGAAAGGAGGAGATGCTGGGCATAGGAAGGAAAAGAGAGACAGAGGGCACATAGAGGGAAGAGAAAGATGCTGGGCACATAGGAGGAAGAGAGAAATGGGAATCTGGGCATGGGGTAGGAAGAGAGAAAGTGAAAAAGAAGGTAGATGCTGGGCTTTGAGGAAAAAGAGTAGGGAGACTTAGTGAAAAGCTGGGGAATGGGATGGAAAGCTGCAGGTAGAAGAGAGAGCTTGAAGACTGAATGGTAAGAAGGGAGTGAAATCTGAATAGACAGATAGAAAAATTTTTGAATAGAAAAGAACTGAAAGTAAAAGATCAATGTCAGAGATGGATATAGGGGAGGATATGGACAAGATGTGAGGAAAGAAAATAAATGCCAAATGGACAGGTGACCTTGGAAACAACGTTAATAGAAGGCAACCAAAGAAAAAAGCAGAAACCAGAGACTGGGACCAACATGATCTGAAAATCACCAATCAACAATGGTAGAAAAATACATTGTATTTTCAATTTAGTGATTGGAACACATTCATATTTAGACTATAGAACTGCTGCCTTTAAATTTTGCACAATACAAGAGGAAATGCAGTGCTTTTTCCATTTTTCTGGTGTTGCACTGCATGCAGTATGGCTTCTTAGGATTTTAATTTATTGTCTAGATATTTTTATTTTCAGTTTGTGGTCATTTATTCTGTACTTTGATTAGAATCTATTCTGTTTGTGACAGAGGCCAAGTATTCAGTTATCATGAAGTTTCTATGCAGGGTCGATGTTAGGGGCTGCAACCAGGGCAACTGCCTTAGGCCTCCAGAACACAGAGAGCCCAACACCCTGCCCAAAACTGAAGAGGGCATAGCCTGCTTTTGTGCACCCTCTGACCTTTCTGCTCTTGGCCCTTGAATCTCTAACACTGACCCTGTTTCTATGCAAGGATCTGACTTGTTCATTTTATCTAATAGGCATATTGATGTTCTAAAGTTCACGGCAACATTTACAGATTTACAATGTTACCTTTTCCTAGATAAAGCCCATGTGTGATTTCTGGGTGTTAGTGCTCTTATGGTATGGTAGATTACTTCTGTAGGTCCTGAGTGACTTGTAAGGTTTTATATTATTTCCCCATATGCCTGGTTTTGGTGAGGGTTTATGTTGCTGTTACTGAGATGATATCAGAATCAGACTTTTCTTATATGGTGAGTTCTATAGGGAAATGTCCCAATTATGCTCTCCACCTATTTTCAGTTAAGGAGGGCTTCTGTAGATTCAGAATATATAGTTTCATTTAACATTGACAGTTCAATGTACAGGGTTGGAGTTCAGTTTTTTTTTTAAAGTAGAGTCTTAGCTAAATAATCTGCTATGATATTTGTTGAGTATAACCAGGGTTTACAAAATTTTCATTTTTTTCTATTATGTAGCCTGGTAATATAAGCTGGGTTTCTTCTTTTTCTTGCCTGACCAGTTTTCTGAGTGAGGGGATCACCACCTTGCTCCCTGAGTAAGATCTGAGGGGGCCCTCCCTTTCGGGTGCTTTGGATAGGAGTGCTGATACCACACGTCAGGCATCAGATTGGTTTAAGCCACCCCTGGATCTGCAAACATAAAAGAGAATGAGAACTGCTGAGTCAAAAAAGCAAGAGGATGAAGAGCAACAAGGTTAAAGAAAGGATGGAATGTTATCAGTCATGAGTTTCTGAGCACATTCCTTTGAATTACAACTCCCAAGTATGATCTCATAATTGTCTTCCGTAAAAATATTTGCATGATTCCTTCCAGTAGCCTCATTTAATTGTTCTACAAAATAAGCTTGAAACACTTTCTGTTTCAGATTCACATTTACCTAACCATGTTTTGATCTCCAATGGAATACATTTCCAACTCATTTCATGGAAAGTTAAATGCAGATCGACCTGTGTAGTTCAAGAAACCAGGCAGGTTTCCACTTGCAAATTCAATACCAGTGTTGCTCCATAGATCAAGTGGCAGAGGTCCCTCGAGAGGGATACGGTCTGTCTCCTGTTGGAAGACGGAGTTTGTCTGCTCCGCTGCCAGGTCTGCAATATGAGTCGACCCCTCTAACCTGCCGTTCTTGCCTAGTGATACTTTGCATTGTGTTTTTCTGTCTGCAGACAAAGCTGCCTTGTGCAGAAATATAGCTAAGCTAAGAGCCTTTATGCCCAGTCCTGCCTTGGAGGGATGGAAAAAGGGAGTAGGCTGGTGATTGTGCTTTCACCTTGCAATAATATAACTTATTTTACTCAAACCTTTGGTTAGTGGCACCTTTTCTGGATTTAATGTGTTTCACTCTTTTTATCGCTGGAGACAAATCAATGGACCCAATGATGTAAATATGTTTTACACTATTCTGTTTTTAAATTTGTTTTAAGATTTTACTATATTAATTTATCATTTTGTTGTAATTTGGTGTTGTGCATGTAAAGCCATACCTCATCTAGCATGGTAGATAGCGTGGGCAATATTTGTATTTGAATTTAGCTCACTCCTCTCCAGTAGCTGTTTAAGGCGAGTTACATTCAGGTACCATCAGTAATAGACCCGCCAAGCAAGGCTGGCCCAAGGGTTTCTGCCATCCCAGGTAAAAGCCCCGGCTACACCGCTTCCTCCTTCAGAACGGAGCTGTGCTGCCACCCCCCGCTCTCACCGATTCTGTCGGTGGGACAGCTTTGCTTGGCATGGCGTCGGCAGTGCCAGCAACGGCCCGTGTCAGAACATATGCTTTGGCACACATGACCTGCCGCTTCTGACCCCCTCTGACAGGAAGTTGTGTGGATGGGCCGGCCCTGCTGCTGAGTAAATAAATGCATCCAGTCTGTAGAGAACTGGGAGTAGAAAACAGTCTTGAGCTGGGCAATTTTCAAAGCCATTTCTGTTCATATAGCAAGGTCTTATGCTCAGAAATGAGAGCTTTGAAAATTGCCCACCCTATCTGCAGGTATACTTATGCACACAGGGCCCAATATTCAGTCTGCGGTGGTCAGCGGCTTTAAAGAAAACTAGATGATGTGGGCAAAAGTGAAAGTAGATACGTACTCAGCGCCGGAATCCAGATGTCCTCCGGAGCTGATTATCCAGTTTCAGTGCCGACCTGTATGACTATCTGGACAGCGGCGATATTCAGTTGCTCTCCAGATAGCTGAACTGCATAAAGTTAGGACATCTATTGAAATGACTTAACTTTATGTGAGCACTTATCCATTAGCAGACTGGAAATTGCCACTAACTGGAGAAGTGCTGGGACGGCCCCACCCATGAGCCACTCTGGCTCTGTCCAGACAGGGCTGAAGTGGTTAAAGGAGATACTCAGATACTGTTCAGTTAGTGCCACTGAATAATTCTCTCGGCGGGTTTTATCCAGCCAGCTGGTCTTGCTGACCAGATAAACCAGCCCATAGGTTTTGTCCAGAGATGAGTAGGTCTTCCTGGGAGTCTAGTAAGGAAAAGAATATACTTACGTGCATACTGTTAGATTTCCAGATGTATGTGCACAAGTTTACATGGGAAAAGTGACCACACAAGAGCATGTGCAGGCTTCTGCATATACTTTTGTCGATCCAGAATCGATGTAAAGCTCGATGTCCCCACAGACTTCACAGAGAGATGCACTTTGTCCTCTGAGGGGGCAACTTGTAAATCTTATGCAAAAGTGTAAAATCTGCAGAGAGTTTTCACTGCAAACTTTGTACCAATTTTCAAGGGAAAAGACTTTCCCTTTGAAAATCACCTTGGCAGAAGTATTCACAGAAATTTGCACTTGTTTGTGTGGGTATTTTTTCCAGGTAAAATTCTATGTAAACTTTTGGAAATATACAAGTGTCAGTGTAATATCTGCTCCTACAAATGCTCCTCTATGCATACATAAACCTGTTCCTACAGTGGACTACTGAGTGTTTGGAAGAGAATATTACTGGGACTAGACAGCCTTATCCTGCCCACTCTGGTCACCCAAGGAAAGGCAGCATCCAAGAAAATGGGCAATGTAGGCCTGCGCTGGTGTGACATCATGGTGGCAAGCTGTAGCTTTACCAACATATACCTCTTGGCTACAGCTCCTAAACGTTGTCATGAGGTAGACAGCACTGAGCCTGGGATAATAAAGGGAAATGGAAAAGAAGAGCTTACCTCACAGCCACATGAACAGTTAATACATTCAGGTTGCAGAGAAGCAAGGAATGGAGAAACAAACTTTCCTCATAGCATTGGTGACGCAGTAGAAACTCAGAGTCCTAATCATGCTCACCTGAGGAAAGAATCACGTACAACGTACAACAGTAAGGGAGATAAAACCAGGTGGGAAATCCCACAGAGAAGGCAGAGTCAGGGAGGCGAGAGGAGTCAGATTCAGAAGGGGATTGAGACTCAGGAGCAGACACAGAGAGACATGCTCTCATGGAGAGAGAGGGCAGAGTGGAAGCAAGCTGTTGAACCAGAGAGTGCTGGGAGAAGCAGTGCAAGAGACTTCCAAGCCAGAGGGGTCTTCGTGCTGGGGAAGGCAACCAAGCAGGTAGAGAGCAAACGTCACACCCAGGAAAGCTCACTGAAGCCAGGAAGTGATTACAGCTCAGCTAAGCCTAATGCTTGGAACTCCCGGAGAAAGGCAGGAAGAAGCCCTGGCTAACAGAGGAAGGGCTGGAAACTCTCTATACCAGGAAGAAAGATAAGTACCCTGTTTTCTACAGAGGGAAGGAAGTGGGTCCTTTTATAAAGAGCCAAGCTTACAGTGTGTTAGAAAATCCTTATTGGAATGGGTATTGGAAAGAAACCCCAAGCACAGCTCCTTATGTCCATGTCTGCACAGAACAGTCTCCTCTCATAGAAACTGAGCTCTCTCAGGGGCAAGGTTGTGAAACCAGCAATGCTGAAACATGGTGCCCGTTTACAGGACCAGGTCCTGATTTGATGCAGTGGGAAAGTTCAAACCCAGAGATTATTCCAGAACCCATGGATTGTGCTCTATGTATTTCTGACGAGATAGACTCGCTATGTTAAAAAACAAGAAGAAGCATTGTTATCGTTTGAAAAGCTTTTATTTTTCTGTGAAGCAACAGTTTATTTTGTTACCATTATCTGCTGTATCCGGAAGGCAATCCTCAAGGGAAGGGGAATAAAGCCAAGCTTTAATTATACTTGGACACACGACTACAGAGTATTCCTTTAAGAAACAGAGCTATATCCCATATCTAGGCGGGCGCCTAAGGAGGGTATAGTCTCACAATGTATACCATAGAATAGAGAAGGATGAAGGAAGATATGATAGAGCTTCAAATACCTCAAAAATATTAATCATACACAAGAAGCAAGTATTTTCCAGTGGAAAGAAACTGTTAGAACAAGAGAAACTTAGGGGCTTGTTTACAAAGCCGCGGTAGCGGTTTGCGATCGTAATCGGAGCCGCGGCCCCATTGATTTCAATGGGGCCGCGGCTGCGATCGCGATCGCGAACCACTACCGCGGCTTTGTAAACAAGCCCCTTAGAAACAGAAAAATGACAGCAGATAGACAATATCCACTCTGCCCTTCCATACCAGCTACTAGGCTTTATAGTCCTTTTTTTTCTCTTCCAGACTTAGGAGTAACATAAGAAATATATTTCTGCATAGAAAGAGAGGCAGATGTTTGAAAGAACTTCCCATTGGGGATGCTGAAGATCAAAGCTAGCAGAATTTGCAAAACCAGAAGAAGAGCACAAAGGATCCTTAGTTATGAGAATATGAAGGTGAAGTCTAACATTGAATAGATTCTGCACTATTGTGTCATAGTTTTTAACGTCGATTACATATTCTCTTTTTTCATGCTTAGGTTTTGTTTCTAACACAGATTATATCACAATGCTCCAAAAACTTTAACTGTTAATTAATTCCTACCCATGAGAAGCTGCCAACACTGCGATGTGGTGTTCCCACATAATGCAATCATATGAATAAGAACACATTCTAGATTTTCAAAGACTAGGATAATAAATATCAATTATAATCAAAAGAACAGAATGAGTGGTATAAAAGGTCGCCGAATAATAGCAATTGGTCTCTGGTTCTTGAATCATGATAAGGAAAAACAGACTTAGCTTTAGAAAAATATTCCGTCACTGGATAGTGCCAGAGGGTACTGAAGAAAGCTTAAACATACATGGATAGTAAGATTTTCCTTGTGTTTACAATTAACTTTTGTATTGCACAGTCTAACTGCTCCTTCCTTATAGTAGTACCTGGTTATTGCAATATTTATTTATTTACTTCATTTACAACTTGCCTACTCTGCAAAAGAGCCCAAGGCAATGGACAATATTAACATATGGCACAGTAAACAAACATGTATTTAACATGAGTATAAAATAATCAATATCAAAACATCTTAGAAAACCAAAATAAAATAAACATCTTCTTACACCTGCCAGGAAGATGATGCATATGTAAGGCCAGAGCCGCAGATCAGGAAGGCCAAGAATATCATATTGCTGAATCCTGCCAGCTCACTAAGCACATATCACTCTACTGGTCACTACCCATCATTCCCTAAGGGATTCCATAAGGGGAATCCCCTTTGATTTGCCCCTTCAGGAGTGACTTGCCCAAGAGTAATCCACCGCTGAGGAAGGACTTCTTTAAGGTGACCACACGAAAGGGAACCAGCCTGAATACACCTTCTGATGGGGGAAGGGGGAGATGAATAGAAAGAGCTTCCCCTTTCCTGGGTCTCAACTGAGGGTGAAATCACTCTCCATGGTAGCTCTCTTCTTCAAGATAGCCAGGAGTGACATCACCGGAGAGGGCAGGGCACCAGCCACACCAGGATCAGAGCAAGTACAAATGTCAGCAGGGACCAGGGCAATGCAGTACCTAGCCCTGTGCGAGCAGTGCGGCCGCACAGGGCGCAAAGGGTTAAGGGGCACATTTCGGTTGTCTGCCATTGCCTGCCATCACCACTTTTTCTTCTCTCAGCGGTGGCAGGCAATGGCAGACAGCTGAAATGCACCCCTTAAGCCTTCTCACGGCATGCTAAGCAGGTCTGGTCCCTCCGGGAGGTACCAGACCTGCTTAGCGTGCCGGCGACTTGCACATTGGGAGCACCTCTTCTCTCCCGTCCCCATAAAATGGCTAGATAAAGGTGTGGTGGTGGGGGGCGGGGTGCGCCCAAGTGCAAGTCGCACAGGGTGAATTTCACGATCGGTATGGCCTTGGACCAGGGAATGGTTTGAGGACACCCTTTGATGGGGGGGGGGACTCTTATCCATATGTGCACCTGAAGGAGGCAGCAGATAAAGAGCTACTGACTTTCCCGTTTTCTTTCTGAGATATTCCCCTCCTGGAGGGGCTGCTGACTTGACTCTGATTTTCTAGGGACCCTCTGCCTCCTTGGCAGTCTGCTAACCCTGGAACAATTAAGTAAATTATTCAAAGTACATCCTTAATTAACCTTATCTGTATTCTCCCATTATTATCACATTCCTCTATGACCAGTATTTTCCTTTTGATCAGGTTAAGCCTTCCCAATTCCCAGCAGCGTTCTGCTCGCTCCCTCTGGGGACCACAACTCCTAGCAATCTCTGTTTTTCTCATTATCTCTCTCTTATGGTGGTATTGCCAAGGAAAGTCCCATCTTACTACTCTGTTATGTATTTTTGAAGGTGTGAATAGACAGGTAGACAAAGGTGAGTCGGTTAATATAGTGTATCTGGACTTCAGAAAACCTTTGACAAGGTCCCTCATGAGAGACTTTTGGTAAAATTAAAAAGTCATGGGATAGGAGGCAGTGTACTATTGTGGATCAGGAACTGGTTAAAATATATGAAGCAGAGGGTAGGGCTAAATGGCCAGTTTTCACAATGGAGAAAGGTGAATAATGGAGTACCCCAGGGATCTGTGCTGGGTCCGCTGCTTTTTAACATATTCATAAATGACCTAGAAATGGGAATAATGAGTGAGGTAATCAAATTTGCAGATGACAAAATTATCCAAAGTTGTTAAAACCCATGAGGATTGTGGAAAATTGCAAGAGGGCCTTGATAAATTCGAAGATTGGGCATCCAAATGGCAGATGAAATTTAATATTGGCCTTATGAAACTCTGCTTGGTATATAGGCCCCCAAACCAAAAACCAGACTGCATTGACTCTCTCATTGAACTCCTCAGCTCCTCAACTGAACAACACCCTATAATGATGCTAGGAGATTTCAACCTTCCCTCACTACCAACATCGGAATCTAAACTATTCTTTGACACTATCTCTGACATGGAATATCATCAAATAATAAACACATCTACACACATCAAAGGTGGAACTCTTTATCTTGTCCTTCTCCCTAACTCACTCTTCAAGCTAATCAACCCAAACTCAGTTGAATGCACCCAGATACCCTGGTCAGATCACCACATTATTAAACTAAACCTTACATATCCATCCACTAATAATAACAATCACATCAGAAATGTCCCAACCACAAGATTTAAAAAGTTTAACAATGATGAATTTATTGACTTAACAATCCCCCACCTCGTTACAACAGAGACGAATTTAGATGACACTGTCAAAAACTGGCATGACACCATCTACAATGCCGCTAAAACTAATCAAATACACAAAAAGAGCAACCACTCTAACACCAATGCCAAACCATGGTTCAATACTACACTAAAACAGATGAAAAGGAACCTTAGAAAACTAGAACATAACTGGCGTAAATCCAAATTGGCGATACACAAAGAAATATACAATAATCTACTCACTAAATACAAAGAAACCTTGGACAGCACAAAAAAAGAATATTATGCCAAAATACTCTCAAAATCATATAACAGACCAAGAGAGTTATTCTCCATTGTCAGAAATTTAACCAACCCCCAAACTTCTGACAGCGAAATCACTGACATCTCAGTTCAAACTTTAGCCCACCATTATCAAAACAAAGCAAAATTGCCACCAATGCCTATATACACTATCATCTCATCACATCAACATACAGATGAATGGTTAGAGTTCCATCCCATAACTAAAGAGACACTAAAAAACATCATCACTGGCCTCAACACCACAACATCTTATCTAGATCCATGTCCAGTAACATGGATAAAAAACACACTACCAATTTTATTGCCCTACATTCTCTCAATAGTAAACCTCTCACTTACACAAGGCTACCTCCCACCATCTCTTAAACATGCACAAATCCGGCCAATCCTCAAAAACAGCAAACTGGATAAAACATCCCCAACGTCATATATAGACCATCTCAAGCATACCTTTTTTGGCCAAAATAATTGAAAAAGTAGTTCAATTACAGACACAAGATTTTCTAGACTCATCCTACCCTCTTGATGAGCAACAATATGGCTTTCGGCCCCGCCATGGAGTGGAAACACTCCTCACAGTTTTAATAGATGCGCTCCTAAGAGAGATTGACAATCCTAAACAGGCATTTATTCTACTGTTCATCGACATATCAGCTGTGTTCGATAGCGTACACCACACAATAATGCTCAATAACTTAAAACAAATAGGAATAAACTCTACAGTACACAAATGGTTTTCATCCTACCTAACTGATAGAACGCAAAATGTAAGAATTGGAAATCAAAACTCTACCACCTACAAACAAGAAATTGGATTACCTCAAGGTTCAGCGCTGTCAGCTCTACTTTTCAATATTTACATAAAACCAGTCTGCAACATTTTCAAAAGCTTCGGAGTACGATATCATCTCTACGCAGATGATATTATGCTATATATTCCATTCACAATTCCCAACCTACCGCTTCAACTCTTATCGGACTGCTATAATGAAGTCACAACTTGGCTAAAAACACAAAACCTCCACATCAATCACGCTAAAACCGAAGTTCTAATTGTAACCAAGAACAGAACCTATATCCCTCCATCACACATAAGACTCCAAAACCAAGAAATCAAAATAAAAAAGGAAATAAGATATCTAGGTGTTATACTAGATACACACCTTACGATGGAAACACACATCAGCAATACCATAAAGAAAATCTATTTCAAACTTAAAACTCTCAAACAACTTCGTCCACTAGTTTTCACACAGGACTTTATCAACATAATACAAGCCACAATAACCCCTCACTTTGACTTTGCCAATCTAATCCTAATAGGCTTAACAAAACAAAGCATTAAACGATTGCAATTCGCACAAAATGCTGCAGCCAGAATCACATTGAAAATCAATTCCTTTCAACACATATCACCAATACTAGCCTCCCTTCATTGGTTACCAATTCAAAGTAGAATAATCTACAAAACAATAATAACAACATTCAAGGCCTTATTTATTTATTTATATTCTCTTATATACCGCGCTATTCTGCATCAGTGTGGTTTACATTGAACAAACTGAAATTACATTGAACAAGGCATTATAACTTGGAGATAACTATTTTACAGGGAACATGGGCTATGGAGGGTTAAGTGGCTTGCCCAAGACCACAAGGAGCACCTGTGGGACTAGAAACCCCAGTCCTTCCGGCCCAAGGTTGCTGTCCTCTAGTGGGATTTGAACCACTGACCTTCCGGCCTGAAGTACCTTGCCCCAACCACTAGGCTACTCCTCCACTCCACTTATATGATCTGGCCCCATCCATGCTATGTAACTTAATACACAAAGAACCAGCTAAGCCTACACACAGAAAAGGACAACTAAGCAGATTAAAAATCCCGAAAGAATTTACAAAAGCCCACAAATCAACAAACAATAGAGCATTTTCGCACATAGCCCCTACTATCTGGAATTCCCTTCCAGAGGAGCTACGAAAGCTAACAGAGATCACAGAACTACGCAAGAAACTGAAAACCTATCTGTTCACCAAACATTATAACATAATTAACTCAATATCTACACTAGACAAAGGTTAAACAGACAATCGGTTGCTCCACGCAATAAACCTTTAACCTATACAGTTAGCACTCTCCAATGATAATCCTTTGACCTCCCCCAAGTAATCCATGTATATATTCATATATAACTTGTATATAGTTATCGCACTGTTCGGTATTATACCACATTGTTTGTTCTATATTTTATATGATGTTCCTTGTAAATAAGTTCTGTTATATTTCAATGTTCCATGTAAAACAAACTTGATTTGTTAATTATTGTTAAATGTAAACCGCGACTGAACTCTTGGAAGATGCGGTATATAAATGTGCACAAATAAATAAATAAATAAATAATGTGGACAAGTGAACAACCCAAACTATGGTTACACGATGCAAGGTTCCTCATTAGAAACCACCACCCAAGAAAACAATTTAGGCATCATCATGGATAACATGTTCAAATCTCTGGCCAATGTGCAGTGGCAGCAAGAGAGCAAATAGAATGCTAGGCATCATAAGGACAGGAATGGAGAATAAAACAAAGGATATTATAATGTCTCTGTATCATTCCATGGTGTGACCGCACCTTGAATATTGTGTGCAATTCTGGTCGCCGTATCTTAAAAAAGATATAGCAGTGAAGGGACTGGTGGGGGGAGTCGTGGGCGTAGGTAGGGTTCAGAGATGTAGGAATGGATCTAAGTGTCTGCACATGGAGTGGGGATGGGGGGGGGGGGAGTTAGCACGAGGGAGCTGCCTGTGTTTTGCTGAATTCTTGGTGGGGGGATTAAAGCAGGGGGACTTCACTTTTGATGCTTAACGCTATTTAATGGTGGGGAATTTGATCACCGTTTTGATTATGTTAGTTTTTATTGTTTAAGAGCAGTTTACTTCGGTTCATTTGTCTTACACTAGCGATGCTGGGGGTGGGATTTGGGATAACTTGCTGTATTAAACATGCTGTATATTGGTGCGTTATTTACCAATAAAAATTTCAAGGGAAAAAAAAAAGATATAGCATTATTAGCCACCAAAATGGTAAAGGGGATGGAAGGATACCCCTATGAAGAGAGGCTATAAAGGTTAGGCTCTTCAACCTGGAAATGAGATGGCTGAGGGGAGATATGATAGAAGTCTATAAATTAATGAATGGAGTGGAATGGGTAAACGTAGATTGATTGTTTATGCCATCCAAATATAGAAAGACTAGGGGACATGCAAAGAAGCTACAGGGTAGCCTATTTAAGACTAATAAGAGTAAATGTTTTTTCACTCAACGTGTAATCAAACTCTGGAATTTGTTACCGGAGGATGTAGTAAAAGCTGTTAGTGTAGCCGGGTTTAAGAAAGGTTTGGACAAGTTCCTGGAGGAAAGGTCCATAAACCATTATTAAAGGGGACCCAGGATATCCACTGCTTGCCCCAGTACAAGCATTGTGGAACCTGTGTCTTTTGGGGAAACTGCTAGTTACTTGTGACCTAGATTGGCCACTGTTGGAAACAGTATATTGGGCTTGATGGACCTTGGTCTGACGCAGTATGGCATATCTTATATTTATTTATTTAGCTGTGTTTATATACCGCTTTTCACCTGGTTCTTATGAAATCTTCTGTCCACTGTTCTCTGTGTGTCTGACTGCCTCTGGTCTTGACTGTGTGAAGTACCCATAGCATCATACCTGACTTAATAACCCAACATTAAGCGCTGAAGAGTGCTACCACATGTTGGCCACAGTTATCATTCCTAACTTGGGCTCATTGCCAGTACCCATGCTGGTTGTAGAGGTAGCACTTGTTATTCTGAGGAGCCAGGACAGACAATAGTTTGCTGCAGCTTAACATATAACAATATTTGCTAGATAAATTATTATATTATTAATTGGGATCTGAATGAATTTCCATTGTACCATTTCTGCCCTTGGAGGCCACTGTTGTTTGAAAGAGTGCATGATTTAAAAAAAAAGAAGAAGAGAAAATGGCAATTGTAATAAGTATTATTTTATGTATGGGATCATATATTATATTTTATTTAATTCATCTCTGTTCTTCACAGCAAGCATCCAAGGTGCCGGCATTTGCTATCAGGGTCATTCTGAGGCACGAATAGAGGGATGGACGTCCCATTGGGACATCCATCCCCACTATTCGGGCCTCCTTCTGACCCCAACTAACTGCCCTGCACGTTGTATGTGGAAGTTAGACGGGGCAAAATGGGGGTGGAGATAGTGTGGGCAGTCATCAGCCCAGGACATACAGGGCTGATTCCAATGTTGGCCCTGTACGTCTAGGGCTGGTGGAATAAGTTCCCCTAGCCGGGTGGATTGGGAGGCCTGGGGCCCAAAAGAGGCGGCAGGGAGCAGAGGAAATTCCCCTCAGCCTGACCTGGCCTTAGGAGGCCAGATTGGGGATCAGGCTGTGGAGAATGCACTTTTTGGTCTGGCGGCCGAGGATCGCGGCTTTTGAATATAGTCACAGTGCCGTGCCATCCAGACCATGGCGCCGTGGCTCCATTGAAAAGCCCTGACTGAGTTATCCAGGCAAGGCCTGTACATGCAGGCCGACCTGAATCAGGGTCCCGGCCTGCACATACAGGCCTGGATGCGATTCTGATCTCGCGGGGTTAGATGTGCCCTGTGGGATCAGAATCCTGAATAACTCTGTGCATCTGGTTCTGACCAGGCACACCGGGACTTTCTGGACTGAATTGACCCCTATGTGTAAACAAATAACTTGGTAGAATGACTGACTCTCCACAGTTTTAAGGCGCATTTTCCAAATGATGTCCAAGTGCAACCTGGGAGGTCTAAGCCAGAACAACTGAAAAAATAGCAGGCATGTCCGATTTGACAAATGTGGACATGCCTGATATGGACATCAATGGGGTCATCTACATAGATGTCCCTGGAATAGTATTTAAAAGTAGGGGTGTCTAGTAACCTAATGATTAGAGTAGTGGACTGGGACTTTGGAAACCTGGGTTCAATTCCCATTGCTTCTCCTTGTGATCTTGAGCAACTCATTTAACCTTCTACTTTATATGCTCTGGATGTTTTATAGCCAAATCTAGCACTTTCCTGATGTCTACTCATTCCTGGAGCAGATGTAAACATGGATGGGGTCACATACACCCCGACATTTCTGAAATTGAGTGGGGACGTCTAAGTTCATTATGCCTCCAGCATACCTCCTGCCTACTTGAACATCCCTGTCCCTCTCTAAAAGCCATTTGTAAAATGGCTCTGGGGAAATCTTCGTGGTTTGGATCTCTGCATGCACAATTTGAGATGTCCGAATCATGACTATTAAAATGACCCCCTTTCTGTGAATCAGCTATTGTGCAGGAAGAGGCTGATGGAGGAACAGCTAATCACCATTCACAGAGGAGTGGCATAGATCAAGCATGTGAGTCTGCAGGACTGAGTTCTTTTCAGATCAGTTAAGTCTAAGGACTGTAGTGGTTTATGATAAACAGCACACAGAAAAAAAAATCATAGAAGAAAGAAATTCTAGTTTGTTTGCTTAACATCTGCGAAAGCCTGGCATTACACTGGAGGAATTGTTCAGGGACACCTTTGGCAAGGAAAATCAGTGCTGTAAATCTGTCTAATGCTACTAAGATCAGCGTTGGGTTATCAGCTACTTATGCTTTAAGTGCCAGCTATGTAATTTAAAGCTCCCAGGAAGCAGCTTTTGCTAGTACACCCTGCTTTTCAAGCATTTTCTAAGGTTTCTATGTACTTCTCCAATGGACAGGCAGAGCTCCCTGCTGGCTTGCTGTTCACAGACGATCTTTTCTTGATGAATGCCACTTTTGTGTATGTTCCACTAGAGAGTCACCAGGATCAATTTTTCGATACACCTTATATAAAAATAAGTCACTATAGGTCAAAAGTCATTTCAGATTGAGGCCTTACAATGTTTCTCTAACCAAGTGAGCGAGTGTCAATTGGAAGACTCGAACAGTAGATCATGCTCGGCTTCGAGTTGCAGTTCTGATATTTTCAGGGATATGGTATAATAATACAGTACTAACCAGTGATATTCTAGAGGCATATGGTATAATACATTCCTAACCTTTTGCATCAGTTTATATACCAATCTACTGAGTATGCAAAACAAAAATGACATATAACTAACTGCTTACCTTCGTTCTCATCAGACCTAAACTTCATATCTAACCATTAAACTTAAATATTTGTTGAAGCCAAAAATTCTGAATTTCATGTTGAAGTTGCAGCAACAAAAAAATCATAAAAGTGACTTTACTTTGGACAAGTATAGAATAATGGGAACCCATGAAACTATGACAGTAATGCTTTAGAGGTCATTAATACGAGGGACATGCGGGCCAAAAAAAGTTGTTTGGTTTTTTTGTCTTCATATCATTTTTTTGAATAGTATGCCCTATTGCACAATAGGACACACTATTGCTCTATAGTTCTTCCTTTTGCATTATTCTATTGCACAATAGTGCACCATATTGTGCAGTCAGACATACTATTGCCACTTTTGTTTTACAGTGAAAGTACGTCCCTATAAATGCTACACTATCCAGTTTAATCTCATCTATTTAATATTCATTGACTAGATAATCAATGCATAGATGACAGTTTGCAAAATAAAAATCTGCAAGAAATTGCAAGAAATTTAAGAACATAAGAACAAAAGTATTGCCATGCTGGGTCAAACTAATGGTCCATCATGACCAGTATACTGTTTCCAACAGTAGCAAATCCAGATCACAAATCCCTGGTAGGTGCCCAAAAAGTAGCACAATTCCATGTTACTCACAGGGATAAGCCAGGGCTTTCACAAGTCTATATTAATAATAGTTTATGGGCTTTTCCTCCAGAAATTTGTCCAAACCTTTTTTTAAAGCCAGCTCTGATAACTGCTTTTACCATGTCCTCTGGCAATGAATTCCAGAGATTAATTATGCACTGATATATGCTAACAGGCACTATTTATTCCCTTGTCCCCCAAAGGGCTTACAATCTAGAGTGGCCATGGGACTGTTTCTTGCCCCTATATGGGAATTTAACCCCTGGCCCTTCAGCCTGAGGTAACCTGTCCCAACCATTGAGATACTCCTCCTCCCTCAATTTGTTTTAAAATACTACTTTGTATCTTCATGGTATGCACCTTGTCTTTGAACCTTTTGAGAGAGTGAACAATCTATTCCACTCCACTCAGGATTTTAGAGACCTCTGTCATATCTTTCCTTAGCTGTCTCTTCTCCAAGCTGAAGCACTGTTCCCTCTAAGCTGTGCGCGTATGCGCGCGCACACCTCGCCGAGCGAGCGCACATACTTTAAAACAGAGCGCACAAAACTTACAGCTCTGATTCTGATAAAAAAAACAACACAGACGTCTTAAAATTTAAAAGTTATGATTGTAATTACTAGAAATTTCTCGCTTCATTTAGTAATTGTCTATTTTCATTTAATTTGATTAAAATCAGTGTGGTGTACATACTGTATTCTAATGTGTAGTCAAATTTTAAAGTATATAACTCCAAGTGTCGTTATGTGGCACACAAAAATTTAACCTTCCTTCAAAAGCTGCACACAACTGATATTTTATGCGCACACAGCCTACAGAAAATTAGAGGGAACATTGAGCTGAAGAGCACTAAACTCTGTAGCCTTTCCTCACAGACCTAGTTCCAAAGCATGCAAAATCAAATTACATAAATCACCACAAAATAAAATACAACCATAAGAACATAAAATAAATAATAACAAGGAAAGAAAATTATACAACTGAAGATATGCTAAAACTCTGGCTCTACTGACAAGATCTTGTGTCATACCAATTTATTTTGATTTGCTAGAGATGAAAACAGTCTACATCTTCAAATTTCTTTCCCAAGGATGACCGTCATACAGAATGCAGTACAGCAGCCACAATGCCATGTGACTATTTGCTCTTCCACCCCTCCCCATCAAAAGTACACTTTTTCACTGGAAAAATAGAATATTCCAATTTATTGAACTGGTCATTCAGGCTAGAATATTGTTGTTTCTAGTGTGCTGCAAGATGCATTTTTTGATGCTATGAAAAAATGGGTAATAAGTTTGATTGTGTACATTTTTTAGCACACGCATACCCAGAAAGCTTCAAAGCTGTGATTTGCAGCTAGAGTTACTAACCTGTGCTAACACTGTTAGAGCATGGTATTGGTGACTAGGTCCCATTGCATAAAACGAGAGCTGCAGTAAAATATGTGTTAATGCGATAGTGCACAGTAGTAACTCTAGTTTTTTATTTTATAATTGACTTGCTTGCTCCTAGAAGTTCTAAATGATTAATACATAATTTTAACAAATAATTAAATAAAATAATGTGATGCAACCACTCGAGCGGTTCCAGTCAGTGATGGGGCTGAAAGGGAGACTGTTGCTTTGGTAAACTGGTTCTTCATTACTATTATTTGGGAGGATTGGGGTAACTTGAAATTATTTTTGGTGAAGCGCGTCATCAAGTCCTGTAAAATAAAGTAAATGAATAAAGTCCTTGCAGACTGATGAATTTTTAGCTCTAGTTCATGTTTGCTAATGTTTCTTTTCAAGTATAATGGATTGGATTTTCCACTTTATTTTATAGGACTTGATGACACACTTCACCAAAAAGAGCCTGACAAAGTTCTGACAAAAGATTAGGCTTGTATTCAAACAAGAGTTTGTAGCTTATGGAAAGGGCACCTGTGTTTCACACTTTGTGCAACAGAGATATTCAAGTGCTCTAAGTCTGCTATTTTAAAAATCTCTGTTGGAACGCTGTACTGCTTGGAGGCAAAGTAGTCATCGCAATGTGAAACGCAATAAAGCAGCGCTCCATGTATACTGTATGTGACTAATCAAAGACCTTGACATTTTCATCTGCTGAACACCACTGAGTTTATCTTTGGAGGAAATAAGTGATTATTCTACAAAGATATTAAGGAGAAGACATTCAATATAAGGCTGTTTTGAGCCAATTTATCTCAAATTACAACAGTGAATTTTGTGATTGTGTTTATGACCCTCAAACACATTCATAACATTTTATTTATTTATTATTTATTTATTTATTACAAATTCTTATATACCGCGCTATTTGGCATCAGCGCGGTTTACATTATAACACAACAACCATAACAACATGCTGTTTGGTTTTACATCGAACAGGGGTCCAAACTTGGATAACAGGGGTAACTATATACATGAGATTTTTACATAGTAAAGAGTAGCTTGGATAACAGGGTTGATTATATGCATGAGATATTTACATGGCAATGAGTAGGTGAAATAACATAATGAACGTGAGGGTTGTTTCTTAGAGTGGGTCATCTCTTCAGAGGGGTGTCATTGGAGTTTGGGTAGCATTGGAGGAATAAATGGTATTTGAGTGCCTTTCTGAACTGTGATAGGTCGGCAATCGCCCTAATGTCAGGGGGTAGGGCATTCCAGCATTTAGGTACATAGTAGCGGAACGCCCTGTTTGTGGTTGATATGTTGCACTTTGATGATTCCTTTGGTTTTACTAGTAGGTTTATGGCTATTGCTCTTCTGGATCTGTTGGGGGGCACCATGTGAATAAGATCTGTGAGTGAAGGGGATGAAATACCTTTGATTGTTTTGAACGCTAGGAGAAGGGTTTTAAAGATGATTCTTCCATGGATAGGTAACCAGTGAAGTTGTTTGAGAATGGGGGTCACGTGGTCACTTTTGGCGGCTCCGTGTAGGACCCTTGCTGCAGCATTCATGGCCAGCTGTAAAGGGGCCAGCGTGGAGTGGGGGAGCCCTTGAAAGATGGCGTTTGCAAAGTCGAAGTGTGGCAGTATTAGCGCTTGGTATATGGTCCGGAAGTCATCAGGGTCCAGTAGGGAGCGCAGATGCCTGATAGTGCGGATTTTGAAGTATACAGCTTTGACAATGTTGTTTATGTGGTGTTTCATATCCAGGCGTTGGTCCAACGTAACTCCGAGGTATCTTATTGTTTCTTTGGTTAGTAAGTCCGCTTCATTAACACTGACGTGGGGTGGAGGAGTAAAGTTGGGGTCTCTGGAGATGAAAAGAACCTCTGTCTTTTTATGTTGAATGCGTAGATTCTGTGATTGAAGCCACGCTGATACAGCATTGAAACAGTCTATTTTAGGTGGCGATATCCATTCACTGAGCTTGCTGGGCCCGATCAGCACTTGTGAAGCACCTGGCTGCTATGAGAAGAAATGAAATTGGCTATTCAGTGCTGGACGCTGGATATCCTCTGGTGCTGAATATCCGGTTTCAGTACTGACCTCAGTCTCTGTATGGATAGCAGTGATATTCAGCTACTAACCGGATAGCACAACTACTGCCCTTGACCTGTCCTAGCTTTACGCAGTTACCTATCTGGTTAGTGGGCTGGAAATCTTCACTAACTGGTAGTAAGCAAAATAAAACCACAGTGAGCCTGGCACCTCCATCTCCCTGGTTTAATCTACAATTAGAAAGTGGTTTGTGGGATAACCTTTAGGGATTTTTTTCCCTAAAATATTTAATATGTGCTTAGTTTTTTGTAATTCTTTCTTTTTCTACAATCTTGAGAAAAGATGGGCCCTGAAGTTTGGAGAATAAACACTTTTATTAAAAGGTCCACAAACTGTTCCTTAAATGTTTTATAAAATTTGACTGAAAATCCATCCAAATTGTGATTTGCTCTTTAGATTTTAACGGCCTCAGGATCCCCCAGCAGTAATGGGAATATCTGAGCTTATTAAATTGTCAATCTATACATGTGGAAAATATATACCTGATAAAAAGTTCTTCTGTTGCTGATAATTCAATTTCATTTCAGGTTAATTTATAATACTCTGAGAATCTACTCATAAATCGTGATGCTGGGATTGTTGTCCAGTCTGGCCTTATCACTACTTCTTGAATAAAGCTTGCTTTTTGCTGTTTTCATACCTGTATCCATGAGTTTGTATTTTCTTGAGGATGAAGTATACATTGGAATGTAGCCAGAACCTGTTCTGCTCTTGGGAATAATGCCATGGAAGTTCCAGGGGATTCCAGCCTAGCTACTGCTTGAAAAATAAATCATAGGGCCCTATTTACTAAGCTATGTTAGCTGTTTAATGTGGGAATTACTATGAGCTAACAGCACGGGCCCACTCTAGCTGTTAATGAACTGCCTTAACAATTAGGGTGTGGCAACCACAATTTTAAATAGCTAACACGGAATGAGCATGAAATGGGCCGTGAATGGGTGGGGACTGCGCCTTACAGTAATGCAGAGGTTGTTGCTGTACATTAGCTGTTAATATGACAGATAAATTGGAACAGTTAAAGCCACCTCAACAGGTAAGAGCTAAGAGCCCAATATTTGAAGGGCATTTACATGGTTTACAGCCTAGTAAACTGTGTAAATGCCTTAGATGAGTATATTCAATGGCACATACACGGGTAGTGCCATTGAATATCCCCATCTATATCCCCTATGCACCCCAATGCTATCCGGCTAGCATCGGGGAATTTTGAGGGTGTTCCAGAGCAGAGCAGAGGTGGGAGTGCGAGATAACAGGGCAGCAGTGATATTGCATGCTGCCCGGTTAGTGCTCTGTGCCGAAAAGATAGGCAAGGAAACCCCTCGCCTATCTCTATGGCGCAGGCGCCAACAAGGCAGCATGCAATATCACTGCTGTCCGGTTAGCTTTGGTGGTTTCTGGGTAGTGCAGTGATATCCGGATATTCAATGCTGGGGCTGCATATGACCCCGACATTGAATATCCGGGTTTAAGGGTCAGCGGGCAGGGCTATGCGTTGCTGCGATGCATAGCCTATTCAGAAGAATATCTGGCCCTAAATGCATTGTCTTATCTGCCATTGCAGTTAATGAATAGTAACAATCTTTTCTCTGTAGTAACTGTATGGTAAAATGCTGGGAAAGCCCTTAACAACTGGCATAGGTTTCAAGTTGCTATGGGGTCTATTCTGTCCCTGCTATTCGCCCCCCTGCCGGCTTTGTCAAAAGCCTCCCCATATGAACAAGGAGTTTCTGCGGGGAGGCTTAGATGGGGGTGCAGGAGGGGGCGTTGTGGAGGCAGAGTTAGGGCAGGCATTGGGTGGTCTGCGACACCGGACATACAGGTCAGATTCTGAAGTCTGCCCTGTATGCCCGGGGTCGGCAGACTAGATGGGGATGGCAGGTCCTGGCAGTTCAAGTGAGATGAGGAGTTGAAGGGGGTTCCCCGCAGCCCAACCCTGGCCATGGAATGCCAGATCGGGGGTCGGATTGCGGGGAAAGGAAAGTATGGTTGGTGGCTGGGGATTGTGGCTCTTGAATGGAGCCGCGGTGCCATGGCAACAGGACTCCATGGCACTGCAGCTCCATTCAGGAGCCTGACTGAGTTAGCCGGGCATGGGTCTGAATATGTAGGCTGATCGGAATTGAGTCCCGGCCTGCACATACAGACCCTAGGCCCGATTCTGATCCCATGGGGCACATCCAGCCCCACAGGATCGGAATCGGGTCTTCCTCTGTGCGTCTTGATTCTGATCGGGCACACAGGAGCCTGGACGTACATGTTGGAATGTGCCTCCACATGTATAATTTTGCCAATTCCTGTGGGGTAGCATCAAAACCTTAGTGCAGCTTAGTAAATGAGGCCCATAGTGAGTCTTTGTGCTTGAAGTAGACAAAGTTTGCTGCGAGTTAGCAGGACATTTACTGCTGTTATCACAAGAAATTTGAGAATATAATCCAGATAAGTGTTTTCGATGTTATAGAGTTGGTCTGAAGGTTATTTTTTACAGGGCCGTGTCGCCTATATATCAAATTTTGTGATTCAGTTGTATTTCTGATGCCATCAAGCTAGTTTGAATGCTGGCTTTCACGTAGCTTTGTTGTGTATATATATGCAACTTATTTTTTCCCTGTTTAGAAATTATTGGAAATTAATGGAAAAATTGTTGAGTCGTTGATGTTCTGGGGACTGGGTTAGCACAGGTTTGTTCTTGGCTACCTGGTTATGTGTGCCCCGCTGGTTCTGAGATCCTCTTTTTCCATTTTTTCCATTTTTCTTCTTTTTTATGAGGAAAGGTTTTGTGTTGGTCTTTGCTATAAAACAGTGTTTGAGTATGTGGAATGCTTATTCTAGTTTTTTATCTATTAATCGGCATTCAGGAATTGATGTTTTTTGTTTACTGTGAAAATTATATACGTCATATTCTGCATCCAGTTCCAAACTCATTTTTTAAAATTCTTTATTTATCAAGTTATACAAAATGATACATCCAAAAAGTACATTGAATAAAAAAGAAAATGGGTATTGCCAACAAATAACCAATAAGAAATAAATTAGATGATAACAACTCATCTTCAAGAAAATATACACCCATTTAAATTTAGACCACACAGTAAGGAAATTCAGGAAGCACTAGGAAATAAAAATAAAACAGAAAGTAAAGACCACAATGGTCCTATACTATACTATCTAACCACAACATATAATGAAAACAGGTGGTGACTTAGGCGTCAGCCGTATGAGAAGGTCCAGCTACTTCCACTAGCACAACCTCCCTAGCCTCCAAGAACTCTTGAAGTTGTCTAGGATCAAAAAACATATACATTTTTTGTTGAAAACCCACACAACACTTTACAGAAAATTTAAGCTGAAAAGTTGCCCCCAGAGCCAAAACCCTAGGGCAAAGGGCTAAAAAATCCTTCCTTCTCAGCTGCATCACACGAGATATGTCAGGAAATATACGCATATTAGAGCCTAGAAACATTTCATTGAGATTCTTGAAATACAATTTAAGAATATAAAACTCATCCGACTCCAGTGCCAGGGTTACAAGTAGAGTAGCCTTATCAGTAATGACCTCCAGGGAAGATTCCAAAAATCCTGTGAGGTTACCCAGTCCAGGAGATGGAGCAGAAAAAATGGTGGAGCCACATTCCCATGACCCCGAGGACAAATACTGGGCCTGTACCAGGGGTGGGAATTGCTCTGGGGTGATCTTCAAACTTTCCCCAAAGTACTTCCTCACCATTTCCATTGATGATAATAGAGGAGAACGTGGGAAATTCAGGAACTGCAGGTTACACCGGCATACCTGATTCTCCAGATATTCCATTTTCCTGGCAGAAACCGCTCTGTCCTTAACCTGGGCAGCCACCAAGTCCCGGAGCTGCCCAACGTCCTGCTCCAACCTAGAAAGTCTCTCAACCTGACCATCCTGAACAGCAGAGAGGGTGGCACAAGTTAACTTCACCTCAGTTATCTCTGTACTCACATCACCCAAAAAGGTTTTCAGGGAGGTGTTTAAAGCAGCCAGTCCGTCCCATAGTGCTCCCAACGTAATCACTACCGGTCTTTCCAACATAGATACTCCCGGGAGGTCCTCAAGTCGGCCAGGCACGACTGCAGCTTGCCCCTCCAATGTAGCAACCTTTTCTGCTGCCATCAGGCATACCATGGCTCCCTCTGAGGAAAAACTCCCCCCCTCAAAGAGCCTCCTGCTTTCACCGGCATGCTCACAGGCAGGCCGGCAGGCAGAGCAACTCCGATAGGGGAAACACTTCCAGGACACGGTGGGGGGGGGGGCACGCTCCTCTGGTGAAAGCCAAACCCCCCGATGCACTCAGCGCCGACTCTCCTCCTGCCGGTGCCGCCGAAGACGCTGCTCCCGCTCCAGCAGTGAAACCACAATCAGTGAGCATTCGCTGAACCGACGGGCCAGGCAGATCTGCCTAGGAGGAAGGACAGCCTGCTTGCGTTTCCTCCACCCCATACTTGAGGCTCAGAAGCACGCCGAAAGCAGCGCGCGCCATCGAAATGCAGCCTCACAGGTTAGAGCCTCCTGTCGCCATCTTGCTGCTTCCCGCTGCCCAAACTCATTTTTGAAAAATTCACTGGGATCAATGTTTAATCATGGCGGTTAGTGTTTTTTTAAAACTGCAGCTGGCCGGCAACACTATCCTGATTACGGTGATATTCAGTCCACTGTCAAGACAGATAACCGCATAAAGTTAGAAGAGCCTTTCTGCAGTCCTAACTTTATGTGGCTAGCTATCTGGTTAGCGTGATTAATATCACCACTAATCAGGTAACCTTGAACTCTACCCCAGCTCTGCTCATGGATTTCCCCGGCACTATCTGGATAGTACTGGGCCTGTCAGAGGAAATATTTAGTGACGGTATTCAGAATATCCCTCCTAGTGACACCTATTCGGTTAGCCGCTGCTTCTAACTGGATAAGTGCCTTTGAATAGCGGTCCTACAATTTTTAGGAGGGGAGGAAAGGGAAGGGGCAGTTTGAATTTAGCTCATACCTTTATCAGGAATAACTCAAGGTGAGTTACGTTCAGCTTGTTGTTGTGGTTGTTAATTAGCATAAATTCAGGTATTGTGGGTATGTTCCTGTTAGTGGAGGGCTCAAAATATAACTTTGTACTTGAGCCAAGATCACAAGGAGAAAGTGCTATCTCTTCACAAAAGTGGTAATAAGGATGAAGTAGCAAACTACAGGCTAGTAAGACTTACCTTGGTGGTGGGAAAAGTAATAGAGGCACTCCTGAAAGAGAGAATAGTGGACTTTCTCGAAACCAATAGGTTGCATGATCCATGGCAACATGGTTTTACCAAAGGACAATCATGCCAAACAAATCTGATTGTGTTCTTTGACTGGGTGACCAGAGAACTAGATTAAGGAAATGTGATGGATGTGATCTACCTAGATTTCAGCATAAGAACATAAAAACATAAGATATGCCATACTGGGTCAGACCAAGATCCATTAAGCCCAGTATCCTGTTTCCAACAGTGGTCAATGTAGCTCACAAGTACCTAGCAGTTTCGTCAAAAGACACAAGTTCCACGATGCTTGTATTGGGGCAAGCAGTGAATTTCCTGGGTCCCCTTATAGTTTATGGACCTTTCCTCCAGGAACTTGACCAAACTTTTGTCAAACCCATCTATACTAAAAGCTCTTACTACATCCTCCAGTAATGAATTTCAGAGTGAAAAAATATTTTCTCTTATTAGTCTTAAATAGGTTACACTGTAGCTTCATTGCATGTCCCCTAGTCTTTCTATATTTTGATGGCATAAACAATCGATCTATGTTTACCCACTCCACTCTATTCATTAATTTAAAGACATCTGTCATATCTCCCCTCAGCCGTCTCTTTTCCAGATTGAAGTGATCTAACCTTTTTAGCCTCTCCTCATAGGAATATTCTTCCATCCCCTTTACCATTTTGGTGGCTCTTCTCTGTATCTTTTCTAATAAAGCTATATCCTTTTTAAGATATGTAACCAGAATTGCACACAATATTCAATGTGTGGTTGCACCATGGAATGATACAGAGGCATTATAATATCCTTTGTTTTATTCTCCATTGCTTTCCTTATGATTCCTAGCATTCTATTTGCCTTCTTGGCAGCTGCTGCACACTGGACAGAGAGTTTCAACATGTTATCCACAATGATGCCTAATTCTTTTTCCTGGGTGGTGGTTTCTAATGTGGAACCTTGCATCGTATAACCATAATTTGGGTTGTTCTTTCTAGGTGCATAACTTTGCACTTGTCCGCATTAAATATCATCTTCCATTTGAACATCCGGCCTTCCACTTTATCAAGGTTCTCTTGCAATTTTTCACAATCCTCATGGGTTTTAACAACTTTGAATAATTTTGTGTCATCTGCAAATTTCATTACCTCACTCGTTATTCCCATTTTCCAGGTCATTTATGAATATATTAAAAAGCAGCAGACCCAGCACAGATCCCTGGGGTACTCCATTATTCACCTTTCTCCATTGGGAAAATTGGCCATTTAGCCCTACCCTCTGCTTTCTATCTTTAACCAGTTCCTGATCCACAATAGTACACTGCTTCCTATCTCATGACTTTTTAATTTTGCCAAAAGTCTCTCATGAGGGACCTTGTCAAAGGCTTTCTGAAAATCCAGATAACTATATCAACTGACTCACCTATGTCTATTCGCACCTTAAAAAAAAACAAAAACAGATTAGCAAGACAAGACCTTCCTTGGCTAAAGCCTTGTTGGCTGTCTCCCATTAAGCCATGACTATCTACATGTTCAGTAATTTTGTTCTTTATGATGGCTTATACCATTTTTACCAGTATTGACGTCAAACTCACCAGTCTGTAGTTTCCCGGATCACCCCTGGAATCCTTTTTAAAAATTGGGGTTACATTGGCCATCCTCCAATCTTCCATTATTACAGATGATTTTAATGATAGTTCACAGATTACTAATAGTAGGTCTGCAATCTCATATTTCAGTTCTTTCAATGCCCTTGGATGTATACCCCCGATCCAGGTGATTTGTTACTCTTCGATTTATCAAATAGTTGTAATACATCTTCCTGGTATATTGATTATTCTTTCAATTCTTTGTGGCATCACCTTTAAATACTATTTCAGTCATTGGTAACATCCCTACATCTTCCTCAGTAAAGACCGATGCAAAGAATTTATTCAGTCTCTCCGCTTTGTCCTCGTTCCCTCTTAGTGCCCCTTGTACCCCTCTATCATGTAATGGTCCAACTGACTCTCTCAGGATTTTTGCAACAAATGTATTTAAAATAATCTTTATTATGTGCTTTTGCTTCCACAGAAAGCTTCTTTTCAAATTCTCTCTTTGCCTGCCTTATCAATGTCTTGCATCTAACTTGCCAGTGCTAATGTTGTTTCCAATTTTCATCATTTGGCTTTTTTTGTCTTTGATACTGTTCCTCATTGGAGGCTTATTAATAAACTGAACAACCTGGGTATGGGTCCCAAGGTGGTGAACTGGATCAGAAATTGGTTGCCTGACAGACGACAAAAGGTGTTGGTAAACTAAAGTCACTCGGATGAAAGTAAGGTGATTAGTGACATGCCCCAGGGATCGGTCCTGGGACCAGTACTGTTCAATATATTTCTGAGTGATATTGCTAAAGTACTGAATGGATAAATCTGTCTTTTTGCATATGACACAAACATTTGCAATAGAGTGGACTCCCCTGAGGGAATGGATAACATGCGGAAAGCTCTACAAAAGTTGAAAAATGGGCTAATGCTTGGCAGTTAAGATTTAATGTGAAGAAGTGCAGTGCCATGCACTTGGGATGCAGAAATCCAAGGAAATTGAATGCAATTGGGGCAAGAGGTTGGTGTGCACAGACCAGGAGAAGGACCTTGGAGTGATTGTTTCTAAGCATCTCAAGGTGGTGAAATAGTGTGACAAGGTGGTGGCCAAAGCCAGAAGGATGCTGGGTTGCATGCAGAGAGGAATTACCAGCAGAAAGGAAGAGGTACTAATGCCACTGTACAAGTCGCTGGTGAGGCCTCACTTGGAATATTGTGTTCAGTTTTGGAGGCCATATCTCTCAAAGGATATAAAAAGACTTGAAATGGTTCAGAGGAAGGTGACCAAAATGATTTGGTGCCTGCGTCAGAAGCTTATGAGAAGAGACTTGAAGACCTAAAGGATAGGAGGGACAGGGGAGATATGATTCAGACCTTTAAATACTTAAGGAGTATTAATGAACAAACAAACCTTTTCCAAAGACGGGGAAGCTGAAGTAGAGGGCATAACATGAAGCTGCAAGGGGGTAAACTGAAAGGCAATGTCAGGAAATACTTTTTCGCTGAAAGGGTGGTGGATGCTTAGAATGCCCTCCCGATGGAAGTGGTGGGGGAAAATAGAATGACAGAATTCAAAATGACATGGGATGAACACAGTGGATTCCTTTACAGCAACAGGATAACATCAAAATAACCTTAACTGTCCCTGTTATCTCAACAAATAGGGGTAACATACACAGAGTGGTGGGTACACACCTAAACAAAGGCATGGGGAGGGGTGGCCTGCACAGAGCGGCAGGTGCACCTACCCCTACCTCCTTGCTGGGCAGACTAGATGGAGCATACTGGTCTTTATCTGCTGTCATATACTATGGGCCTGATTTTGCATTGGGCAGGACTAAGGACCGTAGCCGCGTAGCCCTGCCCGCTGACCCCTTAACCCCGATTTTCCCTTCTGCAGTGACGGAAGTGAAAATCTGGGATTCGCTATACAACCAGGCAACAGCGATTTTGGTTGCCGCCCGGCTAGCCCCAGCACCTTAAAGATAGGCGAGGGTTTTCCTCAGTTATCTTTAAGGCGCAAAGCGCTAAACGGGCAGAATCCAAAATTGCTGCTACCCAGTTAGCCCATTCCCCACCTCCGCTCCACCCTGAAATGTCCCCAACATGCCCCAATGCTAACCATGTAACATTGGGACACATAGGGGACTTAGTCAGGGATTTCCAAAGGTGCTAGCCATGTAGGTGCCTTTGAAAATCCCCGATTAAGGCATTTACATGGTTAACATGGGCTGTTAACCATGTAAATGCCTTTGAAAACTGGGCCGTATGTTACTATGTATGTCTTTCTACTTTAGTGACGAGTAGCAAACTGACCCTAAAGAAACGGACTGTTAGGGACAATATCCCCCTTCTCAGGTGTCTGATCATACTCAGTCTTCAGTCTTCTACCTTCTACCTCAGGATTGCACCCAAAGTATTCAACTAATTTCTCATCTTATTGCTTTAAATGGATCTGTAGTGGCATGTCTATGTATATCTGGCAGGATCAGCTTTACTATGCAGTAAATCATGTGTTTATTGTTATCAAGAATTAAGAGATTGTGTGCTACGAAGGGCTTTGGCTGCATTGTGTTCCTGTCATGGGAACCCGTTAACTTGAGACTTAAGACTTCTCTTCATTATTGATAGATACTGTGTCAGGCACACAAGACTTATTCTGTTGCTATCAAGTTCAAAACTAAAACAAGAATTCCTTCTTAGTTTCTTCTTACACTGTTTAAAGAGTAGTCCTTCAAGAGTGCTGAAATATGAAAATCTGCAGTCAGGCTAGCGTTAAGAGAGATGACTGTTCAAAATATAGCAGCATGTCTCTTTTGGCTTTTAGGATTAAAAAAAAAAGCTAAAATATATTCTTCATTGAATAAGCCATTGAAGTTTCTTTTTCTCCCCTCCATAATTTATAATTTTCCTGACACCTCTACAAAAAAGGGAACGGATTATTACTAGCTGGATCAATGACAGCTCAGGAGATAGATGACGGAGATCTTGGTGTCTCAGTTCAAGCAATTACTTCCTAAATAGTTTACTTCTGTTTTGAGTTTACTTCTGTTTTGAGTTTAAGTGGAGGATTAGCCTAGTGGTTGGGGCAAGGTACTTCAGGTCAGGGGTTCAAATCCCACTAAAGGACAGCAACCTTGGGCCAGAAGGACTGGGGTTTCTAGTCCCACAGGTGCTCCTTGTGGTCTTGGGCAAGCCACTTAACCCTCCATAGCCCATGTTCCCTGTAAAATAGTTATCTCCAAGTTATAATACCCTGTTCAATGTAATTTTAGTTTGTTGAATGTAAACTGCACTGATGCAGAATAGTACGGTATATAAGAGAATATAAATAAATAAATTTTTAATGACGTCTTTGCCTTGTAAATAGCAAGACTACTGCAAGTTTGCATGTTGTGGTACATGGTTCAGGTGTATCAAAATCTGCATTGAAGTATTTGACTAAATTTGGTGAGTGTTGCTCATGAGGAGGATGTTTTTGATCAGAGTCAGTCTGATTTCTCTCTTTCAGCTGTCTGTGGGAATATACTGCAGCACCAACCAGTTAGTACAGTCAAATATCACGGTGATCAAGTTTAGCCAATTAGCAGGCCTGATAAATGGCTAAAATGTTTTGAAAATGCCCCCATAGAAACATAGAAAAATGATGACAGATAAAGAGTATATGGACTGTACAGTCTGCCCTTCTATACGAAACTGAGAATATGGCGGTAAGTAAGGACCATGAGGCCTATTTAATCTGCCCAATTTACTTTCTGGTGCAGTACCGTAGACCGCAGTTGACGTTTGGCTTACCATTCAGAGTTGCAGATCTTCTGTGCTTACAGTATCTCGGGCTTTCTTAAATTTTGTTACTACTTTTATTTCCACTACCTCCACTTGAGGGTGGGGGAGGGGGGAAGCATTGCTTTTATGCACTGCCCTTCTCATGTAGAAAGAGGGTCATTTCATAAAGCCTTTCTCGCACATTTTTGCCAGTATATATGCATAAAAGGCCTCTTACAGCATAAAAATACACGCAACACCAAGAACGCGCACACCCTATGCCAGCCAGGTGTAGGCATGTTTAGGGCAGGAGTATGGGTAGAGTGTGGGCAGAGGCACAGTGTAGATGCATATTTGCAAAATACATGCCTATGTGTGTACTTTACGGGGAACATTTACAGCTGCTTCCCAGCAGGAGAGGCTTTATTTTAGGCGTGATTTCTGTGGGATTTGTGCTGGTATTTTATAAAGACTCATGGGTGCCTATGGGCTCCTTTTGTTAAAGTCTACTAGGTTTTGCATTTAATGTGTGAAACAAATACACGCAGCATGTTCCCGGCAGTTAATGTTTGGATGCGAATGCTACCGTGCGCTCTAGTAAGGCAGGTTCACCTAACAGCTGCCATAGAGGAGTCATTAGGTGAAACTGCATTAAAAGCCACATTGTTACAGAGCACTTGACAACTGCCCTAGTTTTAGCAGCAATGAACTCTCCGCCACTTCCCCACCCCATTGCGCGATGGCCGACTGCTGCTCATTTTAACATGCAGTGGCTGGCATACCTGCATGTTAGTGTTCCTGGCTGCCATTTGCCATGTATTAAAATATATGCTCGCCACTCATCAGGCTTTAATAAAAGGACTCTACAGTCCTTATAAAATAGGCTTGGCATAGGGTCCTTTTTGGCCTTCCCACATAGGCGCCCTGTTATAAAATTAACAGTGACCCTTCTCTGGACCCTCTCCATTTATTCGTTGTCCTTTCACAGCTATGGCCTCCAGAATTTGACACAATGAGGTCAACTTTCAAAAAGCCACTGAATGCATTAGTAAATCAAAGTCTTACTGTAGCTGATTGGTGATGAAGATAGTGCTAAAAATCTGTAGTTTGATTAAGTCCTCTTAAAAAATCCTAATCAAGCTGCTGATCTCTTCTTGTAGTCCCCATGCAGAATGTAAAATTACAAAAAATGCAGCCCACAGGGATCCCTCTCTTATCCTCCTTATAATAATGACCATTGGAAATCCCCTCTCCTGATAATTCTAAAAAGTGTTGACTATGGGGATCCTCCTTCCTGATGTGAATAAAACGTGTAAATGTGTTAGTGCCACTGAATACCCAAGGGTGCCACCATTACCCACTCTGATGCTACACCCTTGTGCAAATTAATTGAAAATAACCAGATTTTTTAATCTTTTCAGCCTTTGAATATTATATGCATTTAATTTTGATCTTTTTTTAATCAACTAAGTTAAATCATTACATATGAGATGTTTCATCATTATTTGTGGATTTATGGGTTAAATGATGTAATAGATGACGTGATATGACGTAGGAATGACTTATTGTATATGCGACTATAATATCAGCCAACATTGCATCAGATTTTCTTTCAAGTGTATTCTTAGTTGGCAATCCAACTGTTGTGCAAGATGGTTGCAACACCCAGAAAATGCACAAAGATCAATACCCTGCACGAACACACAGGGAAGACCTACAGGGATATAGCAAGTATAGTTTGTGTCAGTTTCACAACTGTCAGTCATGTGATCAGATCTAAAAAGGAGACATGATCCATCTCGCCTAAATGAAAGGGAAATTATGGTCGTAAGAGAAAGTCACACCAAGAGATGACAACTATGTTCTCAGGGAAAGTATAAAAGACCTTCAGAAGACAAGCGACACATTAAAAAGAGATTTAGAAGAGAAAGGTATAATGGTCAGTTCTTCCAGAATTTGTAGGCAATTTTTGGAAGTTGGTCGAAAAACACGATGACCTCTGAAAAAACAACTTCTGACAAAGGTTATGAAAGAGAAGCACTATAAATGGGGACTAAAACATAAAGAGTGGACTAAAGAAGATTGGAGAAAAGTAATATTCAGTGATGAAGGTAATTTCTTCGTCCAGTGCCGAAGACGCCAATATGTTCAGTGTTCACCTGGAGAAAAGATTTGTGATTCCCACATCAACTAGAACGTGAAACACCTCCATAAGATGTCCTGGGGGTGTTTCAGTTATTATGGAATCGGCAGCTTACATCCAGTCGAGGGAATGATGCAAAAATACGTCGATGTTCTCCAAAGAAGAGTTGTTCCAGAGCTAGAGAAGACATTTCCTAATTGATCTGGCATCTTTCAGCAGGATCTTGCTCCATGCCACACATCGAAATTGGCGAAACATTTTTTTCAAATGAAGCAAATAAAGGTACTTGACTGGCCAGGAAACTCTCTGGATTTAAACCCATTGGAGAATCTGTGGTCCATTTGCAAACTTCGCCTTCGTGGAATGGACTGTATGACAAAGGAGAAGCTTATTCAAGCTCTGATTCAGGTACAGGGACCAAAAATCATTGCAGACTGCTCGAAATTAGCGGACTCCATGCCGAATCGTGTCTAGATGCTGGTAAAAAACAGAGGAGGTCATATTATGTACTAATATGTGGCTATTAATAAGATTTTCAATGGAAATTCCAGTTTTCACTTATTTTTTTAATTAATATGCACAAGGGTCTAAGTGGTTAGCATAGGGGCGTTCCAGGGGCAGCACTCTAGGACAACTGGTCAGTGGTGATAGTCAGTCGCTGCCCGGTTATCCCTTGCCTGTGAAAGTTAGGCACAGAAAAGGCTGTCCTAACTTTCACCGCCAAAGTTAACCAGGCATGGCTGATTATTGCCACTGTCTGGTTAACTTTCTGCTTTGGTGATTTATTTTATTTATTTAACCCTTTCCAGGCTGAGCCCAAAACTCTCGGGATCCAAAATTCTGACTAAATATTCCTATCAAATGGTATATAATACATGACCATAGCAGAAGGAAAATCACTATTAGAACATATTGAATAAGACGGGTACAATTTTCCTGAAATATGCAAAAATTAACCCGGCTGCAGAATGTGGATTAAAATTTTAAAGTAGGCCTTCAAAGGGTTAACAGTTTTTTTTATGCTGCTTTATCATTTCAATCAAAGTGGTTTACATTGTAACTTAAACTTGGTAAATGTACATTAAACAAAGACATTGGTAACTGGGCTTTTTCTGAGCAATGGAGGGTTAAGTGACTTGCCCAAGGTGTGCTAGTGGGAATTGAATCCTGGCCTCTATGGTTCCTAAGCCAGTACTCTAACCACTAGGCTACTCTTCCACTCCAGGTGATAAGCCTGGATATTCAATGGCAATAGCCAGATATGGCCTCAGTATTGAATATCCGGGTTTAGTGATCAGCGGCAGCAGCTAGCTGCTGTAATCGCACTAGCCACCACCACCGCTGAATATTAGGCCCAATATTATTTTGTCATAAAGTCTTCCAATTATATATCTAAAAGAAGTGCATAATTCTGCGAGGTGAGATGTCTCCCCTAAAAAGCTTGCATTAGATGTGAAAACAATAGAATTGAATTATATTTTGCACCGTTATAACTTACATTTCATTCAGGCAGGATACTGATGTGCTTGTCTTTAACTCTTTAGCAATATGTGTGTAACCAAATCAGGGGAGAGGGGGCATTCTAATTTTTTACACAGGCCTGCAAACCGTGTAAATGCCTTTGAATATTGGGCCTTAAGTAACTTGGCATGTCTGTTACAGAACTGATCTTATAACTGTAGAACCAGCTGAAGCACAGACTCATTGAGCCACTGGTACTTTGAACTAGAGAGAGACTGCTCTATGAATAGCCTTTGAAGACAATTTAAGCGACACATAAGTAACAGATCAAGGCTTTTGAGATGGAGAAGGAGTGTTTGTAAAGTTTGGTTGTGACCCCCATCAATACAGAAAAAATTGAATTTTGTTTGCATTCTGTAAAATCATTCTGGTTTGAATGCTCTATGGCACAAGGTTAAAAGGCAAGCGCTGTGCTTTCTATGAAGTAGATATGTTTTGTTTTGCGTAAGTATCAAGATTTTGCTTTTCTTGGTTTATTACTGGAAGGAGTGGCAAGTGGGCCATTCTTAAATTCCAGCCCTTGTCGAATGAATTCAGATCACAGTTATGTACTGGTTTTCATGGAGAGTGTTTGTGTATTAATCTGGATAGCTGGACAAACTGAAGCAGAATGGGAGAGAACTACCTAAAGTGATGCAGTCAATAGCAGAGATGGGCTAGGATGAGAATTCACCAGTCCAAGGAAATGAATTTGTCTTACCCATTGAAGCCCTATATTTGTGCTGGATCCGCTGCTTTTTAACATATTCATAATTGACCAGGAAATGGGAATAATGAGTGAGGTTATCAAATTTGCAAATGACACAAAATTATTCAAAGTTGTTAAAACCCATGAGGATTGTGAAAAATTACAAGAGGACCTTGATAAATTGGAAGACTGGACATCCAAATGGCAGATGAAATTTAATGCGGACAAGTGTCAAGTCATGCATCTAGGAAAAAACAACCAAAACTATAGTTACACGATGCAAGGTTCCACATTAGGAACCACCACCCAGGAAAAAGATTTAGGTGTCATGGTGGATAACACGTTGAAACCCTCCACCCAGTGTCCAGCAGCAGCAAAGAGAGCAAATAGAATGCTAGATATCATAAGGAAAGGAATGGAGAATAAAACAAAGGATATTATGCCTCTGTATTGTTCCATGGTGCGACAATACAGATGCTGGGGACAATCCCAACAGATAATGCGCCTTGAATATTGTGTGCAATTCTGGTCACCGTATCTTAGAAAGGATATAGCGTTATTAGAAAGGATACAGAGAAGAGCCACCAAAATGGTAAAGGGGTTGGAAGAATACCCCTATGAAGAGAAGCTAAAAAGATAAGGGCTCTTTAACCTGGAAAAGAGACGGCTGAGGGGAGATATGATAGAGGTCAATAAATTAATGAATGGAGTAGAACGGGTAAATGCAGATCGATTGTTTACGTCATCAGAATATAAAAGGAATAGGGGACGTGCAATGAAGCTACAGGATAAACTATTTAAGGCTAATAAGAGAAAATATTTTTTTCACTCAACGTGTAATCAAACTCTGGAATTTGTTACCGGAGGATATAGTAAAGGCTGTTAGTATAGCTGGGTTTAAAAAAGGTTTTGACAAGTTCCTGGAGGAAAGGTCCATAAACCATTATTAAAAAGGGACCCAGGATATCAGTGCTTGACCCAATACAAGCATTGTGGAACCTGTGTCTTTTGGGGAAACTGCTAGGTACGTATGACCTAGATTGGCCACTGTTGGAAACAGGATACTGGGCTTGATGGACCTTGGTCTGACCCAGTATGGCATATCTTATGTTCTTATGTCTGGAGTTAGCAATAGAAGAGATGGGCACAAGAAAAAAGTGATTTGCCAGAAGAGCAAAGATCCTGAGGAGTGTAGGGAGAGATAATAGAGGAAAGGTAGTGAGGAGCTGTAGAGTGAATGCACTTATAGGTCATCAGGAGAAGTTTGAACTGGATGCGGAAACGGATAGGGAGCCAATGAAGTGACTTGAAAAGAGGAGTAATATCAGCATGACGAGACTGGCAGAAGATTAGCCATGCAGCAGAGTGTTGAACAGATTGAAGGGGAGAGAGATGATTCAGAGGGAGACCAGCAAGGTGTAGGTTCCAAAAGTCTAGATGGGAGGTGGCTAAGGAGTGGATAAGTGTCTTAATTGTGTATTCAGAAAGGAATGGGCAAATTTTGTTGACATTATAGAGAAAGAAATGGCAAGTTTTAGCTATCAGTTGGTTGTGTGAGGAGAAGGAGAGAGACAAGTCAAAGACAACTGCAAGGTTGAGAGCTGAGGAGACAAAGATTTATCCATAGAGACTGAGAAAGGAGGAAGGCGAGAGGAGGGTTTAGGGGGGAAAATAAGAAGCTCAGTTTTGGCCATATTCAATTTCAAGCAGTACTGAGACATCCAAGCAGCAATGCCAGAAAGGCAGGCAGAGATCCTGGCCTGGATTACTGGAGAGATTTCAGGTGTAGAGAGGTAGATCTGGGATCCATCAGCATAAAGATGGTACTGAAAGCCATGGGAAGAGATGAGTGCACCAAGGGGCTGGGTATAGATAGAGAAAAGAAGTGGATCCAAGACAGATCCTTGAGATACACCAACTGAGAGTGGATAGCAGCAGAGGAGGGTCCACCAGAACAAACACTGAAAGAGCGATGGGAGAGATAAGAAGAGAACCAGGATAGCACAGATCCCTTAAAAGCAAGCGAGGACAAGGCATTGAGGAGAAGGTTGTGGTCAAAAGTATCAAAAGCAGCAGAAAGATCAAGAAGGATAAGGATCGAGTAAAGGCCCTTGGATTTATCCAGGAACAGGTCACTGGAGATTTTGGTAAGAGCCATTTCAGTAGAATGTAAAGGACGAAAGCCAGATTGTCAAGGATCCAGGAAGGCTTCAGAGGAGGGAAAGTCGAGGCAATGGCAGTGAACTGCTCGTTCAAATAGTTTAGAAACTGCCCCATCACTATATGGATAGCTCTGAGGTGATCAGAGGAAATATTCAGTGGCACTCTCTGGATAGTGCCACTGAATATTTCTCTTACTACCAACCAGTTAAGTTCTTTTGAGGCCGGTTCTGTACTTGCTGTCCAGCCCCTGTACAGCTGATCTGAATTGGGGCGTACAGAAGTAGACCGAATTCTGATCTCGCGGAGCTATATATGTTCACAGGATCAGAATCGGGTCTATGGTCTGGATGTGCAGGCCAGGCCCCGATTCTGATCAGCCACACACCCAGCCACATACCCAGCTAACAGCCTGGCGCCATAATGGAGCCACAGTGCCATTGCATCCCACCATTACGGAGCCGTGATCTCTGGTGCCGACCCAAAATGCCTTTTTCCCGCAGCCTGACCCCTCATCCAGCCTCCCATAGCCAGGTTGGGGCTACGGAAAACCCCCTTTGCCCCTCTACTGTCTGTCCTCGCTGTCCGCCGCCGTCTCCCAACGTCCAGGTGGACTTATTCCCCTTCAGAGATGGAATAAGTCCCCTATCTACCCGGCCAAACCTGGACATACAGGGAGGACCTCTGAATCAGCCCTGTACATCTGGGGTCTTGCCCCGCCTACCCCTACCCTGCCTCCAGACCGTTCCCTTCCCACCCCTCGTATATGGCTCCCTGTACAACACAGCTGTATGTATGGGGAGCCTTTGCACCAGGGCAGCAGGGGGAAGAATAGCAGGGGTGTACATCTCGACAGGACTACATCTCTGCTATTCATAGCACAGAATGATCCCCTTTGCGTAGTGACCCCTAAAATATTTCTGGGGCGTAGAAGAAAAATCCACATATATTTCCATTTATGCATCTTTTCAAAAAGGCTTTTAAATACAGGTCACACACTGAAAACTATTAATGATAGATATTATGCAATGCAGGAAAGGACAAGGAGACAATTAGTCATTTGAATGTTACATCTAAAAAGCCATCATTTCACAGCACCATCTTACCACCTCCATGCTATGAAGAAAGCATTTCTTCTGTGATCATATTCTGTTTTTTTCTCTTGTTTAATATCTGTATTTCTATTTATGCCTACACCACTGTGTATTTTTCTGCTTTTTCTGCTGTCAGCAGTGATCCGCCTACATCTAATAATTCTAAAAGATGAAGACAAATACACTAGGCATTCATGCTCTGGAGGTTAGAAAACAGGGACATGGAAATTAATGACTGGGCGGTTCTGTTTGGAGTAAATCTGTTGTGCTGAAGCATGTTTTAAAATTCTGTGTTATAGTTTAGGAAAGTTGAAAGTATGGATGGAGAAAGACAGTAGCTGTGGTGCAGGATTAAGAACCAGACTTCCTTTAGTCCAGGATAGCCCAAGAGAGTCCCAGATTTGTCACTGGCCTGGTTCTCTGTGTGTGAAGAGAAGAAACAGTTGTAGGTGAAAGCCCTTTCTGTGAAAAAATTACAACTTGTAATCAGGGGCGGCCCAAGGGGGGTGCGGGGCCATGTGCGGAGACTCGGTGCGGGGCCTCATTTGCATAAGGGTCCTCATTTGCATAAATATTTGCATAATGTTACCATACACGAACTTTTAGTAAACATGCCTCTTAATGAGTGTATGAATAAAGAAAGACTAAAAGACTTCTACATTACTATAATCCAGTGCCAACCGCCAGACACATTAGGAACTACTACAAACACTGCCCATTTAGAACCCATAGCAAACCCGCCGTATCCTAACAGCACTAACAGGACTCATAAAGCACCATACCCTAACTATCAAAAGGAAACGCTGCAAATATTAAACCAATACATTTCAGAGAACAACAATACATGACCTACTGGGGAAAGAGAACAAGTGGCAATGTCAAATAGGAATTACATAAACAGAATACCTCAGCTCAGTTACACATGAACAGAACATAAACCATCACCAAACAAGGAATCACAATTTAGAAACAGGAAGACAATAATTAAACTGGGAATCCCAAAAGCCAAACTTGGAATGTACAACACTGTAGAAATAAAACTATACATTAATTTGCTCTTGTACTAAACAAAGCGCAGACGTTAATGATGCACATTTCCCAGAGCTGACATATTCCAATTAATAAATTCAAAATAAAGAGATATTTTTCTACCTTTTGTGCATTTTTTTTCAGCTGCAATTGCTCCAGCCACTTTCTTCTGGTTTCTTCGTGTCTTCCGCTAATTCTTCATCGTCTGCTGTCCATTTGTCTTTTCTTCTCTCTTCTAGTTTTTTTCCATTCTCTCTCTACATCTGCTTTAACATACTAATCTTTCTCCTTTTCCTCTTTCCTCATTCCTATTTCATCCACTCAAATTTTACCCCTCCATCCTCAATCCCCACTTACTCTCCCAATATCCGGACAATTGTAGATTTGTCTTCCCTCCCACACAAAATATTTTTTCCCTCTCCATTTCACTCTCCCAGCTCCATCCCATTCTAATCCTCCCCCAACATCAGCTCCATTCTAGTTCCAGTCCCACCCAGCATCCGCTCCCTTCTAGTCCCCGCATCAGCCCATTTCCAGTCCTAGCCCCCCATAAGCCCATTTCCAGTCCTAGCTCCCCCATCTATTTGCAGTCCCATCCAAGTCCCTCCATCAGCTCATTTCCAATCCCAGCCCCCCATGAGCCCATTTCTAGTCCTTTCCTAGCCCCACCATCAGCCCATGTCAAATCCTAGCTCCCCTCCACTCAGCCCATTTCCAATCCAAGCCCCCCATGAGCCTACTTCCAGTGCTAGCCCCTTCATGAGTCCAGTTCAATCCAAACCCCCCCCACAGCCCATTTCCAATCTTCGCACCCCCCCACAGCCAATTTCCAGTCCTATTCTAGCCCCTCCATCAGCCCATTTCCTGTCCTAGACCCCCCTCACCCATTTCCAGTCCTAGCTCCCTCCCCCTCACAACCCATTTCCATTCCAAGCCCCCGTCCCCATCAGCTATTTGCAGTTCAAGCCCTCCTTCCACTCAGCCCATTTCCAGTCCTAGCCTAGCCCTCCTCATAGCCCATTACTAGTCCTAACCCCCCATCAGCCCATTACGTCCTAACCCCCCGTCACCCTATTTCCAGTCCTAGCCCCCCATCAGCCTATTTCCAGTCTTAGCCCCCCTCCCATAGCCAATTACCAGTCCTACCCCCCCATCAGCCCATTTCCAGTCTTAGCCCCCCATAAGCCCAATACCAGTCCTAACCCCCCCATCACCCTATTTCCAGTCCTAGTCCCCCCATCAGCCTATTTCCAGTCTTAGCCCCCCCCATAGCCAATTACCAGTCCTACCCCCCCATCAGCCCACTTCCAGTCTTAGCCTCCCCCCCCATGGCCCATTACCAGTCTTAACCCTCCCCCCCATCAGCCCATTACCAGTCCTAACCCCCCCCGGCCCATTACCAGTCCTAACCCCCCCCATGGCCCATTACCAGTCCTAACCACCCCCCCCCCATCAGCCCAATTCCAGTCTTAGCCCCCCCATAGCCCATTACCAGTCCTAACCCCCCCCATCAGCCCATTTCCAGTCCTACCCCCCCCCCCCCCATGGCCCATTACCAGTCCTACCCACCCCCCCCATCAGCCCACTTCCAGTCTTAGCCCCCCCATAGCCCATTACCAGTCCTAACCCCCCCCATCAGCCCATTTCCAGTCCTACCCCCCCACTTCCAGCCTTAGCCCCCTCCCCATAGTCAATTACCAGTCCTACCCCCCCATCAGCCCATTTCCAGTATTAGCCCCCCCATCAGCCCATTTCCAGTCCTACCCCCCCACTTCCAGCCTTAGCCCCCTCCCCATAGCCCATTACCAGTCCTAACCCCCCCCATCAGCCCACTTAGCCCCCCCATCGCCCATTACCAGTCCTAACCCCCCCCAACAGCCCATTACCAGTCCTATCCTCCCCCCCCCATGGCCGTTTACGAGTCATAACCCCCCACCAGCCCACTTAGCCCCCCCATAGCCCATTACCAGTCCTAACCCCCCCCATCAGCCCATTACCAGTCCTAGCCTCCCCCCCCATGGCCCATTACCAGCCCACTTAGCCCCCCCCCAGCCCACTTAGCCCACTTAGCCCCCCCCCAGCCCACTTAGCCCCCCCCCCATGGCCCATTACCCGGCCCAGCCACCACCCCCCATGGCCCATTACCAGTCCTAACCCCCCATCAGCCCACTTAGCCCCCCCCCATAGCCCATTACCAGTCCTAACCCCCCCCCCCCATCAGCCCACTTCCAGTCTTAGCCTCCCCCCCATGGCCCATTACCAGTCCTAACCCCCCCCCCCGGGCCCATTACCAGACCTAACCCCCCCCCCCCCCGGCCCATTACAATTCCTCACAACCCCCCCCCCCATCAGCCCACTTCCAGTTTAGCCTCCCCCCCCAAAGCCCATTACCAGTCCTAACCACCCCCCCCCTATCATTCCAAATTAAAATTAAAAAAAAACCAAACTGGCTGCTTCTGCCGCGGCAGCATCACGAGCTCTGCCACGGGGCCCCCCCCTGCCCGGCAGAGCCTCCGTGCATCCTCAGCAGCTTTCTCCATGTCCAAACCGCGGGCTTCTTTCAGAGCCGCGAGAGTTTCTTTTCTCGCGGCTCTCTTAATCCCGCGGGGCTGATGGGAAATCCCATCACCCTCGGCGGGATTAACAGAGCCGCGAGAAAGGAAACTCTCGCGGCTCTGAAAGAAGCCCGCGTTTTGGACATGAAGAAAGCTGCTGAGGATGCACGGAGTCTCTGACGGGCAGGGGGGGGCCCGCGGCAGAGCTCTTGCTGCTGCCGCGGCAGAGCTCTTGCTGCTGCCGCGGCAGAAGCAGCCGGTTTGGTTTTTTTTTTTAAAACTTGGGATGCTGAAGAATGTTTTTTGCGCGGGGCCCCCTGAAACGCGGGGCCCTGTGCAAAAAACATTCTTGCTCAATGGACGGGCCGGCCCTGCTTGTAATACTGTGTACCAATCAGGAACACAGGCCAAATTCTGACTTGCTTTTTTAACAGTGGCTTCAGTTGAATACATGATTAGTTTAGCACCATGACTTGGTATGCTTTGTAGATCGATTTGCTTTGTAGATCGATTTATCTATCTATCGATTTATCTATCTATCTTTGGCCTGTTTGTGTACCTTTGTGCCTGTCCTGGGGCTCTGAGACACTGGAGGCCTACATTCCCACTCGGAGGCAATATTAATGAAGAATAAAAGCTGAACATATTATATTGTTATTTGATATACGACTACACACGTAGAGTACATTATGTACTCTGCAGGTATTTTTTAAAAAATACGTATCTGAGAAAAGCACTTTTATCTGTCTAAGCCTCAGTTTATTTATGCCTAACTGAGGAACGTAAGAAAATGCTCCTTTCTTTCCTCTTTAGTTACTGTCATGTAATATGCTTGCGTATGGCCCTGGAGCCTGAGAAGACTGCAAATACTTCTGAAGGTTTAGGGGCTCATCGAGTGTTTAGAAATAAGGTGCTAAACAAATGCACATTATTAATAATGGTAATTAGATTTGATGGACTGAAGTATTGTTTTTCACATTTATGTTAATGAAGGATTTCAGCTGTTTTTCATTGTGGGTTCATAAATATTTTGTTTCCCAATTGTTATTTGATAAAACTCAGGATACTGTAAATCTAAGTGACACTAGAACAGATTATGAGCATATGACACACTGGATGCTCAGTACAAGCAGACCTTTGTAGTATTGGGGGTGCAAGCAATTTCCTTTGCAGTTGTGTTGGCAAGTGAAAACCAGATTTGTCTGATGACTTTATGAAGACCAAAATGTTTTCTTTTAGTCCTTGTGTTTACAGCACCCAGCACAAAGCATTTTGGGATTCGTAGTCCTGCTACTGTCAATGGAACATAAGTTTACGGGCAATAACTAGCCTTGCTAACTTAGACACAGAAGACTGATTCCTCCTAGTGCCAATCCAGCGAGCCATCCATTATGTATGAACAGTTTCTTTAACAGGAAGTTTATTGTTCGAGAGGGAACAATAGCTTCAGGTCATGTTATTGAAAAGCAGCACATTATTTATGTTGCATCCCTGGACGTTGCCACTACTGGAAATCTTTTACAGGAAATACAGTAATTGCTCATTTAAATCATTTGGGTGCATCTCAAATTGGGTACTTTCTGTTGTGTAAAAAAGGATGAAATTAATGGGAATGATTCTACCCGTGGACATCAGGAATTTTGGACAGCATGTTTACACTTCCCAATTTTGCAGATCTGAACTGGATTTCTTTGCTCGAGATGATTAAGGGACTGATATTCATAGTCCCGGATATTTAAACAGCATGGCAGCCAGATGTGGTGTTTATACTCTAGATCAGTGGTTCTCAACCCAGTCCTCTGGGACCCCCAGCCAGTCAGGCTTTCAGGATATCCACAATGAATATGCATGAGATAGGTCTGCATACACTGCTTGCATTGTAGGCAGATCTATCTCATGCATATTCATTGTGGATATCCTGAAAACCTGACTGGCCTGGAGGTCCCAGAGAACAGGGTTGAGAACCACTGATCTAGATAATCACTATCGGTATCCAGAGATTAACTCCCGCTGAATATCCAGATTGTGCGGGCCACTATCTGGATATTCGGGGTACTTATCCAGATAGAAAATTAGGTCAGCTATTTCTGCAGCCCAAGCTACCCGCATAACTTCTCCAGATAGCAGTTGAAACTTGCCACTGTCCCCATCTCTGATTATTAGCTGAACTGCCTTTGCTCCACCCACGGAGAAGGCCACTGAATATTTCTCTCAGGGCTCTTTTCCGGGTAACCTCTGTGGTTATGCACATAAGGGCTTTCGAAAACCAATCCCTAAGAAAATAAGAAAGGTAATCGATTTATGAGAAGCCATTTTCTTTTTCTGAAGTAACATGGAGAAATGACTTGGTGAGATGTTATGGAACTAACGCAGGCTATCTTAACCACAAGGAATAGATAGCTTTCACGGCATTTGATCTGAGAGCCTGTTAATTTGCATATTTCAGCTACCCTGCAAATCATCTCAATTTGTGGTTCTTGAACGCGGGATCTGAGAATCCCTTATTAAGGAATTATTTTTGTCCCTTCCTTTCTTTTTCCGCCAAGAACGTATACAGCCCTTACTCTAGTCATCCTGCCATAATTCATGGACAATCGCACACAATGCTTCTGCTTCCTGCCCCACCACAGTTAAAACCCACACTAGGGGAGAATAAAGCTAGTATCAGCTCAATTCAGGCTATCTGACCAGTCCTGGATTTGCTCTATTGCATCGCCATGCCTGGGAACATTGTAGTTTTTGTTATCTTGAGTTTGGTATAGATTAGAAGTTATAGGGACAGGAGTGGAGGTGATACTTTCCCTTCTCCTTGAACTGACTCTCATTGGTATGAATGCATGGGTTTGGAGGAGGGGGAAATTCATACTTCTCTTTTCCCCAGCTAAGAATGATATGGATTTGTGTGTGAATTTGCTGTATCCCCCTCACCCCCCTGACAATGTCTTTCTCTTTTTACACACACAAACACGAGACCCATCAACCTCTAACCCTCCCATCTCTTCAATTGTGGCTGCTTCCTCTTGTTGGGCAGACAGGCCATTGTTGGTAGCCTCTTCTTCCAACCCATGCAGGCTGGTGCTGCATTCAGCTTCTGATCTGCATGGATCAAGATGTCATTTCCTCTTTCTTGCACCCTATGCAGGTCAACAATGTTTCCACCATCACCTCCTCCTTCTGGCCCACGACACCCGCAGTCTTCTTGTGATTTTCTAGGGAGCTGATAATTCATACCACATCCTGGAGTCTCCAGGTGAAACCCAAAAAGATCCCAGTTATGTGCATCACTAATCTTTTCCTTCCTGTGATATGCACTGTCAATGCGTATTATGGGGGTGAGTTCATAAGAAAGCCACGTAAAGATATGCACCATTTACACGCATAAGTCACTGTTTTCAAGGAGTTACTCATGCATACACTTTAACCAGTCGCTATTCTATAAGTATACACAGAGGATCGATCGCTCGTACTTTCATTGTGGGCAAAGTTGGGGCGGAGCATGAGCAGAGCACAAATTTGCACACATATATTATAAAATAATACAGTATGACTCGCATGCATCCAGCATAAGCTAGCTGTAGTCATTCACACCTACAATAGGGCATAAATGCTCATGACTAGTTTGAAGTGCACTTTTTAACAATTTGCGCACCTATTTTGTATATTTGTACTTCACTCTATAAAATAGGTCTCAATACGCACATACCAATGTGTGTTAACTCCATGGGAGTTTATAATATTACCCTCTATGGGACACATGAGGACAACAACCATATTTGCATATTTCTCATGTTCCCATGAGTTTTCTAACAAGTTTCATAACCAAATCACTCGAATACCTTTGCTCTGAAGTTTTCAGTGAGTACAAATTATTCACAGTCAACTGCATTTTCTTTTTCTGTGGGTCAATTTTTGCTGGAATAGGGGCAAGACGTCTTCAGCATGTAATCTATGCGCATACATTTCCTCCCCTTGAGGATGCCTCCTCTCATTGCAGCTAAAATCTACTTGTAGACTTTTAGGCAAATTGAGGGAGGGCAGGGCCGGTGCTACCATCAGGAAATGAGGCGGTCGCCTAGAATGCTAATGGTCATAGGATGCCCATTGCCCCCATGGTCGCCCCTCTCCGGAATGTGCAGCGGCAGCAATACTTTTAACAAGGCACTGCAGCACCAGGGTTACCTTCTCCTTGGGCTCCTGTCCACGGAAAGGCTTTTTTCAATTTCCTATGCACTTAAATGGATATCTTTTGACCATATAAGTCAAGGCCAGAAGTTATCTGAGTCACAAATAGTGGAGATGTATGCCCTGCCTGGACGTACATCCCCGCTATTCATCCCCCTTGCCGTCCCCGTGCAAGGTTCCCTGTATGACAAGGAGCCTTAGACAGGAGTGGGAAGGGGTGGGTGGGAGGCGGAGTGAGGGCGATGCATGGGCGGGCTGTCAGCTCGGATGTACAGGGCCAATTATGAGGTTGGACCTGTATGTCCTGGGTCGGCCATCTCGGAGGTGGAATAAGTCCCCCTGGATGTTGGGGGACAGCAGAGGCTGGCAGCAGTGGCAAGAAGGTGAGGGGTGCAGTGGGTTCCCCGCAGCCAAATCCTGGCCATGGTAGGCCATATCGGGGATCAGGCTGCAGGGAAAGAGGGCTCTGTTCCGTGACCAGCAATCGCGGCTCTGCAATGGGACACCATGGTATCATGGCTCCATTCAAGAGCCTGACTGAGTTAGCCAGGGATCTGTAGGGTATGTGGTTCTTCAGAATCGTGGCCCAGCCTTCCCCGATTTTGAGGGGCCGTACAGGGGCTGGACATCCAGAAGGGAATTGGCCTCCACATGAATGACAGCAATATACAGAAAAGATGGGCAACCAGTAAATACAATAAATGAAATTGAAATGAAATCAATATAATTTATGCATTCAAGTCTGAAGACAGCAGAAATGTAGGTGGGGCATATTCAAACGATAAATGTGGTAGCAGACCTGCTAAGCACATTACTACTACTACTACTATTATTGAGCATTTATATAGCGCTACAAGTCATACGCATGATCCCTCTGAGTGGGATATTCGGAGGTGCATACCCTGTTTATGCCACTGAATATCCCCTCCAAAGTCAGCTGAATGCCCTGATGCTAACTGCTTAGTATCAGGGCGTTCCGGGGGCCAAGCAGGGCGGCGCCTGTGGTTAGCTGGTCAGCAGCGATAGTCAGTCACTAAACCGCTAACGTAAGCTGGGTAAAGTTAGGCCAAATAAAAAAGATGGTCAAACTTTAGCCAGTTCAGCTATCTGGACAAACTGGATATTGAGTGCTGCTGGCCAGGTGTGACCCCCGGCATTGAATATCCGGGGTTAGTTTAAAGCAGAGATAGCCCGCTGCTGAAATCGCACTGGCCGCCACTGTGGAATATGCCCCTGATATCTTGATACAGATATCCATATAAAATTCTGCTGCCATGTTCCGTGGTCAGACTTAAATGTATAATCTGGCTCAAAATATGCATAAAAATATATGGATAACTTATGCATATACTTGTATGTGTTGGCTGTCCTACTGAATATTGCTCCGTTCTTTAGTGCACGTCACAGGCTGAAAGGAAGATGAGTTTTGTTTCTGAATCAAGTTTATCTCTTGAAAACTAAACCATGTCAGCAGGATGTTCTTTCTGTTTTTGTGCAATTGAAAGACTTGGTAATAAATGATTAACAAAGCTGGTTTGCTACATTACTCTTTAGTCAGTGGTTACTACTGAAAGTTCTCCAGGCGTCTGTTTCCTGGCAACTCTAGTGTTGTGACTCAAGAGCAACATGTTTCTTTGTTCTTAGATACACCCTCTGCGAGATGGATCTTCAAAAGAAAAATTCAGAATATAAACTTCTTAGTCTTTTTGTAATCATTACATAGATTGTAGAAATAGGCAAACTCAAACTATGTGGAATTGCTCACATAAACAAATAAAACACTAGTAGGTATCATATCTAATACTGCTTACTTTCAGTAGAAACATTTTGTCACATAGCCCGTTCTTAGATATTTTGCATTCTGAGAAAATGATCACATTTGGATTTAATTTGGAATGATAGTTTATGTGTGAAAGGGCAAAGCTTAGGGGTATGTTTACCAAATGGCGCTAACGTCGCAGCTGCGATGTTATCACACGATACATGATGTTATCGGGCGATAATGGCGCATTATCACGCGATAACATCTGCTGCAGCGGTAAGGTGCGCTGAGGGTGGAGTAAGGCTCCCCAGAGGGTGGAGGAAGGCTTCCCAGGGGCAGAGAGAAGGGGTCAATGGGTGGAGAGTGGGCGTGGAGTGGCTCCTTGCACACTAATGCCATGAAATGAAGCTCAGAAAATTAGTGCCAGTGAAAACCTGGCGCTAGGCACATTTGCAGGTCAGAGAAACCATTCCAGTCAGCAATGTACAGCAAAGGCAGGGAAACACAAAAACGTGATAGTAGTGATACATGTGCAGGAACAAAAAAGGCAAATAAACAGATAAGATGACCAGAACCACATTTGAAATCCCAATAACCAGGCTGGCCAATAGTGATGTTAAAGATAAACATAAAGCAACACTACTGACAACGCATAAAAAAGAAGATATCATGTTTGGAAGGGTCTATTCTCTGTCCCCCTACAAAGTGAATGATCCCACATTGAAATAGCGGTGATCAGGGTTTTGTCTCGTTTATATTGGGCAGGTTTGTTATGGCGTGCACATGTGCCACAACAGCAGAATGGGCACGTAGGAAAGGGCAACTGTACTGATGCTGGAAATGGGATACAGGGGGCTGCAGGCAGCACATGCTGTGGTGCAGCTGGGGCACAGTGCGGACTAGGCAGATGCCTAGGTGGCACATAGGAATGCTGAAACAGTGAAGCAGACAGCAGACACACCAGTTCAATACAGACGTGTCACAGCCATTCATCTCTATGGGACGCATTGAGGATCAGAGCAGAACATTTAATAAGTGCTGGCCTTATTCCATGTTGCCCCTGGTATAACGTAGGCATCCACGGGATACACTCAGGATGTACGTGGGATACACTCAGGATGTACACAGGACTTTCGTGAATACATTTTATATGTCTCTGTGGCTTGCCACACCCCTGTTCTGCCCTCTCTCACCCACGTTCTGAGATCTCAGTTTTAGTGCCGTGTATACAGGGGCAGCTCAAGGCAATCTGCCTCCTGAGGTGAAGAATAAGATGGTGCCCCCCCCCTCTTAGAGGGTGGCGGGGCTTTTTCAGAACTCCAATCAGGGACTGAACCAAACCAAAAAGCCGATTAGATTATATGGAGGAAATGCAAGATGTTTGCACACAGGGCCGTATCGAGCTGCAATCGTGCCCTTTGCGACTTGCAGCTTGGGCACCCGCCCCCTCCTCCCCCCTTACCTACGTCTAGTGCTGCCTGCTCTTTCCCTGCTGCTGCTGCCCTCTGTTTTTTTCATGGCGGCGCCGGCAGCAGGGAAAGAGCAGGCAGCGCTGGACGGAGGTATGGGGAGGAGGAGGGAGGCATACGCCCGATCTGAAAGGTGCCGGCACTTTAAGCAGATTTGTCCCTCCCTACTCTGACACTGCATCAGAGGAGGGAGGGACCAGACCTGCTTAAAGTGCTGTGAAAAGGCTTGGGGGCGCATTTCGGCTGCCTGCTATTGTCCTGCCAGTGGCGGCAGGACAACAGCAGACAGCCAAAATGCGCCCCCAAGCCTTTGCGCTCTGTGCTGCTGCACCGCTTGCACAGGTCTAGGTACGGTCCTGTTTGCACACCAAGTAACTAAAAGAGAGCAAGAACCAAGAGCACAATTTATAAAACTAAATTATAACTCATTTTTATTTTGTTGTTATAAACTGCATTATGATTCTTGCTTTTTCTTTTTCAACATATATTTTGCATCCACAGTGGGTGCAGAGCAGAAACAGGACATCCACCCACAGAACTCAATACTCAATCGGATTCTGATCATCTCACTAACAACAACAACAACAACAACAACCACTATTCTCCAGTACCAGGCATATTGTGAACTAATACAAAATCCTACAACAAAGAGCAAACCTACCATACCATATCATATCAGCACAAACTTAAAAAACTCACATAAGGAGCCCATACAAAAAAAGCATCACTGTAAATATTACAGTGGGCCCTGGAATATCCATACACTTATTTGAAAAGCTGAACAAGTCAAATTACTACAGTATAGATCTTTATGTACAAACTGCATGTTAACAGAACACCTGGCCTCAGTCACACACTCACAACATCGACCCTCACCAAGTACAGAATAAGTAACCACAGTCTAAAGCAAACATAAAAATATGTAGACAAAATTTAAACTGAAACCCCAAGAAGCCAGAATCCACATGCAGTGCAATATCAGATAAATAAGAGATGCAGTTCCCCAGTACTGTGTAAAATATAAAGATAGCACAAAGTCCAATCACTAAAATTTAATAAAATTTTTCTACCTTTGTTGTCTGACCATTTTATTCTCTGATCATGCTGGTCCCAATCTGAGGCTTCTGTTTTCCTGTCTTCTCTTAGCTCTCTTTCTGTGGTCTATGGTCCATGGTCCATCTGCCATTTTCTATCTCTTCTTTTGTTTTCTTCAATTCCTTCCATCAGCCCATTTCCAGTTCCAGTAACCCTCCCCAGTATCAGTCCCCTTTCCATTCCTCCCCTCCCAGTACTTTCCAATGTCAAATGCCTTGCATTCCCACGACTGCCACTGGTGTCCATTCTCTTCCAGTCCCCCTCCTTCCCCACTGTCCAGCCCCTTCTAGTCCAAACACTATCCCAGGTATCAGCTCACGTCCACTCTCAGTGCCACCCCCCAGTCAGCTCGCTTTCAGTTGCCCTACCCTCTGTCCATCCCCCTTCCAGTGCCATTCGCACATCAGCTCCCTTCTAGCCTCCTCCCCACTACCCAGCCACCTACCACTCCCATCCCCAAGCTCACTTCCAGTCCCCCTTCAGTACATCCCAGGTGTCAGCTCTATTCAAGGCCCCTCCTTCCCTAGCCATATCAGCTCCTTTCCAGCCCCCTCCTTCCCCTGTGTCAGCTCCCTTCCTGCCCCCTCCTTCCCCTGGCAGACCCTCTCAGTATCTGCTCCCTTCCAATCCTATTCTCCCATCCCCCTGCATCAGACAGCCCATTTGTAGCCCTAGCCCCTAGTTTTCTTCCAGGGTCAGCAGCACTCTCTTCCCCTCCCCTATTAGCCCATTTCCAGTCCCAGCCCATTTCCAGTCCTATCCCTCTTATCAGCCCACTCCTGTCCTAACCCACAATCAGCCCATTACCAGTCCTAGCTCATTTCCAATGCTAGCCCCCCTTCTGCCCATTACCAGTCCTAACCCCCCCAATGCCCATTTCCAGTCCTAGCACCCCAATCAGACCATTTCCTGTCCTAGCCGCCCTAATCAGCCCATTTCTAGGCCTAACCCCACCAATTAGCCCATTACCAGTCCTAGCCCCCCTCCCGATCAGCCCATTTCCAGTTCTAACCCCCCATCAGCTCATTTCCAGTTCTAAGCCCCCTCCTGATCAGCCCATTTCCAGTTCTAACCCCCCATCAGCCCACTTCCAATCCTAACCCCCCCCCATCAGCTCATTTCCAGTCCTAGCCCCACATAGCCCATTACCAGTCCTAACCCCTTATTAGCCCATTTCCAGTCCTAGCCCCCCCATAGCCCATTACCAGTTCTAACCACCACATCAGCCCACTTCCAGTCCTAACCCCCCCGTCAGCTCATTTCCAGTCCTAGCCCCCCCCCCCCACCCCAGGGAAATTGAAAAAAAAAAAACCCTGGCTGCTGAAGCCACGGCAGTGGCAAAATGAAGTGCTCCACGGCTGCGGCCTCCCCGGCAGAGCCCTCCTATCTCCCTCAGCGCCAGCTTGTTTCCCATCAGCGCTGGCAGGCTTAACAGAGCCACGAGAAAGGGAAACTCTCCCTTTGTGGCTCTAAAAAGCCGTCACTAAGGGAGATAGGAGGGCTCTGCCAAGGTGGCCGCGAGGCACTTCATTCTGCTGCTATTGCGGCGGCAGCGGCTCCTCTCATCAGGGTTTTTTTTTTGAAGGACGAGTGAGGCGGGCTTTTTGGGGGCAATTTTTGCTGCCCCCAAAAAGTTGCTGCCTGAGGCCACCGCCTCACTCGGCCTCATTATTGAGCCACCCCTGCATGTATATGCAGTGCTGTGTGTTTTCACAAGGAAAATGTCTATCCCGCACGTCCAGGTGGTTTATTTGCATTTCAGAATGACCCCCCCATGTGTTTCAAACAGCTCTTCAAGGAATTAGATCAGCAAATAAGGAAAAACTAGTGGCAAATGTACAAAATACAGTAGGAAATACAAAGTGTTCTTTCATGAATCATAGATTGATCAAAACCAGACACAAGAATTGTTAAGGAGAGGAAAACTGAAACCCGAGGATAAGATACTAAGAATTGCTGCCTGAGACAGTGGATACGATGGATAAGATGGTTCACAGAAATTGGGGGAAAGAACTGGGAAAAATTAACCTATGAAGATTCTATAGAAAAGAGCTGGAAATGGTTAAGCAACTCGTAAATGGCTTCAAAAAGGTACAAAAAGATGACATGTCTCATCCTTTGGAAACTTTGTTAGAATTACAGCATTGCTGCACCAGAAAGTTTGGGTAAGTGCTGCATTGTCGTTAAAATGACATTGCCACTGCGGCAGGTCCCAGAGAGGGCTCTCAGTGGCAGCAATGAAGGCGGAGGGTGGAAGCAGAGGGGTGGCAGGATTGAGGACTCACCTAGGGTGCCTCATTTCCTAGCCACAAGCCTGATTAAAAGCAGTTTCCAAATACACTTGATAGATTGCCGAATCATGTTACATCTTATGAACTTCAGCATGATGGAAGAACTGAAGTGAGCATCAGTAGTAAATTTGAGAGATTGGAATCAAATTCTGCATACTCTGGCTTAAGTATAAGGTTCATTACTGTGAGGGTATGCCTAAAATTAACCCAGATGGAGACAATACCCCTAATGTGTCTGGGATGGAAAGGAAAGGTGCTGTAGCAGAAGGTAGCAACCAGTTTAGAAATATCATGCTGCTGGTGCTGTAGCATAGGAGGCAGGAGGTGAAGGGAGGCAGGAACATGTTTGAAAATCTGATGGGGGGAGAAGGGGTGAAACTGGGGTACTGTCAAATACAGTAGAGACACTGAGTCCATGGAGGTTACTTTAGAAGCTTTATTCATGTTTCAGACATCCAAAAATGGACACATAGGGGAATGTTTACTAAACTGCGGCAACGTTACAGACCGTGCAGTAGGTAACGTTAACGCGTTATGTAACGTTAACGTGTGGTAACGTTACAACCCATGCAGAAGTGTTCCGCAGCGCAGTAGACACCACAAAGGGAGGAGAGAGGGCGGAGAGCTGGGGGTCAGTGGGCGGGGAGTGGGCGTGGAGAGGCTCCCTGCACACTAATGCGCTGAACTGAAGGGCTGAATCCTACCGCGAATGAAAACCTGGCGTTAGATGCACATTTGCAGGAGAGAGAAACCATTTCAGTGTCGGCAATGTAGGGCATAGGCAGGGAGCCTGAGAAAGGTGATAGTAGTGTTCCATCTGCAGCAACAGCATAGTGGCAATGTACAAAGGGCCACTATGGTGATGGTGCAAATGGGGCATAGGGGGACTGCAGGCGGGACATGCAGTGGGGGCAACTGGGGCACGGGATAGACTAGGCAGTTGCCTAGGTGCCACATAGGAACGTGGAAAATGGACACCAGCAAGACAGCAACAGACCAGGGTCAAACATGCCCATGAGTCTGTGTCCCACAGTGTCCCATCCATGGGACATTACCCAGCAGGAACCTCAAGGGTCACATAACATTGACAGGCAGTTCCAGGGGAAGCATGGACAGCTATGTAGGCACCCTTACCCCAGACCCACACCTTAGGCAGCCGCCTACCTACCCCCTGGATGGCCTAGGACTGTACACCACCGGCACCGACAGCATATGGTCATGGCGGCATGGCGGGGGGGGGGGGGTGTTTTTGCTGGAGGGAGTAGTGGCATCCACCTGCAGTGGACCTAGCCAATGCCCTGTACCAGTACGTGGTGTGCAGTGCAACAGAAGAGGTCTGGCTAGGGAACATAAGGGTAGCCCCAGGCACCACTATGCTGCTGTGGCAATAGTGTGGTGCAATACACTCAGCCAGTATGTCCAAGAGCAAAAGGTTCAAGTCCCATCTGTGGATCCTGCAGAGCATCACCCCAGAGTTTTATTCCACAATGCAGCCACAACAACAACATGTGCAAACCCCAATGCAGCGGTGCACAGGGGTACAAACACCCACTCACACGGGTTCCACTATCCACAGCCTCATGGAGTGTCAGGCTGTTGGCCCCATCACGGAGCTGCAGTTATCACCAGAGCACTACTACTACCCCCTGCACGGTTTAGCAATGTCGGCACTGTGCTCAGGACCAGTGTGGTGGGCAGGGTTGTCAACCACTTCTATTTCTGCACAATGCTGAGATAGGTGTGGGAGTGTGTGTATGTCTATCCATTGTTTTGTGTCTGCCAACACCTCACTGAGCCCACATTGCTCACACTGTTTCCAGTGTTAGCCTGCAAATGTGCATAATGAGGAGCAAGGTATTGTGGGTATGGCCCAGACAGGGCGGATTGGCCAGGATGCATCTGCACAGGGTGGAGGGCAATGGCTGGGACACTGTAGTGCTCGACCACCACCTGCATGGGCAGGGTGGCCACAGCATGTCACGCTGGTAGGTCACTCTTACTCTGACCGAGCAGTGACCATGGCATGTCCATGTTCCCACTTAGTGCCCCACATTATTTGTTTCCAGTGATACCTGTGTGTTCTTGGTTCTGGGGCTCAATCATGGAGATACCTGCTTGGTGTTTGTGCTGTGCACAGGGTTCCCCCCATGAGCATGCACTATGGACTGGCTAGTGGGCTGTCTTCAGTTAGTCTGTGCATAGTGGGACTACCTTGTAGGATGCTGCAGGTGCAGTCTGATTGTGCTGGCAGATGTCAGACCATGGCGTGGAGCCTTCCCTTGTTCTCCTCAAGCATCACTGCTGGTCTGCCACGGTCACATGTATGGCTTTGGCCCATCAGCCTTGCAGGGCTGTAATTGGCCAGCAGGACTGTGGTTGCTGGTATTACAGCCAGGGTGCAGGCACCTGTCCCACCATACAATAGGGGTGATTGTGGGCCCCTTGGGGTGTATAGTGCATACCACTTAGACCCATAGAGGCAGTGCTACCTAAACCTCATGCGAGTATAGCCCCCCCTCCCACCGCTACCCTGATAACAGGTACACATGGCAGCCAGACCTTAACACTGCATACACACTAATCTCGGTGGTATCCGGTCCCACAGGGCCGCATGTGACTGAAGAACCCAGATAGTAACAGAAGTTCTTTCGGTTGTACTGATGGGAGCACCTGTTGCACACTGGTAGTGATGGGGATGTGTAGCAGGACCTATCTCTAGCACCACATGTACTGTGGACCTAGTGCTGGGTGCCCATCCTATCCCTATCCCCATCTATTAGACAACTTTATGGTGGTGGTGAGAATCGAGGAGGAATGTGACACATTTCTATCTACCCTTTTGATGTCTACGACATCTGTACCTTGCCCACTCACAATCTTAACTGATAGAGGTGTGAGGCAGGGGTCTCCAAATCCAGCCCTGGAGGGCCACAAACCAGTCAGGTTGGCAGGATATCTCTAATGCATATATATCTCATGCAGATTCATTAGGGATATCCTGAAAACGTGCAGGGTTGTGGGCCTCCAGAACTGGATTTGAGTAGCTCTGTTCTAGGCAGTGGTCATGGGGTTCGATTCCTCATTGTTGGAATGGGGGTATGGTGGAGGCGTGCACGGGGGGAGGTGTTCCCCAAGCACTTGGATGTCCACGACCAATTTTAGAAATGCCCTGCATGTCCTAGCCCTTGTCTGTCTAATCCTGCTCCAGGACATGAACAGGTGTCAGGTATGTGCTCATTATCTCAGAAAAACATGCATAGAGTGTAGAGAAGACAGCTTCCTACTATTTCCAATACCATCTACAGTCATAAAGACTTTCGATAAGAAATGGGGGCACATGTGTGGTTGTAGTGCTGCTGAATGCCTAAGTCTGCAGTGTGGTGGGCTAGGACGCATCCCCTCTCTAGAACACAGTTGCTGGGACATCTATGTAGCTCTCCCTGTGGATGTTCATATTGAGTACACAGACATTTGTAAAATTAGTCTGAACTTTCATGTAGCAGGCATTTTTTGGGATGTTTTGCCTTGGATGTCCAAGATTGCATCTGGACATTCTTTCTAAAATGCCATTTCATGTGTCCAGTTCTAGTGACACCCATCCATTGCATTCATCTTTCAGCCAAAATAATGCATGCTTGTAGTAGTTCCCTTTCAACAGAATGCACACTAAAAACTTAGGGCCCGATGTTCGAAAGGCATTTACATGGTTAACAGCCCAGTAAATTGTGTAAATGCCTTAAATTGGGGTATTCAACGGCACTTACACGGTTAGTGCTGTTGAATGTCCCCGTCTAATCCCGCTACATGCCCTGGTGCTATGCGGTTAGCATCAAGGCATGTTGGGGGTGTTCCAGGGCAGAGTAGAGACAGAGATTGTCGCTAACCAGATAGCGGCAATATTGCACTACCTGGTTAGTGATCGCCGGGTGAAACTAGGTGTGGCAAAAGCTGGCATAGTTTTACCCGCAGAAGCTAACTGGGTAGCAGTGCAATATCACTGCTACCCAGTTAGCTTCAGCAGCTCTGGGACTTGTGCAATGACCCTGGATATTCAATGCTGTTGCTGTGGCTTTGAATATCCTGGGTTAAGGGTCGGGGCAAGGTTATGCTCCCTAGTGGCGCATAGCCTATCCAATTCAATATTGGTGCCTTATCATCTGGCCCAAGTCAGGTGTTAAATTTTTGACTTTAGAGAGCACATGCTAAACAGAAACATAGAAACACAAAAAATGATGGCAGATAAAATCCATGCGGCCTATCCAGTCTGCCTGTCTATACCAGCAACTAATTACTACAATCTCTCCTTTCTCTAAGAAATCCTCTGATGGTCTCATGCTTTTAGTAATTCCGATCAGTCCTCATCTCTACCAACTTCACTGAGAGACTATTCCATGCATCCACCACTCTTTCCATGCAGAAATGTTTCCTCAGATTACTCCTGAGTTAATCCCCTTTCACCTTCATCTTATGCACCGTTGTTGCAGAGCTTTCTTTCCACTGAAAGAGGCACTCCTCTTGTGCATTTAAACATCTGTATCACATGTTCCCACTCCCGCCTTTCTTCAAAAGTATAGAGATTGAGATCTTTAAGAATATCTCCATATGCTTCATGATGAAGACCACTGACCATTTCAGTAGCTTCCCTGTGCACAGACTCCATCCTGTTTGTAAGAACATAAGATATGCCATACTGGGTCAGACCAAGGTCCATCAAGCCCAGTATCCTGTTTCCAACAGTGGCCAATCTAGGTCATAAGTACCTAGCAGTCTCCCCAAAAGACACAGGTTCCTCAATGTTTGTATTGGGGCAAGCAGTGATATCCCGGGTCCTTTTTAATAATTGTTTATGGACCTTTCCTCCAGGAACTTGTCCAAACCTTTTTTAAACCCAGCTACACTAACAGCTTTTAGAACATCCTCCAGTAACAAATTCCAGAGTTTGATTACACATTGAATGAAAAAATATTTTCTCTTATTAGTCTTAAATAGGTTACCCTGTAGCTTCATTGCATGTCACCTAGTCTTTTTATATTCTGATGATGTAAACAATCGATCTACGTTTACACATTCCACTCCATTCATTAATTTATAGACCTCTATCATATCTCCCCTCAGCTGTCTCTTTCCCAGGTTGAAGAGCCCTAACCTTTTTAGCCTCTCTTCATAGGAGTATCCTTCTATCCTCTTTACCATTTTGGTGGCTCTTCTCTGTACCTTTCTAATTTTTTAAGATACGGCGACCAGAATTGCACACAATATTCAAGGTGCGATCACACCATAGAACGATACAGAGGCATTATAATATCCTTTGTTTTATTTTCCATTCTTTTCCTTATGCTACTTAACATTCTATTTGCTCTCTTGGCCGCCGCTGCACACTGGTCAGAGGGTTTTAACATGTTATCCACAATGACGCCTAAATCTTTTTCCTGGGTGGTGGTTCCCAATGTGGAACCTTGCAGCGTGTAACCATAGTTTGGGTTGTTCTTTCCTAGGTGCATAACTTTGCACTTGTCCACATTACATTTCATCTGCCATTTGGATGCCCAGTCTTCCAATTTATCAAGATCCTCTTGCAATTTTCCACAACCCTCTTGGGTTTGTGTCATCTGCAAATTTAAAAACCTCACTCGTTATTCCCTTTTCCAGATCATTTATGAATGTGTCAAAAAGCAACGGACCCAGCACAGATCCCTGCGGTACTCCACTATTCACCTTTTTCCATTGGGAAAATTGCCCATCTGCTTTCTATCTTCTATATTGTTTTTAAGTTTCAATCTCCAGAATTGCACACAATAGTCCAAATGAGGTCTCACCAGAGACTTATACAATTGCCTCCTTCTTCCTGCTGATCATTCCTCTCCATATACACTCAAGCATCCTTTTTGCTTTCACCATTGCCTTTTCTACCAGTTTTGAACAAACTACACTATTGTCACTTTCCAGAGCTTTCGATGCTGTACAGCTACAATAATTGGTCAGCTCCACTTCTAACCCTTTGCAATTATGGCTAGTTATATCTATAGCACTCCTCAACTGCAAACGGCAAAATATATTTAATATATATTTTTCATAGCGATTGGGTCTCAGACTTCTCAAGGCTAATCACTGAATCTACTTCAAAAGTACGGTGCAGTATTGAATGCCGTTAGTACATCAATGGCCCATTCATATCGCTAGATTTGATTAATTGTTTGTCATATCAGGTTATTAAATGCAAAAAGATTTTTTATAATAAAGGTTGCTTATCTTGAAATTGCTTGATATGCCACAGGCAATGCTTTTCTTCTCTTCAAGGCTGTGTTGTAAACGATTCTCCCAATGCCCAATCTTGGCGCCATAGCGTTTCACAAATATGTTGTTTCCTCAGGGGAAAATGCCTTAGTGTAACAAAAGCATTTATCCTTTAACCCGATCTGTTGAGATGAGAGAAACTTGATGTAATTCATAATCCAGTCACAATGCTAACACGAATGAATGATAGAGGAATCACTTACAACTTTCGTCGGCTATCTTCCAACTCTAAAACGCCGCACATGCGTATCAAAACCCTCTGAGGGGATTTAAATATCGGCAAAGAAAATCATGTGACTTAGTACTATACATTCATTGGTGGGGCTTACTGACAAGCACCCCATTCAATAGATGTGTTCAAGCCTCTAGGGCTTAAAGTGTCCAAATTAAAAATCCATTTCTGTTCACAATATATCAATGTCTGATCTTTGGATTTTCCTTTTACTCCCTGGGTGACTTGATCTATACAAAAACACCGTAATGTTGTAAAGGAATGGTTTTGTTCAATACAATGTTGCACTATCGGGGCTTGTAGCACTTTGCAGTGTATTCTGCTGCGATGTTCCTTCATCCGAATATGAAAACTGCGAATGGTTTTACCGATATACAACAACGGACATGGGCAGACTATGCAGTAGACAACATAAGTAGAGTTGCAAGAGGTTCGATGTCTTAACCGATATATTTTACCTTGATGTTCAAATTCTTTCAACTCTAGAGTAATATCACAAATAGTACATTCACTGCATTTGTAATGACCCATCATGCCGTTCGTAGTTTCAAACGGACATGATCGCAGTACTGTAGGGCTAAGGATCTCTTTTAGATTTGTATTACTCTACCATACACATTTAACTTGTTGATTTTCCAGTCCCGGTGTACTCCGCAGGACATTACTATGTCTTTCTAAAATCTTCTTAATCCTGTTACTATAAGGGGAATATTTTGTTATAAAATAAACTTTATCTTCTTGTTTTGTATTATTAGATATGGGAGACAAGAGCTCCCAGTTAACATAAAGTGCTCGCTTATAAGCTTCATTTATGACTTGTTCCGGATTTCCCCGTGACGCAAACTTATCTTTAAGTAACATGGCTTGAGATTTATAGTCTCTTATATCTGAACAGTTTCTACGATATCGAAGAAATTGTGAGAAAGGGAGACTGTTCTTAAGCCTGCGTGGATGTGCACTCGTATAATGAAGCAGGGTATTACGATCGGTAGGTTTACAATATATTGTGGTGTTCCATATCTGATTTTCTCTGATAATCCATACATCCAAATATATCAAATCATACGCACTGTTGGTATAAGTGAATTGAATGTTGGTATCTCGATTGTTAAGCCAGTGTATAAACTCTACCAGTTTGGCTACCTTAGGATCATCAGAAACAATTACCCCCAGGCATCTCTCTTCTTTCATGGAAAGAAGTACTTCACCTCCTTTACTTGTACCGCTCCCTTGGATTTTTTCAGCCGAAATACATGACCCTGCATTTTGTAGTATTAAATCTTAGTTGCAAAATTCTTGACCATTCTTCAAGCTTAGCAAGATCCTTCCTCATTTTATTTATTTTATTTATTTGCAGTCTCTTTTATACCGCGCTATTCGACATCAGTGCGGTTTACAATGAACATAAGAGTTGCACATCTCAATTTCGTGATTTGTGCTTACAGTGAAACAGGTATAATAACTTGGGTATACATTAAACAGGAAAATTAAAACTTGGGTATGCATTAAGCAGGTATAACAGGTAAAATAGGGTATAAATAACCAGTCCCTTAACAAGGAGACATGATGAATAAATACAGTCTACTTTATGCAACAATATAATGAGTTATGTGGCACTGCATACGTTTCTCATGGTGGTTGGAGGGGAAGGTGTGATTGCGAGTGATCAGTCTGGGAATGTGACGTGCATGAGTTTGAGGTGCTGCATTGAGATGTGAGAGTGGGTGGGTGTGGGGGGAAGACTGCAACATCGTAGTGATGAAGAAAGAGGTGACGTTTCAGTGCCTTCCTAAATTGGGAGAGTTCACTGATGGTTCTGATAGTTGCTGGTAGTGCGTTCCAGCAGGATGGAGCAAAGAAAGAGAAGGCTCTGGATCTAGTGAACTGAGAACACTTCGTGCTTGCCTTAGGTAATATGAGAGTATTTGCGGCATTCGATCTCCTTGCTCGATTGGGAGGTGTGATTGAAATTAGGTCAGTAATGGCAGTAGCAGGGTATTTCTTGATGGCTTTATGGGTCATAATTAGGATCTTGAATGAGATCCTGGCTTGTATGGGTAGCCAGTGCAATTGTTTTAGTATTGGGGTAATATGAGAACTTCTTGAGGCTCCATGAAGGATTCTTGCAGCTGAATTCATTGCAAGTTGTAAGGGGTTAGTCGTGCACTTAGGTAGACCATACAAGATCGCATTGGCATAATCAAAGTGAGGCATTATTAGGGCCTGAAAGACAGTTCGGAAGTCATCAGGCTCTAACAGTTGACGCAGATTGCGGAGGGTCCGGATTTTATGGTAGACCGACTTTGTTATGTTTTTGATATGAGCCTTCATATTAAGTTGCTGATCAAGCGTTACACCTAGGTATCTTACTGTAGTCTTGCATATGATCTCTGCGTCGCGAACCTTGATAGACAGGGGTGGAGTAAAAGCCGGATTCCTGGTGACGAAGAGGGCTTCTGTCTTTTTGAAATTTAACTTAAGCATTTGTGCATTTAGCCAGTCTGTGACAGCGTCAAAGCACCTGATAAGTGGGGATAGTTCAAGATGTTCTGTCGAAATTGGCATGTACATCAAGACGTCGTCAGCATAGACCAGGCAGTTGATATTAAATGATTGGATGAGATCACAAATGTGTTGCATATAGACATTGAATAGCAAGGCGGATAGAGATGAGCCCTGTGGAACACCTTTAGTTTGGGGGAGGGAATCGGAGTTGGAGGGGCCAGAACGGACATGTTGCCAGCGATCAGTGAGGTATGAAGCGCACCATGACAAAGCTGAAGCGTGAACTCCCTTCTCTCTGAGGCGTAGCAGGAGAACTTCGTGGTCTACGGTGTCGAATGCGACAGCAATGTCCATGAAGATTAGTGCAAAGCCTTGTCTGATGTTATCGAGACCTAAGGTTATGGTGTTGAATAAGGTTGTGAGTAATGTTTCAACACCATGTGCTTTGCGAAATCCATGCTGGCAGGGATGTAGGGGTGCATTAGTATCTATGTGATCTTGTAATTGGCGTTGGGTAATCTTTTCAATGATTTTCGATAGGAGAGGTATGCTGGAGATAGGCCTGTAGGATTCCGTCATCGAAGGGTCCAACTTACTGTTTTTTAGGAGTGGTCTGATAGCCATCTGTTTCAGGCTTCGAGGGAATGTTCCAGTAGAGAACGATACATCAATCAATTTGGATAGGAATGGGCTGAGCTCGGCATGCAGGGCCTTTATCCAGGGAGCTGGACACGGATCGGAGGGTGCTGTTGTAGTGTTTATGTTTAGGATAGTGTCTTGAATGATTCTGTCAGATGGAGTAGAAAATGATGTGATAGTGTGTTGGAACCCACTCAAGAAATGACCAAGGGGAGGTTGTGGGATGGAGAAAGGTAGGCTGGCTGGTATGGGGGGCTTAGCAGGTTGGGCAAGTTGATTACTTTTCTTACGTAAGTAATAAGCATATTCTTGTGAGTCTGGATAGGGTAAGTTCTCTTGAGATGGCTCCTTTGCTAGAGATTTCACAATTTGGAAAAGCTCGTGGGGTTTGTTCAAGGAGCGTTGTAGTCTTTTTGCATGATATTGTTTCATACTTGATGCTACAGATAACCGATGTTTTCCTAATTGTGCTGTGAATGCCTCATGGCTCTCAACTGTTCTTGATCGTCGCCAGCGTCTCTCAAGTCGTCTGAGTTGAAGGAGTGAATTACGTAGTTCTTGGGAGTACCATGGGGCATTCTTTTTCTTATGTGGTGCTTTGTTCGTGGTAGGTGAGTGGATCACGGCATCTAGGCTTGAGTTCCAAGCGGCGACCATGTCATCGAGGCTTTGAAGAGGAGGGTCAAATAGATTCTGTGTCCTCTTTAGAATATCTTCTCTGTTAAAAGGGTGGAAGCGCTTTAAATGTTCTGATATGGGTTTATCTTCAAGTATGGATTTGGAGGAGTTGGTGCAAATTGGAATCTGGAATCTTATCAGGAAGTGATCCGACCAGGGAACCGCACTTACGTTTAGGTGAGACTGGTGCAAATGTGTGAGGGCTGTTTGTGGTGCAAAGATAAGATCAAGTGAGTTGCCTTTTATATGGGTAGGGGTATCAACAAGTTGAACATAGCCTAGATCACTGAGAGCATCAATAAAGGCATTGGTGTGGCTGTCCTGAATGACCGGGAGGTTGAGGTCACCTAATATCCAGTTTAGAGTATGCGAATTCGTGGTGTTGCAAGCAAGATCAATTATTGTTGCTAAGTCATCTGGAGATGATGATGGAGTTCTATAGAGCAAGTTAATAGTGATTTGTTTATTTGTAATGGTAACAGAGTCAAGGGTAGAGGTGCTGCTTGAGGTGGCAAGCCGAAATTTGAGGTCGGCTTTTGTTAGGATAAGTACTCCTCCGCCACGATGGTCAGCTCTGTGACAAGAGTGGACTGAGAAATTAGGCGGGACACACTGGTGAAGGATCACGGCGTCAGCGGCTGAAAGCCATGTCTCGGTGACACATAGGATATCAAGGTTATGAGCTGAGAGCATATCAGTTAGTGATGGCCATTTTTTCCTTATTGATCGTGCATTTATTAGTGCACATTTAAGGTCAGGAGGATGGTGGGACTGTAATCGTCGAGATAGATTTTGCTGCTGAAGGTCCACATAGATAACATGTGGGCCTGGTGTGCGCTGAAGTGTTTCGAATTGATGGTTGGGGGAGTCAGGGAATCTCCAACAAGATCTACGGAGGACTGGTATAGTGTTCTGAGGTGAAGTAAGGGCTAGGGTGTAAAAGGTCAGGGCTATTAAAATGTAGCACATAGCAAGGATAAGGGGGTACGGGAATACCCAGTGAGATAACATGATGACTAATGTATATAGTAGATCCAGAAATGTTGCTAACTAGTGAAATGTGCACAGTGTGGTGGTACTGGAAATCTGTTAAGCATCTGTGTAATGAGGCAATATGTACTCAGAGTAATTCACAATAAGGTAGTGGTATCTGCACAGAGTGGAGGTAAAGGATATCTGTTAAGAACTGTGTGGTTAGGCAATATGCACATCAGAGTAATTCACAATAAGGTAATGAAATATGCACAGTGTGGTATGTACGGATATCTGCTAGGCAACTGTGTGGTAGGTAATATGAACATCAGAGTAATTCAATAAGATAGGCCCAAAGGCCAGATGGCGAATAGTTTGCAAGCAATTGGTTGAAGAAGAGCATAGATTAATATGTACGTTGTATAACTAAAGCGTTGGGGTGAGAGTCATGCGGAAGGGTAGCAAGACGCTGTGGAGTTATGTTACCAACTTGATTGATGGAGATGTGTAGACTGATGGTGGTTCATTCCTTCTCATGATATTTAGGGAACTGGAGCTCTTCTCTTTTCGCTGAAGACAAAGTGACGGATGTGGAACCGCAGTGGCCACGGACCACAGCCTAAGGGCCACGCCAAAGGACCCTCTGGTGAGGCCCTCAGGCGCGGGCCCGCCTGAAGGCAGCTGCTTTTGAAATGGAGCTGACTCCTCCCCCTCTCAGACAGCCCCAATTAGGCTGGAGTTCAGTAAGCAGGAGAGATGGATGGCTGCTGGGCTGTGTAACCCCAATCAGGGAGCAGAAGCTGATGACAGTTAGCTCTTAACTTGCCTGAAGGCAGCTGCTTTTCAAATGGAGCTGACTCCTCCCCCTCTCAGACAGCCCCAATTAGGCTGGAGTTATCTATTCCTTCTTGGGTGTCTACCCTATTGCAGGTTTATGTATCATCTGCAAAGAGACAAATCTTACCTGACAGCCCTTCTGCAATATTACTTACAAAAATGTTAAAAATAATCAGACCAAGGACCAAGCCCTGCAGTACATCATTGGTAAGATCATTATCCTCAGAGTGAACTCCATTTACCAGTATCCTGGTAATGGGTATAGGACCATTGCAGTGCACACACTAAAGCTTAATTTACATGTGACATCATTTACATGTTCCTATATGCCAAGTTTAGCACCTGTACAATAATATCCTCTGCCTTGGTTTAGCATGCACGTTGATCTGTTTCTGCATAGCTCACTATTTATAGTGTGCACCAAATGCCTTAGCATGCATGGTAAACCTAATAACCTAGGCCCCATAATTAAATTTTGCAGTTCTCACTGAAAGCCTTTGAGGCTTAACAACAACCCATGGTGTGTGATTTTATGTAAATACAGTATATAGTAATACCATTCCAAGTATCTAAATATGTAGGCACCTATTTAGTAGAGGCTAATAATACAAGCCAGGCCAGCACTACCGATGAAACAGTTACTAATTTAGCAACTTGTGGTGAATTCAAGCATAGCAAACCTGTGACTCACTGGCATCTTTATGCCTTGCTGTTTCCGGCATGCCTCTCTGGGATGCAGCAGCAAGTGTGTGGGTTTCGTGGTACAACGGCACTTCAAGTGTCATCTACATTATGTGAATTAAGTGCAAAAGTGTTATTATATACCCACCCCCGCCTCAAACAATAAGAATGTTGCTTGCTAGCTTCTTTTCTATGTATTGCTAAGAGGGAGAGGTTATAGAGGAAGGACTTAAATATAGGTTCGAAAGGACTGTATGTTAGTATAGTTATCATGTTCCTAATTTCCAAAAAGAAAAAAAAAAGAAATTAACATTGAGTAACATGAGGCAAGATGATCTTTTTATTCTCTCAGATAGTTTAAAATGTTTGTCCTGGTAGTTCCTACTTTCTTCTGCCTCTTCTAGCTCAGTTGGAACCAGGTCTGGGATTCTGGCACCGTGAATCTCCCATTCACAATTTCCCAGGCATTTCCCCCCATACTTCTTCATATGTACATTCCCACCACTCTTAGTTCGGTATTGTATTTGAGTTGTACACCATTAGCTCCAGGTATTTATTTGAAATGTTCCTAAGGCATAAATGTTGCATTTCTAACAAAAAAGCACAAGCAGCAGGTATAGCCAAGGACCATGGTTGTAATGGCTGTAGTAATTGGAAGGAGAAACCGCTAATCCTATTACTACTACTAATCATTTGTACAGTAGAGCACTACAAAGCGTGCACAGTGTTGTACAGAGACATGTAAGAGATGGTTCTGGCTCATCAGAGCTTGAAATCTAGTCAAGAAAGACAGCACAACAATTGGAGACTAGGGGGTATGTTTACTAAGCAGTCTTAATGTGCACCCAGCGATAGTGTGCAGGATGCCATAAAAGGAGTGGGTGTTCCCGTCTAAACGTAGCAAACCAGGATTATCGCGCGATAATGAGCGCCGTGCAGATTATCGGGCGATGGATTGAGCTATGCACGTTAACGCGCGTTAATCTTAAGTAGGCGCGCTGACATGCAAACAGAGCCACAGAGGTGTAGCACAGTGGTTAATACAGTGACTGATGGTACAGGGGTTGTCGGTTTGATCCCCCAGTGCACCTAATAAATAAGGCTGGTTGAGGCATTACCCTTTATGTTTAAGCAGTGCTCTGTGAGGCATTTTACTTTTATTTTAATTAGTGCTGCCAGAAAACACACCTTCACAGTGCCGTAACCTAAGGTGCAGCCTAAGGCGCCCTATAAGGCACTCCAGAGGGCACATTATAAAGTGCACTGTCTGCCAAGGCACCCTATAATGTCCCCTATAGGATGCCTTATAAGGCGCTTTATAGGGTGCCTTATAAGGCGCTTTATAGGGTGCCTAATAAGGTGCTTTATGGGGCGAGGAGCAGCATAATGAAGGCACTTACAGGTCAGTAAGAAACTGGTTCTGACTAAGCTGGGAGCTTAAAGGCAGCAGAAGGAAATAGCTGGACACTTCCACCTCCAACAACAACAACAAAAATGATGTACTGACTTTTCTTTATAGCAAAGAGCTATCACTGGATGAATCTTGTTCTTTGATTCTGGAGTCATCATCCTTTTTAAAACTTAATCATATGCAACTAATTCATAAAATTTAGGGCAAAGTTATTTTTCTGACTGACTTTTGTTTAGTTAACTGGAATGCGGAGCTGTCGAAACTGTATTTCATGAAAAATTGTGGTATTGATTAAACATTTTGTAGGGAAAATGGATGATTTAATGGCTCAGGCTACAAGAGTTTATTAACCAAAGAAAACCTTCTTTTTTTATTTTTGATTTGTTCGCTGAGTACATTATGCTTTGAAATGTTTCTGATTGACAGTGCCAGGGCCAGCTCAACTATTAGGCCAGTCTAGGTGGTCAACTAAGGGGGCAGCTTCTAAGGGGAAGCAAAGAACAGCAGCAGTCAAAGCAAAATAATAGATCCTCGCTATGATAAAAGCTCGGAGGGCCATTAGCACATTTTTTTTTACCTTCAGGGAGAGTGGGCACCAATATACATAAAAAGCAATGTTTAATAGCTAAAAGTACATAAGAACATAAGAAATGCCATACTAGGTCAGACAAAGGTCCTTTGAAGTCCAGTATCCTATTTCCAACAGTGGCCAATTCAGGTACCTAGCAGATTCCCAAAAAGACACAGGTTCCACAAAGCTTGAAATGGGGCAAGCAGTGGATTTCCTGGGTCCTCTTTAATAGTGGTTTATGGACCTTTTTTCTAGGAACTTGTCCAAACTTTTTTAAACCCAGCTACACTAAGAGCTTTTACTACATCTTCCGGTAACGAATTCCAGAGTTTGATTAGACGTTGAGTGAAAAAATATTTTTTCTTATTAGTCTTAAATGGGTTACACTATAACTTCATTGCATGTCCCCTAGTCTTTCTACTTTTTGATGTTGTAAATAATCGATCTACACTTAGCCGTTCCACTCCATTCATTAATTTATAGACCTCTATCATATCTCCCCTTAGCCCTCTCTTTCCAGGTTGAAGAGCCCTAACCTTTTAAGCCTTTGCTCATAGGGGTATCCTTCCATCCACTTTACAATTTTGGTGGTTCTTCTCTGTATTTTTTCTAATTCTACTATATTCTTTTTAAGATACGGTGACCAGAATTGCACACAATATTCAAAGTGTGGTCACACCATGGAGCAATGCAGGTTTTATAATATCCTTTATTTTATTCTCCATTCCTTTCCTTATGATTCCTAGCATTCTATTTGCCTTCTTGGCCGCTGCTGCACACTGGGTGGAGAGTTTCATTATGTTATCCACAATGATGCCTAAATCTTTTTTTGGATGAAGGTTCCTTATGTGGAACCTTGCATTGTGGAACCATAGTTTGGATTGTTCTTTCCTAGGTGCATAACTTTGCATTTCTACACATTAAATTTTATCTGCCATTTGAGTGTCCAGTCTTCCAATTTATCAAGGTCCTCTTGCAATCTTTCACAATCCTCTTGGGTTTTAACAATTTTGAATAATTTTGTGTCATCTGCAAATTTTTTTTTTTAAATTTTTTATTTATGCAGTTTTCAAAATTTACTCAAGAAAATTACTTGTTACAGAAAAGAAAAACAAAAAACAAGCATAATAATAGACGAAGGGGAAGCAACCCCTACCCCTCGCCTTACCAAACCAAGAAAAAGGCATAACATTTCAATAGTCCACCATAAAAAGAGAGGCCAAACTCAAATCACAGGAAAACTTTCTCAAGAAATAAAACACATACTGGTGCATTACTACCTACTATATGAGATCAACTCAAAGGGAAGATGCCTTCATGGAACACCAGCACTTTTACTAACCACAAACTGAATTAGATGAGAGGGATCAAAAAAGATATAATTCACACCCTGGTACTTTATCAAACATTTACAAGGGTATCACAAAAAACAAATAAACCCCCCAGCTGCAAAACCTTTGAATGCAGCAATAAAAATTGCTGTCTACACTTTTGAGTGGCCTTCGAGACATCAGGAAACATCCTAATAGGAGCACCCATAAATAACTCATTCCTAGCCTTAAAATACACCTTCATCAGCCTATCATGATCTGGTTCCAAAGCTAGAATCAGCAGAAGTGTTGATCTCTGAATAGCCTCAGGTTCCGAGGTCTCTAAGAAACCAGTCAGGTCTAAAAGTCAAAAACAGGTTTCTGAAGTGGCGAAGATAAAACAGGCTCTTTTCGTTTAGCAGCAGGCAAATAGAAAACCCTCACAAGAAGAGGAATAGACTCCACAGGTATTTTCAACACTGAAGTAAGATATGAATGAAAAAGTTCCTTAGGAGAAATAGTAGGAACCCCTGGAAAATTTAGCAATCAAAAGTTTCTCCTCTTCACAGAGTTCTCCAAAGACTCTATCTTCAGATGAACATTTGATAAATCTTTAGTCACAGTACCTGACACAGCAGCATTATCTTCAATCTTCACTTCTAGTTGAGACACTCTAGTTGCCAACACGTTAATTGACTGCTTCTGCTGCTCCAGAGCCTGAACATGACCAGCCAACAGAGACTGAAACGAAGCAAACTGGGTAAGAAGAGAAGATTCCAAAGTCTGCAAGCCTCCCCACAGCATTTCCAAAGTAATATTAGTGGTTTCTGCAGCATAAGTTTCAACTCCAAAGAGTCCAAAATCGGGCGCGAATTTGTATCCACTTGATCCCCCACACTCTCCAAACTGGAAGCCATGGCCTCAAGCTCCCCAGCAGGAATCACAGCTGACACAGAAGCAGCTGCCACACACTCCACCACTACCAGTGTCTCCAGATGACTAATGGCGGAATCCACCACCGAGGATCTGACATCGGGGATAGAGGTCTGCCCTGGGGCAGATCTCAGCTCCGGGCTCAAAGAGATATCATGCTCAGAAGAAATCAAAGAGCCTCCTTCTGCACCTGCAAACGTCAGTGAGCCACAATGCTCCGGAGCACTCTCAATTGTACCAGTGGGCTGGACGAACTCGTCGAGCGGCCCCTTAACCGGTGCAGGGTTAAGTAGAGGGGGCCTGTGGAAGCAGCCTGGACCTCAGCCAGTTTGGTAGAAATAAAGGTAGACAGTTGGTGTGGGTCAAAAAAAAAGATAGCTAATCCCAGCCAATTTGACCAGGCACTTGCAAGGAAAACATAAAAAGAAAAGACCCCCCCTCCCCAAACTGAAATACCCCAGCTTTAAGCAATACAAATTGCTTCCTTCTTTTCTGGGTAACCCTGGACACATCAGGGAAGATCCTGATATGACACTCCATAAATACCTTAGTAGAGAAATGGAAATACATTTTCAATAACTAATCACGATCCACATCCAAAGCCAGAGTGACCAGCAAAGTTGCGGTCGCTCTGGGTTCAGAGTCAACTATTCCAGAAACCCTGTTAAGTCCAGACTATCACAGGACAGGTAAGGAATTGGAAATGGAATGGGGAAATCAGAGAAGGAAGATCTTTGTATACCTCTGCCAGTCCGTGACAGGTTTTATGTCCCTCAAATTGCAAACAAAGAGAGAAAGAAAAGGGTTAATCCCTACTTGACAGTCCAACAGAGTAGTCTAACCCTGTCCTACTACTTCTACTTATCATTTGTACTATAGTGCTATAAGGCATATGCTGTATTCCAATGTTTCCCAAGCTGGTCCTGGAGCCCCTAGCAGGACCCGTGCAAGGATACGAGATGCCCTAGGCAAGTCCTCAATTCTGCTGCCCTTCCTTGTCCCCATTGCCACCACCACTGCTCCCCTCTAGGACCTGCACTTCCAGTAGCACAAGTGGTGACTGTACACATGGACTTCATCCAATGGATTGTACAAAAATCTAATTGACTACATCAGTGGAAGTCAACGATGGAAAAGTTCTATAACATCAACAAAGACAAACCCTGGAGCTGACAGTGGTACAAATTACCAACTGCTAGTATGCAAACTCAAGCTAAAGTTGAAAAAGAGCAAGCCAGTCATGAATGTAGCAAAAATATGACCTTGAGAATATACCACTGTAATTTAAAGACTGCCTGCAAAATGGATTTACTGCTTTAGATACAAATGACAGAGCTCCAGAAGAGTTATGGACTGACATCAAGAAGGCTGTATTGGAAGAAAGCGAGAAGTCTCTACAAAAGGTGATAAAGCAAAAACGGCCAAAATGAATGATGGAAGAAGCTCTGAAAATTGCCCAAGAAACTCAGAGAAGCTAAAACCAGAGGAGAAAGAAAGACAATCTCAGCACTCAACAGAGATTTCCAATGTGCAGCAAGACAGGACAAGGAAAAGTACTACAATGACACATGCAAGGAAATAGAAGCAGAAACTGTTAGAGGAAGAACAAGATCTGCTTTCCTTAAAGATACAAGAGTTAAAGAAAAAATTCAAGCCTCGAATTGGAATGTTACAAGATGATCAAGATTCTATGTTGAATGATGCTGTGAAGATCAAGAAAAGGTGGAATGAATATACAGAGATTTATATGATAAAGATCAAGTGGACCAACAGCTGTTTCAACCTGTACGTTATGATCCGGAACCATTGGTGATGAAAGAAGAAGTCGAAGCAGCATTGAAAGCCTTATCAAAGAACAAAGCACCAGGCATTGATGGTGTTCCCATAGAAGTATTACAGCAATCTGATACATCTGTTACCATACTTACAAGGCTCTGTCAAGAAAGTTGGAAGACAACATCATGGCTAACTGACTGGAAAAGGTCTGTGTTTAAACCAATACTAAAGAAAGGTGATCCAACTGACTGTGGAAATTATTGCACAATCGCTCTGATCCCACATGCCAGCAAGATTCTACTGAAGATTATTCAACAGAGACTACAACCATACTTGGAACAAGAACTACCTGAAGTGCAAGCAGGGTTCAGGAAAGGGCGAGGAATGAAAGACATCATCGCGTATGTGAGATGGATCCTTGAAAAGACTAAAGAATACCAAAAGTATATCTATTTGTGCTTTATCGATTACAGCAAGGCTTTTGACTGTGTAAACCATGAGAAACTCTGGGCCACATTAAGAAGCAAGGGTATACCAGAATACCTGATCGTTCTCTTGCGCAATCTGTGCATTGATCAAGAAGCAACAGTTTGAACAGAACAAGGAGAAACAGAATGGTTTAAAATCAGCAAAGATGTACAACAAGGCTGCATACTTTCCCCCTACCTATTTAATTTATATGCAGAACAAAGCATCAGAAAAGCAGGACTGTATGAAGACAAGAGAGGTGTGAAACATAGAAACATAGAAAAATGACCACAGAAAAGACCACATGGCCTATCTAGTCTGTCCTTCCATATCAACAACTACAACAGTGAAGATTGGTGGAAGACTCATCAACAACCTTTGCTATGCTGATGATACCACATTACTGGGTGAAAGTGAAGATGATCTGAAACATTTGCTCAAGGAACATAGTCTTAAAATGAGCCTGCACCTTAATGTAAAGAACACAACTGGCAAAATCAAATAGATTCATCGTTGATGGAGAAGAAATTGAAATTGTGGACAACTTTAACCTACTTGGATCAACTATCAATAAAGAAGCAACAAGCAGTCAAGAAATCTGATGACACATTGCTCTTGGCAGAATGGTTATGAAAGACCTAGAAAAGATTTTCAAGAGCAGAGATGTCTCTCTAAATACAAAGATTTGACTCATTCAAGCCATGTTTTTTTCAATAACAACAGATGGATGTGAAAGCTGGACAGTGAAAAAGACAGACAGGAAGAAAATTGATGCCTTCGAATTATGGTGCTAGTGGCGAATATTACATATACCATGGACTGCCCGAAGAACAAACCAGTCAGTACTAGAGGAGATCAAACCTAAACTTTCTTTAGAAGCTCAGATGACAAGACTTTGGCGTTCATACTTTGGACACATCATGCAAAGAAAGAGATCATTAGAGAAAGGCATCATGATAGGCAAGATAGAAGGTCAATGCAAAAGAGAAAGGCCAGCAATAAGATGGATCGATACAATAACAGCAGCTACGGGTACCAGTCTATCAACAATGAGCTGCCTGACTGAAGACCGAACACAATTTAGGACAACTATCCAGATGGTCACCATGACACCGACTCAACAGCACTTAACAACAACAGCACTTACCTGAGCTCTCTGACGCTATGTTGTAGTTCCTGCCCTCTAAGACCTGGTGCTTCTGTCACCTCCGATGCAGACTTCCTGTTTACATGGGGGTGCTATAAGGGGTCCTCTGTGTCTGCCCCATGCCTTTTTGAATTCTGTCACAGTTTTTTCCCCCACCATCTCCTATGGGAGGGTAGTCCAAGTATCCACCATCCTTTCTGTGAAAAAGAATTTCCTGATGTTGCTTTTAAGTTTACCTCCATGCAGCTTCATTTCATGTCCTCTAGTTCTACAGCTTCTGCATCTTTGAAAAACGTTTTGTTCATTTATTAATATTTGGTTTGTGTTCTTGCTGGTTGAGAATCCTTGGGAGCATTTGACCACCTTCTGTTCCTTCAACTATGTTCCCAAGTTACCGCTTCTAATAATGGAGTCTCCAAATAGAAAACATTTTCTGTTTTGAGATTTTTGGACTCTGCCTGGAGCATTTTTGGTTCATTGTGTCTTACTCTAAGGCCACTTCAGTTTCCATTAATGGGACCAATGGAAACCATTTACCAAAACAGAGAAGGCATTATGCGGGGGTATCTCTTGGTGGAGTGGATGTCTCCATGTTACCTACAGTAGCAGAACCAACTGTAAACCATTTATTCCTGGGTTGATTGATTCTTGATGGGAGTGGTTGTGGAAGGTTTTCAAGTTGTCGTCGGGGGGAGGTTTGTATTATTTCAGCTAATTCTTTCCTTAGTTGAGTCAACTCTTTTTTTCATAGCAGGTAGCTTGAAACAGATAGGACAAGCTCTAAGGCTCGGAATGGTTTTCCTTAAGATTAAGACAACACAGTTATTGCATTGAATAAAAGACATTGGGGTATGTTTACTAAACTGCGGTAACGGTACATAATGCGCGTTATGTAACATTAACGATCGTTAACGCATCATAACGCGCGTTAACCTAAATTAATGATCGTAAAGTTCAGCGGCACGGTAAAACACCGCAGAAGGTGGAGAGAGGGCAGAGGGAAGGGGTCAGTGGGTGGAGAGTGGGCAGGGAGAGGCTCCCCTCACACTAACGCGCTGATCTGAAGAGCAGAATCCTAACGCGATTGAAAACCTGCCGTTAGATGCACATTTGCAGGGGAGAGAAACCATTTCAGTGTCAGCAATGTACAGCATAGGCAGGGAAACCTACAAAAAGTGATAAGTGTGATACATGTGCCCAGAACAAAAGGGCACAGAAACATTGAAAATGACCCCAACAAACTGGAAAAAAACCATAACCAAGCTGGCCAATAGTGATATTAATGGGAAACATCAACCTCCCCCCGTGAAAGCTCCACAAAAAAGATATTACTCGTGCAAGGGTCTATGCTCCGTCCCCATACAAGGTGAATGAGCCCACAGTGAAATAGCGCTGTTCAGGGTTTTCCCCTCCATCAGACAGGGTTCCTATGGCGTGCACATGTCCCGCAACATCAGGGCGGGCATGTCGGAATGGCAACTGGACAGATGCCAGAAAAGGGGATACAGAGGGCCGCAGGCGGCACATGCTGTGGTGCAGCTGGGCCACAATGCAGACTAGGGTGATGCCTAGGTGGCCCATACCAATTCTGAAACAGCAGAGCAGCCAGACAGCAACTGCTGAAGGCCCAACATGTGCACGAGTGTGTTTCCCACAGTGTCACAGGGGATAGTACCCAACAGCTACCCCCAAGGGCCCGGAACATGGGCAGGCGGGGCTGGGGGGGGGGCGTTGACGTCTATGCAGGCACCCCTACCCCAGAACCCGCACCATAGGCAGCCGCCTACATGCACACTGGATGGCCTGAGACTGCGCACCACCAGCACCACCAGCAGAAGGGCATGTCAGCATGGTGGCAGAGGGATACTGGTGGTGGAGGGGGCAGTGGCAGCTGCCCAGAGCATACCGTGGCCTAGCCCTGTGTAGGTGGGTGCCGTGTACTGCAATAGACAGGCCCTGTCTGATGAACAGTCATGGTATCACCAGGGAATGCACTGACTCTGTGACAACTAGGTGGTGTAGTGCACAAAACCAGTGTATTCAAAAACTGAAGGTCATAGGTTCAAGTCCCAGCTGTGGTTCCTGCCAACCCAGTCCCCATATTTTACCCATTACTACAACGTGCTAATACAGGCAGCACCTTTATTGCAGATGACGTAAACATGCCCAAGACACCTACATTTTACCCTACAGAGCACAGACACCATAAACATGTGCATTACCTAGAGCAGAGTCTCCCAAATGCAGTCCTGGAGGGCCAAACACCATTCCGGTTCCATGCTGCCTCTGATAAAGATGCCTGTGCTGCATTTCTATGCGCCAACCCTATGGTATGCAGATGTATCTCATGCATATTCATGAGAGACAGCATGAAAACCCAAACAGTGTTTGGCACCGCAGGACTGGAGTTGGGAACCTCTGCCGTAAAGCAGCAGCCAACAGGGGCAGACACACCCGCACCCACAGGCTCCATTATCCAATGCCTCCTGGAGAGGCAGGATGTTGGGCCCTGCGTGCATCTCCCAATACTAGCACTTGCATACCTTAGCAATGCCACCCTAAACCTGGGAATACGGTACACAGCTATCAAAAGGTTGCTATGATCACTGGCAGATAGCAATTGCTAAGTAAAGCTCAATTCGCTGATTGAGCTGCATCATAGCAACCTTTCTGATGTCTGTGGAGTGTGTCTCAGGTCTTGAGTCTGACAGAGTGACCCCAACAGTATTGCATACCATAGCCATGCCTGCACTGTGCCCAGGACTGGTGTAGTGGCCTGGGCTGCCAAACACCTCTATAGTTGCACACTGCTGGCATAGGTGTGGGAAGTGTGTGTCTGTCTATCCAGTGTGAGGTGGCTGCCAACGCCCTCCACAGCCCACACTGCAAGCACTGTTGCCAGTATTGGCCTGCCAATGTGCATAATGAGGAGCATGGTACCGTGAGAATAGCCTGGATAGGGTGGCCTGGCCTGGCCTGGATGCATCTGCACAGGGCATAGGGCAATGGCTCGGACATTGTAGCGCCCGGCCACCACCTGCACGGACAGGGTGGCCACAGCATGTCCTGCTCGTTAATTTATGGCACCTTGTAACGCGCATTATCGGTAACGATGTACCACCCATGTCCTTATATGGGATTTCTGCTTCTACCGCAGATCCTACCGCGAATCACATTACCGCAGTTTAGTAAACATCCCCCATTGTCATTATTGAGTTTGATATAGAGCAGCTGTTTTATAAAAGCAACATTGGTGTGCTTTCCAGTTAATTGAGGACAACTGACTATGGAGCCTTTTTACTGAAGTGCACTAGTCGGTGAACAGGCGTTTTAGTGCACAGTAACTGAGCGCAGGGCACAAATTGCTGCACATCACATAGTGGGGCAGGGAATGAGCGGGTTAGAAGTGGAGAGCGAACGTGGAGAGCATATTGCAGTTAGCGTGGGGGTACATACTTCATACTATCCATCTTGCAGTTAGCGTGGGTGCAATTAATGATATCTCAGTGGTTGATATTAAGTTCACCCGAGTTCATTGTGAACGCTGATATAGAACATTAGGGTAATTCTCAGTGTGGTGTCTGCTGGGAACGTGCTATCCATGCCTCCATCACTTTTGCATTTACCACACATTATAGATTATTCAAAATGTGTGTTAGGTGCATAAACCTAATGCTCTTTAGTAAAAGGACTCCTATGTGTCTTAAGAAGACTATATAGGAAAATCCAGCCCTGGGGTGGGTGATTGAGGGGTAGGGAAGGGAAGAGAATTTACGTGTTACAGGCCTGGAGACCTTTTCTAAGTTGAGGGCAATTTCAAATCTCTTATTTATCAAGATCAGGCAAGGGATGGAGAGCGGCTGGAACAGTTGGATCCACTTACTTTGGAAAAAAAACAAAACAAAGCAAGTTGGTAACTTTAGTAAATGTTGGCAAACAGAATGTAACAATATTCTTGTGTCTAGGAAAGAAATGGTACAGAAGAACAGTAGTACCAGACTGTACACACTGTAGGTGAAAGCGAAAAGGACAAAAGCATGAAAAAACACATTGTAGTGCAGGGTGTACAGGTTGGATGCAAAAAATGGTTTGCTTTGCTTCTAAATATGATAATTCATTTGAGCACTGGTAGTGAATGAAAACAGAGACTGGATTTTCACTCTTCAGATTAGCACTATTTGATATTCGTCCTGAATGTCATTGGTCTAAAAATAGTAAAAACCAGTCAGTTGACAGAAGAGCCTGAAGGCGGGCATGATGCCAGCGGATTACAGATACATGATATAAAAAAGAGCTCACAAGCCATCTCCTGCTCCAGAGCCCTTGGACGTAGAAGAGACGTACCATCAGAGGACACACCCACCATGGCTTCTGATTAATTGATTTAAAGACTACTATCCACTGAATGATATTACGCTGCATGAAGTGATTCTCAGCTGCCATCTACTCTCATTCGCTGACTTTGGGCGTTTCAGAGGTATTTTGTCGGCAACAGTGAATTAAACATTTCCAAGAAATGAGGGCTACACCATAGCTCTATGTCAGTGTGGATAACGTTTTTTTTTCAGGGCGCCCATTTCCATTTTGTACATTCCAGGGATCTCTAATGATATATTAAGGATTAAAATCCTCTGTTTGTCATGCGTGGGCCGCATTTCAGCGGGCACTGTCAGCAGTGTTGGTACTTCACTATCTGGGTAATTAGTGGTACTGAATATACATGCTGACCGGTGACCATGCAGGCTCTATCTGGATGTATTTAAGCCTCCTATTGATTAGGCGTAAATCTATTTGAGTAACTTAACAGCTGAAAATTGCCACTCTTTACTCCTCCCCTAACCCATCCCCATTTAATCCAGGTAATATCTGACCACTTAGGCATTTAAACATAGAAACATGATGGCAGAAAAAGACTATATAGTCTATCTAGTCTGCCCTTCCATGTTGTTGTTGTTAAGTGCCGACGAGTCGGTGTCGACTCATGGCGACGCTCTGGATAGTTGTCCTAAATTGTGTTCGGTCATCCATATCAACTATTATAATCCATTTTTAACTTTAGAGACCTTCTGAGTTTGTCCTATGCTTCCTTGAATTCAGATACTGTCCTCGTCTCTACTACCTCTATTGGGAGACTATTACACACATCTACCATTCTCTGAAAGAAGTATTTCTGCATATTACTTCTGAGTCTATCCTCTTTCACCTTCATCCTATGTCCTCTCATTGCAGAACTTTCTTTCAATTGAAAGAGGCTCTCTTCCTGTGTATTTATGCCACAGAGGTATTTAAACATTTCCATCATATTGCCTCTCTCCCGCCTTTCCTCTAATGTATACATATTGAGATCTTTAAATTTGTCCCCATATGGCTTATAGCAAAGACCACTGACCATTTTGGTAGCCACCCTCTGTACCAACTATATCCTGTTTATATCTTTTTGTAGGTGTGGTCTCCAGAATTGCACACAATATTCCAAATGAGATTTCACCAAAAACGTATACAGAGGCACTATCGCCTCCTTTTTCCTGCTGGCCATCCTGTGCATCCAAGCATCCTTCTGGCTTTTGCTGTTGCCTTTTCTACCTGTTTAGCCACTTTAAGATTATCAGAAACATTCATGCCCAGGTCCCACTCCTCTTTTGTGGACAGGGGTACTTCACCCACTATACTGTACTGTTCCCTTGGATTTTTGCAGCCCAAATGCATGACCCTGCATTTTTTAGCATTAAATCTCAGCTGCTAAATTCTTGACCAAGTTTAGCTAGATCCCTCCTCATATTATCTACTCCTTCCTGGGTGTGTACTGTATTGCAGATTTTGGTATCATCCACAAAGAGGCAAACCTTACTCGACAACCTTTCTGCAATATCACTAACAAAAATGTTAAAAAGAATCAAACCAAGGACAGATTCCTGCTGCACACCACTGGTAATATCCTTTTCCTCAGAATGAGCTCCATTTACCTATACCCTTTGTCGCCTCCCACTCAACCAATTTCTAACCCATTCAGTCACTTTAAGGTCCATCTCTAGGGTGCTCAATTTATTTATAAGTTGCCTGTGCAGAATGATGTCAAAGGCTTTACTGAAGTCCAAGTATACCACATCTAGGGCTCTCCCTCTGTCCAACTCTGGTCACCCAGTCAAAGAAATCAATCAGATTTGTCTGACAAGACCTGCCTCTGGTAAACCCAGGCTGCCTCGGACCCTGCAATCCATTAAACTTCAGAAACCTCACTATCCTCTGTTCCAGCAGTGTTTCCATTAATTTACTCACCACAGAGGTCAGACTAACCGCATGTAGTTCTCAGCCTCATCTTTACTTCCGCTTTTGTGTAAAGGGACCACATACACCTTCATTCAGTCCTCTGAGACCACTCCCGACTCTAAAGAAGCATTGAAAAGGTCAGACAGTTGAGATGCTAGAACTTCCCCAAGTTCCTTCAATTCTCTTGGATGTATTCCATCTGCCCCCATCACTTTGTCTACTTTTTAATTTAGCTAGTTCCTCACAAACACAGTCTTTTGAAAATTGATCAAGATCCCCTTTACTGGGGGGCGGAGCCTGATGTCCAGCGGGTTAGACGCTTCGCGCTGAAGCTCCCGAGGGGCCTACTCAGAATCCTGACTTAATATCTGCATAAACCTAATATTTTACACCGAACTTACCGGGGTGCCTTGGGGGGAATGGCGACCCACAAACCAGTGCGCTTGGACTTCGGGTCTCCCTCTTCTTCACATGGAAAACGCTCCAAAACAGAGTTGTCTTCCCCACCAAAGATGGTTCCACTTCGGGTAAGCCCCGAAATGCAACAGGAGATCTTGGAGGAAATACGTGGTGTGAAGGAACTGGTACAGTCCAACGGAGAAGCGCTCCGAGCCATGCGAGAAGATTTCGGTATGCTTCAGGACCGGCTTGAAGGTCTTTCACTACGGCTGGACAACATGGCGGGGGTCCTCGATTCGCACGCGGTGCGCTTGGTGAGCCTGGACAAGGCTGAGCGTCAGATACAGAATCTTCAAAAAGAGTTAGAGGATTGCAATAATCGTGCTCGTCGCAACAATGTAAGGCTCATAGGAGTTCCAGAGGGGGCGGAAGCAGGAGATATCAGAGAATTTCTGGTCAAAACTCTCCCCTCCTTGCTGAAGATTACCTTTTGCAGAGATCTGGAAATTGACCGAGCATATCGTGCTCCTATCAACATCGCACTCAATCGGACGACCCCCCGGCCCATTATCTTCCGTTTACTGAGGTATCAGCAAGTTGAGCAAATTCTCAAAGCCGCCCGGGTGATGCAACATCTGCAGTTTGACGATCATAAAGTCTCTTTCTTCCCCGACTTGGCAAAGCCCACAGCTGACCGGCGGAAGGGACTCCTTGCTTTTCGTCCTAGACTTCAACAGTTACAGGCTCGCTTTGGCCTCTTATATCCAGCGAAGCTCAGAGTGACTCTCCATAACCAAACTAGAACCTTCGAAGATCCTGCTCTGCTAGCAACATTTTTAGATTCCAAAGAGGCAGACCAGATGCGCTAAGTCAACAACTCGGATGGACTCCGCTGGAACTGCCCGCCATTTTGAATGACCCGACGCGGTGATCATTGCCTGGAATAGAGACTGCCTGGACCTTCCTTTCTTTTATATCTACCTCTCTTGGTCTCCTTTTCCTCCATGATGTGCACCTCGGTTGGATTCGGAGCACGCACAGCTATACCGGTTATATGTTTCAATTTAGGCCTTCTCTGGGGTTTCACCCCGCAGACATCAGGTCGCCTGTAATTTCTGGGGTTTTGCTTCTTCTCTAAGGCACTTCGGTGCTTCTACTGTTATATAGGGCGCTTCATGATTTTTCATTGGCTTATTTTCTATCATATCGTGTGTACAGTCATTTATAGTTGATATGAGGGACATTGTGCAACTCGGTGCGCCATCATGTTCCTTTCTCAGAATGTTTGACTTTGTTGTATGGCCTTATGTATGCTCTTATTACTGAACGTAAGAGGCATCAATAGTCCAATCAACAGAATGACCATCCTTAGTTATTTTAATCATGACCATACTGATTTAGTGTTTCTTCAGGAAATCCATTTCACCTCTGTCGAACCACTGAAACTTGCTGCCAAACCTTATATGGTGGCTGCCTATTCTCCCGCCGTTTTTGAGCGGGGCGAGGTAGCCATCTTAGTTGAGAAATTTTTGCCAACCACTGTAATGGATACTAGCTCTGATGGGGAGGGTAGCTGGGCCTGTGTATATTTTAAGGTTGGAGATAGTGCATTTGCGTGTATGCTCCGAATGTGGATGACCCTGTTATAGTTACTCGGCGGTGACTTCTACCAAGTATTTGCTCCTTTGCTAGATAGACTGCCGCCTAGAACGAGTGGTCCGCCCAAGAGTCTCCACACCCTGCCAGCCCTGATGAAAGATTTTGCGTGAGTTGATATATGGATGTTGCTTCACCCCTCAGACTTAGAGCTCACCTTTTCTCAGCCCCCCCCATCACTCACAATCTAGATCAGATTTTTTCTTATCTCCTCAGTACTGCTATCCCAAGTAGACAAATACTCCTGATAGGTTAGCCAATTGGAATTTCCTTAATCACGTAATATTGGGAAAATAGCTCTTTTTTGAGTTCTAATGAATGGTGAAACATATCTGTCTTTATTGTAAATATGCGCAAATACCTAGTATGTCAGCCTCTTCCGTTCAAACCATTCACTATTGGTCTGGCTAGAAGACGCTCAACGATTATGTTCAAAATATTCAATGCTCTCAGTTGACTGTTTGATTCTGTATTAATCTTTGTCACATGCTCATCTGGTATCATAGATTCTACTTCTGTTTGTTTGATGTACAATAATTGTTGTATGTAAGCGCTTATATGATGATTCTTATTAGCTTAGAGAAGAAGCATTGGGGTGGGGGGTAATTGGGGTTGCTTTCTTTATTGTATGTGTGTATTTGTTTCTTTTGGTGTGTTGTTACTTTTTTGTTGTAAAATGAAAATAAACGTTTAAAAAAAAAAAGATCCCCTTTACTTCTGTTTCTATTTGCAGGTGTTTTCTGGGGTCCTGCTCCTGGCCCTTCATCTGTGAACACAGAATGGAAATATTTGTTAAGCAATTCCACTTTATCCTCATCAGCTCCTACATATTCTTCCCCTTAACCCTTGAGTCTGACAATACCGCTTTTGCACTTCCTCTTCTCGTAGCATATCTGAAAAATGTCTTGTTGCCTTATTTTATTGCATTGGCTGTTTCTTCTTCTTTTTGTATCTTTGCTTTCCTGACTGCTTTCCTAGCTTCTCTAAATTTTACCAAATATTGATGCTTGTCTTCCTCTTTCTGTGATCTCTTGTATTTTATGAAGGCTGACCTCTTTTTCTTCACATTTTCAGCTACTTCTTTTGAGAACGATAGTGGCCTCCTTTTCCTTTTACATTTATTTACCTTTCTAACAAAAAGGTTTGTTGCACTTAAAATATCCCCTTTCAGTTTTGTCCATTGCTTTTCTACATCCTCCAGCTGTTCCCAACCTGCTAATAACTCCTTGAGCTATTGTCCCATCTTGGCAAAGTTAGTTTTCCTAAAGTTCAAGACTCTTACTTTTGAATAGACTTTATCAGCCCTAGTCCTAATATTGAACCACACCAGCTGGTGCTCACTGGATATAAAATGATCTCCCACTAAAACATCAGAAACACTTTCCCCATTAGTAAGCACCAAATCTAGTATGGCCCCTTCACGTTCTGTTACCAGTTGACGGAATTGTTCTCCCTGTAAAGAATCCAGGATCTCCTTACTTCTAGATTGAAGTAGCTGGATATGTGAAGGCTCATTTTAGAAAGGTTATTTAGGTGCAATCTGAGGTGTTTAAGTCAAAACATCCGAAATTGCATGAGAGGGGCAGCAGAGAAGGTGAGCATGTGTACGTGTTATCTAAAATCGATCTGTCTCCACCCTAAAACATAAACATTTCTGGCAAGAGAAAAAGGAAATGTAGATGAGCACCATAATAGGTCAGACATGTTCAGGTTTCTGACTGATTTTAGAAACTTGTATGTGTTAGATATGGACGGGGCAAGTCTGGGATGTCCATGACATTTTTTCAGAATGTGCCTGTATATCTCTCACCAGATAGATGTCTCAGCCTGCTTTTTTGCAAACCCAGAGTGCAATGACAGCTAGGAAAAAGGCTGCTGTATTTACTGTCATGCTTTTTTGAAGGAGCAAAAATGACTGGGGGAGTGAGAGGGTACTCTCCTCTTCTCTGTACAGTTGTTAGGTTGCCAAAATGGGCACTTTTCAGATGGCTTTTTGTTCCAAGAAGTAGGTATAGGCATAGATGTACCCACTGGCAGATTGTGACATGCAGAACCATTGTAAAATCAGACGCACATGCGCATCTCATAAGATTCTAGAATGTCTCCACCATGCCCCTGTGCGACATAAACATGGTGGTGCCTGATATGTAGATTTGGAGCTTTCTAAATTGGCTCTTGGAACGTGGCTCTAATTGGCACATTGTAATGGGTATTTTCAGTTGTGCAAATCATGAATAGGGCTCTAAAATGACCCCCTATCTGGATATGTTTTAAAAATCTCCTAATAGGGAAGGTATACTTCAGCCACCTGGCGGCCTTTGAATATCAGCCCATGTGAGTTTAAACTTTGCTTAATGGATAGAGGATTGTACTTATGGACAAAGACATTTGCTGCAGAAAATCCACCTGGTTGGCACTGAGAAAATGTACTACAAGGAAAAGAAACCAGCAAAGCCTGGGGAGTTGTACCATGTCATCAAAGACTATGGGGTATGTTTACTAAACTGCAGTAAAGTTCCCCGTGTTAGGTTCCCTGGATTCCCATATAAGGGAATGGGCGGTGCATCATTATGGCAAGCTGTGTCAGTTAATGCGCGTTACAAGGCGCCTTAGGCTAACGTGTGGTATAAGGCATATTACAAGGCACGTCATAAAGCACAATACAAAGCACGTCATAAGGCACATTAAAAGGCACTTGCCCTGTAATGTGCCTTGTACTGTGCCTAGTAAGGTGCCCTGTAATGTGCCTTATGACGTGCCTTGTAACGTGCCTTGTACTGTGCCTAGTAAGGTGCCTTATAACGCCGTATAGGGAGTGATGGCAACTATGGTGAGGGTATTATGGGCTGGCAGCATGGATCTGCAAAGATATGACTGTCACAGGCATGCAAAACATCAGACATGGACAGGAAAGAACAGCAAGGAATTGAATCCATGATCTTCGCCTAGAACGGCAGTGTACTAACCAGTAGGCTATACCTCTATGGCTTGTTGCACAGCTCTGGCTGGGTACAGACGGACTGCAGGTCACCGCACAAACCGTCCGTTCTGTGTGCCAGGATAGGGTAACCCCACCAGCACCCATGATGCATTGCACATGCAGAACAGCAGCCTACAGCTGACCACCAAATGGGGTCTGCACCTCACCGGTACTACAGCGTGGTAAGATGGACTGACAGTGCGTGATACTCGCACAGAGTAGCTACAGACCATGCCATTGTGCAGGTTCCGTGTTCACCCTGAGGGATAGGATGGGCACCCAGCACTAGGTCCACAGTGGCACTGTGGGACCAGACACCACTCAGATTAGTGTGTATGCAGTGTCAAGGTCTGGCTGCCATGGGTACCTGTTATCGGGGGGGCTAGACTTGCATGAGGTTGAGGTAGCACTGCCTCTATGGGTCTAAGTGGTATGCACTATATACCCCAAGGGGCCCACAATCACCCCTATGGTAGATGAGGGTGTGGGGGGACAGGTGCCTGCACAATGGCTGTAATACCAACAACCACAGTCCTGCTGGCCGATGGGCCAAAGCCATACATGTGACTGTGGCAGACCAGCAGTGATGCTTGGGGTGGGCAGGGGAAGGCTCCATGCCACGGTCTACCATCCACCAGCACAATCAGACAGCACCTGCAATATCCTACAGGGTGGTCCCACCATGCACAGATAGCCCACTAGCCAGTCCATAGTGCATGCTCATGGGGGAACCCTGTGCACAACACAAACACCAAGCAGGTATCTCCAATGATTAGGCCCCCAGAACCAGAAACACACAGGCATCACTAAAGACACATAATGTGTGGCACTAAGTGAGAACATAGACATGCCATGGTCACTGCTCAGTCAGAGTGAGAGCGACCTACCAGCGTGACATGCTGTGGCCACCCTGCCCATGCAGGTGGTGGTCGAGCACTACAGTGTCCCAGCCATTGCCCTCCACCCTGTGCAGATGCATCCTGGCTAATCCGCCTTGTCTGGGCCATACCCACAATACCTTGCTCCTCATTATGCACATTTGCAGGCTAACGCTGGAAACAGTGTGAGCAATGTGGGCTCAGTGAGGTGTTGGCAGACACAAAACAATGGATAGACATACGCACACTCCCACACCTATCTCAGCATTGTGCAGAGATAGAGGTGGTTGACAACCCTGCCCACCACACTGGTCCTGAGCACAGTGCCGACATTGCTAAACCGTGCAGGGGGTTGTAGTAGTGCTCTGGTGATAACTGCAGCTCCGTGCTGGGGCCAACAGCCTGACACTCCATGAGGCTGTGGATAGTGGAGCCCGTGTGAGTGGGTGTTTGTACCCCTGTGCACCGCTGCATTGGGGTTTGCACATGTTGTTGTTGTAGCTGCATTGTGGGATAAAACTATGGGGTGATGCTCTGCAGGTTCCACAGATGGGACTTGAACCTTTTGCTCTTGGACATACTGGCTGAGTGTATTGTACCACACTGTTGCCACAGCAGCATAGTGGTCCCTGGGGCTACCCTTATGTTCCCCAGCCAGACCTCTTCTGTTGCACTGCACACCACGTACTGGTACAGGGCATGGGCTAGGTCCACTGCAGGTGGATGCCACTACTCCTACTAGCACAAACACCCCCGCCTGCCATGCCACCATGACCATATGCTGTCGGTGCCAGTGGTGTACAGTCCTAGGCCATCCAGGGGGCAGGTAGGCGACTGCCTAAGGTGTGGGTTCTGGGGTAGGGGTGCCTACATAGCTGTCCACGCTTCCCCCTGCACTGCCTGTCAATGTTATGTGCCCCTTGGGGTTCCTGCTGGGTAATGTCCCATGGATGGGACACTGTGGGACACAGACTCATGGGCATGTTTGACCCTGGTCTGTTGCTGTCTTGCTAGTGTGCATTTTCTGCATTCCTATGTGCCACCTAGGCAGCCGCCTAGTCCACCCTGTGCCCCAGTTGCCCCCACTGCATGTCCCGCCTGCATTCCCCCTATGCCCCATTTGCACCATCACCATAGTGGCCCTTCGTACATTGCCACTATTCTGTTGCTGCAGATGGAACACTACTATCACCTTTCTCGGGCTCCCTGCCTATGCCCTACATTGCTGACAATGAAATGGTTTCTCTCTCCTGCAAATGTGCATCTAACGGCAAGTTTTCATTTGCGTTAGGATTCAGCCCTTCAGTTCAGCGCGTTAGTTTGTAGGGAGCCTCTCCCCGCCCATTCCCCGCCCCAGCTCTCCGCCCTCTCTCCTCCCTCTGCGGTGTCTACCATGCCGCGGAACACTTCTGCGCGGGTTGTAACGTTATGCACGTTAACGTTACGTTACCGCTTGTTAACATTACATAACGCGTGTTAACGTTACCTACCGCGCTGTCTGTAATGTTACCGCAGTTTAGTAAACATACCCCTATGTACTATGTTCCTCCATTCATAATAACAAGACAAAACCATATTGCAGTATTTTTATCAGATGTACATAGGCAGTCCTTATATGTCCGAAAAAGGTTTGCCTGTAGAACATTTCAATAAGTTGTATTATACCATATGGAGATGATAATTAAAGCTTTTTACATGGGTAACTGTTCACAGCATGATTACCTTTGCCAGTCTAATGAAAGGGGTGAGGGACAGGTTGGGAAAGTCAAAGATGTAGTACTTAAAAGACTGCATATTGAGTTTATTATATTAAAGTGGATTTTCAAGTTTTCATCTGTTCTTTGAGAGTGAACTTTTAACCTGCTCCAAAATAAATATAAGAACATAAGATATGCCATACTGGGTCACACCAAGGTCCATCAAATCCAGTATCCTGTTTATTTATTTATTTGATTTGATTTTATATACCACATTATTTAGAAAACAGAGTGGTTTACACAGAACAGTAACAATAGATGTTTTACACTGAACAGTTTCCAATAGCAGCCAATCCAGGTCACGAGTACCTGTCAGGTTCCCAAAAGGATATACAGATTCCACGTTGCTTATTCCAGGGCAAGCAGTGGATTTTCTGGGTCCTCTTTAATAATGGTTTATGGACTTTTCCTCCAGGAACTTGCCCAAATCTTTTTTTAAATCCAGCAGCTAGGTACTTTATGGTGACACTGTGCATTCCAGCACTCGTTTTCAAATGGAAACTCTATAAGATGTTACCACAGTTACCCTGCCCATGTTTAAAAGTGTCTAGTAAGAGACTGTACATGTTTCATATATCCAGACATCTAAATGATTCTGATTAACGAAGTCTAACTGTAGACGCTGGGGTACAATTAATTTTGTGATTTCCAGATGTCGAGAATTTATTTTGTACACAGATGACAATTAAAAATATGCAAATGATCACCGAATATCTATTGGTGCAGGGGAAATAACTGTGGGAAACCTATGTCAGCAGTGTTATGAAAATCCACATGGTTTTAATGGCAGGTCTAAATGTAGTCAAGTTTGGAAGTATTCTTATGATCTTGAAGTCAAATTAAGAAGGCCTCAACTTTTAAAGGAAAAAAGAACATCGTTGACCGCCGTTTCCCTCCGCTTGCTTCGGTATGTTCTGAATGACTCAAAATCCCTGTTCAACAATGGATAACAGAAGCCCTACAAGTAGACAGGTTTGCCATTCCGAATGAGAAATGGAAGGGAGCAGTGAATTCTGACTGATAAGAAAATAAAATAAATTGGAGAGAATGGAAAGAGTATTTCTGCTGTTCAAATTCATCCTGTGGTGTGATGCTTTTGTTTGGTGCTATCAATGGTATTGACCCTGTAAGTCTAGGGTTAATAGGTCAAATAACAGCAACTCATCTTATTACAGTTAGATTTGTGTATACATCTATAAGTCTGCCTATCTATATATCCCTCTCTCTACATGCTGTATGTTTGCAAACGCACACACACATAAATATATATGTGTATATGTATACAGATATATATATTTTTCCAGCATGTCATTTGTCTTGATAGATTTTTGGATGATGCTTTAGCAAAAAATCAATGTCACACTGATTGCACCAAGAAGGGCAGTCGATTGGTAGAAAAGCTGCAGCAGTAGTATTGGGAAATAGATTTTTCTGCCCTGCAGACATTAGCTGGAAATTCTTTGAGATGAGGGGAAAACAATGTGTGTCAAAAGTGAAAGATTAAGCAGGTTAATATGTGGCTTCTTTTCTCTTTATTTCTGTTCCCCAGGATGCCCTTGGACTGAAATGTATTGGTAACTGGTTAGATAACTATTTGCTTCCAATTGTTAATTTACCACCCATTGTTTTTTTTGGGGGGGGGGGGGGTTCGAGGTTTGCAAGTGCTTCTTTCTTTAAGTGGGAAATCCAGTTCATCAAGGGGGAATGTCTACTGTGCGGTGTACATTTCAATACCGTCTCACATCCTGCAGGGAAAAGAAATCCCACTGTCTAGGAGAACAGCTTGAACCTGACCTGTGCTAAGACCCATTTGCAATCCTAGTCGCTTGCTTGAGTATTTCAGAGTTGTGGCCTTACTGTGCTAGGGATGCAATATTAGAGACAGATTTAATAAAAGTGATCCTTATTGCGATTTAGTGAAAACTCAAAGAGCTAAAGAGGGCATTGTAGCATTCTAGTAAGAAAACCAAAACAATTACAGTATCAGATGCTCTGGGGTTTTTAAGTGCCATCAAGTCAATGCTGACTCCTGGTGAACCAGCAGCCCCTGGATTTTCTTGACAAGGTATGACTGAAAGTAGATTGCCAGGCCTTTTCTTCTAAGGCAATGAAGGGTAAAGTGACTTGACCAAGGACACAAGGATAGCCAGTGGGAATCAAACGCTGATCTTTTGGGTACTAGGTTGTTGCTCTAACCACTAAGCTACTCCTGCATTCTGGATGCTTTACGAGTATAGAATTATGAAATCCAGAAACATTAATTTTAGAGCCTCTAATCTCAGAGATCATGGCCAAATTATTTCTCGTGTCTTAGTTATTGCATGTTGTGCCATTGGATCTTACATATGCTGGTTGGCTGGTCCACTTGTAGGAGTGCCAATCAGAGTGGCACGTTTACTAAAGTGAGTTACCTAGTAGTTTAGCATAGGGTTTGGGCACAATGATAAAAAGTAGCTCTGGTCCCTACGCTAAAATCTTACACCACCTGGGTCACTCACGATGGAGCAAGAGCTGAACGGGTCAGGGGCGGAATGGAGGTATTGGCAACATGGTGCAGCCAGCACAGGCATTATTAGCTCACACTAACATGAGAACATAACAAAAGCCATACTGAGTCAGACCAGGGTCCATCAAGCCCAGTATCCTGTTTCCAACAGCGACTGATCCAGATCACAAGTACTGGCCAGGTTCCCAAAAAGGTTCACAGATTCCACAATGCTTATCCCGGGAGTAAGCAGTGGATTTCCCTGGTCCTCTTTAATAATGGTTTATGTACTCTTCTTCCAGGAACGTATCCAAACCTCTCTTAAACCCATCTGCACTAAAAGCTTTTACTCTATCCTCCAATGAATTCCAGAGTTTGATTAACCGTTCAGTGAAAAAATATTTTTTTTTCTGATTACATTGTAGCTTCATTGCTGTCCTTAACGTGGGCACACTTAACACAATTCAGTGGGTGTGCATGAATTGTTTGTACATGTGTATAGCTCCAAATTAACATGTGTGTAGTCAATTGCATATAGTGTGCATGCAAAATACATATAGGCAAACAAACATGAAAAATGACCACAAATCTGGAAAACTTCATTTGAAACAAGTATGAACTGACATTTTTTATGGCCAAGCAAAGGCCTTTCCTTAGTTGCTTAGATCCAGAAATGGTAGAGGGATATTACCTTATTCATGTAAGTCCTGAGAGACTTTTATTTGAAGTGGAAGTTGTGTGATTTTGCAGCAGCAGTTTTGGAGGTGGGTGAAACTCAGGACTGGCTGCTAGATTTAAAAATATAACAAAAAATAAACATTTCATTTAGTTTTCTTTCTTTTTATTTTCAAAAGAAAATTAAATGTAGGAACATCCCTAGAGGGCATGATTGTGAATGCTGCACCTGAGGGGAAGGAAACTGAGTGCTGTAAAAACTACTTTGAATTAACCTAAAAATTCATCTATGAAGTTACTTGTGCATCTGAAGGTAACTTGCCTTGAGCTTGGATTTGGAAATGGTGCATAATAAATCTGAGATCCAAACCAAGCAAGAGTGCCCACCTCTATAAAAACACCGATGAATGCCCAGGGGCTGATATTCATAGCATTGGATAGCTAAGAGCCACGGTGGTCAGCTGTGGTATTTAAATATCCCCCAGATATGCAGCGACCACTGTCTGGATAATGGCTACCGCTGACTATCCAGACTGTGGGGCCGCTATGGGATAATCACCACCATTATCTGGATCATGGCGATTTTCAGCCGCTATCTGCCTAAGTTATCTGCTTAGCAACTTAGGATAGCTCTTTGAAAGTTCAGGTTATCCAGATAACTTATCTGGAGGGCGACTGCAAATTGCCTCTATTTTAATGGAAGCATGGCCCACAAACTGCCCCAGCACTCTCTAGGTCTCCATCTCCAGTCCTGGAGGGCACCAAATCCTTCAGGTTTTCAGGCTGTCCCTAATAAATACGCATGAATATATTTGCATGCACTTCCCCGATTGTATTCAAATTTATCTCATGCTTATTCATTAGGAACTGCCTGAAAACCCAAATAGTTTGGTGCCCTCCAGGACTGGAGTTGGAGACCCCTCCTTTAGATAGTACCAAGGTAGTCTGAGGAGATAGTCAATGGTATTATCTGGATTGTACCACTGCATATTTCTCTTGGTGTCCTTATCTGAATAGTCCCTGCGGTGATCCGGATAAGGGCTTTTGAAACTTGAGTTGCACATTTTTTTGTAAGAACACCTAGGCTTAGATGAACTAAAGTGTGCTACAGTGTCCATTCACATTATTTACCTCCCCGCATAATGTGCAATGGAACCATTTACCCCCATAATGTGGAATGGGACCATTTACTAATACCCTAACATGGTAGCCTGCTTTAGTAAGCCTAGGCCCTAACCATCTTAAAATTAAACATGGTCATTTATGAATGGTTAGTGTGCAATAACTCCTTTATCATCTGTTATCCCTATAGGTCCTGCAGCAAACATCCTGCAATAAGAGCATTATCTAACACCAAATTGTTAGTAAACAACTCCTAATGAGAAACTATTTATAAGTAATACTATGTAAGAAAAGCAGTATTAATGAACATTTACAAAGGAGCAATTTTTCCCCAGCTGGGGAGCACTGGAGTTTCTTTTAGAGGAGGGAATCTGCTGCATGGCTACTCTGTATTTACAAAGGATACATAGGCGCAGTGCTTATCCCTGACACGCAGTGTGTATTTTCCAAAGCATACTGCAGAATTTCTCTCAGGGACCGTCTCACTCAAGCAAAATCAAATTCTCATGGCCACAAGGTTTTTTTTTTTTTTCTTTTTACTTGTCTAAGCCTTAACCTTTCTAAACAAAATGCTTGGTTGTCTTTCTCTCTAGGGGGGCTATACTTTTTTTTCCCAGTCCCTTGGGTGGTCTTTTTTTTTTAATGAAGGTTTTATCCACTCTGCGGTGGGTTAGGCATTTCTCCAGAGAACCCAAGAAAACTGTACTTGTAACACCCGGCAACAGGAGGCAAGAAACCAGCTGCAGTGCATCCAGGCACCCAAAGAGGTTAAATAGGGAGAGAAAATGAAACGCAAACTGAAATGACACAGGATTATTTCATTTTAAGTGCGCGCTGTTCAATCAGATCTACAAAATTTCAAACTAATTAATGAACCTCAGCACTCACACTGTGAATATCCCTTTCAGCATTTTGTAAAAGGTTTCATGAGTGAAAACATGTAATTTGTTCTACTTCACTACAATTACAATTTTAATCCAGTACATTCAACACTCAGCATGGAATAGTGATGCTGTAGAATACATATGGGTTACCCGCCATAATATTGCAGCTAGGTATACTTGTGTTCATTTTTGCACCAAACGGATAATGGAAATGATAAAAAAATGTTTAAACAGCATTGAGCATGGGCAAGCCCAATAGCTTAGGCTGTACTGTAGCACTGTAGAAAGCTCTAGTCCATGTTCTCTGTTCCTTAGGACACAACTATAGCATAGAGGCAATGAGTCTGACTTTTGAGAGGAATGAAAGGGGATTGCCACTGTTGCAGTGACCCCTGCAGGTGAAAGCAGAAATTGTAAACTATTTTCAGGCTTTTATCTATGTCTGTAAAATATTTGCTTGATTTTTTTTAAATTTTACCTTTTTATGCTATTGGTGCTTTCTGCCACACTTTTTCCTCCTCAAATGGGCAAGATCCCCAAATGGTCTTGACAGTTAACAAAAAAATCACTAACTAGCCCCAGGACTGGAGGTATGCCATTTCTGTAGTATGCATTCAGAATTGTTGAGCATGCAACCTCCATATGCAGCAAGGCCTACCTGCTCTATTGGCCACAGATGCCTATGGGGTATGTTTACTAAACTGCGTTAGTGTGATTCGCGTTAGGAGCCGCGGTAGAGACAGAAATCCCAAATAAGGACATGGGCGGTACATCGTTACCGATAACGCGCGTTACAAGGCGCCATAAATGAACGAGCGCTACAGGGCACGTTACTGCGCGTTAATCTTAAGAAGGCGCGCAGGCATACAAACATAGCAACAGAGCTGTAGCACAATGGTTACAACACTGACTGATGGTACAGCGGTCATGGGTTCGATTCCCCAGTGGGCCTAATGTATAAGGCTGGCTGAGGCAGCACCCTTTACATTTAAGCAGTGATTGTTGAGGCATTTGACGTGTATTTTAATTAATGCTGCCAGCAAACACACCCTCATGGTGGCATAACCTAAGGTGCCGCATAAGGCACCCCCTAACGCACTCCATAGGGCACATTATAAAGTGTACTGTCCGCCAAGGCACCCAATAATGTCCCCTATAGGACACCTTATAAGGCTGTGAACAAAGCCCTGGCTGGCTGCAGAAGGACTGCAGGTCACCACACAAACTGTCTGCTGTGGTTACCAGGATAGGGTTAACCCACCCGTACCCATGATGCACTGCACATGCAAATCAGCAGTCGACAGATGGGCACAAGATTGGGTATGCACCCCCACAGCACCTCGGCCTGGTAGGGGCAACAGACCATGTGTGGCACTGCCACAGAGTAGCCACAGACAGTCACATTGTGCGGGTACTGTGCCCACCCTGAGGTTGAGGTGGGGCGCCCAGCACCAAGTCCACAGCACCTTTCATGGCTGAAATACGCCATGCTGCAGGTCCTCATCAGTGTGTGATAGGTAGTTCCGTTAGACACACCTAGGATACATCTGTGTCCTGCTGTATTTCTCAGTCATGTCATAAGAACATAAGACATGCCATACTGGGTCAGACCGAGGTCCATCAAGCCCAGTATCCTGTTTCCAACAGTGGCCAATCTAGGTCCTACGTACCTAGCAATATCCCCAAAAGACACAGGTTCCACAATGCTTGTACTGGGTCAAGCATTGATATCCTGGGTCCCTTTTTAATAGTGGTTTATGGACCTTTCCTCCAGGAACTTGTCCAAACCTTTTTAAACCCAGCTATACTAACAGCCCTTACTACATCCTCCGGTAACAGATTCCAGAGTTTGATTACACGTTGAGTGAAAAAATATTTTCTCTTATTTGTCTTAAATAGTTTACCCTGTAGCTTCATTACATGTCCCCTAGTCTTTCTATATTCTGATAGCGTAAACAATTGATCCACGTTTATCCGTTCCACTCCATTCATTAATTTATAGACCTCTATCATATCTCCCCTCAGCCGTCTCTTTTCCAGGTTAAAGAGCCCTAACCTTTTTAGCCTCTCTTCATAGGAGTAGCCTTCCATCCCCTTCACCAATTTGGTGGCTCTTCTCTGTACTTTTTCTAATAACGCTATGTCCTTTTTAAGATACGGCGACCAGAATTGCACACAATATTCAAGGTGCGGTCGTACCATGGAGCGATACAGAGGCATTATAATATCCTTTGTTTTATTCTCCATCCCTTTCTTTATGATACCTAGCATTCTATTTGCTTTCTTGGCCGCCGCTGCACACTGGGCGGAGGGTTTTAACATGTTATCCACGATGACTCCTAAGTCCTTTTCCTGGGTGGTGGTTTCTAATGTGGAGCCTTGCATCGTGTAACTATAGTGTGGGTTGTTCTTTCCTAGGTGCATAACTTTGCATTTGTCCACATTAAATTTCATCTGTCATTTGGATGCCCAGTCTTCCAATTTATCCAGATCCTCCTGCAGTTTTCCACAATCCTCTTGGGTTTTAACAACTTTAAACAGTTTTGTGTCATCTGCAAATTTGATAACCTGACTAGTTATTCCCTTTTCCAGGTCATTTATGAATATGTCAAAAAGTAGTGGACCCAGTACAGATCCCTGGGGTACTCCACTATTCACATTTTTCCATTGGGAATATTGGCCATTTAGCCCTACCCTCTGCTTTCTATCTTTTAACCAGTTCCCGATCCACAATAGTACACTGCATCCTATCCCATGACTTTTTAGCTTTGCCAAAAGTCTCTGATGGGGGACCTTGTCAAAAGCTTTCTGGAAGTCCAGATACACTATATCAACCGACTCACCTTTGTCTACCTGTTTATGCACACCTTCAAAGAAACATATCAGATTAGTAAGACAAGATCTTCCTTGTCTAAAGCCATGTTGGCTGTCTCCCATTAGGCCATGACTATCTACATGTTGTGTAATTTTGTTCTTTATGATGGTTTCTACCATTTTCCCTGGTACTGACGTCAGGCTCACCGGTCTGTAATTTCCCGGGTCACCCCTGGAACCTTTTTTAAAAATTGGTGTTACGTTGGCGACCCTCCAATCTTCAGGTATTACAGATGATTTTAATGAAAGTTCACAGATTACCAATAGCAGGTCTGCAATCTCATATTTCAGTTCTTTCAACACTCTGGGATGTATACCATCCGGTCCAGGTGATTTGCTACTATTCAGTTTATCAAATAGTTGTAATATATCTTCCCGGTGTAGTGATATTTCTCTCAATTCCTCTGCAGTATCACCTTTAAATACCACTTCAGTCATGGGTAACATCCCTACATCTTCCTCAGTAAAGACCGAAGCAAAGAATTCATTCAGTCTCTCTGCTATCGCCTTGTCTCCTCTTACTACTGCCCCTTTTACCCCTCTATCATCTAACGGTCCAATTGACTCTCTCACAGGCCTTTTGCTATGAATGTACTTGAAAAAGTCTTTATTTCGTGTTTTTGCTTCCGTAGCAAGTTTCTTCTCAAATTCCCGCTTTGCCTGCCTTATCAATGCTTTGCATTTAACTTGCCAGTGCTTGTGTTGTTTCCAGTTTTCATCATTTGGCTCTTTTTTGCATTTCCTGAAGGTTGCTTTTTTGGCAGCAACAGCCTCTCTGACCTCACCTTTAAACCATGCTGGCTGTTTTTTGGACTTTCTTCCACTCTTCCTAATGCGTGGAATACAGCTGGTCTGGGCTTCGAGGATAGTATTTTTAAATAACACCCAAGCTTGCTGTAAGTCTTTAACCTTTGGAACCGCTCCTTTTAGTTTTTTTCCTAACTATATTCCTCATTCTATCATAGTCTCCCTTTTGAAAGTTAAAAGGTAATACTGTGGATTCCTTTACTATCTGTCCTCCACTAATTAAATCAAACATGATCATACTATGATCACTATTGCCAAGTGGTCCCAACACCCTTATTTCTTGCACCAGATCTGGCGTTCCACTAAGGATTAGGTCCAGTATGGCTTCCCCTCTGGTCGGTTCATGAACCAGCTGCTCCAAGAAGCAGTCATTTATTCCATCTAGAAACTTTATCTCTTTAGCTTGTCCTGCCGTGACACTGACCCAGTCGATACCGGGGTAATTGAAATCACCCATTATTACTACTCTGCTGTGACTTTTGTTAGCTTCCTTGATTTCTTTGAGCATTTCATCATCCATTTGTTCATTCTGGCCAGGCGGTCGATAGTATACTCCCACTGCCATCACCTTCCCCTTCATAAATGGGATTTCAATCCATAGAGATTCTACAGCAAATTTTGTTCCCTGCAAAACTTTAATCCTTTCTGACTAAATGCCCTCTCTAACATAGAGCGCAACCCCTCCACCAATTTGATCAGCTCTATCATTACGATATAGTTTGTATCCAGGTATCACAGTGTCCCACTGGTTATCCTCCTTCCACCATGTCTCTGAGAGTGCAATCATATCTAACCTCTCATTTAGTGCTATATATTCTAACTCTCCCATCTTATTGTTTAGACTTCTAGCATTGGCATACAAGCATTTTAGAGACTGTATTTTATTCATATTAATCTGGCTATTGGTAGGCAGGGGTAATTTGGAATCTTTATGCTCTGTCTGCTCCTTACTCAAGGGCATTTGGGCTACTATACCCCCTTTTGGAACCTCACTGCTTTTGGTAGTATCCTTCAAGGATACCTTTGTCCGAACCATGCGCTCCTGGGTGACTGTCGGCTTTCCCCTATTTTCTAGTTTAAAAGCTTCTCTATCTCTTTTTCAAAGGTTAATGCCAGCAGTCTGGTCCCATCCTGATTAAGGTGAAGCCCATCCCTTCGGAAGAGCCCCCCCTTTCCCCAGAATGTTCCCCAGTTCCTAACAAATCCAAAACCCTCATCCTTGCACCATTGTCTCATCCACGCATTGAGACTCCGGAGCTCTGCCTGTCTTTTGGGTCCTGCACGTGGAACAGGAAGCATTTCGGAGAACGCTATCCTGGAAGTTCTGGATTTCAACTTCCTACCTAAAAGCTTAAATTTAGCCTCCAGAACTTCCCTACCACATTTTCCTATGTCATTGGTACCAACATGTACCAAGACAGCAGACTCCTCCCCAGCACTATCTACGATCCTATCTAGGCGGTGCGTGAGGTCTGCTACCTTCGCACCAGGCAGGCATGTTACCAGGCGATCCTCACGTCCACCAGCCACCCAACTATCTACATTCCTAATGATTGAATCACCGACTATAACAGCTGTCCTGACCCTCCCCTCATGGGCACATGGCCCTGGTGAAACGCCCTCGGTGCGAGAGGGTTTTACATCACCTGGAGGACAGGTCCTAGTTACAGGATCACTTCCTGCCACACCAGGGTGATGCTCTCCTGTCACGTGACCTCTCTCCTCCATGGCAACAGGGATGCTGCCAGACTGGAGGTGGGACTTCAGGACTATATCCCTGAAGGTCACGTCCATGTACTTCTCTGTCTTTCTTATGTCTTCCAGGTCTGCTACTCTAGCCTCTAGAGAACGGACTCGTTCCCTGAGAGCAAAGAGTTCTTTGCACTTAGTGCATACGTAAGATCTCTCACCAACTGGGAGAAAATCATACATGTGACACTCAATGCAAAAGACCGGAGAACCCCCATCTCGTTGCTGGACTTCTGTCTGCATCTTAGTTTAAAGCTTGTGTTTAGATCTTTTAAATTCTGTATATAATAAGGATTGGTGTAGATGCTTATACCAATAAAAGTGTATCTAATACCCCTAATACACCTTGTGTACCTAAAGCTTAATTAATTAATCTCAGGTCCTGTGTGTGTGACTGATTTGGATAATGAGCTGCACCTGAGAGCAGCCCCTTTCCTCTAAGATGTGCAAGTACCTATAAAACTACAATTACCCCAGGGGTGGGTGGGTGCTGGGGAGGGAGGGAGGGAGATAAGTCCTATTAAAGAGGGCAGTTACAAGGTACCCTGCCCTGGACCCTCAGCAGGGGGGTGGGGGGCAGGGGGCTACCACACAAAGCCCAGTTAGTTGAGAGAGGCAAGGTAAATTACAGCTGAAAACAGCTGAACTAGCACTAAGACAAACAATAAATAATTAAATAAACAGTTAGACAAACAATAAATAGTTAAATAAACAGCTAGAACTCACAGCAAAGTGAGTCTAGTCCTTATGGGCGATGATGCACCCAGAATAGTGCATATCCTGTGTTGGTGCCATGGTTACCTGCTGTAGGTGAAAGGAGGGAGGGGGGGATGGGGGGGAGGGAGGGGGAGGGAGGGGGGGAGGGAGGGGGATGGGGGGAGGGGGGAGGAGGGAGGGGGGATGGGGGGGAGGGAGGGGGGGGAGGGAGGAGGGGATGGGGGGGAGGGAGGGGGGGTTGGGGGGGAGGGAGGGGGGATGGGGGTAGGGGGGGAGGGAGGGGGGATGGGGGAGGGAGGGGGGAGGAGGGAGGGGAGGGGGGTGGGGGGATGAGGGGGGAGGGGAGAGGGAGGATGGGGGGATGGGGGGGAGGGGGGGAGGGGGGGAAGAGGGAGGATGGGGGAGGGAGGGTGGATGGGGGGAGGGGGGGAAGAGGGGAGGGGGGATGGGGGGGAGATGGGGGGATGGGGGGGAGGGGGGATGGGGGAGGGGGGGATAGGGGGGAGATGGGGGAAGGGGGGGAGGGGGGATGGGGGGATAGGGGGAGGGGGGAGGTGGGAGGAGGGATGGAGGGGGAGGGGGAGGGAGGGATGGAGGGGGGATGGGGGGAGGGGGGATGGAGGGGAGGGGGAAGGTAGGAAGGGGGCAGGAGGGGAGGGAGGGGGGAGGGGGGAGGGGAGGGAGGGTGAGGGAGGGGGTGAGGGGGGAGGGAGGGGGAGGGAGGAGGGGAGGGAGGGGGAGGGGGGAGGGGGAGAGAGGGAGGGAGGGAGAGGGGGAGGGAGGGAGGGAGGGGGGAGGGGGAGGGGTGGGGAGAGGGGGATGGGGAGGGAGGGGGAGGGAGGGAGGAGGGGGGAGGGGAGGGGGAGGGTGAGGGGGGAGGGGGGAGGGGAGGAGGGGGTGGGGAGGAGGAGGGGGATGGACCCATAGGCAGATTATGTACCACCACACAACCCACCCTCTGGGGCTCAGGGTGGGAAACAGGATCACCCACCAATAGATCCACAGTCTACCTCCCTGCAATGGTAGCAGTAGATGGGACCATCAACCCCAGTCCTGCTGGGGAACAGACAGAGCGGTACACATCCATAACGCAATAGCAGACAGAAGGCCTGGAAATGCTCAGCTGCTCCCCACCATTATCTGACATGCTCCAGCAGCAAACCTCCAGCCGCTGCACCCTGCAAGGTGTTCCAGCAAGACACATACTAGCTGCAGACAGTCCGCCAGCTAGTCCATGGTCCTGGAGAAGATGCATGTACCCAGAACGGGGATGTCAGCATACACACCAAGCAGATAAGTCAGTGATTGGGCCCCAAAAGAAAACCCATAAATATCACATGAGAGAAATGCTATATAGCACTATGGGGGAACCTAGCCATGCCATAGTCACTGCTCAGTCAGGGTGAGAGTGATCTACCAGCAGGACATGCTATGGCCACCCTGTCCGTGCAGGTGGTACCGGGCACTATAATGTCCGAGCCATTGCCCTATGCCTTGTGCAGATGCGGACAGGCCAGGCCACCCTATCCAGGCTATTCCCACGGTACCTTGCCAGGCCACCCTATCCAGGCTATTCCTACGGTACCTTGCTCCTCATTATGCACATTGGCAGGCCAATACTGGCAACAGTGCTAGCAGTGTGGGCTGTGGAGGGTGTTGGCAACCACCACACACTGGATAGACAGACACACACTTCCCACACCTATGCCAGCATTGTGCCACTATAGAGGTGTTGGTCAGCCCAGGCCACCACACCAGTCCTGGGCACAGTGCAGGCATGGCTATGGTACGCAATACTGTAGGAGTCACTCCCCAGGTTGGTAAACACTGTCAGACACAAGACCTGTAGCACACTCCACAGACATCAGAAAGGTTGCTATGATGCAGCTCACTCAGAAAATTGTACTTAACCTAGGAATTGTTATCTGCCAGTAATCATAGCAACCTTTTGATAGATATGTACCATATTCCCAGGTTTAGGGTGGCATTACTAAGGTATGCAAGTGCTAGTATTGGGAGATGCACGCAGAGCCCAAAGTCCTGCCTCTCCAGGAGGCTTTGGATAATGGGGCCTGTGGGTGCGGGTGTGTCTGCCCCTGTTGGCTGCTGCTTTACGGCAGAGGTTCCCAACTCCAGACCTGCGGTGCCAAACACTGTTCGGGTTTTCATGCTGTCCCTCATGAATATGCATGAGATACATCTGCATACCATGGGGGTGGCGCATAAAAATGCAGCACAGGCATCTTTATCAGAGGCAGCATGGAACAGGAATGGTGTTTGGCCCTCCAGGACTGCATTTGGGAGACTCTGCTCTAGGTAATGTGCATATTTATGGTGTCTGTGCTCTGAAGGGTAAAATGTAGGTGTTTTGGGCATGTTTACGTCATCTGCAATAAAGGTGCTGTCTGTATTAGCATGTTGTAGTAGTGGGTAAAATATGGGGACTGGGTTGGCAGGAACCACAGCTGGGACTTGAACCTGTGACCCTCTGCTTCTGAATACACTGATTTTGTGCACTCCACCATCTTGTTGTTACAGAGTCAGTGCATTCCTTCAGATACCATGACTGTTCGTCAGACAGGGCCCGTCTGTTGCAGTACACGGCACCCACCTACACAGGGCTAGGCCACGATCTGCTCTGGGCAGCTGCCACTGCCCCCTCCACCACCAGTATCCCTCAGCCACCATGATGCATGCCCTTCTGCTGGTGGTGCTGGTGGTGCGCAGTCTCAGGCCATCCAGTGTGCAGGTAGGCAGCTGCCTATGGTGCGGGTTCTGGGGTAGGGGTGCCTGCATAGACGTCCACGCTCCCCCCAGCCCCGCCTGCCAATGTTCCGTGCTCTTGGGGGTAGCTGTTGGGTACTATCCCCTGTGACACTGCGGGAAACACACTCGTGCCCATGTTGGGCCTTCAGCAGTTGCTGTCTGGCTGCTCTGCTGTTTCAGCATTCGTATGGGCCACCTAGGCATCACCCTAGTCCGCACTGTGGCCCAGCTCCACCACAGCATGTGCCGCCTGCGGCCCTCTGTATCCCCTTCTCCGGCATCTGTCCAGTTGCCATTCCGACATGCCCGCCCTGATGTTGCGGGACATGTTCACACCATAGGAACCCTGTCCGATGGTGGGGAAAACCCTGAGCAGCGCTATTTCACTGTGGGCTCATTCACCTTGTATGGGGACGGAGTATAGACCCTTCCACGATTTATATCTGTTCTATGGAGCTTACTCGGGGTGGGGGGGAGGGGTTGATGTTTCGCATTGATACCACTATTGGCCAGCTTGGTTATGTTTTTTTTCCAGTTTGTTGGGGTAATTTTCAGTGTTTATGTGCCCTTTTGTTCTGTGCACATGTATCACACTTTTCACTTCTTTTTGGTTTCCCTGCCTGGGCTGTACATTGCTGACACTGAAATGGTTTCTCTCCCATGTAATGTGCATTTAACGGCAGGTTTTCAATCGCGTTTGGATTCAGCTCTTCAGATCAGCGCGTTAGTGTGCAGGGAGCCTCTCCCCGCCCACTCTCTGCCCACTGACCCCTTCTCTACGCCCTCTCTCCACCTTCTGCGGTGTTTTACCGCGTCGGGGAGCTTTACGATCGTTAATGTTGGTTAACGCGCGTTATGTAACGTTAACGATCGTTAGCGCATCATAATGCGCGTTATAATGCGCTAACGATCGTTAACGTTACATAACGCGCGTTATGTAACGTTACCGCAGTTTAGCAAACATACCCCTATGTATCTCTTTAGTTCACAAAGGCAAAACCTTTTTTGCAGCAGTTCTATGTCTCTGGAATTCTCTCCTGAGACACATTCAATTAGAGAAAGGCTATTTCCCTTTCAGAAAAGCATTAAAAACCTGGCTTTTTGGGGGGAATTTAATAGTTAGACAATGCTATTACTGTTATTAATGACTCAGCTGTTTCTTATTTCTTAAAATTTCTTCTATAGTGGGCTCTTCATGGAGCTTTTATTCTCTATTTTTTATGTGATAGTTGGCTTTATTGCTGGCTTTCTATAAAGGGTTTTATTTGGTTTTCTAGTAACTATATTTAGTCTGAAATATGTGTAACGATCTCTAAGGTTATGTCCTATTTGGGTAGCAGAAACCTCTAGTGGTTCTACTAAAACTTTGCATTGCAGCGTTTTATTGCCACTCAGTGTTTCCAGAACATGGGGTGCTCTCTTCACTGGTGAACTATATCATTAACGAATGCTACCTTAGTGTAGGTTTCATTTTATTCAATGGGACCTCTTTGTCGATGGCTTTAGTGCACACTTATGTCATAACACATTTTAGCAAATGAGGCATGTATTACCAATAAAAAGAAAATCAAACTATTCAAAAAATCAAGTCATGACAGGTCCTTCTATACTTATATTAAGGGGCCCACCCACACCCATACCACGTGCTCGCCAGATAGTGCATGTACAGTGCCTGCTAGGCACCCATCCTGCTCATTCATCACCAATCCTCCTACTTGCAACCCTAACGTGCCAGGGATAGTTAGTGCCAAAATCCCATGGTGCTAGCTGTCATGGCCTCCTGCTAGCTGCCAGTGCGAGTGCAACACATGCCTTTAGCAGGTGCCACACCCAAGCTGACAGCTAGCGCCCTCTAGCAAAAGGCCCCTAAGCCTCAAGTCAGAATTTCTGTCTCAGTATCCTGCACCATGGAATTGATGTATTACTGCAGAAGTGGCAAGCGGTAAATATAGGCAAAAGGAGACATTTAACTGAGATTTGCAAAAAGATGATAATATGCCATGTGCGGCTGAGGTGAAAGCATGTGGATCAATATTCAGCACCACTTATCCGGTTAGCAGCTAACCAAGACGTTGAGCAAAAAATGGCTGCTGAATGTGCAGACAGACCACTTAGGCACTATTATTGTTACTAAGAGAATATATCCGGATAGTGCCGGGGCTGTCTATGGGTGGATCCGGCGGTTATTTATATAACAGCGATTTTCTGCGCCGCTATATGAATAATTATCTGGATAATGTAGGACAGCAAAAAAGCATTCCTAAGGTTATCCAGATAGATTATCCCTATAGCAGCACTGGATAGCAATATTATAGGAAGAGCGCCGGCTCTGGCTGCACTATTCAGATAAAAAAAAAGGGGGGGGGGGAGTGGCTGATGAAATTGCCAGAGAGTAAATTCATTGCCACAGAATAGATTTATTCAGCCCAACATGGCCATGTTTCAGCATGATATGCCTGCGTCAGGAGCAGTTATTGCAATCCAAGAGAACTACGCATAAAATCAGATTGTAGCATCAGCTATGCTCTACGCCATGCCGAAACACTGTTGAGTCGGGCTGAATAAATCTTCTCTGTGGCAATTTCATTAACTTCTCCCCCTTTTACTTTTCGTCACAGACCTTTGATGGTAGCGTTGTCCCCTTCCCTCTTTTTTCATTTGTCGTTTCGCACTATTCAGATATTCAGCTCTGGCCGCAATCCAGATACCGATGCTGAATACCTGGATATTTGTTTAAGCTTTAGCAGCCAGCATTTATAAGGAATGCCAAACGCTGCAGCTGAATATCAGCCCAAGTGTATTTGAACATTACTGTTTGTCAGAAAACACAAGAAACTGCAGCTTGTGTATTGGGAAATGTCGTGCATGATGATTAAGCTTTCATTGGCTTGTTACTAACTTCACCCAGGGACTGATCTGGTTTTCTGCACAGATACACTAGGTCCATACCTTGTATTGTACAAATCTAGGGGCAGCAAGAGAGGATGAAGACTTGCTATCTCCCACTGCTCCAGACTGGTCTTGGACTTTGAAGTGCCACCCTAAAGTAAGCGTTAATGAAGAGACTGTATTAATGCTGGAGCAAAGCTAGCATTTTATTTTGCATTTTGTGAGTCTGATAAATGAATTTTTCTTTGGAAATGTAGTCTATTAGCAAATGAAATTATGTTAAAGTGAATTTGAACCCCTGTTTTTTCCTGCCATTTAAAAGACTGTGAAAATGCTCAAATGAATCCAAGAGGTTCCAGAAACAGGCCCTCAGCAGTTCTGGCTTTTGCAATATTTACCGCTCTTGAGGTTTATTTGAGCATCTTTGTGGGAAAACAGCTTGTAACTATGAATAAAAGAAAATAAAAAAAAATAGTAAATCAGCTATATTAACATTCATACAGTCCAAGAACTGAGGGAGAAGGGTGTCAATATTCAAAAGGAATTACTATATGTAGTTGGCATTGGGTGTTAACCACATAAGCCCTTTGTTTTGAAAATATTGTGTTGTCCAACTCAATGTCCATTCTCTTCATTTATGAGGAATCAGGATTTGAAACATTTGAAGGATGAGACATAAAGTTATTTGGATAGCAGTGATATACAACCACTATCCAGCAAAGCTTATCTGTTCAGTAGGAATGCTCAAATAGTGGTCCTAAACATATTGTTATTCATTTAAGATGTGGTCCTATGGATGAGTAAATCTATTCAACCCTATCTTAAGAAGGAAGCTCTGACTGTATTAGTGCATGCCTTAGTCATCAGCAAGCTAGATTACTGCAATTCACACTATGATTCCACATATAATAACATCAAGTGGTGCCAAATTATACCCAATACAGCAGTAAAGCTTATTTCCCGTGCTAGTTATTATGATCATGTCACCCCTCTTCTTTTCAGTGAACAATGGCTACCATCGTGTAGAGAATCAAATTTACGATTGTTTTGTTGATTTTTAAGACTCTGCTCTAGTTTACCCTACTCTCTTTCAGATTTAAATGTTCTCTATATTCTCACATGTGTTTTCAGGTCCCAAAATGACAACTTCCTTGTTCTTCCCCCTCCTAGCTGAGCACGATTAGAAGCAACTTGGCATTCAGCCATTTATTTCTTGGCCCCTCTTTTTAGGAATACGTGACCCTCCCACATCCATCATGAAACTTCTCTTAAGAAAGCCATTTCTTTTCTCAGACTTTCCCTGACCACTAGGCTCAAGTCATCATCTCTCAGGGTGAGGGGCTGGACTCTAATACAGCATTTGCCTGCTATTTTTTTTCTCCTACGGTTAGGTTAGGGAAGATGTATTATTTGCTTTTCTTTAATTCTCCTCTTCTTTCTTCACTATTATTTCCTACTTTCTTACTAGTTGAGATTTCTATTTTGTAAACCGCCCTGAGGCCCTGCAAAGGGCGGTATAGCAAGTCCGGAATAAACATAAACATATACAGGGCTGCTGAATATTGGGTATAAAGATAAGTCATTGGCTTACCTTTACATTGTGGTGGTGCAATTGACTATTTCAACAACCCTCACGCCTTAGTTTGGTTAGCAGTATGTTGCTACTCTGAAAGCCAGATCTGCTGGGGGTTTATCTTGAGCACTGGATTTGGGAATCAGCTCTTCATCTTGCAGGAGCTGTGATTTACCATTTCATTTGTGATTCTTCCGTATATTTCACAATCAAGAATGAGCACAAGATTGCAACCTTAAAATGTGCTGGGAGTAGATGGCTTGGATCATTCTGTATTCTTTTCTAGCTCAAGTCATATAAACAGTTTCAGGCTGATATTCAATAGGCTTTGAAAATGATGATCAGTTCTGTGGCAGGCTGGACGCAGCATTTATATAATTTACCTCCCTGAGGCAGTGCTTTTGTGAAACACTGACAGCACTGGAGTTTAGGAAGCTGCCATGCCATTTGGAGAGGGGAAGCATCCCTATTTGGGGGAGGGGGTTTGAGCATATATGATCAATAATTATAAGAGAAGAAATATAGGGCCCAATAGTCAGTGCGAGCAGCTGCTGGTGCTGACCATTAAACCTGGATTTCAATGCTGGGGTCATATACAGCCCACATTGAATATCTGGGGTTGCTGCATAGCCTGATCACTAATTGGGCAGCTGTAATATTGAGCCACTGCCCGGTTAGCGATGCCCAGTGAAAGTTAGGCCAGGGTTTCTTGTACCTGGCTTTCATGGCATATTGCAGACAGGGTTGTGACTCGCTATCACCGCTCTCGTTTGCAATTGGCTCCGCCTCCTCTCTGCCCTAGAATGGCCTGCGGTTAGTGCTGCCGAATATCCCGTTTAGGGGCATTTACACAGTTTACAGGTCTATACACTGTGTAAATGCCTTTGAATATCGGGCCAATATAATTAATAAGGAAAAAGAGTTTTTTTCTGACCTGTAATGTGAGAGGGGTGATCAGTCTTTTTGGGTCTATGCTACAAGTCTCTGAGGTCTTTTTCCTTCGTTTAATTTGAATTTAAATGGAGTCATAGATTTGGATTTTTTTACAAATTTTGAGATATTTTTAGGGGGACACAGAGTTCCCTGCTTTTTGTTGTGATATGCAGTAGGGACAGGGCCAACCACTAGGTAAACCAGGTGGATGCCTAGGGTGGCACCTTATGGGGAGCAGCAAAGAGTAGGACGTTCAAAGCTAAACAATATATTCTGACAGCCAACACCTTGAACCAACTCTGCCGGTTGTGCAAGTGAAAAACTTTTGTTTTGTTTTGTTTCCCATGGGATTTCATTGCGTTCCTCTTTTTGAAAAAAGTGTGCCGTATTATGCAATAGTGTGCTCTGTTACTTGATAATGTGCATTATTGTGTAGTAGTGCAGACTATGGGCCTGATTCAAAGAGCCGTCCTGCCCCTATTCCCTTTCAGACCCTCCTTGCATGGCTAGAGCAACAGTATGGGGAGAGCCGGTGGGGGGTGGGAGGGGAAAGAGTCTGGGCAGAGCGGGGGCGGGCCGAGGCTGCAGGACATACAGGGCCGATGCAGGTTATGGCCCTATATGTCCTGCGGAGTCAGGGGCAACATGCTGCTTATTCCACCTCGAAGGTGGAATAAGCAGCATGAACCTGGCGATCAGGGCTGGAACCCCCCAAAAACTGGGGCCAGGAGTAGGTAGGTCTCTGCTGCCCGATCCAGGCCTTGGCTGCCCAGCCATGGTTTGGGCAGCAGGGAAGAAGAGGGTCGGTGTCGTGGGTGACAGGGGAGCCTGCAGGGAGGATGTCCTCACAGGCATGCAGGGCACGCCGAGCTGTCCTCGGGCCCGATTCTATATGCCGTGGGAATGTTTTCCTCCCGCATTACAGAATCAGGGTGTGATGGGTCCATCCTGCTCAGGGCCGCCCGGATGGCCCGGATGTGTCCCTTTCTGAATCAGTCTCCTTGTCTCAGTAGAGCTCATATTGCTAAATACGGCATCCTATTAAGCAATAGGGCACCCTACTGAGTATCAGAGCACACTAGTGAACAATGGGGGTGGATTGTTTGAGCAATAAGGTGCACGGTTATATAACAGTCCACACTACTGATGACATTGGAAAAGAATTTCATTTTTTCCTGTCATTTCAGATTAAAAATCAGAAAAAATAACATGGGAAATGTCATTCGCATTGACATTTCCTATGTCGTTTCAATTGAATGCATATTTCTAATATTCAAATAGATCTATACATTTGTCAGACGCTGGTGAAATATAAGTTTGCTGTCCCTAGATTTTCAATCACAATACAAATAGTGTGAGGCCAAGAATCCCTCTAACCAGCTCAATATGACCCATATAATGAAGGGGTGGAGGTAGGGAAGAGCTGCAAAATTACCCTTATAGCGTTGATAATCAACCACTATCTGGATAATCTATATTGTTAGCTTAGGCCTGACCACATTATACACATATTCCCTGCAACTGCAAAAATTTATTATCAGTGGAGGTCATTTTAAAAGGCTTAGGGGCATGTTTACTAAAGTCCGCAAATTTGCGCGCCGCAAAATAGCGCACGGCAACGCACCACTGAAACGCGCATAAATGCGTTTAAACGTCCCGCACACGTGCGTGTCACCCCCGCACAGGTACGCGGCACACCAACGGGCCCCGTACAAGTGCGGGCCCGCAAATGTCCGATAGAGGCGTGGAACGGCTAAAGGAGGGTGGAGGAAGGCTCCGGAGGGGCGGAGGGATGGGGTCAATGGGTGGAGAGTGGGAGGGGAGAGGGTCCCCGCACAGTATCGGGCCCGAATTTGCATGTAAAAACTACCGCGAGTGAAACACTCGCGGTAGAAAGCATTTAAAGGGAAGAGAGAAACCATTTCCGTCAGCAATGTACAGGAAAACCGGGGAAACCAGCAAAACGTGAGCAGTGTGATACATGTGCACAGCACAAAAGTGCACATAAAAATAGGAAATGACCACAACAGAACTATTAAAAATAGTAATTCAGCTGGGGAACAGTTATAGAGATGGGCAAATACAGAAAACATACCCAACAAAGCCCCAGAAAAAAGAAATGAATTTTGGAAGGGTTTACGGAGCGGAGACTCTTCCAAACAACATTTCCTGTTGTGGAGCTGTCCTGGGAGTGTTTGCTATGGTTGCCCATTAATATCACTGTTGCCCAGCGTGGTGATATTGTTTACCCCAGTTCCCGTGGTCATTTCCGTGGTTTATATGCACGTTTGTCACCAGACAGGGTGCATATGCCCACAGCGTAGAGCAGGGTTTGTGACTCCATCCTGCCAGGCTCACTACCTCCAGGGGCTGCACTGTCTCTGTGGCCATAGTGTGGTGCAGTGGACAGAGTCAGTACCTCTAGGACCAGAGAGTCAGAGGTTCAAAGCCTAGCTGGGGCACTTGCCAGCCCAGTCCCTATATTTTACCCACCACTAAACACAGATAGCGCAGACACCCCTGTATTGCAGGGGACATAAGCATGGGGAAAACACCCATATTTTACCCAACAACGCACACACACCACAACAATAGGCATTACCCACAGCCAAGAACCCCAAATGCAGTCCCGTACTGCCACATTCCAATCAGGTCACCTGCTTTTTATGGGAGGAGCTCATGCCAGCATGTTGGCGGACGAGTACATGTGGTGCAGGGGGCAGTGGCTGCTAGCGACAGAAGACAGAGGCCTAGCCATGTGCAGGCTGCCACCGTCCACTGCAACAGACTGCAACAGCCGGATCCACAGTCATGGACATGCCAGGGAATCCACTCAATCTGTGGCTACACAGTGGTGCAGTGCACGCAGACACTGCATGCAAGAGCAAAAGGTCACAGGTTCAAAGCCCAACTGGGGCAACTGCCAATCTTGCCCACATATTTTTCCCCCAAGTAAACAGTGATAGTAAGGGCACACCTTTCCTGGCAAGGACATATGCAATGGCAATACGTCTATCTTTTACCCCACTGAGCAAAGACACCATGAACAGGGCCAGTACCCAGAGCAGAATCACCCATATGCAGTCCTGGTGGGGCACACACCAGTCAGGTTCCATGATGCCACTCATACAAATGCCTGTGCTGTATATCTATGCACCACACCCATGGTATGTAGATGTAGCTCATACATATCCATGAGGGACAGCAGGAAAACCAGAACAGTGTGATGCAAACCTGGACTGGAGTTGGGAATCTGTGCCGTAAAGCAGCAGCCATCAAGGGCAGACACACCCACACCCACAGGCCTCATTGGCCAATGTCTCCTGGAGAGGCAGACCATTGGACCCTGCATGCATCTCCCAAAACTAGCACTTGCATAACTTACCAATGTCACCCTACACCTGAGGTATATGGTACACAGCTCTGAGACGTTTGCTAGGAGCACAGGCAGCTAGATATCCATACGTTACGCACATACTGCTAGTTGACCCCATCCGAACAATCTGTTAGGTGTTTGCGGTGCGTGCTCCAGGCCTGGCCTCTGACGGTGTTTACCACCCTGGGGAGTGACCCCCAGCTGTACTGCGTACCATATCCATGCCTTACCGTGCTCAGGACCGGTTTGGTGGGCAAGGCTAATTACTTCCTCAATAGTAGCACCATGATGGCATAGGTGTGGAAGTGTGTGTCTGGCTATACAGTGGGTGTTGGCTGCAAGCCCCTTCCACAGCCCACACTGCCAGCACTGTTGCCTGTATTGGCCTGCCAATGTGCATAATGAGGTGCAAGGTACCATGGGTATAGCCAGGACAGGGTAGCCTGGCCAGGATGCATCTGCACCGGGCATAGGGCACTGGCAGGGACATTGTAGTGTCCGGCCACCACCTACACAGACAGGGTGGCCAAAGCATGTCCTTCTGGGAGATCACGCTCACCCTGACTGTGCAGTGACCACAGTATGGCTAGGCACCCCCATAGTGCTATATAGTATTTCTCTCATGTGATAGATATGGGTTTCTATTTGGGGCCCAGTTACTGAAGTATCTGCTTGCTGTGTTTGCTGGCAGACCAGTTCTGGGTGCATGTATCTCCATTGGGAACATGCACTATGGACTAACCATCAGCTATGAAATGTGTTGTGGACCTGGCCCTGGGCGCCTCATTGCACACTCAGGGTGAGCACAGAACCCGCACGATGTAACGGTGTGTAGCTACTCTGTGCCAGTAGAACACCCGGTCAGTGCCCCCTACCAGGCCGAGGTGCTGTGTGGGTGCACCCGGTCACTCCCCCCAACAGGGCTGAGGTGCTGTGGGGGTGCATTACCCATCTTGTGTCCATCTGTGGACAGCTAATTTGCATGTGCAGTGCATCATGGGTACGTGTGGCCTAACCCTATCCTGTTTACACCATCAGACTGTCTGTGAGGTGACGTGCAGGCTATCTGCAGCCAGCCAGGGGCTTGCTTACAGCTATGGAGTTGTAGCTCAATGGTTACATCACTCCCTGTGCAGCTAGAGGTCATGGGTTCAAACCCACAGTGGGGTTCTGTGATAGGGGTGTCCACAGCATCTTTTTAATTTACTGTACATATGTTGCTGCCAGCAATAACACCCTGAGCGTACTGTACCCATAAGGTGCCTCTGAGGGCGCTTTATGGGGCGCCGTATATGGCACTTTATGGTTGCCATCCATATAGGGTGCACTATACATTATCCTGTGTCGCAACATACATGCTGCCCTATAGGGGACATTCTAGGGTGCCTTGGCGGACGGTGCACTGTCACATGTGCCTTATGGGCTGCCTTATGTTAACATTCTGTGAGCGTGCGTTTTCTAGTTGTTATCACAAAATAAAATTAGTGGGCCTCCTACAGCACTCCACAACATAAAACATACTGCCACTGCTAGTCTTTTTCAATGGGCACTGTGAGGAATTGAACCCATGATGTCTGTACGAGTGGTCAGTGTCTTAACCATTGTGCTATGGCTCCATTCCTGCTATTTGCACATCAGCGCACCACTTATCCCTCCCACTATTGGGCTGCCCCCTCACACTTCAGTGCGACGCCTTCTGCCCACAGGCTCGCCGCCTTCTGTTGCCCCATTTTATCAGCGCGCCCACAATGCTGTATAAAGAAAGAGTGCGCCGCCTTCTGCCGCCCATAATCAATATACCTCCTACACCACTTTTGCCCATAAAAGTTGATGCCTCAGCTGGTCTTTTTCATTGAGCACAATGGGGGTTTGAACCCCTGGCCCCTGTACCATAGGTCAGTGTCTTCACCGTTGTACTACAGCTCTGTTGTTTGGTTATGCAGCAGCGCCCCACTTAGCCTTCCCACGCGCTAATGTGGGCCCTGCACATTAGCGCGACGCACACACGTACGGTCCGGTTTTTTTCTTTTTTCTGCCTGGCCCGCCCACTCCTTATATGGCACCAGCACACTAATGGGAACCCGCACAGCAACGGTGTTTAGTAAACATGCCCCTTAGTTGTAACATAGCATGTTTGAAGAGGTGAAAGTGGACACTAAAATTACAGAGGCATCTCCACAGTCATTCCACAAATTACATTTACAGACATCTCTGGTGCAGGGACGTCCTAGTATTCAAGGGGTTGAAGTGGAGGCGTGTCCAGGGAGATACTATGGACTTACACGTCTCCGTTCAATTTCAGGAATGACAGGGATGTTTTCAGGTACATTCATGTTTATACCCACTGCAGGTACAAATAGGTATCAGGAAAGTGCTTGTTTTGGCCTTAAAACATCCAGAGAGAAGATGGAGAGTTGTGATTAGTCTCAGATTACAAAGACCCATGTTGGAATTTGAACCCTGATCAAACCACTCCCAACCCACTATTTTTAGCATTATGATGTTAGACATCCACATCCTGACTTCTGTGTAGACATCTCTATAGACAACCATATCGGACACGACCACGTTTCTAAAATCGTGCCCAAACTTATACGCACCTGTTTATTTCAGGCTTTCTGGCTTTGATGTCCTGGATTGCATTTGATTGTGCCATTGTAAAATGTGCCTTAATAGCTCTAAGGGCATAACAGAGCTACCCACGTTCTTCCCGTAGTAAGGATTTTTTATTTTAGAATTCAAAATACAAGCAAGCACTGAAAATCATCAAACTTTTACATTGCTTTTATGAAAATTGATTAATGAATTATCACACATACGACTTCTCCAGTCCAATCTTGGAGAAGTACAGTAAGATGTATTTATTTATTAGATTCTTCTGTACCTCCCCTTCCAAAGATAAGGGGCAGTTTACAAAGAACAGAACATTTTACATAGAATAGTGGTATACGTTTTTACATTATAAACTTTGTAATTAAAATTAACATAACAATTTACAGTTTACATTTTGCTTAGAACAAGAAGCTAATAAACTATGTACATAATCTCTGATTATGATGATTTTCTTTGAGTTTGAGGATGCAGAATATGCGTGTCTCAGAGGGTGTGTTGTGATGTAGCTTGTGAGGGGGGGGGGGGAGGGTCTATGTTTGTGTTTCCATAGTGTGCAAGGAAGAGGTATTGTTTGAGTTCTCTCCTAAATATTTGGAGGTCGTTGATTGATCATAGCGGAAGTGGGAGGGAGTTCCAGAGACTGGGGGTGAGATATGTGAAGGCTCTGGAGCTCGTGGTCTATTTTGTCTTGCGGATAGAGTGGGGGGTTGCAAGCCAGTGGATAGCATTTTGCCTGTGGGATCTGGGATCTGGGATCTGGCTGAGTATGAATGAGGGTTGATAAGAAGGACGGGGAGATGTTATTGATAAGTTTGAAAGTTACTATTAATAACTTATATTTTATTTGGCTTAGAACTGGGAGCCAGTGGAGCTCATATAGGATGGGGGATATATGATCAGTTAGGTGGGCCTTACAGACAATTCTAGCTGTGATATTTTGTGCTCTCTGTAGTAAGTTTATGTTTTTGATTGGTAGACCCTCTAACAGACTATTACAGTAGTCAAAATGTGGGGTGATAAGAGCCTGGACTACTGATTTGAAATCATTGATGTCTAGCAGAGGTCTTAAATGTTGAACAGTTTTCAGTTTGAAGAAGATAGTCCTTACTGTTTGTTTTTTATGTGGAAGCATGCTGAGGGATTGATCTAGTACAGGGGTGTCCAACCCTGTCCTGGAGGGCCACAATCCTGGCAGGTTTTTGGGATAGCCCTAATGAATATGCATGAGATATATATGCATTAGAGATATCCCGCCAACCTGACTGGTTTGTGGCCCTCCAGGACTGGATTTGGAGACCTCTGCCTTACACCTCTGTCATTTAAAATTGTGAGTGGGCAAGGTACAGATGTCCTAGATATCAAAAGGGTAGATAGAATTTGTCACATCCCTCCTCAATTCTCACCACCACCAAAAAGTTGTCTAATAGCATATATAGCATATATATCTCATGCATATTCATTAGGGCTATCCCAAAAACCTGCCAGGATTGCGGCCCTCCAGGACAGGGTTGGACACCCCTGATCTAGTATTATACCGAGGTATTTCACCTCTTGCTAAACAGGGAGTACAATATTATTAATCTTGATGGTTTGAAAGGGGGTAGAGTTTTGATTTCTTGATATGCATAGGACTTCCCATTTTCTTGTAGTTAATATTATTTATTTATTTATTTTATTTATTTATTTAGTATACATTTGTATACCGCTACTTCCAGCGATCAGCAGCGGTTTGATTACAGATTGGAAATTGTCAAATCATGACAGGAAATTTTAAGGTTGTTGGACTTTAACCGTGATTCTGTTTCGATAATGCAGTCTGATAGATTGTGATAAGTAGAGTTGTTTATGTCTATGGGGAGAGACAACATAATGTCGTCCGCATAGATGTAATACCCAATGTTGAATTTTCTGAAGATGTTGATAATTGGTTGCAGGTATAGTTTGAAAAGGAGGGCTGAGAGGGCAGAACCTTGGGGTATTCCTTGTTCTTGGGGAATATCTCTGATGAGTCTTGGTCTATTTGGACGCAAAGTTTATGTATGATTTGAACCAGTGTAATACTGTGCCTCCTAATCCTATTTGTGCTAATCTCGAGATGAGTGTGTCATGGCTAAGGTTGTCAAATGCTGACACGATGTCAATAAAGAGGAGAATGAATGCACGATTAGGATTGTCTGTGTCTGATGAGGTGGTCCATTAGTGTTAGCTGTCAGGTTTCGACTCTATGGAATGGTCGAAAACCAAATTGGTGTGAGTCTAATTGTGCATTGAGGTCAATGTAATCTTGGAGTTGTAATTGAAAGATGTTTTCTATTATTTTGGCAAGAAATGGAATATTGGCTATAAGTCTGTATGTGCTTAGGTCTTTTTCATCAAGTGTCTTGTTCTTAAGTATAGGATGTATGGACGTAGTTTTAAGATTAACTGGGAGGCATGATTCCTTGGGAGTGTGATTGATTAACAATATGGAGGATATGTGGGGCAAGTTATTTTTTTGTGGATTTTGTCCTTGATACTGGGCATGGATCCAACGGGGAGGTTGTGGTGTTGATGTTTGTTATAATGTTTAGTAGATGTTTTTGTTTTACTGAGTAGAAGCTATCCCATGTGATGAGGTTTATTGGGTGGTCTAGGGGAGGGCTGGTATGGCTAGCATCTTTATTTTTAAGCTTGGATGCAAAATAGCTAGTGTTTTTGGGTTTATGTTATATACTTCTGATTCAGTATGGTTTGTCGTTTAGAGATCTAACGATGGCACAGAGCTCTCTAGGACGGTTGAGAGAGCAGTTTAGGATTTTTATGTGGTATTCTCTTTTTGTTTTGTTAATTGTGTCTCTGTAGATAGCAAGTATATTATTTATTTATTATTTATTTATTTAACATTTCTTCTATACTGCACTATTTAGATCAGTGCGGTTTACATTCAACATCAACTATACAAGGCAGGCGCGCTGCGTTGTATTTATAATGAACGGGGTGATCAACTTGGATATAACTGGGGGAAACTATCTACATCATATTTACACTGGTACCTACTTTCAGACGGGATCTATCTACATCTTATTTACGCTGGATGCCTAAATTCTATTTCAGGGTGTACCGTTAGGGAGACCGAGCTGATTATCCTTTTTCATGCTGGGTCTGATTAACCGAGTGCGTTGGGTGATTGGCTAAGGTGCTCCATGCTTGTTTACTAAGGCTGGTTTCGGGGTAGTATCTAGTAAACAGATGATGCTTTAATGCCTTTCTGAAATGGGTTAGGTCAGTGATGTTTCGGGTATATATGGGGAGGGCATTCCAGGCTCTAGGTGCATAAATCGTGAAGGCCCTATTCGTTGTTGCTTTTGTGCATTTCGACATTGCTTTTGGGACCTCTAGGGTGTTTTGCATTGTAGGTCTTCTGTTTCTGTTATGTGGTACGCTGTGTATCATCTTGCTGATGGCTGTGGGGGTCTGGTTGTTCAAGGCTTTGAAGGTCAGGGTTAGTACTTTGTAGTGGGTTCTTGCTTGAACAGATAACCAATGGAGGTTCATCAAGACTGGAGTTATATGATCCCTCCGTGAAGCTCCTGTTAGTACTCTCGCAGCAGTGTTCATTGCAAGCTGGAGCGGGGCTAGTGTTGCCTGAGGGAGACCATGTAGAATTACGTTGGCGTAGTTGAAATGTGGTAATCGGGCCCATAGTGCATTTCCATCCATATTAAGGTAGAATTGTTTATTTTCTTGAGTTTTGGTTAGCCTCCACTGTTTTTTCTTGTTTTCTTAATTGCCTCTTTAGTTTAGTTAGCTCATGTGTGTACCATTTTTCATTGCTTTTAGAGGCTTTTTTTAGGGAGTGTGATGGGGGGAAGCAGCTTTTTGAATAGAGCGGTTCCATATGTTTAGAGTGGTGTCGATGTCAGGGGAGTCAGTTGAATCAATTATAAGCTGGGGCAGGAAGTTGTCTAGAAAGGTGTCTCTATTGAAGTGGGTAAAACGCCTAGTTATTTGTTTTGTGCCCATCGTTGTGGTAAGAGAGGTGTTTAATGATATATGAAAGGTTAACAGATGGTGGTCAGACCATGGGACATGTATGCTAATATATTCATGCATATTCATTGTGAATACATTTAAAACATGACCTAGTAGGTGAAGTTCAGGACCAGGATGGAAAGCATCGATCTGAAAAGCTCATATTAATCTACGACTAGTTCACTTTTCCGTTATAGTAGGTGGATCCATTTTGAAACGTACTCAGGGGTCTATTTTCAAAAGACTTTTCCTCTTGCGTGTCTGGCATTTTCAAACAATTTTTGCATTGTGGTATGTTAAATGCAAATTCATACTGTGCAATTCACAGCATAATTGGCTGGCTCTATCCTCCCTTTTCTGGAGTGAGTAAAACAAAAACGATATTAACCATTACTGAAGCTAATGGAAAGTCTCCTTTGCCTCTCAATTCTGCATTTGCCGGGTAGCTTAGAGACTATTCAAAAGATGTAGCAAAACATGTATCAAATACTTTACACAGCTGAAATTTTAATAGAATGTTTTAAGCAGTGTGAAATAAAAAGAAAGCCATTAATGGGACATGCACTATGGGCCCGATATTTGAAAGGCATTTACACAGTTTACAGCACTCTAAGGGGTCTGTTTACTAAACATTCCTAATGTGCGGGGCCGCGGTAGTGTGCCTGTGCCATATAAGGAGTGGGCGGTTCAGGCAGAGAAAAGAAAAAAAACGGGAGTAAGCGATCGCACATTTGCGCGGGGCGCTATTGTGCGCCGTGCATAATAGTGCGTGGGAAGGCTAAGTGGCGCCCTGATGTACACACACACAAAGGAGCAGAGCCATAGTACAATGGTTAAGACGCTGATCAATGGTGCAGAGATCAGGGGTTCAATCCCCCACAGTGCCCAATGAAGAAGGCTCACTGAGGCAGTGTGTATTATGGGGATGAGCACTGTAGGGGGCAATCTATTTTTATTTCAGTTATCACTACTAGCAAACGCACTCACAAAGCGTGTTAACATAAGGCGGCCCATAAGGCACATGTTAAAGTTCACTGTCCGCCAAGGCACCCTTGAATGTCCCCTATAGGGCACCATATATGTTGCGTCACAGGATAATGTATAGTGCACCTTATATGGACGGCAACCATAAGGTTCCCTATAAAGCACCCTCAGAGGCACCTTATGGGTACAGTACACTGAGGGTGTGTTTGATGGCAGCAACATATGTACATTAAATCTAAAAAAAGCTTTGGACAACCCTATCAAATAACCCCACTGTGGGCTCGAACCCATTACCGCTGGCTCCACAGGCAGTGAAGTAACCATTGGGCTACAGCTATATAGCTGCCAGCAAGCCCCTGGCTGGCTGCAGAGAGCCTGCATGTCACCACACAGACAGTCTGCTGTGGGAACCAGGATAGGGTTAGGCCACCCATACCCATGATGCACTGCACATGCAAATCAGCTGTCCACAGATGAACACAAGATGGGGAATGCACCCCAACAGCTCCCCGGCCTGGTAGGGGGACGTGTCCGTGTGCACCCACACAGCACCTTGGCCTGGTAGGAGGTACTGACCGGGTGTTTAATTTGCACAGAGTAGCTACACACAGTCACACTGTGCGGGAACTGTGCTCACCCTGAGTGTGCGATGAGTCGCCCTGGACCAGGTCCACAGCACCCTCCATGGCTGAGAAAGGCCATGGCAGAGCTCCAAAACAGTCGTAATCTGTGAGATAGGTAGTTTTTGCAGGAACACCTTGGATATCTCTGTCTGTCTCAGTCAGGGGGGAACCCCACGGACCCCTAGGTGGGCCATGTACCACCAACACAACCCCCCCCCCCCAGCTGAGGGTGGCAAACAGGCAGGGTCTCCTATCAACAGATCCCCATTATACACCCCCCCTCCCCTGCAATGATGGCAGTAGAGTGCACCATCAACCCCAGTCCTGTTGGGGAACAGACACCCTACAGGGCAGTCCAAGCAGCCCCACACACACACCCAGACCACAATATCAGACAGACAGTAGGCCTGGATATGCTAAGATGCACCCCACCACTATCTGATATTCCCCTGCATCAAGCCATCAGCCACTGCACCCTGCAAGGCACTCCAGCAGGGCACATACCAGCTGTGAACAGTCTGCTGGTTAGTCCAAAGGAAATGCATGCACCCACAACTGGGATGGCAGCACACACAAGCAGATACATCAGCAACTAGGCCCCAACAGGTGACCCATATATATCACATGAGGGAAGTGCTATGAAGCACTATGGGGGTGCCTAGCCATGCTGCCATCACTGCACAGTCAGGGTGGAGTGAAAGCCCAGCAGCACATACAGAGGTCACCCTGTCTGTGGAGGTGGTGGACGGCCACTACAATGTCCCTGCCAGTGCCCTATGCCCTGTGCAGATGCATCCTGGCCAGCCCACCCTGTCTGAGCTATACCCATGGTACCTTGCTGCTCATTATGCACATCATCAGGCCAAAACTGTGGACAGTGTTTGCAGCCAACACACACTGTATAGACAGACACACACTCCCACACGTATGCCAGCATTGTGCTACTATAGAGGGGTTCAGAATCCTTGCCCACCACACCAGTCCTGGGCACAGTACAGGCATGGGTATGGTATGCAATACCGTTGGGGGTCCCTCCCTAGGGTGGTAAACACTGTCAGGGGCCAGACCTGACGCACACACCGCAAACATCAGATAGATTATTATGATGGAGCTCATAGAGCAGACTGTGCGTAACGTAGGGATATCTATCTGCCAGTACTCATAGCAAACGTTTGAGAGCTGTGTACCATATACCCTGGTGTAGGGTGACATTGCTAAGGTATGCAAGTGCTGGTATTGGGAGATGCACGCAGGGCCCAATGTCCTGCCTCAACAGGAGGCATTGGCCAATGGGGCCTGTGGGTGTGGGTGTGGGTGTGTCTGTCCCTGTTGGCTGCTGCTGTACGGCAGAGGTTCCCAAATCCAGTCCAGGTTTGCAATACACTGGTTGGGGTTTCCTGCTGTCCCTCATGAATATGCATGAGCTACATCTACATGCCATGGGGGTGGTGCATAGATATACAGCACGGTTATTTGTATGAGTGGCAGCATGGAACCTGAATGGTGTGTGGTCCTCCAGGACTGCATTTGTGAGACTCTGCTCTAGGTAATGCCCCTGGTCATGGTGTCTGTGCTTGGTGGTGTAAAAGATAGGCGTATGACCAATGCGTATATCCCCAGCAATAAAGGATTGCCCTTACTAACATGGTTTAGTTGTGGGGAAAATATGTGGACAGGAATGGCAGTAGCCGCAGCTGGGCTTTGAACCTGTGACCTTTTGCTCCTGCACACACTGTCTGTGTGCACTGCACCACTGTGTTGCCACAGATGTGCTGAATTCCGTGGGAAGTCCATGACTGTACATCCGACAGGGCCTATGTTGCAGTGGACGTGCCAGCCTGCACATGGCTCGGCCACTGTCTTCTGTGGCTAGCAGCCACTGCCCCCTCCACCACCTGTACCCTACCGCCAACATGCTGGCATGTCCGTATCTTGGAAAAGCATATGACCTGATTGAGTTGTGGCACTCCAGGACTGCATTTGGGGGACTCGGCTGTCGGTAATGCCCATTGTTATGGTGTGTGTGCGGTGTTGGGTACAAAATGGGTGTGTGAACCATGCTTATGTTCTCTGCAATAAAGGAGTGTCTTTACTATCTCTGTTTAGTGGTGGGTAAAATATGGGGACTGGGTTGGCAGGAGCCCCAGCTTGGATTTGAACCTGTGACTCTCTGGTCCTAGAGGTACTGCCTCTGTCTGCTGCACCACACTGTGGCCACAGTGATAGTGCAGTCCCTGGGGGTGGGAAACCTGACCAAAGGAGTCAAAAACCCTGCTCTGCACATTTGTACTGTGGGCTCAGTCACCTTGTCTGGTGACAAAAGTGCAAATAAACCCCTCAACCGACCACGACGAACTGGGGATAAATATAACCAAGCTGGGCAACAGTGATATTAATGGGCAACCATAGCAAACACTCCCAGGAAGGCTCAGAAAAAAGGAAATGGTTTTTGGAAGGGTCTCCGCTCCGTAGCCCCTTCCATACTTCATTTCATTTTTTTGGAGCTTTCCTGGGTGTGTTTCTTATGTTTGCCCATTAATATCAGGGTTCCCCAGCTGACTTCCTATTTTTAATATGTTTGTTTGGGTCTTTTTCTATCTTTATTTGCACTTTTGTTCTGTGCACATGTATCACACTGCTCACGTTTTGCAGGTTTCCCCGGTTTCCCTGTACATTGCTGACGGAAATGGTTTCTCTTCCCTTTAAATGCCCTCTACCGTGAGTGTTTCACTCGCGCTATTTTTAACCTGCAAATTCGTCCCCGATACTGTGCGGGGAGCCTCTCCCCTCCCCTTCCCCGCCCATTGACCCCGTCTCTCCGCCCCTCGGGAGCCTTCCTCCGCCCTCAGAATGCCTTTCCACGCCTCTATCGGACATTTGCGGGCCAGGTACTTGTGCGGGGCACGTTAGTGCGGCGCGCAATTGTGCGGGGCCCACGCGCACTTGTGCGGGGCGTTTAAGAGCGTTTCTGAGCGTTTGAGTGCCGCGTTTCCGTGCGCTATTGTGCGGCACGCAATTGTACGGCTTTTAGTAAACATGCCCCTAAATTGCATAAATGCCACTCAGCAGGATATTCCAAATACCCCCGATTTTCTCCCCTAACTGCTTAGCATCTGGGCATGTTGTGGGCATTTCCGGGAGGAGTGGAGCTGGTGACAGTCACTAACTGGGCAGTGACAATATTTCATGATGCCCAGTTAGCGACCTGCGGCTAAAAGATAGGCATAGCAAATGTTTGCCTGTCTTTTAGCTGCAGGGGTTAACTGGGCAACATGCAATATCGCCATTGCCCAATTAGCTACTGTGGCTGGGAGGCTGTACGGCAAATTCGTATATTCAATGCCAGGGCCGCATATGACCCCGGCATTGAATATCCAGGGTTAAGAGTCGGCATAGATGGCTACGTGTTGTAGCAGCGCATAGATGTCATAATTTAATATCAGGCCCTACATACTTAGTAGTTCTGGTTTGCTCTATCATGTATGATTTAATTTTAGATATAATTATTCACTTGTTTTCAGATCTCAGCGCAAGGTAAGTTACAATTCAGGTACATCTGTTATTTCCCTACCCATGAGGACGTAACAATTTAAGTTGTACTTGAGACAACTGAGGATGAAGTGACTTGCCCAAAGTCACAAAGAGATTCAGTGGGAGAAGTAGAATTTGAACCCACGTTTGTTCGAACACTGCTTTCTCCATCATTTTTTGTTCCTCTGGGAATGCTATTTTTGGAGAGATTAATGCAACATATTTCAGCAAATTTAAGGGATGACCAAGAAGGTGCCAGCTATAATATGTTGGGAAATCTTGTGTATTTTCATATTCACAACACCCAGTCTTAAGTATGCTTGGTTACTAAGCCTATCCACTGGATATCAGGCAGAATGGTCTGGTGAAGAGTGCTGGGTCCATAACGCAGAGTTTGATGGCTTGAGACCATCTTCTGCTAGAGGTTGCTTTGACACCTGTATTGTACCATGGTGCAACTTTGACTATTGTGTGCAGTTCTAATCTCTGCCTCTGAAAAAAGATATAGCATAATAAGAAAAGATACAGAGTAACCAAAGTGATAAAGGAGATGCAAAGATGCCCCTTGGAGGAAATACTTAAAAGATTAGGATTCTTCAGCTTAGAGAAGAGGCAACTCAGGGGAGATACAATAGAGGTCTATAAAATAATAAGTAGAGTGGGACAAGTAAACATGAATTAGTTGTTTACTCCTTCATAAAGTATAAAGACTACAGGACAAGCAATGAGGCTACAAAGTAGTACATGTAGGACTAATTGGAGAAAATATATTTTTCACTTAATGCGTAATGCTCTGGAAATTATTACCAGGGTTTATAGTAAAAGCTGTTAGTGTAGCTGGATTAAAAATAAAGTTTGGGCAGGTTCCCGGAGGAAAAGTCCATAAACCATTATTAAAGTGGACTGGAGAAAATCCACTGCTTATCCCTGGGATAAGCAGTATGGAATCTGTCTACCTTTCGGGATCTTGCCAGGTACTTGTGACTTGGACTGGCCACTGTTGGAAACAGCATGCTGGGTTTGATGGATCATTGGTCTGACCCTATATGGGAAATCTTAGGTTCTTAATTTCTTACATTCAATGCCTGAGTTGATCTATGAAGATTTTTTATGCAAGCAGAGAATGGGAAAAAGTTCATTTGAAAAATGTGCAACACTAGTTAAAAGTTCATGCAAAACAGAGCTATACAGACTTAGGATGATCTCACTTGGCTGTATTTGAATTCATTCCATTATGCACTCTCAAATCACAATAGCACATGATCCATTTATAAGAACTGTTTTTTTGGAATCTTTTACTCCCAACCACCAGTGGCAAATGTTCCCCTTCATGTGCTGTTCTTTAGAAATGAAAATAATAATTAAAAAAAATACAATCGAGCCCGGGACCCACAACAAATAAACTTACTGTTAAAAAATCGAAGTCAAAGTCCAATATCCAAACATTCAAAATATCAGTGGCTCATCAATAAGATTATATATGCCCAAGACAGCACTATTTAATCACAGCTTGGACTAGATCATCTGGACTGAGACTTGCAAGAGTAACCCCTGCATATTTCCACGGGGCTATGCAAATATACTCATGACTTTGACAGTCTAAATAATAGTGCTCCAAAACCTATCGTTTTGGAAAGCAAGTATTTCCACATCATCACATTAGCAAATAAATTTACTTTCAAATGAAAGATGCCTACAGCCCTGCTGATCTCTAGTCCATATGGAAGAGAACAGGAAAATGTAAAAAAAAAATGATTCCTATTGATATAGGGATGTGCATGGCCAAAACATTTTCAGTTCATTTTTGGATTTTTTCTAAATGGTTCTTGATTTTTTGTTGTTCTTTTCAATTCATTTCACACATTTGTTTTAATAACTTTTAATTATATTCATTAAAATGTTTTATACATGCAAATCAACTTAACATGCGCATAATTGATTTTGAGTACACTGATATTTTTCAGTCACCCAAAACATCTGAATGTGTGCTAATGAACGCATATCCCTAGAATGTTCTAATTGGGTAAGCACAAGCCCAGGGAGATTAACAGGCAATGTTACAACTGCCCGTCTTGGCGCAATGTCACTACTTTCTATTCACGGACTTTGCACCAATATTCAAAAAGAAAGTGCACACATGTTTTTCTTTTGAAAATTGATTCGGGTACAAAGTACCCAATCTTTATGGAAAATATTATCAGCAGATTTGAAAATACAACTTAAGCATGTTATATTCTGACCCCACTCAAAACGCTTCTCCAGGAACACCTCCTCCCAAATGCAGTTGCAAGTACAGATAATGTGGAATCCTGGAATATTCAGATAACCAGTATAACAAAGGAAACTGCTATTACTTACCCACAGGAATGGCTTTTAAGACTGCTCCATATGACGTTCCCCCGAATCAGACTGGGAGGCAATGGCAGAAACAGGAAACAGCTCTCAATCTTCAGTTATTAAACCGGATAAGACTTGCTCGTTTTATGAAATTTTGATGCCATGAGCAATGTTCATATTCAAGTCCGAGAAATTTCAGCAGAACTGAGTAGCAGAGTGCACATGGGTATATAAGGCGGGCAGATGGCCTATCTGACTAAAACACATAATCTAAGTTTATGAGTCAGGCAGGTGCTCTCTCCTGCTGTTTTGTAGTGATGTCTTAAGGATTTCCCTCTTGATATATGAGGAAGAGCCTTCATCTGAGCCCTTCAATATCAGAGGCTAATCCGAAAGTAAATCACTATAAAGCAGCAGGAGAGAGCACTTGCTACACATATCTCCTTTTATTGTAAATCATCCAAGTAATATTAGAATATTGTTGCTGGAAAAAAACCCATGAAAATGGTGTGAAAAGGTCAAATACAAATAGTGAAAATGAAATAAGTTTGTTTCCTCCTCCTGTACAATGTTTGAGTGCAGATGGATAAACTTTGGAACCAGAGCAAGATACACAGCATGGTAAATTAAGAGCAAGATCTCAAAGGCCCTTGAATTTTAGCTTTAGTATCTTTCTCTAGGCTTTGTTTGTTTATAGTTTAAGGTTACACTTTTTTCCTCAATATACATTATCCAAAGGGAATGGGACAAAGTGGTAGCAATTGTGCTTTTAAGGCTGAAAGCAGAACTTTAATTGCATCGGTAATGAATCTGAGCGGCCATTTAGCTGCACCAAAATCCATGTGGTTTCCTGGTGGCTGTCTTAAAGGAATGCGCTAGTCGTTTCTACACAGCCTTGGTATTTCATGTCAGGCATGTTAAAAGAATTGCTTATTCAAGCCACTGCTGTTTCATGGTTCCTTATCAGTTACATTACTCAGAGATGCAACTAGAGAAGGTGGTGGAGGAAGACGAGTCCAATAAGCACTCAACCCTTCTAGAAAGTTCTGCAGTTCATACTGGGTATTTTAGCAAAGCTTTCAATTTCTACTGCTATCCATTCGTCCATTGCTTTTTTCCTTCTTTATATCACTCTGTTACCCCACCCTCATATAACACAAGTGCTCTCACCAGCACTGAAAAATAGCACGCCTCTGGGCAGAAAGGGTAAGCACATTGTATCCCTCACTGGGCCCTGGTGGCACACTCAAGTCTTGTTGACCCTGTGCGAAGAAAGGCTGAAACATGAATCTTGAGCACCACAAAGCAAAGCACTCTGACTTAATCCAAATAGTCTGAATTAGAGAAGGAAAATGGAATATCCAAATCTTAAATTGAAAAGTGTGATGAAATCTAAATATAATTAAGAGTTCAATGGCAACAAGCATGTTTATTTCCATTTTGATGACGCCACCAAGACTATAGACAGCCCAGAACACCTGTCATGATTTTGACCTGGCGGAAAGAGAAAAACATTAAAAGGTCCATATTCTAAAAGTTACTATGAAGGCTACATATTTGGTGGAACTTACCTGAATAGGTATGCCACTGAATATATATAGATAAATTTGTCCAGAGGGCAGGCTAGAGTAGTGGACAGGGAAGCGAGGGTATAAATCCCACTGAATCTCCTTGTGACCTTGGACAAGTCAAATAACCTTTTATTGCCTCAGGTACTAATTTGCCACCTGATATTTAACCACCAGTGTTTTTCTAAACATAGGCCACCGTGGTTATGGCTATGGTGATCAGTGCTTGCGCTATCTGTCTAGCCATGATTTTCAGCTGCTGTCTGGATAGATTCTACGCATAGCACTGGTGGCAGCTTTTCTGCTGTTCTAAGTTATACGAGGGGAGGCTGATAAGTCTCTGGCCTTGAAACGAAACAGAAAGCTACGGACCCACTTCAGTTCCAGAAGTCTGAATGATCTCTCTGCAGTTTTGTTTTATTTGGACTTCCAGAACTGAAGTGTGCTCATAGTTTCCTGTTTCATTACAAGGCCAGAGACTTATCAACCCCCCCACCCCCCTCGCATGGATAGCTAGGAGGATAGTGGCACTGAAAATCACAGCTACCTGGATAAATGTCGGCTCTGCCTCCAGACCACACCAGCACTATCCAGATAGTGCCGATGTGGTCCGGGGGAATATTCAATAGCATTATCTGGATAGCCCTCTTAGCCAGAGTTATCAGGTTATAAGTCCTTTTAAATATCAGGCCATTCGACTGTAAGTCCTCTGGGTACTTATCGTACCTGAATGTAACTTGACTTGAGCTACCACTGCAACGGTGTGAGCTAAATCCAATGAGTAAATATTTCTAGATTGAAAAGTTTAAAGTTGGCAGGTAGAAAAAAGTACCTGCAGATTTTGTGGATATGCAAATAGTATGTAAATTGCTTTCTATATCAAATGGTTTGCCCTTAGCTTCAAAATGGAGGCAAACCAAAACCATCGAACACAAAAAGGAATACCTGACTCTTCTCTCAAAGTACAAAAACGAGGTCAACTTGGCAAAAAGAACGCATCACACTAACTTACTAAATAAGGCCATCAATAAGCCCAGAGAATTATTCAAACTGGTCAAATCACTAACCAAAGCGTCCCAGGAGGACCACTACAGCAACAAAATCAAGGCCCAAACCCTGGCAAATCACTACGCAAGCAAACTTACGGCTACAAAACCCACTCAATGCCTGGACGCAGCCCACCCAGCGCCACAACTCAACATGGCGACCAGCGCAAATCAAGACCAGGGTTGGAGCAATTTTCACCAAATTGAAGACCAGCAAATTATAAACATAATCACTAACATCAACACCACAACCTCCCCACTGGATCCCTGCCCAGCCGCATGGGTCAAGGCAGCGAAGCAAGAAATTGCCCTACACGTCTCGCATATAGTAAACCTGTCACTCCAACAAGGAATCATGCCTACGCAACTTAAGAAATCCATCATAAGACCTATACTAAAAAACAAAACACTCAACAAGGATGACCCAGCTTCCTACCGCCCAATATCCAGCATATCTTTCCTAGCAAAGATCATTGAAAAGGCAGTCCTACAACAACTGCAAGACCACCTGGACGACAATGAAACCCTAGATGATCAGCATTACGGTTTCAGGTAACATCATGGGGTTGAAACCCTACTGCTTGCACTACTAGACAACCTCTTCAAAGGCCTAGAAGACAAAAAGAAAATGTTTATCCTCATATTTATTGACATCTCAGCAGCTTTTGATACAGTACACCATGGAACCCTCATGAACAGAATTAAATCAATAGGAATATCAGGAACCCCCTAAAATGATTCTCATCATATATAACAAACAGAATGCAAAAGGTACAGTTCAACGACGAAAAAGCAGAGGCATTCCCACAAACCCAAGGCATACCTCAAGGCTCTGCTCTCTCCTCACTCCTTTTCAACGTATATATGCAACCAATTTGCGAAACATTCCAAAAGCACAAAATCAACTACCACATCTATGCAGACGATATTATGCTGTGCACACAACTTGACACAAATAACCCAAATTACATCCAACTAGAAGAATTCCTAAGTGAGATGCAAACCTGGTTACAACAAAACAACATGGCGATCAACCATAAAAAAACAGAGGTGATGTACATCTCCAGAAAACCAAATTTCAACCCCCCTGCAACGATCACCCTGTGCAACAATACCTACCAAACAAAGAAAGAAATATAATATCTGGGGGTAATGTTCGATAGCAACTTAAAAATGGAAAAACACCTCTGCATAACAAACAAGGCCATCTTCCACAAACTAAGAGTCAAACAACCACTACGGAGCATTATTGAGCCTCATGATTTCAGGTCCGTTGCACAAGCTCTCATCATGCCTCATTTCGACTACTGCAACGCCATTTTACAGGGCCTACCAAAGAAAACCCTGAACATACTGCAAATGGCACAGAATGTGGCGGCTAGAATCATTATGAAGAAAAGTTTTGCTGAACACATCACACGTGTTGATTGAGCTACACTGGCTCCCCATTACAGCTCGTATAAAGTATAAAACACTAATAACCACATTCACACTCTTGCATAACATAGCGCCATCCTTCCTCTCCAACCTAATCAGCACACAACCAACCAACAGAAGCAGAAGAACCACCAACTTAAACACCCTCTGCGCACTGGAAGATATAAGATCTGTCAAAGCCGGTACAAGTAACAGAGCATACTCATACACAGCACCGACACTCTGGAACCAACTGCCGCCTGAGCTACGAGCTAGCAAAGACCTGATGGACTTTAGGAAAAAACTCAAGACTCACCTATTTCAGATTCAGTACAACTTAATTTAGTCAACGTGGCCTAAGCTGTGCTACCCAGAGAGCCAAAGATGTATATATGTAAAAATGTACATATGTAAATAACTCCTCCCTCCTTACGAAAAGAAACCCAATTACCTAATTACTGTGTGTTGTGCTCACCCTACGAATCACCATGTATATACTACAAATTTTTCTGTCCTGATTTGACAGTTTCCAACATGTAATCTAATCCGCTACTGATCGCTGGAAGTAGCGGTATACAAATGTACGCTAAATAAAATAAATAAATAAAATATTTTAATGGTTCATGTAAATATCCATTCTCATTCTTCACCGGTCAGCTCAGTGCTTCTTTTCTTAACAGTAACTTTCACCATGTTGCTTAGCACTGCCATTGTGTTTACTGGTTGGTAGTTTCCTGGATCACTCTGGGAAATGTTTTTAAAAATTGGCTACTGTCCAGCCCTCAGATACACAGAGTTGCCAAGTTATCCAGCTCCAGGAATGAGTTTTTTGGTCAGTTCTGGTTTTAAATTTACCTTTAATTATTTATTTAGACAGTTTTGTATACCACCTTATCCTTCAATCACAGCAGTCACAACACAATTGGGGGATACATTTTAACACATGGGGATATGAGACACATACACTAATACTTACAGGGAACATGGGCAATGGAGGGTTAAGTGGCTTGCCCAAGACCACAAAGAGCATCTGTGGGACTAGAAACCCCAGTCCTTCTGGCCCAAGGTTGCTGTCCTCTAGTGGGATTTGAACCCCCAGCCTTCTGGCCTGAAGTACCTTGCCCCAACCACTAGGCTACTCCTCCCTCCCTTGCAATGCAGTATAGTATTTGTAGTCCCTGAGTTTACTCATTGGAATAAGTGCTGCAGGTCCCATAATGCAGCAGAATAAGATTGTCAGAAATCTAAAAGTAGCTTAAAATTTCACTTGTGGAACCAGGTAACTTGGCAACTCTGGATACAGTGGCAGAATTTAAAGAGTATTAATAACTTTTCAGTTTCATATCTAAGCAGAACTCTGGGGTGAATGCCATCAGGTCAAGAAGATTTGCTGCTTTTAAGTTTATCACTTTATCCTAGCCCCTCTACCAGATTTACAGTGATGTGCTTTAGTTTCTCTGAATCATTGCCTAAAAAGAAATGGCTCAAATATAAATATCTTCCAGGCATCCTTCGCAGAGAAGAACAAAGAAAAGAATTCATTTCTGCCATGGCCTTATCCCCACTAAATACCCCTTTTATTCCCCTGGTTGTCTAATGGTTCAAATAATTCCCTTGCAGGCTTATTGCTTTTGATATACAGTACTTGAACATTTATATTAGCTTTGGCTTCTTTGCCAAGGTTCTCCTAAAATTTTCTTGGCCTGCCATAATATTTTATATCTAATTTTCCTATGCATGCTCTCTTTTCTATTTTCCTCATTAGGTTTTACTTTCCACATGTTAAAGGTTGCCATTTTGGTTTTAATAGCTTCTGCTGGCAGTTGTTTGGTCTTCATTTGACCTTTTATTAAATTATGGCTTCAGAGTTTCCATGAACTCTGCAAGTAATGATGTCAGTCTACGAGGAGCAGAGGTTCATGACATTCTCTAAGGAGAGGTGTCAGGGGAGGAGTAGACTTGTCAAAACTCAAGTGTTGAGTTTGGTCATTCCTCATCGTTATCCTTACTATGGAAACTCAGGGAAGAGTCTAGATGCTAGACAATGGATCTTTAGGGTTCCCAAGGGCCTAGAGCTTGGGGAAAAGGCTAACAGGTTTTATTATGGAGCATGCATGGAAGAATTGTTTTCTCAAAAATTCTATGAAGAAGACGATGTCTGAAGCTGCCTGTTGTATATATTAATCTGAAGCAGTTTACCATCTTTATTTCATTTCAGTTAAGAGAGATATTAAGGGCCCTGGTCCACTGTATACTTTCAAAGTGTAGCTACTGCTGAGTTTGGTGTTGATATCTAGCATAGATTAAACAAGTTAGGCTTTTATGCTTTCCTTTCCTTGAACTCTTTTACATTTGGTCCCTTAGAGTGAACTCACAAATCTTGACATATTAAATACTTTTTCTTGCCTTGCTGAGACAAATTACCTGGTATTATACTCTATTGCAATTAGAGGATTAAATTGTTGCAGACTATGAATTATCCACTATGAATTATTCTCTATTTGTTTTACACTGCACATAGAAATCTTTTTTGAAACCATTTCTAGGAAACCAAACATATCATTCAATTTTTCTTATATGTAAGAACTTTCTAACATACAGGTAACATAAATCAATAAAGTTTGATGTTAGGAGGGAAAGAAACAAATAATCTTACATTGGCATTGTGAGGGCTCCGATAGGGTAGGCGAAAGGCTGTCTCCTGTTAGAGATACATTCCAGATACTTTATTTTCTTTCCTCTTTTTTATTCTACTAAAACTTTGCTTTTGTTATGGACAAGCCTGAGGAGAAGATTAAATCTTAGCTGCCAGATACTCCTTCCCTGGCTATGTTTCAATCCGAGTTAATGGAGTTTGTGAGGAGCATTTCACTAGTGAAAGCTGGTTCATTGTCAGGGGATCCGAGGGAGTGTTGCTTGCACTTGCTTTTCCTGTAGGTAGAATCTTCCTAGAAAAGTACATGAAAAAAATCTTAAAATGCAGTCTACACATGCTCTTTACTCCCCCTAGACATAAAGATACCTGGTATTTATTTATTTATTTATTTACATTCTCTTATATAACGCGCTATTCTGCATCAGTGCGGTTTACATTGAACAAACTGAAATTACATTGAACAGGGCATTATAACTTGGAGATAACTATTTTACAGGGAACACTTTACCTATTTTACAGGTATCACGTTAAAGCATTGGTTTCTCTTGGACTGTCCCTGGTTACATTCAGATGCAGTAGATTTTTTTTACACTAGAGGGATTATAATTTGAGGGATCATATTCAGCTATAGCAGTCAGTATTTTTTTAATACTAGCAGTTGTGGCTAAATTTTATTTGGATATTCAGCAACAGTATCTGGAGTGAAAAAGATTTAGGCGTCATCGTGGTAACATGTTAAAATCCTCCACCCAGTGTACAGTGGCGGCCAAGAGAGCAAATAGAATGCTAGGTATCATAAGGAAAGGAATGGAGAATAAAACAAAGGATATTATACTGCCTCTGTATCATTCCATGGTGCGGCCGCACCTTGAATATTGTGTGTAATTCTGGTTGCCGTATCTTAAAAAGGATATAGCAGAATTAGAAAAGGTACAGAGAAGAGTCACCAAAATGGTAAAGAGGATGGAAGTATACCTGTATGAAGAGAGGCTAAAAAAGAGATGGAAAAGAGATGGCTGAGGGGAGATATGATAGACGTCTATAAATTAATGAATAAAGTGGAAAGGGTAAATGTAGATTGATTGTTTACCTTATCAGAATATAGAAAGACTAGGGGACATGTAATGAAGCTACAGGGTAACCTATTTAAGACTAATAAGAGAAAATCGATTTGCTGCCTTAGATACAAATGACAGAGCTCCGGAAGAGTTATGGAATGACATCAAGAAGGTTGTGCTGGAAGAAAGCGAGAAGTCTCTACAAAAGGTGAAAAAGCAAAAACGGCCAAAATGGATGACGGAAGAAACTCTGAAAATTGCCCAGAAACGCAGAGAAGCTAAAGCCAAAGGAGAAAGAAAGACAATCGCAGAACTCAACAGAGATTTCCAACGTGCAGCAAGACAGGACAAGGAAAAGTACTACAATGACACTTGCAAGGAAATAGAAGCAGAAACTATTAGAGGAAGAGCAAGATCGGCTTTCCTAAAGCTGCGAGAGTTAAAGAAAAAGTTCCAGCCTCGAATTGGAATGTTACAAGATGCTCAAGGTTCTATGTTGAATGATACTGAGAAGATCAAGAAAAGGTGGAAGGAATATACAGAGTTTTTATATGATAAAGATCAAGTGGACCAACAGCCGTTTCAACCTATACCTTATGATCAGGAACCATTGGTGATGAAAGAAGAAGTTGAAGCAGCATTGAAAGCCTTATCAAAGAACAAAGCACCAGGCATTGATAGCATTCCCATAGAAGTATTGCAGCAATCTGATGCAGCTTTTACCGTACTTACAAGGCTCTGCCAAGAAATATGGAAGACAACATCATGGCCAACTGACTGGAAAAGATCTGTGTTTATACCAATACTAAAGAAAGGTGATCCAACTGACTGTGGAAATTATCGCACAATCGCTCTGATCCCACATGCCAGCAAGATTCTACTGAAGATTATTGAAAAGAGACTACAGCCATACCTAGAACAAGAACTACCTGAAGTGCAAGCAGGGTTCAGGAAAGGGCGAGGAACGAGAGACATCATTGCGGATGTGAGATGGATCCTTGAAAAGACTAAAGAATACCAAAAGGATATCTATTTGTGCTTTATCGACTATAGCAAGGCTTTTGACTGTGTAAACCATGAGAAACTCTGGGCCACATTAAGAAGCATGGGTATACCAGAACACCTGATCGTTCTCTTGCGTAATCTGTACATTGATCAAGAAGCAACAGTTCGAACGGAACAAGGAGAAACAGAATGGTTTAAAATAAGCAAAGGTGTAAGACAAGGCTGCATACTTTCCCCCTACCTGTTTAATTTATATGCAGAACAAATCATCAGAGAAGCAGGACTGTATGAAGACAACAGAGGTGTGAAGATTGGTGGAAGACTCATCAACAACCTTCGCTATGCTGATGATACCACATTACTGGCTGAAAGTGAAGATGATCTGAAACATTTGCTTCTCACAATCAAAGAACATAGTCTCAAAATGGGCCTGCACCTTAATGTAAAGAAGACAAAGTTCATGACAACTGGCATAATCAACAGGTTCGTCGTTGAAGGAGAAGAAATTGAAATCGTGAACAACTTTAACCTACTTGGATCAACTATCAATAAAGAAGCAACAAGCAGTCAAGAAATCAGACGACGCATTGCTCTTGGCAGAATGGCTATGAAAGACCTAGATAAGATTCTCAAGAGCAGAGATGTCTCTCTCCATACAAAGATTCGACTTGTTCAAGCCATGGTATTTTCAATAACATCATATGGATGTGAAAGCTGGACAGTGAAAAAGACAGACAGGAAGAAAATTGATGCCTTTGAATTATGGTGCTGGCGGCGAATACTGTGTATACCATGGACTGCCCGAAGAACAAACCAGTCGGTACTAGAAGAGATCAAACCTAAGCTTTCTTTAGAAGCTCAGATGACAAGACTTCGACTTTCATACTTCGGACACATCATGCGAAGAGAGAGATCATTAGAGAAAGACATCATGCTTGGCAAGATAGAAGGTCAACGCAAAAGAGGAAGGCCAGCAATGAGATGGATTGCTACAATAACAGCAGCTACGGGTACCAGTCTGTCAACAATGAGCCGCCTGACTGAAGACCGAACACAATTTAGGATAGCTATCCAGAGGGTCGCCATGAGTCGACTCCGACTCGACGGCACTTAACAACAACAACAAGAGAAAATATTTTTTCACTCAACATGTAATCAAACTCTGGAATTTGTTACCGGAGGATGTAGTAAAAGCTGTTAGTGTAGCTGGGTTTAAAAAAGGTTTGGACAAGTTCCTGGAGGAAACGTCCATGAACCATTATTAAGAAGGGACTCAAGATATCAATGCCTGACCCAGTACAAGCATTGTGGAACCTGTGTCTTTTGGGGAAACTGCTAGGTACTTATGACCTATATTGGCCACAGTTGGAAACAGGATATTGGGCTTGATGGACCTTGGTCTGATCCAGTATGGCATATCTTATGTTCTAAAAGGAAGGGAGTTTCAAAAGCTACCTTTTGTTCTGGGGGAAATTTTGTCCAGCGACCACCCAGAAATGCATCATTGGTTTGCTGTGATTGTTTTTTGTGGATATGCACAGTAGATTCATGAGGGTGGGAGGAGTGGCCTAATGGTTGGTACAAGTTGCCTCAGGCTGGAGGATAACAACCTTGGACTGGAGGGACTGTGGTTCCTAGTCCCGCAGGTGCTCTTTGTGGCCTTGGGCAAGCCACTTAACCCTCTGTTGCTTCAGGTAAAAAACATAGATTATGAGCCCTTCAGGGACATATAAGCTATACCTGAATGTACACCACTTTGTCCCGGTGAAAAGTGGTATATAAACATTGCTAAATAAATAGCTGAGCCACAAACAGGTCCTTTCAGTTACTGGCCGCATAGACAGTTCTTATATATCTTGTAGTGCAAGTTACGAGGCATCATTGACTGTTTTGACACTGGGACATCATCATCTCTTAATGTCTGGAGCACGAGGGAAGCAGTTTGAGATCATGTGGGTCCCTTCTTTGGCTTTTTCCTCTAAAGCAGGGGTCACCAACCTGCGGCCCGCGAGGTCCCTTCGTGTGGCCCGCGAGGCTCTACCCCGGTTAACATTACGTGCGGCCTGCCAAGGATTCCCGCCATTGTATCAACGCTCTCGCAGCTCACCGACGACCACCTGCAAGCGTCCCTTCTCCTGTCAGTGTCATCTGTGAAGCCGGACTTTAAGCATTTGTCTGCTAGCATGAATCATCAGCCATCTCATTAAATTCAATAAAGGTGATCAGCCATTGTTTTCATCATTTTGCGTTTGTTGTTTTTTTTCGCGGGGGCGGGGAGAAGGGGGTGCGGCCCGCGAGGCTCCCGGTAGTCGGCTGTGCGGCCCGCGGCCCTCTGGAGGTTGGTGACCCCAGCTCTAAAGGGAGCCATGTACTGTACTACAATATCTTTGGATTCTTCTTATGCTGATCTCATATAAATACATCACAATCACAATTAATCTAGTTCTTGCTTTGGTCAATAAGATTATTAAAGCTCAGCATTATTGATTATGAGTCAGATGTACTAAAGGGTTTTCCGCATTTTAGGAGTAATTTTAGTATGGCATTTTCATGCATAAATGTTGTTTAACAGATGTAAAATGACCCTGTGGGGTTATGGGTGTTAAAACATGCATCGTGAGAAGAAAGCATGTACTTTTACGCAACCTGGTGTTCCTATAGGCACGATTTGGGTAGAGCATGGGCAATGTTGTGAAGTACACATGCTGTTCACAAAATGCGCGAGCATATGTGTGCACCTCCCCCTATGCAGGGATAGATATATGCAGGTTCATTTTAGCCATGATTTCTGCAGGGTTTGTAAAGCTATTTTGCAACGACCCATAGGTAATTATTTTGTCTTTTTAAAATAGCCCCAAAATAGATGCCTACTTGCCCTTCACACATGGGATTTATTTCTAAATTACCATATATCTATGGGGGAAAATGCTTAGTGCAGGTGATTCCATGGATGTTGATTTTATGATGACATCCCTTCCTCATGCTAAGTGGTACATTCCAGCTTCTATGGACTTAACAGGTTTTTTCCAATTGTGTGGCAGCGAGGAAAATGCTTTGTACGTCTGTATTTTGTATTAACTGAATATAAATTATTTTAACCAGTAAACTCAACAGATGTATAAAATGAAAGTTACACTCCAGCCACACACTAGCAACCAAAAGGTCTCAGCTTTACAAAGTGACTTTTATTGCCTGAGAGCCCTTTAAGACATGCTTATTGGAGTGTGATGGCTTGCTGATCGGAGAGCTGGAACATAAAAAGCTCATTATCGAGAAGGTTTTCGCTCTGGGCAAAGAACAGGAGAAATTCTTTTGAAAATAGAGTCTAATATTATCATCCTAAGTCGTCTTCTTGTTTTCCCATTACCTCTTTCAGATCCTTGCCACATTTTATCCTGCTGTCCTGGGGGCAACACTTTTTAACTAGGTTCATCTCGATATGAATCATGTGGATGTTTGCATAGAACTGGCCTTGTTTTTCCTGAAAAGAAAATGCAATTTTTTTTTGATGTACAGAAAGAAAACACTGATGTGCAACTCTACCTACAGAAGTGTTTATTTTAGTGGCCACAGCGGCATATGGTATCGACACAGAGGCATGTTTATTAAAGGTTAACGTGCGTTAAGTAAAGTTAATACGTGTTAAGTGCTGCAGTAGCCCATAGAAATAAATGGGCAATGATAGCACTTGAAGCGCATTCATTTCACTTAATGCGCTTTAACCTTTAGTGGACATGCCCCATAGAGTGGGAGCTGAGGGGTTGAAATGCCACAGCAGACACAATCTCAGCCTTGTTAAGTTCCACAGATGCCTCTCCTCTTCCTCTGGCTTTAGCTTCTCTGAGTTTCTTTGGCTCTCCATTTTGGCTGTTTTTGCTTTTTCTCCTTTTGCAGAGACTTTTCCCTTTCTTCAAGCTCGGCTTTCTGGATGTCATCCCGCAGCTCTTCTGTTGCTCTGTCATTTGCATCCAAAGTAGCAAATTGATTTCACAGGCGGTCTTTCAATTCTGATAGTACATGTTTGAGATCATGCTTTGCTACATTCATATATGACTTGCTCTTTTTCAGCTTTAACTTGAGTTCGCATGTTCCTCATTTCGTCTTTGTTGATGTTAAGCTTTTCCACTGTGGACTTCCACAAATGTAGTCAATGTGATTTTTGTACATGTTTTCAAAATCCAACATAGTCCAAACACAGAATTGAATGCACATGCTTTGTTTCAAAATTATCCCACAATGATTAACATCTGGCTTCAGAAGGCACTTTAAGTTATTTCAACCATGAGCGTGTTTGGTACTGTTTTCAACACGAACATTGCTGGATCCTATGGTCCTGTTCACGCATTATGAATTCTACCAATAAAGACTGGAATGGAGAAAGTAGAGAATCTAACGTCTTAACTGATAAAATTCCTATGTCGTAAAGTTCAAACCACTTTCAGATGTACAAACCTGCTTTATCATTTGTTAATAACAATATCAGTGCAGAACTTGATTTGTATACCAAAAGGGAGTGGAACTGTGGAGCCAGAGGGTGAAGCTGACAGATGAGAATCAGAAGTAACAGAAGAGGTGCTGGATTAATTAGTATCAGGGCCATACCGAGCATGAATTGCTCCCTGTGTGACTTGCACATTGGGTGTGCGCCCCCTCCCCCCACACCTCTATCTAGTCACTTTCTGGAGGGTGGCAGGAGAGAAGAGGCACGCCCGATGTGCAAGTCGCCGGCACGCTAAGCATATCCGTACCTCGCCGCATTAGAGGAGGGAGGGACAGATCTGCTTAGCATGCCGCGAGAAGAAAAAGTGGCGAAAGCAGGCAACGACAGACAGCTGAAATGCACCCCTTAAGCCTTTGCGCCCTGTATGGCTGCACCGCTCGCACAGAGCTAGGTACGGTCCTGATTAGTAGTGATGGTTCTCTGCTTTGGTCCAGGTTCCTCCCCTCCTCCTCCCTACAGGGTGCTTGGAAGGGAGGGGTTGGAGCAGAACACCCCTGCTGCTCTGGTGTCTGAAGAGAGGGCGGGACTGTGCTCCAGGCCATTCCCCTAGAAATTAATCTCTAAGTGTAAAAGGGCAGATTCAGTCATAACCCTTAATGATGTATGTTGATTTTCAGAATTTAGTAAGAAGGGGCTTCTTGTTAATTGATAATATTCTGACCATCTAACTGGAAACATTATGGGGGTAATTTTATAGGGGGCATCTGCATTATATGGTAGAGTAGGTTCCACCTTTGGTAGTATTTTAGTCATTCATATGCGCATGAATGGCCTCTTATAAAATAACGACCAGTGTAAATGTAGACAGGTTCACACAATGGTGCGCAGTTTGCCAGTGGGCATGTACATAAGCGGAAGTTGGGCAGAGTGTGGGTAAAGCACATAGCATGCATATAGATTATAAAACACAATAATTTGCATGTGTACTAGAAAATTATAGGCAGGGGCATTTACATCAACTCTAGGGCGTGATATCTTCCACTTAGTAGTTTATAAAATAGGCTTAAAATAGGTTCCTTATGACATGCTTTAACTAGGCACCCCTCTTAAAATTACTCTTCAATGCATTAATTGCTTTTTTCCATACACCCAGAATTGGAAAAAATGGCTTAATGAATCGGGCCCTAAATGGACTTATGTCGGTATCTAAAACATTTAGGGGTCCTTTTACTAAAGTCCTTTAGGATTTTGCACTTAACACATGCTTAGCACACATACTAACGTTAAGTGCAAAGCCCCCATGGTAACTGCCAGGCGCATGGCCAATATGTTCCAGCAGTTAATGCGCAGATGCGTACCCTAATGCATGGCACTATTACTGTGGGTGCACTTCACTTCACCTATTGAGGAAGAGGTAAACGCACCTATGCTAACTGCAACATGAAGAGCACACAATATATCCCCTTGCGTTATCTGCAACATGAACAGTGCGCAATATATCCCCTTGCATTAATTGCAACATGAACAGCATGCAATATATCCCCTTGCATTAACTGTAACATGAAGACGTGCAGTATATCCCCTTGGGTTAACTGCAACATGAACAGCATGCAATAGTTCCATGTACTGTTGTACCACCTTTGTATATAGTTAACCATGATATCTCTTGTCAGATAACACACCTTTGTATATAGTTTCCCCTATTTGCCAAGTTTATACTCCCTGTTAAATGTAATGACCAGACATATGTAAATTGTCGGATATTTTCTGTTCAATGTGAACCGCGCTGATGTCTAATAGTGCGGTATATAAGAATTGTTAATAAATAAATAAATAAATAAATAAATAAATATATCTCCTTGCATTAACTGCAATGTGCTCACCACACCCCTATCCACCTTAACCCACCCATTTGGTTTCCTAGCGCGCCTTCTGCAGTTAGCATGAAAATCTTCATGCGTTTACTGTCATGCCGCTGTTCCTTACTGCAACCACAGGGCTGCGCATGAAGTTAACTTGCACCAAATCTTATGTTAACTGCATAGCACACTTTGCTTGATCTTTCCTTTTATCACTGCAGTTTTAGTTTTATTCTTCTGAGTGCTCCTTACGATCACAGAATCAGCATTTCATTTCATGTAATACAATTGTTCTATACAGCTATATGCCCAAATCTGACATCAGGGCAGTTTACAATTAAAATTACGTTTCAGTAGCCAAAAAAATAAATAAAAATCAGTGTTTAGACAGCATAATGCAGCTATTGCATCCTTAATCTAGAGATAAATCATAATCTCCCTCTCAGTTTTTCGAAAAGCCACGTTTTATCCGGTTTCTTAAAGCTTAAGTAGGAGGGGCATGTTCTCACTTCTGTTGGTAGATTATTCCAGACTGTTGGAGCTGCTCCCAACAGTGTAAATTATAGTTTTGGCAGAGCATTGACAGAGCTGTGATGTATGTGCGTACTTTATAAAATCTGCAAGTACACGAACAATTTGTACCATCTTCAGAACAGGTGTAGTTTTTGATCTGACAATGAAATATGCACATCAGGTAAGATCAAGAAAGCATGTGTTGTCAGTTGCAGGTTCACAGTTTTAGAACGCTTTCACTTTGAAGATGAGGACTATTAGCAATTATCTGGATTCCTTTGGCAGGAAAAATCTCGGAGTAGTTTTATTTTATTTAAGTAATGTTATTTTGGCTTGATTTTGTATGTTTTATGTAAATAGAATGCTAAGAATTAATAGGAAAGGAATAGAGAATAAAACGAAGACTTTCATACTGCCTCTGTATCGTTCCATGGTGTAACCACATCTTGCGTTTTTTGTACAATTCTGGTCACCACATCTCAAAAAAGATATAGCGGGATTAAAAGGTAAAGAGAAGTGATAAAGGGGATGAAACAACTCGTCTATGAGGAAAGGCTTTGAGAAGAGACAGTTGAGGGGAGATATGATAGAGGGCTATAAAATCCTGAGTGGATTAGAATGGGTAAATGCGAATTGATTGTTTACGCTTTCAAAAGGTACAAGGACCAGGAAACGTGCAATGAAGTTACAAGGGAGTACATTTAAAACAAAAAGGAGAAATATGCATAGTAGAGGGTTGAAAGTCGTTGCCGGAGGATGTAATAAAAGCAGGGCCAGCCCATCCGCTAGGCGAGTTAGGGCGGCCGGCCCAGGTGTGCGATGGCAGCGGCACACATGACCAATCATGTCGCCCCATCCCCATCTGCCGTCAATTCCATTTGGGAGGAGGAGGTGCACAGTGGCAAGGGCAGTATTTCGAAAAGCAGCAGCCCAGTAAGGAGGTTTTTACTGGTTTTTAGAAAAGCAGCAGCCCAGTAAGGAGGTTTTTATTGTATCCATATGTGCACTTTTATTATTTCTTTGGTTTTATTGCTTAACTGCCTAGAACAGTTAGCAATTGACAATATAAAAATGATTTCAAATGAATATATAAATAAGAACCACACATTTTAAACACAATATAATAACAAAATACAAAAACCTCAATGCAGCTGCATGTAGCGCAGTCAAAGCAGCGGATTTATAAAAATGTTCCAGTTTTGCCTTGGCATTTTTTCCATTGGAAATCTATTGGGGATTTTTTCAGCGATAAATCTGCCCCACCAGTTGGTCTGTATCAACTATCATGAAGGAGATACAGCATATTTCTCATGGTTCTTGACCTACAGAGACCTGTATCCCAAGTGTAGCTAAGGCGAGGGGGAGGGAAATCACTAATCAAGTTACTTGGAAAAGTCACCTCTTTTTCTTTTTTTCTCAAGTAGAATTAAACATTGATCTCAAGTAAAAAATGTTCGGTGGTTGAAACGTATTCCCTGTAGCTATGGAGCTGCTGCATCTATTTGTTCAGCCACTATTCATATACCATTGCAGAAATGGACAGTATTAGCTCCGAAGTGACTACAGCTATGCATCAGGCTACTAGAGCAATTACAGAGTCTGCCATTAATCAACATCTCAAATAAAATATACCAAGGAAGATGTGAAAGTATAAAGAAGAACCTCAGTGTTATGTTTTCTTTCCTTGCAGATTAGGTTTTACCTTCCTCCCACCCCCCATCCTCTCATTTTCTTTTGCTTTCTTTTAACTTGACACCTTCATTTAACAGTAGAGTCAAGTCTTTCTTGCCGTCTTTTGCCCCCGAGCATTCAGGTGTTCAATGTTTTTCTGTTTCCTTCCGCCTGGAAATAATTAAAAATGCTCGTAACAGAAGTGGCAGGAATGAAACAAGGGTGGTGGAGAAAATTTGCATTTGGCTTGCTAAATCAAGCAGTCCCCACCTCCATAGCTAGCCAGCCTAGCCTTTCAAGGTATGTATTTGTTCAGGAAGTCATTAAAGCTGAATTATAAATAGAACTGTGTACTCTTAATTAAAATATGAAAATTAAATAATATTAGCAGTAATCACATTTTATAATACAAAAAATCTAATTTTATAAAGACTGTTTAGGTGGTGGTGGGGATATGCAAAGCAAATCTTGAAAATCAATGGTGAATTTAGAAAAGGCACCGTGCAAACCCACGGGCCTTTCAAATTGGCACATTCTTGCCTCCAAATATACACATTTAAGAAAAGACTTTGTGGTAGTGTGCATGCAGTGGGAAGGGTTTTTTTTTGTTTTAATTAAAACACCAAACAGCAATTCAGGGAGAACACAACGAGTTTTATTCAGACTCAGCTTGTTAAACCTTCACAAACCTCCCTCAAGCCCAGTTAAAGTTTGTTTCTTGTCCAGTTAAAGTTCCTATCTTTGTATGGCTTGCTTTGAAAGAACTCTTGGCTACACGGGCCTCTCTCCCTCCTGCAGACTGCTGGGTTTTTAACCTCTTCCTGTGAGCCACCCTCTCCCAGCCCTGAACTCTGGGCTGCAGACTCTCTTAAAGGAGCCTGTTGACAATCCCTCTAGAGAGGGATGGGCAACACTCTATAGACCCCAACAAATGCCCCCCCCCCTCAGTGCAACTGTGCCACATTAAGCGCCTGCCTCACCCGGGATCCCCACCTGGGAAAAGAAGTCTGCTTTCAGGTGAGTCCGACTAGCCCTATGGCAGACCTGGAACTGATAGGGTTGGAGACTCAAGAACATAATACGGCCATTGGACTCTTTCTGCCAAGCCAGCCACTTGAGGAGTTGGTAGTCCATTATTAGCACAAATGGATGGCTGAGCAGGCAGTATTTGAAGGTTTCAAGCACCTACTTGACGTTGAGGGCCTCCTTCTTGATCACTGCATAATGCTTCTTCCGAGGAAGCAGTTTCCTGCTGATTAAGGCTATGGGATGTTCTTCACTCTGATTTCCTTGCCCAAAATGACTCCTAGGCCCACCTCCAAAGCATTGGTTCCATAATAAATGGTAGAGAGAAATCAGGGCTACTAAGGAAGTGTTCAGAGCACACGGCCTTCTTGAGACGCTGGAAGGCCTGGTGCAGGGCCAGTAACCACTGTATCCATTTGGGAGCTCTCTTCCAGAGGAGATTGATGAACGGTCAGCCACCTCTGCAAAATTAGGGATGAACTGGCAATAATAGCCAATCGGTCCAAGGAAGGCATGGACCTCTTTCTTTGATTTCAGGATGTGGAACTAGTCATTGGCATCTCCCTTCCATAGTTGAGGTCGGATCTGCCTATTCTTGATGAAATATCCCAGGTATTGAACATCACAACCTCTCAGAAAACATCTCTTGGGGTTGGCCATCAACCCAACTTTCTGCAGGCTGGTCAATATGGCTTGTACTTGGGTTAGATGGATGGTCCAGTTTCTGCTGTAGATGACAATGTCATCTAGGCAGCTGCATACACCTTGTACGGTCTCAGTAGGTGGTCGACTATGTGTTGAAACATGGCGGGAGCCCCGTGTAATCCAAAAGGCAGCACTGTAAACTGGAACAGACCTTGCAGGGTCGAGAAATCAGTTTTCTCCATGGCAGCAGAGTCAAAAGTACCTGCCAGTATCCCTTGGTCAGGTTCAAGTTGATATAAAGAGTGCTCCACTGAGTCACTCGATTAGTCCATCTACTCTGGACATGGGATACGCTTCTAGTTTAGAAGTTACATTGATCCTCTGGAAGTCAATGCAGAATCTGCTGCTTCCATCTGGTTTAGGAACCAGGATGATGGACAACAACCAGTCACTCATGGACTCTTCTATAACTCACAAGTTAAGCATCTCTTCCAGCAACTTGGCGACAGCTCCAGAATCAGATAGGATCATTGCTAGATAATCAACCCAGGGTCAGTAATTTATTTATTTATTTATTTATTTATCAATTCTTATATACCGCGCTATTCAAAGTCAGTGCGGTTTACATAAAACATAACATTTGCATTACATCAGAACAGTGATGTAAATGCTTACATTGTAACAGGGAAATCAACTTGGATTGAACGGGGAAGAGGAGACTAATAAGCTATTCATGACAAATGAAGTGGGTTCTTCCCAGGTGGGTGGAGAACAACTTTAGGTTCCAGTGGATCAAACCTTCTAGATCTCTTCTCTGGGCAGCAGAGAGCTGGTCTCCAGTCAAGACTTGAGCTAGATCTGACAGGGCTAAAATTTCTGACCGAAAATCATCTCTGTGTACCATCATAGCCATCACTGGAGTCCATTTATTCAAGAGGTTAATATGGTAAATTTTAGCTTTCTGCAATTTATTAGGCTGGGCAATCTTGTAGCTAAGAGGCCCCGCTTTCTCTTCAACCTTATAGGCTCCTGCCATTTACAGAGTAAATTGCTCTTGGATGAGGGCACTAAAAATCTGTTTTCTGGTTGGAAGGTGCAGTGCATGACTGCCCGATTGTAGCCCCTGGCCTGTTCAGCATGGGATATTTGCAGACTGAGTTTGGACACCTGTCCAGCTTTCCTCAGCTGGTCTTACATTTGTATAAAAGATTCCACCAAATTACTCCCAGTATGGTGTTCTTCTTCTCAGGTTTCCCTTGCCACTTCTAATATGCCTCTTGGCCATTTTCTGAAGAGGAACTCAAAAGGTGAAAACCCCGTGGAACTCTGAAGTACCTCGTGGATGGCAAACATCAAATAGGGTAGGAGAATGTCCCAATTCTTCCCATCCTTCTGCACAAACCTTTTTAACATCTGTTTCAGAGTTTTATTGAATTGCTCAATGAGGCCATCCATCTGTGGGTGATATTCTGATGTTCACAGCATCTTGACCTTCACCAAGGCATTCACTTGCTTCATCATCTTGAATACAAAGGATGTTCCTTGATCTATGAGGATCTCATTGGGTATTCACACCCATGAGAATACCTCTTAGAGGGCCTTCACTATCATAGTAGTCTTCATAGTCCTTAAAGCAATGGCCTCCTGGTAGCGGATAGCGTAGTCTGGTATGATTAAAATATGCTTGTTGCCTTGGGCGGTTCACTCCAAGGGATCTTCCAGGTCCATGGCCACTCTTTTGAATGGGGTTTCAATAATAGACATAGAGGCACATTCCAACATTCCAGTCTCTAATGTAAATAGTTGTTTGTATTAAGTACAAAAAAATGCTGACTATGTTAAAAGTTAAATATCACAATGTTATTTGTTCAACATATGTTCTCTGTAAAATGTTCTGTTCTCTGGAAAAGCGGTATACAAACATAGCTAAATAAATAAATAAAATATATAAACATGTGTGTCCAGGCCCCTGTGCGCCAAATCGGAATCGGGATACACAGAGGTAGACCCAATTCTGATCCCATGGGGGCTAGTTCTTCTACCTCTTCCTCCTCTAGGGCCCTCTCGGCCACTCTGTATAATAAATCTCCCTTTAACACAAAATAGGGAAAGGTTTTTAGCAGGAGACTCTCCATTAGCTACTGTAACCCCATCCACCTCCAAAACCCACTCTCAGGCATGTTTATTTATTTATTTATTTAACAATTCTTATATACCGCACTATTTGTTATCAGTGCGGTTTACATTTAACAAAGAGTTTTCAGATCAGAGAAGACTGATTGAATTTACATTATAACAAGGAATAAAACTTGGAGAACATGGGAAACTATTTACATATTGACATGTATCAGGATGGTTGAGGAATACATGAAACTATATACATAAAGATATGGCATAATAGTTGATACTTGATCTGAAAGTACGTAGGTTGCTTCAGGACTGACAAGTGAGTGCTTGGGGCTTGAGCGTTATGTTGTGTAGGAGTCTTTAGTAGGGGAAGGGACTCATCCTCTTGTTTGGCCCTACTGAAGCTCCCTGGGTTTTCCCCCAGTCCCCACTCTAGGAAGGGGACAATTATCTTTGGTTCACTACCACTGAATCCTGAGCTATCCCCATTGGTTTCTTCCCTACGTTCCCTATCCCTGGATCCCTCCTCCATAGCCGCCCCCAGATTCTGTAGCTTTTTCTGGTGATGATGACTTCGAGACTTAGCATGCTCGGGATTCTTGACATATAGATCTGGGACTTCCAGGGAGAAGATCTCTGGGAAATCTTCCTGGTCCAACTTAGCAGAGCTGTCAGTTAGTCAGGCCCATATTGCTCTGAGATTTTGGTAGTCTCAGTTGATCACCACTGGATATGGAACTAGGGCAGCTCCATGACCTTGAATGTGACTTGTCCAGCTGGAAAGTAAAACTTGTGCCTTTGGGTACTGCCTCTGGTCTCCATGCATACAGGCCAGTGTTACTGTCTTTACAGAGTCAATTTGAAATCAGTTTACTGTTTCCTGGTGAATGAGGGTCTGCACACTCCTGGAGTCTATCAAAGCCTGGAGGTGGGTCCCCTTGAGCTCCACAGAAATTTCAAAGTTCTGTGCCCCTGGGTGGGGACTGCCCACAAAAGTACAAGTGTGAGGGGTGGTTAGGCTGACCTCCATAGGGCAGCAGAAACCCTTGGGCAGCAGAAACCCTTGGGCCAGCCCTGCTCTAACTAGGCGAGAACACCATTTCACACTTATAGACACAGCTCACAGGGGAACACCTAGTTGCTGGCAGACATACAGGGAAGTATGGTAGCCAGGACTGGGCCAAAAATGAACCAAGACAGGATAGTCCCACAGGAAGATATCCTCTGAGGATCAGAAAAGAACAGTAGCAATCAAAGCAATTGAAGAAATCAGTGTAGCCATAGACATCTGGAAGCACAATCTGAAACTGTTGGAGTAGGCACACACATACAAACAGAGCAGTGGTAAAGTAACATGTGCCATGATGCCCCTGGGCAAGCTGGGAGAAAGAGGGGTGGTGCCCCAATAATCACCCTCAAAACAGTCACAAAGGGAAGCAAGGTAGAAGGTGTGCTCAGGACACCCAACCTGCTTGCCCCAGGTATGTGGGTACTGCCATGAATATATGTTCTTCCTCCCAAAGGGCTGCTATCCTGCTACCTCAGACAGAGACACACACATACACACACACACACACCACTGACTCAGGACATTCCATAGCTGGAGTTGCAGATCATGGAATGGGACTGGGAGGACAGGAATGACACATTGTGAGGGTGCAGGGATGTTTAGGTGGTGGCATATAGGGATGTGTGAAAATGTCATGGGCCATGAGCACTGAGAGCAAGGGCATACCTACAGGCATGCCTGAAGCCCCACACGCTCCCATTTCCCAGGTCAGGACACATGCAAAACACAATATTCACATGGTTGCAGGTGATCCTGGAACATAGAGCCACATCAGAAGGAACACAGTGCACAACCACAGATGAAGACACATGGGTTGCGCTGGAAGCCAGGATGTCAGAAGTAAGGGGTGGCAAATATATCCTGCACCTGTTACATACCACAGCTTCTGTATACCTGGATAGGGAAGACCCTCAACACAAAGGCAAAAGAGGGAAAGAGGGTGAGAGGATGGCAGAGGAAGAGCTGGTAAAATAAGTGTATCTTTAAGCATGAGTTCTCCACATCCCCAACAGATGCTTCTATGTACTCTGTGACTTGGAGTCAGTGAAGATGTGATATGGGGCCATGTAGGGGACCTGGCCCTTATTGCTTGAGCACCTCTGGCAGGAGCTATGGTAGCAGCAGAGCAAGTCATGGCACACATAATATAGATGTTACAAATAGGGAGGGGATGATGGATCACCATCTGCAATGTGCCAGACCATAATATGCCACTCTGGAACGGTGGATGTAGTAGCACATCCATCAGGGCATCAACTGGAATGTCTGCACGCAGTTGGGAACCATGAATAGCTGTTGGCAAATAGGCCAAAAAGGTGCCCAAGGGGTTATAGTGTCACAGAAAAAAATGGAGTGGAACAGAGACCCCCCCAGGAAGTGCCACGGGAACAGGGGGAAACAGGTTTGGAGAACTAGCAAGGTCAGAATGGCCATAAGTGGAAGTTGCTGATAGAATGAAAGTACACAACTGGAGCAATGTGCACATGCCAAAGGCAGCAACCAACCACAGCTGCAGGCCACAACTGTGTGTGGGATAGGAATTGCAGGAGTGGAAAAGCACCAGGGATGTAGCATGCAATACTTCCCTAGACACACAGGTACCAGATGTCTACAGAGTACAAGGGTAATTGCCTACCCAATCCAGGGCACCTGGTGCCCTCGATACAGATGGCACTCAGCAATCACATGTTGAAATATGGTACAGCAGAGGTTCTCAGTGAAGGCAAGAAGTGCAATCTCCAGGCACCATAACAAGGAATATAACCATATAGTCAATTATATAGATGCCATAGGCAAAACATCAAAACATGCAAATGGCACACCCTAAGGGGCCTGAACAAGGACCATCTTTATAGTGCCTCTGAGACATCCTCTTCACAGCACACAATGTGCCATATAGTGGAGGAACTGTACCCCTGTAGCAACGATGTACAGCAGGGGGCTGCACAGGAACACATTAGAGTCAAGCAAGACACATGGGACTTTATGAAGGAGGCCTGTTGCTGACACAATTGTCATATGCATTTCTCTGTGACACACCAGCGCACATCACAGCACAAAGCATGACCCATCTATATTGCAGATGCTGCTGCCACTCCATTGCCTCCACCTGCAGCAGCGGAAAGGCCAGGAGGCTCCCTTATGGCACCACCACCACAACCACTGAAAGGAGATAGGGGAGTGGAGGAGGAGTCTGACATGGGCACAACACTTGAAGTGGAGCCAGAAAAGGACTGTGGTCACAGTGTCCCATAGCTGCAAGCTTCAGAGGATGCAGCTAGGCCAGGGGACATTACTGTGGCACTCCTGCAACCACAAACTGGCAATGGTGTTGCCCCAGAGATGCCAGATTGAGAGGCCTGGTGCTGAAGACCACCATTCTAGGGTTAAGGGGGTGGGCAAGGAGCTGGAGGTGGAGGTGGTGATGGTATTGAAGGGGCAGAGGGAAGGAGTAGGTGACAGGGGGAGGGGAGTGGGATAGAAAAGAGTGAGGAGGAGGATAGAGTGTCAGGGGAACAGGGGGAAGGGTGGGAAAGAAGAGGAAGATAGAGGAGGAAGGTGGACAGGCTGCAGACCCACTGTAGCCACCGGACACCCAGCCTATCTAGTTTGTTTCCCCAGTGGTCCAGGTGCATCCCCATGAGATTTCCAGGGCCCTGCGATGGGAGGTGCATCCAGACTTTGCTGAGGTCACCAGGCCACATGACCTCATAATGATGAATCTGGAAGGCCTGAGAGTGGAGATACATGCAATGATAGGGGCTCTACACCAGCTCTGGCATTCATCTCCCATCCAGCCACTCCAAACAGTAGGAGTGAAGGCAGGGATTAGTCCACAGTGTATGTGTTGCTGTAAATATCTGGGGGACAGATGTGTAACACATGTCAATGTGAGATTTGGTGGCCCATCTGGCTCATGAATATGTGTGTCTGCTGCTACGCAATGATGTGCACAACTTCACTACTCTAGCTATTCAACACTCTACTGCCCAAAGCCAAATAAATGTTAGATAGGGCCCTGCCCTGTGACTTGGGAGCATCAGTATGCCTATGATGGGAGCCTAATCAGTGACATGGTTACTGTTCACCCCAGCACACCCTGAAGATATAAATACAAGCACATGTCCAGTACAAGCTATATTATAGTAGCCCACATGCACACTCAGCTACCTGGCTCAGAAATGGGCCGGTGACCGACTCATGCCTCCCTATGCTGATTGTGCTCTCCTAAACTCATAGCAACAAAAATAAAATAGAATATACAGATAAAATGATCATTTTTTCCTGCAGTGGAATAAATTCAAAATAAAAAGTTATAGTAAAGTACCTTTGGTCAAGCACAAACGAGTACGCAGAGGGTCATTCCCTCTTGTAGCACCCTTTTTTTGTGCTCCTGTGAGGTACAACAGCAGCATTTAATATTGGTGGGAGAACCAAAGATGATGACATTGGAGATGTACAGAAGAGCTTAATATCCCATGTTTGTCCCTCCCCACTAAAGTGCAGCATACAAAACACAAAAGCTCTTCCAAAGTCCAACATGGAGAGAGCACGATCAGGTCAGTCACCTGCAGTGGTGGTTTTTAACGCTGGTGGAGGCACCCAATGATGATAGAGTCAGCGGTCACTGAAAAACATATTCTCTTGGTAGGGCTCTGAATGTTTCTATTTGGAGACAGTGCAACCAGCGTGTAAACCACATTCTCCTGAAGATTAGCCCATAATAAATATTTGCCTTGTGCAAAACCTACTGCATTGACAGAATTTTGCAAGAAAAGAAATGGTGCAGGCAATAATGACCATTATACTGTAAGAAAATTGGAAGTGACTACGAATGACTAATGAGCAATTACTGAATCTTGGTAACACAGCTTTAGGTGTCTGATTCTTTGAAGTGCCGGCATGTTTAGTGGGTTGTTTTCCATCGTTCTTTAAAACGTGTAATTGGTTCTGTCTCAGTGGGGTGACAGGCCATTGAGGTTACCCACAGGATTCAATCAAGGCCTTTTTCCAAGAAAACAAAAGGTGCTAATGTGATTATAACTATGCTAGCCTAGGTTTAAATATGGTCATATACTGTACAAGTTGATTGTGTTGTTGCAGTATTGGAGTCACTATAAATTATTTAAAAAAACCAACAGATTTTTAAAAAAATATCAGGTGGGAACTGCAGTTGATTCATACAATAACGGCTTCTTGGCGTTATAACTGGTATAGGCAGCCTCTGTTTCTCAGACTTTTGTATGGTTTATTTTCCTTCTGTTTGTTAGAAACAGAGAAAATGATAGCAGAAAAAAGACCATGAGCCTGATTCAGCAAGGGGCATGTCCAGGCTGTCTGGATGGCCCCAAGTAGGATAGGCCCATTAGGACTCGATTCTGCACCGTGAGAGCAAGACGGCCCCATGGGTGCAGGATCAGGACCATGGAGACGGCCTGGTGTGGCCTTGCATTGCCACGGTGATGTCCTCCCCATGGCTCAATCTGCCTGTTGTCTCGGACCCCAGCTTCTATCCTCTCCTCCAGAATGCGGTGCCACTTCCCCTAGGCTGCAGAGCCGTGCTCTTAAACTACAGAGACATGCTCTATTCTTTTCATTGCACATGTAGAGCAGATGGCATGTAGAACGCAGCACTACATGGAATCTGCCAATCAAAGATTGAGAGGTGTAGATGACAAGGAATCTAGGCCCCACCAGCCGAAGATGAGGCAGTGCTGGTGATACTGAATCTGCTGACTTGGAGCTTGGTGTCCATCAACTGATGAAGTGAAGAAGTTGCTGGGTTTGACATGGAAATTGGAGAGGAAGGAAAGAGGTTGACATAGTGTATCTGGATTTTCAGAAAGCCTTTGACAAGAGCTCTCATGAGAGTCTCTTGCTGAAATTAAAAAGTCATGGGATAGGAGGCAGTGTAATATTGTGGATCATGAACTGGTTAAAAGATAGAAAGCAGAGGATAGGGCTAAATGGCCAATATTCTTAATAGAGAAAATTAATAGTGGAGTACTCCAGGGATGACCTGGAAATGGTAATAATGAGTGAGGAGATCAAATTTGCAGATGACACAAAATTATTCAAAGTTGTTAAAACACAAGTGGATTGTGAAAAATTGCAAGAGGGCTTTGATAAATTGAAAGACTGGAGGTCCAAATGGCAGATGAACTTTAATGTGGACAAGTGTAAGTTATGCACCTAGGAAAGAACAACCCAAACTATGGCTACACGATGCAAGGTTCCACATTAGGAACCACCACCCAGGAAAAAGATTTAGGCGTCATTGTGTATGACACATTGAAACCCTCCACCAGTGTGCAGTGGTGGCCAAGAAAACAAATAATAGAATGCTAGGAATCATAAGGAAAGGAATGGAAAATAAAATAATAAATAATAAATAAAATAATACCTCTGTATTGTTCCATGGTGCTACTGCACCTTGATTATTGTGTGCAATTCAGGTCACTATATCTTAAAAAGGATATAGCGTTATTAGAAAAGGTACAGAGAATGGCCACTAAAATGGTAAAGGGGATGAAAGGATACCCCTATGAAGAAAGGCTTAAAAGGTTAGGGCTCTTTAACTTGGAAAAGAGATGGCTGAGGGGAGATATGATAGAGGTCTATAAATTAATGAATGGAATGGGTAAAATTTAGATTGGTTGTTTATGCCATCAAAAAGTAGAAAGACTAGGGGACATGCAATGAAGCTACAATGTAACCCATTTAAGACTAATAAGAGAAAATATTTTTTACTCAAAGCATAATCAAACTTTGGAATTCGTTACTGGAGGATTTAGTGAAAGCTGTTAGTGTAGCTGGTTTTAAAAAGCTTTGAACAAGTTCCTGGAAGAAAAGCCCATAAACCATTATTAAAGAGGCCTAGAAAATCCACTGCTTACTCCAGGACAAGCATTGTGGAACCTCTGAACCTTTTTGGGAACCTGCCAGGTATCTGTGACCTGGATTGGTCACTGTTTGAAACAGGATACTGGACTTGATGGACCTTGGTCTGGCCTAGTATGGCATTTCTTATGTTCTTGTGTTCTTATGACTGTATGTAAAGAGAAAGAGAGTGAGAGAGAAGAGAGGGAAAAGTGTGAGAGGGAAGGATATCAAGAGTGGAAGAATGGGGGAGAGGAGAGCAGAAGAGAGGGATGAAGAAAACGAAGGATGAGAGTGTGGAAGGAGAGAACATGGTGGACTGGAGAGTGTATCCACCAGCTTACATTCCCATTTACACCCCCACAACTATATACATAGAGGTACATTCCGATCCGGATTCCAATCCTCTGTCCGGGTGCCCAGGATCAGGACATGCACCGGCTGCACCCGATTCTGATCCTGCGGGGATTAGAAGTACCCGCAGGATCAGAATCGGGATCAGGGCTAGGGCGTCCAGGCCGTGCCCTGTTTCTGGATGCCCGGCACACACAACAGATTCCCTGGATAGCCCAGCCAGGCTCCAGAATGGAGCTGCAGTGCCTTGGCGTCCTGTTGCCAGGGCACCGTGGCTCCATTCAAAAGCCGTGATCCCTGGCCGCCGACCAAAGTCCTCTTTCCCCACAGTCCAACCCCCGATCAGGCCTTCCATGGCCAGGGTTGGGCTGCAAGGAATGCCCTGCACCTCCTCACCTGGCTCAGCTGCCCCCTGACATCTGTTTATTTATTTATTTGGTTTTATATACCGTGCTATTTAAAATCAGTGCGGTTTACAAAGAACAAAATTAGTAATTACACTGAACAAGTTTGAACAACAACAACAACATTGGTGGTTATTAGGATAACAATTAGAAGAATAGGAGGGGAAGTCAACTTGGGTCATAACTGGGTGAACTATATGCAATGTGAGTATTGGGGAATACTAAATAACTCTGTGCTTAATAGGATAAGCAGATGGGTCTGGCTGAGAAATATGATTCAAGGCAGCTTAAGAGTCGAGGGGGAAACTAGTGCGGTGATCTATGTTATTTGTTCATAATATAATTGAAAAAGATGTGTTTTTAGAACTTTCTGGAAGATAGCTAGGTCAGAGATGACCCAGATTGGGGAGGGGTGGTTCCAGAGGTGGAATAGGTCCCCCATCCATATTGCAGACCCCGGACATACAAGGCCGGCCTCAGAATCGGCCCTGTATGTCCGCGGTCAGTTGCTGCCCACCGCCTGCCCTCGCTCTTCCCCTGGCCTGTCCCCCTCCTGCCCATGAACAGAGCTCCCCACATTGATCAGGTGAACGTGTGGGGAGCTCTGTTTCCCCTGACACCGGCCAGACAAATAGTGGGTCTGGACATCCAGATCGGATGTCCAGACCCACTATTCTGGTCTCAGAATAAACCCCATACTCACTAACCCACACACCCTTCCTCACAGATTACTACTACTGCTGAGCATTTATATAGCGCTACAAGTTGTACGCAACGCTGCACAGACATGTAGGAGACAGTCCCTGCTCATCAGAGCTTACAATCTAGTCAAGACAAACACAGAAGGTGTAGGCAGGGACACAGCAAGGGAAAGAAAAAGGAGATCAGGTGAGTCAAGATCCAAAAGCAGCAGCGAAGAGGTGAGTTTTCAGCCTGGATTTGAAGAGGGTTAGAGAAGGTGCCTGGCGTACAGACACAGGTAGTTTGTTCCAGGCGTAAGGCGCAGCAAGGTGAAAGGAGCGAAGTCTGCAGTTAACAGTAGAAGAGAAGGGCACAGATAGAAGCAGTTTGATAGAAGAGCGGAGATACCTATTCCCCCAACCCACTTACATACAGACATACCCCCACTCAGCATCCCTCCCATCCATGTATTAGAGGTTGGGAGTTCTATAGGCTGTGTTTAGTAGGCCAGGGGCTTCTGCATGGGAGGGGTATTCATAAAGGAAAGTGAAGAGATTGAATGGAAGATTGAGTTTAGATCCAGCCATCTATTTTTCCTGTCTTTTAATGATAGGTGTACCTAGTAGTTTATTTTATAATTACAGGAGCTATGTTTTCTCCTTATTTGAAAAACCCAGGAAATTTGTAATTTTTGGTTATTTCTGACCTATTTCAGTAACACCTGTTGTACATTGTTTCATTTAACAGCTGATTCAGTATAAATCAAAATGATGAGGCTACAAACAAGATACTACATCTTTACCATCTGTGTAATTATAATGGAGCCCATTTTTATCATCATTTTCTACAGAGATTACATAGACAAACATTTTTGTTGTATTCTTCATTTTTCTGTCTTCTTGTTTTCATTTTATTTTTAAATATGAGCTATTTTTCCAACATTTTAGTGGGTATGATTGGCAGATTATTATGGCCATGCTTCCCTGAATATGTCCAATCTTGTCTGTCTCAGGAGCTAAGCAGGATCAGGTCTGATTAATACTTGTCTGGGAGACCATCTTGAAATACCCGGTGCTATAGGCTTACTGTGTGCAAGAAAGACCTGGCAATCCATTTCCAGTTGCACATTGCTGAGAAAACCCAGGGGAGAGTCTCAACATGAACAGAGTTGTCAGGAGTCAACATTTACTCAATGGCACTTACAATTGGAAGACAATGTGCACTAAAAGCTGGTAGCCAGCTTGATTCTTTATGATTAAACTTGAGCTACAGACTCATAGAAACAACCCTTATTGCTTGATCTCCACTCTGCCTACCCCTCTTGCCTCCTTCTCATCGTACCCATTTCCCAGGGTCCACATGGGGCAGAAGCTCTTTCCAGTAGCTCCCCCTCCAGTGCCATAGTCTAAAATGATGACTAGTGCAATTTTGGAATATGGCTTTGGTAGAGGAATGTGATTAGGGATCATCCCTGCCCCATTTGGATCCTTGGGAAGAGGTAACTTGAATAGGGGACCAAGAGCAATGAGAGGGATGTAGACCAAACCTGGAGAGTTTTAATAAAAGTGGCACTGGACAATTGACATGTGATGGGGAGGTGGATCCGAATGTACATGAAGCAAATGAAAAACACAATTTAAATCACTTATCTGTCATTTCCTTTACAAACTGAATCAAAGTAATAGAAGAAATATTTTTTTTAAAGCCTTTTCGTAGGCTCTTGACATCGACATTTCATATTGCTTTTTTAAGTTCCTGTAGGAAAATAGGTCACTTCAGTTCTGTCGAAATCTCAGTGAGGTTAAAGTACACTGTGATATCATTGAGTAATTTAAACTTATTACTACCATTGGTTAGTTGCTGTGATTGTCAAATGACTCTATTTCTTGTCTAATTTCCTGTAGGGAAAAAATGAAAGTGCTGAGTTTTACCCAATGTGTTTGCTGCCCTGGTTTTCATCTCACATTTTGTGGGAAGCACTGTTTAGTAGGCCAGTGCCTTGGCCATGTCATAAAGTAATTCCTTTTGTGTTACGGAGTTTGGGAGATTTGCGGGGCATAAAGCACTACGTAAGGTATGTCCTGGGATCAATGTCGGTAGTTGTAGTCTAGACTGATGTCTTTCCTGGCTGATTAGAAGGTGCAAAGCTAAGGTCTGTCCCATTTTTCAGGCCCTTATTAATATTTCTTTTTTTTTTTTTAAACTTTTATTTTCATTTTGCAACAAACAAAAGAAACAACACACCAAAAAAGACAAAACAAGCATACAATAAGGAAAAGTAAACCCATTACCCCCCACCCCGATGCTTCTTCTCTACCCGATTATATCAGCATGTGAGCGCTTCCAATTAACAGTGATTATACATCAAACGATCAAAAGAGTATCTACAATACAGCATGATCATGAGACAAAGATATATACAAAGTCAGACAGTCAAATGAGAGCATTTAGCAAAATGTACATAGTCATTGAGCAGCTTCCATTGAGACCAATGAGAAGGAGTCTGAACGGAAAAAGCGAACAGACGAGGTATTTGTTCATATTTACTGTAAAGACAGGCATGATTCCACCAGTCATTGGGGCTCAAATGGGAGCTAAGTTTCCAGTATTACTTAATGAGGGAAATACTTAATTAGGGAAATAGCAATGCTAAGCATAAAGTTCGAAAGGAGATAAGCCATTTTTGGGAGAGAGGGGATCCCCGCAACTGGGCGAAGTCCCACTATCCTCCAAGAAAGGGGCTCCTGAGAGTGCGAGATAGACTAAATACGACCCCAGACCCGACGCCAGTAATACTGTAGTGCGGGATATTCATGCATAACATGAGGCAATGAACCAATGGCCGCAGGACGTGTCCAGCAACCATTGCCCTGAGTAGTGTTCCATTTGTCTAATCTGTGAGAAGTGTAAAAACACCGGTGGGCTAGAAAGGAGAGGGTCTGAATGAGTGAAGCGGATCGGGAACCCGTGTCCCTCTACTCCTGATAAGGCTCTATTGCTCCGAGATCAAAGTCACATGCAATTCTCTCTCCCATACTTTCTGCGCTATAGGGGTATCTCTAGGTATAGCATTACAGAAGGTTTAGTAAAATTGGATGCTACACCCGGTGAATTACCGAGAGGTCGGAAAGTCGCCAATCAACCTTATATAGAGAATGCCGATGGCGGGAGTACTCTAGTGGATCAAAGGCGATGCTGAAGTTGCACTGACCAGAGTCGGGAGTCTAAGATTGCATAAGAGTAGTAAAGGCACCTAAAGTGTCTAAAAGCATTGGTGGATAGTGGGAGTCTGATGGGAGAGTCATACCAGGGAGAAAGGTAAGAGGAATCGGTTCGCGAAGGCCCGCTTCTGTATCTAGCCACACAGGTCTGCTCGGTACTGGCTCTTCCAACCAACGAGCACCTTGTTTGAGAAGAAAAGATTGAGGGAACACTTGAGTAAATCGCCACCAAGTATTAATGGAGCATTGGCAGAGGCCGAGGCCAACTGCGCAATACTTGCATAGTAAGCAGGGTTGTCCACATTCGGGGCATAATGCAAATACACGTGAATTAACTATCTCCAACCTCAAGGTGTACACGGGCCCATCTACCCTTCTTGTCAGCGCTAATATCAGGTACAGTAGCATGCTAAGACTTCTTAACCAAAGTGGCTATCCCGTACCATTTGAAAACGGTGGGAGAATAGGCAGCTACCATGTGAGGCTTAGCATTGAGTTTCAGTGTTTCAGCAGAGTTTAAATGCGTTCCCTGAAGAAACACTAAATCAACATGCTCATGGCTAAGATAGCTAAGGATTTTCTTTCCGTTGAGTGGACCATTAATGCCTTTGACGGTGAATGAGAAGATTTTACATAAGGCCATACAGAAAAGTTAAAAATTCTGAGCATGATAGCACACATAATTTCACTGTGTCCCTCAAACTGACTGTATCTGGCTGTACACATGACATAGGAAAAATAAACTAATATAATACAATGAAGCGCCCCACATTAACAAAGAAAACCGCAGTACGGTAGAGGAGAAGCAAAACCCCAAAATTACTGGCGACCATGTGTCTGCGGGGAGAAACCCCAGAGAAGGCCAAAATTGAAAAAACACATAACCTGTAGGACTGTGCGTGCTCCGAATCCGACCGAGGCACACATCATGAAGGGATAGGAGACCAAAAAACAAAAGTCATATAGAGAAAGAAAGAAAGTCCAGGCTATTTCTGTGCTTGGCTATGACCGCCGCATCGGGCCCTTCAAAATGGCGGATAGAGCCGGCAAATAAGAGTCCAAACTTTGGGATTAGCGCATCTGCTCTGCTTCTTTGGAGTCTAAAAATGTTGATAGTAGATCAGGATCTTCGAACGTCCTGGTTTGGTTATGGAGAGTCACTCGGAGCTTCGCTGGATACAACAGGCCAAAGCGAGCCTGTAGCTGTTGAAGTCGAGGGCGAAAAGCAAGGAGTTTCTTCCGACGGTCAACGGTAGGCTTTGCCAAATCAGGAAAGAAGGAGACCTTACGACCTTCAAATTTCAAATGATGATTCGCTCGGGCAGCATGTAAAATTTGTTCCACTTGTTGATATCGTAGCAAGCTAAAGATAATAGGCCGGGGGGTCGTGCGGTTGAGCGCCATGTGAGCAGGAACACGATGTGCACGATCGATTTCCAGTTCTTTATGAAAGGTGATCTTCAGCAAGGAGGGAAGAGTTTTGAGCAAGAATTCTCTTATATCTCCTGCTTCCACCCCCTCCGGCACTCCGAGGAGCCTCACATTGTTGCGACGGGCTCGATTATTGCTATCTTCTAACTCCTTTTGAAGATTCTGTATCTGACGCTCAGCCTCGTCCAGTTTGCCCAAGCGCACCTCGTGCGAGTCGAGGACCCCCGCCATGTTGTCCTGCCGCAATGAAAGACTTTCAAGTCGGTCTTGGAGCACTCCAAAGTCTTCTCGCATGGCTCGAAGCGCTTCTCCATTGGACTGCACCAATTCCTTCACGCCGCGTATTTCTTCCAAAATCTCCAGGTGCATCTCGGGGTTTTCACGAAATGGAACCATCTTCTGTGGGGAGGACACCTCTGTTTTGGAGCGTTTTCCGTGAGAAGAAGAAGGAGACCCGAAGTCCAAGCGCGCTGGTTTATGGGCCGCCATTCCCCCCAAGGTGCCCCGGTCAGCTCGGAGCGAAATAGTAAATTTGTGTAGGTATTAAGTCAGGATTCTAAGTAGGCCTCTCGGGAGCTTCAACGCAAAGCGTCCTACCCGCTGGACATCAGGCTCCGCCCCCCCCTTAATATTTCATTTATATCAAGAATGATGCCAAGATGCGTGAAACAAGTGGTAATGTGGCCTTTGTTGAAGTATGAGAATTTGGATAGTTCCATAGTAGCTATCATCAAAAATGGAATTGGGTGGTAGTTGCTAAAGTGCGCTTTGCATCGGTTATCTGAATATGGAAGTGATCGTGAAAGGCTTCATAGATATCAGGGCAGGTTTTGAGGTGGCCATAACACAGAGACAGTGCTCATGACAGTACCTGATGCTCTTTGTGGCCATATGGAAGCGCCATGAGGCTTGTTGTTAGTCCTGCTGGATGTTGCCTCTGTGTTTAACACTGGGGGCGTGCATTCATTGTGGTTTATTTGGTTTGTTTGGGTGCCTTAAACTTAAAAGCTTAAGGCACCCAAAGGCACCCAAAGACCCTTAAACTTAAAAGTTTAAGGCACCCAAAGACTTCAGAACTATCTACCAAGCTCTGATACTACCGCATTTCGACTTCGCCAACTCCATTCTACAAGGACTCCCACAATCCACCGTAAGCTCCTTACAGCTTGCCATGAACACCGCTGCCAGGGTTCTTCTAGGAGCGCCCAAAAATGAACACATCACACCTATCCTCAAACAGCTCCATTGGCTCCCTATACATGGAAGACTTACATTCAAAACCCTTATTCTCACTTTTAAGGCCATAAATGGTTTATCGTCCACATCACTTTCTAAACTCATCCAAACCGTCCCATCAAACAGAAATAGGAGACAGGCAGCATTAAACTCACTAACAACCCCAAAGGCTATAACAACGTGCAGCCTATCAACGTCAAACAGAGCTTTCATGTTTAGCGCACCAAAATGCTGGAATTCTCTCACACCTGATCTCCGCGCCATAACCGACCTAACCCAGTTCAGAAAGGCCCTTAAACTGCACCTTTTCATCAAATACTACCCCACATGAACCGTAACATAACAGCCTCACCCTAGTACAATCCACATGAAGCGTAACATAATAGCCCCACCCTCATACAATCCACAGTCTCTCTCCTTGTTCCAAGCATTCCTGCTAATTTTATGTAAATAGTTCGAGCATGTTATCTAGTTAATAGATTATATACTCCATGTAAATAGTTCTCCCATGTTATCCAAGTTGATACTCCTGTTATATGTAATGCCAAACAGCCTGTTGTTCTGGTTTCTTTATGTTATCTGTAAACCGCGCTGATGTCAAAGAGTGCGGTATATAAGAAGTTGAAATAAATAAAATAAATAAATAAAAGTTATCTATTTGTTTATGTATATTCTGCCTAATCACCAAAGGTTTGAAGTGGGACTTTGAAGAACATGCACAATGAATTAGAAGTCAGACAAAACATTAAATTTCAAGTCATACACAATAAACGTAGTTATAGCAGCATATCTTTGAATTTGAGTTCAGGATTCTTCATTCAGCTCCAAAGACATCTCAGAATAGAAATGTTTTTAATGCTCTTTGACAATCTTAGACTTCATGGTATGTTTTTATCTCATTTGGTAGACCATGTAATTTGCAGTTTACAACTTCTTGTTGATGGATGAACTACACTGTTCAGTAGACATGCCCTGATAGGTACAGAAAACAGTAAGTATCCCAAATGAATATGAGAAATGGCACAAAATTTGAGAAAACGTTGTTAAAAATGAGCACAAACAGAGCTTTTTTGGGGGAGACTACATGCCTCGTTTTGCACTATGGATTTTTTCAAATCACTAAATAAATAAATAACCCAAACACCTTGTTGACTTGCTTGTAGTGTTTGGGGATATCTGAGACGGTATCCTGTTCGTTTCAGTCATTTTTAGAGTTTAGGATTCGAAACGTTGTTAGGAGCGTTGATGAATCAACTTGTTTTTGCAATGGGTTCAGGGGTCCTTCAGGGATCTGCATTATCTGCACAGCTGTCTAACATCTATATTCAGCCCCTGGCTGTCATGTTGAGAGAGGAAGCGTCTTCTTTTCATATGTTCGCTAACGAAATTCAGATTAATATCCTTATTATGGAGTCAACAGAGACTCCCCGACTACTGTGTTTGTGTTTGGTTAGGGGCTATATCTGCTAGAATGATTTGGTGATAAATCTTGCCAAAACATAGTTTATTGATTGATTGATTGATTTGCAGAATTTCTATACCTCTAAGATGCGAACATCATAGCAGTTTACAATCAAAAAAAGGTAAACAGATTACTATATAAATAATAATCCAGAAAGAAAAAGTAGTTTACACAGAAAGAAAAGGAAACAAGTTGGTGGTAGAATAACAATAAATTCCAGGTCAAGAGTAACATGTAGCCAGGTGGAACATAAGGGTACGGGATGCAGTAGGCAAGAGAGGGGCTGGATATGGTGAAATGGAGGGACTTGGATTTCAACTTTGACTTATCAGGTCCTGAACAGGTAAAGAGGGTTATGCATTCAGCCTTTAATAAACTTTGTTTATTGCGGCATGTGAGATCTTATGGGGGTACGTTTATAAAGGAATTTTTGCTACTATATGCCAATACATGTGTGTAAAATGTCTCGTCTAAAACTGGCCCCCCAGTACAAGTATGTGCTATGACAAAGAGGCACATTCTTGCATGCAAATCAAGTGTGAGTGTGGGAGAGGGGGTGAGGGTGGAATCATGAAGCGCACTTATAGGTTGTAAAAGGTTCACCTACAAACATACTTCAAGCAAGCACATTTACACGAGTGCCTGCGCTGATGTAATTGTATGTAGACGCTTTTTAGCCATGATTTCAGCAGCTTTTGTGCTAGTACTTAGAGGGTCTTTTACTACAGGGCACTAGTTGCCGGCGTGTGTTATGGCTTGCGCTAAAGGCGCACGGGGACATGTGTTGACAGCTAGTGCAGAGCTATGTCAGTGCAGGCCAATTCCTGCGTTAACTGTGAATCGTATGTTGGGGTGCTAAGGGGATAGGTTAGGGGTAGAGAGTGGTCGTAGTGAGTACCCCACAGTTAGTTGGGATATACACCACCCTCTAACTGTAACTCTTGCAATTAGCGCTGGTTCACATCAATAGATGGAGTTAAGGGCGCTTGTGCTATTTGTATGCTGTGTTAGGGCACAGGCTCTGTGTTGACTACTGGGAACATGCTTTCCATGTCCTGACAGCTAATGCAGGGTGTTGCACCTAACCAGCCATGGCTTTGGAGCTATTGGCATGTTAGGCACAAAACCATAGCGTCCTAAGGGTCCTTTTACTAAAGTGCGCTATGCTGTTAGTGTGGGTTTCAGTGTGCACTAACTGTGTGCTGCAGCCTGATGTAACTATTAGCACGCAGTCATCATGGTCCAGTTTCTATGCTAACTGTGAATCACGTTCTGGAGGTTGGAATGGATGGGTTAGGGGCGGCGAGTGGGCATGGTGACAGCCACATCTTTAGGGCATGGGCATACACTGTGCGCATAATGACAATCTTGCAGTCAGAGTGGGTGAAATTACCTATACCTGAATAGGTGAAGCTGTCTGCGCCCGTGGTAACTGCGCCTTGCATCACCATGCCACCCTGCATACTGCCTATTAAGGAAATGCTATCCACGCCCTTGACAGGTAATGTGCTGGCTTGCACTTAACGTGCCATGATTTTGTGTATTATTGATCCGTGAGTAAAAGAACCTCTAAGGTGCTTATGTGCTTATACAGGTGCCTTCTAGGCTTTCCAACCTAGGCGACCTGTTACAAAATTACCTTCTACATATCTATGATGGATTTCAGTTCTGTATTGCACCATATGGATTACTGTAATCTGTTCACGCTGGGTTAAAAATAGGGTTACTGGAGGAATCCCTAAGGCCTCTTCAGATGGTTCAAAATACTGCAGTGCGGTTGTAGTCTGCCTTTCATAGGTCTACTAGAATTTCTCCAATATTGATGTCTCTTCTTTGGCTCCCTATGCAACAGGAAATTCAATTTAAAATATGTTCCATGATCTAGGGGGTGGGGGGGAGGGGGAAGGGAGGGCATGCAATTATGTTTCCTATTACCAGGCCAAGATTATGGAATGCCTTGCTGAGGGTCATTCATGTAGGGGAAGAATATTTTAGTTCTCAAAAATATTTGAAGACGTTGCTGTTTAGGAATGTCTTTGGGAATGATAAGGGTGGTTAGTGAAAAAGTTCCTATCACTGTATAGAGAAGCTGGGAGGTTAATTATTTTAATCTGCTATTTTGTCATTTTTGTTATCAATGTTTATGTTGTTAACTGCCTTGAACATGAATTTTCTAGGCAGATTATAAATTAATAAATATAGAGTAAAATAAATAGAATAGAATAAGGCGATATCATTTTATTGGCCTAACAACATATTTCTTGACTAGTTTTTGGGAGCTAACACCTCCTTTCCTTGGGTCAGAACAGAATGAGCAAAAAATGGCAATTCTAGAAAATATAAGTGAATCATAAAAGACATTCCAATGATATTCTGAAGGGGGAAAGTATAGTGGGAGGAGGGAGGCCAATAGGTGATCAGAAGGCAACAAGCAATAGAACTTTATGACTCATAATTTGTTAGGAAGCCCAGATCTTTTGCTGACGAGTCTCAGAGTTCTTCCGAAGTCCTGTGTTGCTGGATTGTTTAATGCTTCTTTTGAGTGTCCTGTTTATAAGGTCATTCATGCAAGGCTTTGGTTTAAAAAAGTGCTCCCCCATGGAAGTGTCACCTTGGTCTGCTTTGGGCGATCTGATCTTATGTCTATGTGAATTGATTCTTGTCTTTTAACAGCTGGCCTGTTTCACCACGGCAGCATCCTTCTTTACAGACATGCACACCTCAAAGTCCTGACTAAATCCTTCAAAGTCATCCCCAAGAAGATTTCTTCTTCACTTAAAACACCCAGGGTGAAACCTACTGCAGAACAAAGGAAAGAAAACTACTGAGAGAGTCACCGTTGCAGTGATATACAATCCGCAGATGGAAAAGCTGAGATAAATCATAAAAGAATTACAGCTGCTACTCCTGGAGGTTGAGACACTAAAAGAGAAATTTCCCACAATGCAATTTTACAACCACCTAATCTGAAGCAAAAATTAGTGAAAAGCAAGAGATGGATTTTCAGTCAGCATAGCGACTGCATTCATGTAAGCCATAGCAAATAAATTAAAAGGTATATTCATCTCCAATATCCGTCTATTTATTTATTTAACAATATTTATATACCGTCTTTCTACAAGTCAAGGCGGTTTACATATAACAGGACGCACATCCCCGCTATTCGTGGCACAGAACGACCTCCATACTGGAATGTGGTCACCATCTCAGCACTATCCATTTAATTTAGGCCTGCAAACAGGTTCACTTAAATTAAATTACTTTTCTATATGGATGAAGTGGAATCTTAGAAGGACGCCCAGGCGCAATCTGGGACGTCCAGGGCAAAACATATAAAGAAATGCCAGGGACATTTACATTTTAGCCCTATTTTAGCAACTTTGACATCTGCCAAAATGGACAGACTCACTGGCAGCCACCTATATGTCCCTGCTATAAGCACTTGGGGCATGTCTATCCTTTGCTGAATACATGTCCATGCAAGCTATTTTGCATATGGGGCTGTGCATCAGTGTGCCAAACCAAAACAAGTGTCCTCGTTTTCCTGCAGCTTTTGTTATCAACATGGAAAGTATAGGGGATATCACAGTACCTGCCTCTCTATACCCTCCAGGTGTCTTGATGGCAGAACAAGAGCTTTTCTGATGCCTATTTGTGCCCTGGAGCAGGAATAGATATGGATGGTCTCAGTAGTAGGTGGGGACAAACTTGCCATTTCTGAAATTAGGCATGCACACCCAACTTGCCCAGAAGGTCTTGCACTGGGGATGTCTACTGAACCATCTTCTAAAATGGCTCCAGGAGAAGTATCTGAAATGTGGACATCTGCATGCCTGTTTTCAGACATCCAAAGCACAAATAGGGCTTCTAAAATAACCTCCCTAGTGTACAGAATATCACTGCTGTCCATGGAGAAGTAGCAGTTGCCTGTCTCCACATAAATTCAGCATTACCTTTTCAACATATAGGGCTATGTTTACTAAACGTGAATAACGCGCGTAGTATGACGTTAACGACCGTAAGTGCCGTATAACGCGCGTACCGACGCGCTAACGACCGTTAACGTCATACTACGCGCGGTAACCGTAGTTAACGATCGTAAAGCTCCGTGGCGCGTTAAAACAGCGCAGAAGGTGGAGAGTGGGCGGAGAGAAGGGGTCAATGGGCGGAGAGAGGCTCCCCTCATACTAACGCGCGGAGTGTCAGAGCTCACCTCCAACGCAAATGAAAACCTGTCGTTAAAGGCATTTAAAGGGAAGAGAAACCATTTACGTCAGCAATGTACAGAAAACCGGGGAAACCCACAAAACGTGAGCAGTGTGATACATGTGCACAGAACAAAATATCACATAAAACGTTAAAAATGACCACAAGAAACATTTTAAAAAGCAGAATTCAGCTGGGCAACAGTGATAGCAATGGGCAACAAGGAACAACACTCCCTGGAAAGCACCAAAATAAAAGGAAATGATGTGTGGAAGGGTCTACGCTCCGCAGACCCTTGCAAAGAGCATTACATTGTAAAGGAGCTGTCCTGGGTGTGTGGTGTAATGTTTACCAATGATATCATTGTTGCCCAGCTTGGTTATGGGTGTGTGCCCCTTTTGTGAGGTCATTTCTGCGGTTTATGTGCACCTTTGTCTGCATACAAGGTAAATGAGGCCACAGTAAACCTGTTGCAGAGCAGGGTTTCTGACTCGTCAGGCCGGTTTAACTAACTCCAGGGACTGCACAGTCTCTGTGGCCACAGTGTGGTGCAACAGACACAGCCAGTGCCTGTAAGACCAGAGGGTCACAGGTTCAAATCCCAGTTGGGGCTCCTGCCAACCCAGTCCCCATAGTTCTACCCACCACCAAACAGTGATAGTAAAGACACTCCTGTAGTGCAGAGAACATACGCATGGCCTATATTTTACCACACCAAACACAGACACCAGAAACAGGCACATTACCTATAGCAGAGTCCCGCAAATGCAGTCCTGGAGGGCCCCACAACATTCCGGTGTCATGCTGCCTCTAATAAAGATGCCTGTGCTGCATAGCTATGCACCACCCCCATGGTATGCAGATGTAGCTCATGCATATTTATGAGAGACAGCATGAAAACCCGAACAGTGTGTGGAACACCAGGACTGGAGTTGGGGAACTCTGCCGTAAAGCAGCAGCCAACAGGGCCACACACCCACCCACAGGCCCCATTGGCCAATGCCAGCTGGAGAGGCAAGACATTGGGCCCTGCCTGTATCTCCCAATACTAGCAGTTGCATACCTTAGCAATGCCACCCTACACCTGGGTATATGGTACACAGCTATCAAACGTTTCCTCTGATAACTGGCAGATATCAATTCCTACGTTAAGCACATTTTGCTCATTGAGCTCCACCATAACAATCATTCTGATGTCTGCGGTGTGTGCTGCAGGTCTGGTCTCTGACAGTGTTCACAACCCTGGGGAGTGACCCCCCAACAGTCTTGTGTACCATATCCATGCCTGTACTATGCCCAGGACTGGTGTGGTGGTATGGCTGCTGACCACCTCTATAGTAGCACAATGCTGGCATAGGTGTGGGGGTGGCTGTCTGTCTATCCAGTGTGTGGTGGCTGCAAACACCTTCAACAGCCCACACTGCCAGCACTGTTGCCAGTATTGGGCTGCCAATGTGCATAATGAGGAGCAAGGTACCATGGGTATAGGCCGGACAGGGTGGCCTGACCAGGGTGCATCTGCACAGGGCATAGGGCAGTGACAGGCACATTGTAGTGCCCGGCCACCAACTACACAGACAGGGTGACCTCAGTATATCCTGCTGAGAGATCACTCTCACCCTGACTGTGCAGTGACCACAGCATGGCTAGGCACTCCCATAGTGCTATCTAGTATTTCTCTCATGTGATACATATGGGTTTCCTTCTGGGGCCCAGTCACTGATGTATCTGCCTGCTGTGTATGCTGACATCCCAGTTCTGGGTGCAGGCATCTCCACTGGGCACTAGCAGACTGTTTGCAGCTGGTAGGTGTTGTGATGGAGTGGCTGATGGCTTGCACCAGGGGAATATCAGATAGTGGTGGGGTGCAGCATACCATATCCAGGCCTAATGTCTGTCTGCTATTGTGTTATGGCTGTGTACAGAGCTGCATTGACTGCCCTGTGGGGTGTCTGTTCCCCAGCAGGACTGGGGTTCATGTTCCCCTCTACTGCCACCGTTGCAGCACGGTAGACTGTGGATCTTTTGATAGGAGACCCTGTTTGCCTCCCTCAGCCCTGGGGGAGGGGTGTGGTGGTGGTGCATGGGGGCTGTACCTGACTGAAACAGACAGAGATGTCCAAGGTGTTCCTGCAGAAACTACCTATCTCACACAGTAACACTGCTTTGGACCTGCGCCATGGCCGGTGCTGTGGACCTAGTGCTGGGCGCCTCACTGCACCCTCAGGGTGAGCACAGTACCCGCACAATGTGACGGTGTGTAGCTGCTCTGTGCCAGTACAACACACAGTCGGTACCCCCTACCAGGCCGAGGTGCTGTGGGGGTGCATTCCCCATGGTGTGTATCTGTGGACAGCTGCTTTGCATGTGCAGTGCATCATGGGTGTGACTGGCCCAATCCAACCCTGTGAAACACCAGCACCTGCTCACAGGCTCTGATAAGCCATAGGCCATCACACGTACATCTTTTAGCATAATGCATAGGTGCAGGACGCCCTACAAAGTCTGTAATATAAGATGCCCACACTGGTAAAAACACACGTACCCACGCACGTAAGCAAACACGTACCCACGCACGAATGTACGCGCGTCCCAACGTACGTGGCTAGGCACATTCCGAGGGTGTTTTTCTGACACCAATACTCAGCGTAACGAAAAGCATGCCTCCTCTTTCCTTCTGTAATGTACAGGGTGATGCCTGAGATAGCCTTCTGTGTTAGGCACACTGGGGGCTCGAACCCATGCTGCCTGTAACAGCGGTCAGTACCGTAACCATTGTGCTACAGCTCTGTTTCAGTGCTTTGTGTCTGTACGTCTTCTTATGCTTAACGCGCAGTAACGTGGCACGGCGTCCGGTAGCGCTCGTTAATTTTGCTAACGCGCGGTAGTGGTAACGATGTACCGCCCATGTCCTTATTTGGGGTTTCTTTCACTACCGCGGTTCCTACCGCGAACTGCACTAACGCGATTTAGTAAACATAGCCCATAGTGTCACTGAATATATGGAAAATAACTAAACATCGTGCCCGGCATAAAACAAAATGCTGACCACAGAGTTTAAATATTGACCTGTGTGAGTAAATTTACCACGATAGGTTGCATGATTATGTGGTCAGCTAAAACACCTTCTAAGTATGGTGGCTGCAACATAAGGTAAAGGGTGCACTGAAGGGGTTTATTCTGAGAATTTAAGGAGGTGCAAGGTTTATTTATTTGTTTAACAGGTCTTCTATACCGCTTTATCATTTCAGTCAAAGCAGTTTAAACTTGTTAATGTACATTAAACAGGGACATTGATAACATCATACGCCCATTAAGAAAAACAAAGGGACCTTTAAATGGTGTATAGCCTGTTCATGATGTTTGACAATGCCTGATGCTATATTTGAGTTCACTCACCTCTTGACTTTCACCGTCTTTGAGAGAATCATTCTTGGAGAGACCACGGGATTGTGAATCTGCTTGATGAAGGGCCTAAAATTGTCAAGGGCCCGAAACACGGCACTGTGTCACACTTGAATTTATAGGATCCGTGCATGGACTTGGGAGATGTATTTGATCATTAGCAGCCATAAGAAGAGCAATGGATTTCTCAGTTTTGTGAGATTCTAAGAATGGTAGCAGCCACAAGAAGAGTAAAGGGAGGTGCTCCTAAAGTGGATTATTTTTTCTCCAATTGAAATTCATCACAAAAAAGATAAGTGAAAGTGTGGGTTTCGCAGAATGCATTGTTCCTCACGTTATTTTTAAGGTTACTGGCATAGTATGCCTTTAAAATAGAGAAATGTGGAGGGTTTGTCACAAGAAAGGTTTACCTTTCAAGACAAACCATTCAACAAAAAATTCAAGAGATAATTTCTGTGAGTTGAAAGTTAAATTATAGGGTATAGATAGTTGGGTCTTACTTTGTTTATTGGAATAATCATGCCCTGACAATGTCCAGTTTTTATGCTATTTCCTACTGTTTCCTTTTTTAATTGGTCTTGTTTTCTTTGATTCTTTTATGCGTCAAATATGTGTGCATATATATTACAAAGCCATTTCACGGGGCACTTTTTTAGGAGATATAGGACATTAAGGAGTTGAACTGAAAGTGTGTCAATAATGTTGACCACAACTGTATTAACTGAAAATAAATGAACATGGACAAATAGGGAGTAACTTTAAAAGCCTTAGTTGCGATTTGGACATCTGAAAATGTGTATGTGAATTCTACCTCATGGTGATTTATTTATCTAGGCTTATATACTGCTTTTCTACCAGTCAAAGTAGTATACATTCAGGTACTGTATATATATTTTACCTTGTCCTCTATGGTTTTGTACCTGAGGCAATGAAGGGTTGAGTGGCTTGCCCAAGGCCACAAGGAGCACCTGTGGGACTAGAAACCCCAGTCCTTCTGGCTCAAGGTTGCTGTCCTCTAGTGGGATTCAAACCCCTGGCCTGAGGCAACTTGCCCCAACCACTAGGCCACTTCTCCCTGGAGCTAGTTTATAAATGGCTTTTAAAGACATCTCCAGTGCGGGGATGATCAAATAGGCATGGTCCATGGCAGAGGTGTTGCTGAGGCAGTGGACTTCAATATTCCCACTCTGTTTCAGAAATGTCAGGGATATCTGTGATGCCGTCCAAGTTTATACTTGTGCCAGGCACGAACAGCGTCAGGAAAGTGCTCATTTGGCTGTAAAATATCCAGAGGGCGTAGAGACGATGGTGCTTCGTCATCCCCAGTACTCTCCACAATCAGAGTGATAGTAACAGTGGCATTTGAACCCTGACTCCCCTGGTCCTAGCCCATGACTCTAACCACTAGGCTATTTTTACAAATCCCAGATCCTAACTACTATTCCCGTGATGTCTCTGTTGGTGATATCATTCCTGAACTTTGACATGCCTGCATTTTTTTCAGATGTTCTGGCTTGAATGTCCCAGATTGTACTTGGATGTTGTTTGTAAACTGTGTCTTTTAATGAGTTATAGTAAGTAGAGGCTTTAATGATAATGATATTGGTTAAGTTACCTAGATGCAAAAGCTCCCACATAAAGACTCCAAGTCTGCAGTGCAGAACATCCATAAAACAAAGCCAAAAACAGTGAAAAAGCATATAATAACCATACAACATACAACCCTAGATGCCTGTAGTCCTTAGTATAAATAAGAAGGCAAGACCCATATAAGATATAGGATAAAAAATATTGCCCATAAAATACCTGAGACAAGCACAGAGGATCCCTTTACAGCAACAGGATAAAAACAAAATAAATGGAACCATCTAACTTCTCAACAAATAGGGGTGTCCTACATGTAGTGGTGGGTCCACCCCTAAACAAAGACATGGGGAGGGGTGACCTGCACAGAACGTCAGGTGCACCTACTCTTGCCATATTGCTGGGCAGACTGGATGGACCATGCTGGTCTTTATCTGCCGTCATTTACTATGTTACTATGTTACATGTCCATATGATACATGTAATGGAAAGATACTAGCAAAATATTAGCTTAGGTTTATTTATTTTATTTATTTAACAAGTTTTATAAACCGCCTTTCTTACATTCAAAGTGGTTTCCATAGAACATTGCAACTTTTAGAAATTACATTGAATAGGTAATCAGACTTGGAGTTTGGGGAAAGATGCTGTACAAGATTTATAACAGGGAGTAAAAATCAGTGCTGCACAATATTTACAAAAGTGAGAAACAATATCTATATATTATTATACATTATATAGGTTTCATCATTATTCTAGGGAAACCAGCAGTATTATCTTGAGTTTCATCTTAGTGCAAAGCTGGATATCTCAGGCAATGAGTTGGTAGTGCAAAAGGTCTAACATTTGCCTTCTGAGGTAAGGGGTCTGTTTACTAAGCAGTGCTACCGGCTTCCATGCAAAATTAGAGCCACAGTCCGATTTCACACGGAAGCCACTAGCGCCACTTAGTAAACAGATCCCTATAAGTAATCTTGGGTTCCAGAGGCAGGAATCACTCCTGTAAAAGCACACTGGTGAGATTCAGATTGCCTCATTCCTTTCAGCAGAGGAGTGATTAGGCAGACTCCCTGAGAAAACCTAATTTGGGTGCTGTAATGAAATTAAATGTTGAATGCCAAGAAAATTCTCAAGATCTACAAATGAAAAGCACCAGTATTAATTTTCCAGCTGATGGTAGAGCCGCCCATTCCCTCTGCCTTATTCAGAAAGAATAGCGGTAAGAAAACAGTTCAAAGGCAAAGAAAAACAATGGACTAGACAGAGCTTCTGATAGGATAACATTGTTGAAGGCACAAGCTTGACCTCACTGTGGCTGGGTTTATGTGTGCTAGTCTGTGGGAAATGAGGTATTTCCTTTTTTTGCTTGGGTGTCTGGGAATCTTTGACCTATTCTGTGTATCAGAATCTGCACCATTGCACTGGCAAATAAAACTTTCCAGTACAGATTCTCTGCTTTCTCTTTGCCTGTGAGCAATCTCTTAATTCCTGGATTTCTTATGCTAGGACAGACTTTCAAAGAAACTGCCTCAAATATTCGTACAGGTTCGTATTTGAAAGCACTTATCAATATAGCAGCAGCCATTATATGGATGAGTGCCCTATCCGTCAATACTCAGATAGTGCTACTGAAAATGATTATAAATTGTCTAGCACTATCCGCATAGTGTCAGGGCAGAGCAAGGACAGAGTGTGGGACTTTCACCTAAATATCAGGAGAATGGCAATATTCAGTCCACTATCCATATAGCTATGTAAAGAACAGACTAACAAAAAGGATCTTCTAAAGCAGGGTGCCCACATTTAGTCCTCAAGGGCAGCAAATAAAGCCAGGTTTTCTGGACAACACTTATGAATATGCATGAGAGAGATCTGCATACATGTGGAACCTGATTCTCAGCGTGGTACGTCCGGGCCATCTGGACGTCTCTGATGAAAATGGGTCCATTTGACCCTGATTCTGGACCGTGGGAACTAAACGTTCCCGCTGTGCACAGAATCAGGCCATGGATAGGCACCCCCGACTGCTGTGGCTTAGGCTCCCTTCATCCCCATCACCCGAACCACAGCTGGCCTGCCAGGCCTGGATTGGGCAGCAGGGACCACCCTGCATGTGGCCCCTGTCCAGGGAGAGGATCCCCAGGCCCGACCGCTGGGTCGGTGCATCTTTGAGGTGGAATAAGCAACACATCCCCTTTGCCCCGATCCCGCTCCCTCCCACCCCCCCGCTGGCTCTCAAGACGTATGGGGAGAGCCGGAGGGGGAATCAGGCCCGGATGGCTTGTGGGTCTGCACGTCCTGCCGGGACATGCAGCCCTGCAATCTGCGTCCCAGAATTGGGCCAATACCTCCATCATATGCAAATCTATCTCATGCATATTCATGAGGGCAAGTCTGGAAACCTAGCCTGCTTGTGGCCCTTAAGGGCTGAACTTGTGCACTACTGTCCTAAATTTATCCAGATAACTATACAGATAGAAGCTGAATATCGCTGTCTGTCTGTATAGTGGTGGCGTTCAGGGCCATACCAAGGGCTGTGCAAGCAGTTTACCAGCACAAGGCGCAAGTATTAACTTACAGAAAGGTTAACCTTAAAAAGCCAATAGTGTTCTCACATGGTTGTATTTGCCAATGGGCCTATGTGAAGCTGGAAATACTATTTGATAAGTCATTATTGCAGAGGGAGATGGCACTTGGTTTGCATGTTCTACTACTTTTTTCTTTAGTGTTGTCAAGTCAATGCTGACTCCTGGCAACCCAAAAGCCCTTGAGGTTTCTTGGTAAGCTATGTCCACAAGTAGACTGCCAGGCCTTTTTTCCCTGAGGCAATGGAGGGTAAAGTGACCTGCCCAAGGTCACAAGGAGTGCCAGCGGGAATCAAGCCTTTGATCTTCTGGGTACTAGGCTGGTGCTCTAACCAGGGCCGGCCCGTCCATTGAGCAAGAATGTTTTTTGCACAGGGCCCCGCGTTTCAGGGGGCCCCGCGCAAAGAACATTCTGCTTTTTTTAAAATTACATTTAAAAAAAAAAACCTGTCTCTGGCTGCTGCCGCGTCCGTCGCAGCAGCGGCAGAATGGCGTGTCCCGCGGGGCCCCTTCTCCTCGTCGAGCCCTCTGCAAGGGCTTTCAGATTCACGAAGGGAGAGTGCTCCCTCGCGTCTCTGTAAAGCCCGCAGGGTCTAATGGGAAATTTCCCATCTGCCCCTTTAGACGCGAGGGGCTGATGGGAAATTTCCCATTAGCCCCTGCGGGCTTTACAGAGACGCGAGGGAGCACTCTCCCTTCGCGAATCTGAAAGCCCTTGCAGAGGGCTCGACGAGGAGAGGGGGCCCCGCGGGACACGCCATTCTGCCGCTGCTGCGACGGACGCGGCAGCGGCAGCAGCTAGAGCCAGGTTTTTGTTTTGTTTTTTTAATTTGCCGGAAGGGAAGGGAAGGGAAGGGGGGGGGGCTGATGGAGGCTGTCTGGAAATGGGGTGATGGGGGGTTAGGACTGGACATGTGCAAGGGGGGGGGGGGGGACTGGAAATGTGCAGGGGGGGGTTAGGACTGGAAATGTGCAAGGGGGGGGGGTTTAGGACTGAAAATGTGCAAGGGGGGGGGATTAAGGAAGGGAAATGTGGAAGGGGGGGGTTAGGACTGAAAATGTGCAAGGGGGGGATAGATGACTAAAAATGTGCAAGGGGGGGGGGAGTTAGGACTGGAAATGTGCAAGGGGGGGGGGTTAGGACTGGAAAAGTGAAAGGGGGGGTTAGGACTGGAAATGGGCTGGAGGGGGGGTTAGGACTGGAAATGGGCTAGGGGGGGTTAAGACTGCTAATGGGCTGGGGCTGATGGAGGCTGACTGGAAATGGGCTGGGGGGGTTAGGACTGGAAATGGGCTGGGGGGGGGTTAAGACTGCTAATGGGCTGGGGCTGATGGAGGCTGACTGGAAATGGGGTGAGGGGGGGTTAGGACTGGAAATGGGCTGGGGGGGGGGTTAGGACTGGAAATGGGCTAGGGGGGGTTATGACTGCAAATGGGCTGGGGCTGATGGAGGCTGACTGGAAATGGGCTGGGGGGGGTTAGGACTGGAAATGGGCTGGGGGGGGTTAAGACTGGTAATGGGCTGGGGGGGTTAAGACTGGTAATGGGCTGGGGGCTGATGGAGGCTGTCTGGAAATGGGGTGATGGGGGGGTTAGGACTGGAAATGGGCTGGGGGGGTTAAGACTGGTAATGGGCTGGGGGTTGATGGAGGCTGACTGGAAATGGGGTGATGGGGGGTTAGGACTGGAAATGGGCTGGGGGGGGTTAAGACTGGTAATGGGCTGTGGGCTGATGGGGGCTGTCTGGAAATAGGGTGATGGGGGTTAGGATTGCTAATGGGCTATGGGGGGGGGTTAGGACTGCTAATGGGCTATGGGGGCGCTAGGACAGGAAAAGGGCTGATGGGGAGGGGTTAGGACTTGAGGTGGGCTGATGTGGTTAGGACTAGTAATGGGCTGTGGGCTGATGGGGGGGGGGGGTTAGGACTGGCAATGGGCTATGGGGGGCTGACTGGAAATGGGCTGATGGGGGGTTAGGACTGGTAATGGATTATAGGGGGGGCTTAAACTGAAAATGGGTTGATGGGGGGCTAGGACTGGTAATGGGTTGGGGGATTGCTATGACTGGAAATGGACTGAGTGGACGGGGAGGCTTGAACTGCAAATAGCTGATGGGGAGGGAGCTTGGAATGGAAATGGGCTGTGAGGGAAGGGAGCTAGAACTGAAAATGGGCTGATGGAGCAGCTAGGATAGGACTGGAAATGGGCTGTTGGGGGGAGCTAAGATTGGAAATGGGCTGTGGTGGGGGCTTGAATTGAAATGGACTCATGGAGGGGCTAGAACTGGAAGTAGGCTCATGGGGGGCTTGGACTGGAATTGGGCTGAGTGGAAGGGAGCTAGGATTTGACATGGGCTGATGGTGGGGCTAGGAAATGACTAGAAATGGGCTGATGGGGGGCTAGGATTGGAAATGAGCTGATGAAGGGACTCAGACTGAAAATGGATGGGGGAGCTAGGACTGGAAATGGGTTGATGGGGGGCTAGGACTGGAAATGGGCTGATGCAGGGACTAGAAGGGAATGGATGCTGGGTGAGACTGGAACTAGAAGGGAGCTGATGTTGGGGGAGGATTAGAATGGGATGGGGCTGGGAGAGTAAAATGGAGAGGGAAAAATATTTTGTGTGGGAGGGATGAAAAATCTACAATTGGCCGGGTATTGGGAGAGTAAGTGGGGATTGAGGATGGAGGGGTAAAATTTGTGTGGATGAAATAAGAATGAGGAAAGAGCAAAAGGATAAAGATTAGTATGTTAAAGCAGATGTAGAGAGAGAGGATGGAAAGAAAACTAGAAGAGAGAAGAAAGGACAAATGGACAGCAGACGATGGAGAGTTAGCAGAAAACATGAAGAAACCAGAAGAAAGTGGCTGGAGCAATTGCAACTGAAAAAAATGCACAAAAGGTAGAAATATATCTCTTTATTTTGAATTTATTAACTGGAATATGAAAGCTCTGGGAAATGTGCATCATTAACGTCTGCGCTTTGTTTGGTACAAGAGGAAATTGATTTATAGTTTTATTTCTACAGTGTTGTTGTACATTCCAAGTTTGGCTTTTGGGGTTCCCAGTTTAATTATTGCCTTCCTGTTTCTAAATTGCGATTCCTTGTTTGGTGATGGTCTATGTTCTGCATGTGTAACTGAGCTGAGGTATTCTGTTTATGTAATTCCTATTTGACATTGCCACTTGTTCTCTTTCCCCAGTATTCTCTGAAATGTACTGGTTTAATATTTGCAGTGTTTCCTTTTGATAGGTAGGGTCTGGTGCTTTGTGAGTCCTGGTAATGCTGTCAGGATACAGCGGGTTTGCTATGGGTTCTAAATGGGCAGCGTTTGTAGTAGTTCCTAATGTGCCTGGCGGTTGGCACTGGATTATAGTAATGTAGAAATCTTTTAGTCTTTCTTTATCCATACACTCATTAAGAGACATGTTTACTAAAAGTTAGTGTATGGTAACATTATGCAAATATTTATGCAAATAAGGCCACTTATGCAAATGAGGCCCCGCACCGAGTCTCCGCACATGGCCCCGCACCCCCCTTGGGCCGCCCCTGGCTCTAACCACTTGGTTACTCCTCCACTCCTCTATTGCTACTGCTTCTTATCATTTATATGACTCAACGGCACTTAAAAACAACAACACCACATGAGATGATATAGTTGCACATGATGCAATTGTAGTTTAGTACAGCCCTGGCTACATTCACCACTCTATATAGATGTATTCAGTGCCACCACGTCTGCGAAGATGCTGCTGAAAATCTGTAAAATATTTTAACACCATGGTTGGCAATTTAAAAAAGCGCCGAGTGCAGCATTTGAATATTAAACTGCCAGATTGCATTTACATGCAAAGTTACTGCGGGACTGGTATGGGGAGCTGCTTCTCTCCTGCTTTGTTGTAGTGAAGTGGTTGACTATGCTTTATTTACATGCATCTATAGACTACAGGACGACAAAACCATCCAGTCCTATGTCTTAAAAAGGAAACTTGCAGTACCCATGGGAAATTCACCGTGTGCAGAATTTTATTCACTCAAAGATGGGTTGTGTTGCAGGGAGATAAAGAGGAAGGGTGCATTGTGTCTGGAGACATACCATACATCAGGAAAGCCACTAATGCATGGCTCCAGAGAGAGACCAGCATGCTTAACAGAAAAGTCTCCATTTTCTAATGAGCATTCAGGATTACCACTAATTATGTATATCAGTGGTTCCTGTGTATGGCAATCATGATACAGCCATGATAGCTAATCCTACCACAGCTCAGCCATTTGAAGGTGAGATTACTGCTTACTCTACAGTCGTCTACTCCACTCCAGTGTTGCATGAGACGCTTCAAGGTGCATATCCCATGGGAGCTTGCCTTTTGAGCATACCAAATATAAATGATTTGTTCAGTGTCACCGAGTGAGTTGAACTAGGTGCTATGAACAGCCTCATAAATAAATATATTCACATGGAGATTAAAGTGGCATCAAGTTTGTGAGAGGGGAGCCAAAGGAAGGGAGGGGCAACAGCAGGAAACTAAGGGGGTCTGTTTACTAAGCGGCGCTTGTGGCTTCTGTACGAAATTGCCACTTAGCAAACAGATCCCTAAGTATGAAAATTCAGGATATCTCCAGACTTGGCCCTTATGTGACAGTATGTGAGGTCTGTAGATCCTGACTGGTTATAAAGTGAAATTACATCTTCCTGTAACCGAATGTGATTCCTAGAATGAAACTGGAACCAGAAATCAATAGAACAGTGGTCACCAGTTAAGACTGTGATGATTTGTAGTAGTGTATCTTATTTCTAGGTCTTAACCAAGAACTCTAGGTTTTCATTCCTACATTTTCATTCCTTTCCAATCACTGGCTTTCACCTCAGAGGTTCACTCTGACGGCAATTGAGAAGAGGAGTTGAAACACAGTGTTAGAAGCAGTTTTCTTTTGTATCAGCACTGTAGTTAATCTTTCACATTTGCTACACAGACTCATTTGTCCTTCCCTCTGTTTTTCTTCTAGGACTTGCTGTTGCTGTAATAAGAAAGGCGATGAAGTGCCGAGACTTCGACTTGTGCAGAAGGTTAATGCCAAGGAAAGGGTCAATCATTGTGTGTCTTATCTCAATGGAGTTAGTTTTATAAAGTCATTTCCACACGTAAGAACATAAGAACATAAGACATGCCATACTGGGTCAGACCGAGGTCCATCAAGCCCAGTATCCTGTTTCCAACAGTGGCCAATCTAGGTCATACGTACCTAGCAATATTCCCAAAAGACACAGGTTCCACAATGCTTGTACTGGGTCAAGCATTGATATCCTGGGTCCCTTTTTAATAGTGGTTTATGGACCTTTCCTCCAGGAACTTGTCCAAACCTTTTTTAAACGCAGCTATACTAACAGCCCTTACTACATCCTCCGGTAACAGATTCCAGAGTTTGATTACACATTGTGTGAAAAAATATTTTCTCTTATTTGTCTTAAATAGTTTACCCTGTAGCTTCATTACATGTCCCCTAGTCTTTCTATATTCTGATAGCGTAAACAATTGATCCACGTTTATCCGTTCCACTCCATTCATTAATTTATAGACCTCTATCATATCTCCCCTCAGCCGTCTCTTTTCCAGGTTAACGAGCCCTAACCTTTTTAGCCTCTCTTCATAGGAGTAGCCTTCCATCCCCTTCACCAATTTGGTGGCTCTTCTCTGTACTTTTTCTAATAACGCTATGTCCTTTTTAAGATACGGTGACCAGAATTGCACACAATATTCAAGGTGCGGTCGTACCATGGAGCGATACAGAGGCATTATAATATCCTTTGTTTTATTCTCCATCCCTTTCCTTATGATACCTAGCATTCTATTTGCTTTCTTGGCCGCCGCTGCACACTGGGCGGAGGGTTTTAACATGTTATCCACGATGACTCCTAAATCCTTTTCCTGGGTGGTGGTTTCTAATGTGGAGCCTTGCATCGTGTAACTATAGTGTGGGTTGTTCTTTCCTAGGTGCATAACTTTGCATTTGTCCACATTAAATTTCATCTGCCATTTGGATGCCCAGTCTTCCAATTTATCCGGATCCTCCTGCAGTTTTCCACAATCCTCTTGGGTTTTAACAACTTTAAACAGTTTTGTGTCATCTGCAAATTTGATAACCTCACTAGTTATTCCCTTTTCCAGGTCATTTATGAATATGTCAAAAAGTAGCGGACCCAGTACAGATCCCTGGGGTACTCTACTATTCACTTTTTTCCATTGGGAATATTGGCCATTTAGCCCTACCCTCTGCTTTCTATCTTTTAACCAGTTCCCGATCCACAATAGTACACTGCCTCCTATCCCATGACTTTTTAGCTTCGCCAAAAGTCTCTGATGGGGGACCTTGTCAAAAGCTTTATGGAAGTCCAGATACACTATATCAACCGACTCACCTTTGTCTACCTGTTTATGCACACCTTCAAAAAAACATATCAGATTAGTAAGACAAGATCTTCCTTGTCTAAAGCCATGTTGGCTGTCTCCCATTAGGCCATGACTATCTACATACTGTGTAATTTTGTTTTTTATGATGGTTTCTACCATTTTCCCTGGTACTGACGTCAGGCTCACAGGTCTGTAATTTCCTGGGTCACCCCTGGAACCCTTTTTAAAAATTGATGTTACGTTGGCGGCCCTCCAATCTTCAGGTATTACAGATGATTTTAATGAAAGTTCACAGATTACCAATAGCAGGTCTGCAATCTCATATTTCAGTTCTTTCAACACTCTGGGATGTATACCATCCGGTCCAGGTGATTTGCTACTATTCAGTTTATCAAATAGTTGTAATATATCTTCCCGGTGTAGTGATATTTCTCTCAATTCCTCTGCAGTATCACCTTTAAATACCACTTCAGTCTTGGGTAACATCCCTACATCTTCCTCAGTAAAGACCGAAGCAAAGAATTCATTCAGTCTCTCCGCTATAGCCTTGTCTCCTCTTACTGCCCCTTTTACCCCTCTATCATCTAATGGTCCAATTGACTCTCTCACAGGCCTTTTGCTACGAATGTACTTGAAAAAGTCTTTATTTCGTGTTTATGCTTCCGTAGCAAGTTTCTTCTCAAATTCCCGCTTTGCCTGCTTTATCAATGCTTTGCATTTAACTTGCCAGTGCTTGTGCTGTTTCCAGTTTTCATCATTTGGCTCTTTTTTCCATTTCCTGAAGGTTGCTTTTTTGGCAGCAACAGCCTCTCTGACCTCACCTTTAAACCATGCTGGCAGTTTTTTTTGGACTTTCTTCCACTCTTCTTAATGCGTGGAATACAGCTGGTCTGGGCTTCGAGGATAGTATTTTTAAATAACACTCAAGCTTGCTGTAAGTCTTTAACCTTTGGAACCGCTCCTTTTAGTTTTTTCCTAACTATATTCCTCATTCTATCATAGTCTCCCTTTTGAAAGTTAAAAGGTAGTACTGTGGATTCCTTTACTATCTGTCCTCCACTAATTAAATCAAACATGATCATACTATGATCACTATTGCCAAGTGGTCCCAACACCCTTATTTCTTGCACCAGATCTGGCGTTCCACTAAGGATTAGGTCCAGTATGGCTTCCCCTCTGGTCGGTTCATGAACCAGCTGCTCCAAGAAGCAGTCATTTATTCCATCTAGAAACTTTATCTCTTTAGCTTGTCCTGCTGTGACACTGACCCAGTCGATACCGGGGTAATTGAAATCACCCATTATTACTACTCTGTTGTGACTTTTGTTAGCTTCCTTGATTTCTTTGAACATTTCATCATCCATTTGTTCATTCTGGCCAGGCGGTAGGTAGTATACTCCCACTGCCATCACCTTCCCCTTCATAAATGGAATTTCAATCCATAGAGATTCTACAGCAAATTTTGTTCCCTGCAATACTTTAATCCTTTCTGACTCAATGTCCTCTCTAACATAGAGCGCAACCCCTCCACCAATTTGATCAGCTCTATCATTACGATATAGTTTGTATCCAGGTATCACAGTGTCCCACTGGTTATCCTCCTTCCACCATGTCTCTGAGAGTGCAATCATATCTAACCTCTCATTTAGTGCTATATATTCTAACTCTCCCATCTTATTGTTTAGACTTCTAGCATTGGCATACAAGCATTTTAGAGACTGTATTTTATTCATATTAATCTGGCTATTGGTAGGCAGGGGTAATTCGGAATCTTTATGCTCTGTCTGCTCCTTACGCAAGGGCATTTGGGCTACTATACTCCCTTTTGGAACCTCACTGCTTTTGGTAGTATCCTTCAAGGATACCTTTGTCCGAACCATGCGCTCCTGGGTGACTGTCGGCTTTCCCCTATTTTCTAGTTTAAAAGCTTCTCTATCTCTTTTTTAAAGGTTAATGCCAGCAGTCTGGTTCCATCCTGATTAAGGTGAAGTCCATCCCTTCGGAAGAGCCCCCCCTTTCCCCAGAATGTTCCCCAGTTCCTAACAAATCCAAAACCCTCATCCTTGCACCATTGTCTCATCCACGCATTGAGACTCCGGAGCTCTGCCTGTCTTTTGGGCCCTGCACGTGGAACAGGAAGCATTTCGGAGAACACTATCCTGGAAGTTCTGGATTTCAACTTCCTACCTAAAAGCTTAAATTTAGCCTCCAGAACTTCCCTACCACATTTTCCTATGTCATTGGTACCAACATGTACCAAGACAGCAGACTCCTCCCCAGCACTATCTACGATCCTATCTAGGCGGTGCGTGAGGTCTGCTACCTTCGCACCAGGCAGGCATGTTACCAGGCGATCCTCACGTCCACCAGCCACCCAGCTATCTACATTCCTGATGATTGAATCACCAACTATAACAGCTGTCCTGACCCTCCCCTCATGGGCACATGGCCCTGGAGAAACGCCCTCGGTGCGAGAGGGTTTTACATCACCTGGAGGACAGGTCCTAGTTACAGGATCACTTCCTGCCACACCAGGGTGATGCTCTCCTGTCACGTGACCTCTCTCCTCCATGGCAACAGGGATGCTGCCAGACTGGGGGTGGGACTTCAGGACTTTATCCCTGTAGGTCACGTCCATGTGCTTCTCTGTCTTTCTTATGTCTTCCAGGTCTGCTACTCTAGCCTCTAGAGAACGGACTTGTTCCCTGAGAGCAAAGAGTTCTTTGCACTTAGTGCATACGTAAGACCTCTCACCAACTGGGAGAAAATCATACATGTGACACTCAATGCAAAAGACCGGAGAACCCCCATCTTGCTGCTGGACTTAGTTTAAAGCTTGTGTTTAGATCTTTTAAATTCTGTATATAATAAGGATTGGTGTAGATGCTTATACCAATAAAAGTGTATCTAATACCCCTAATACACCTTGTGTACCTGAAGCTTAATTAATCTCAGGTCCTCCGTGTATGACTGATTTGGATAACGAGCTGCACCTGAGAGCAGCCCCTTTCCTCTAAGATGTGCAAGTACCTATAAAACTACAATTATCCCAGTGGTGGGTGGGTGCTGGGGAGGGAGGGAGGGAGATAAGTCCTATTAAAGAGGGCAGTTACAAGGTACCCTGTCCTGAACCCTCAGCAGGGGGGTACCACACAAAGCCCAGTTAGTTGAGAGAGGCACGTAGGAGTCCACGTTTATAAAATACCACCTGGCATAAAAGGACGCGCTTTGGCATGACGAGGTGTACTCAGCTGATAGACATAGCCAGGTGCACAGTCCGGGTGGAGTGTGGTCGGAGTTGGCATGTATACTTGTAGATTATAAAATTCCTTAATCTACACGTGTACATGTGTGAAGTCTGTGTGAACGTTTCTACCTGCTCGTGAGTGTGCTAATATTTTATAAAGACAAGTAGGTGTCTAAGCAGGCACTTATCTATGCACTTACCCATGATGCTCTATTATGAAATTACTCTCAATATACTTACAAGACCCTGTTGCTAGAAGCCTACATGTTTCTCAGGTGGTCAGTTTTGCAGTACAAAGAGTTAACAAAGGAAGGAGGTGTAGTAGTAACATTTCACAACTGCATATTGTAATAGCTTCCTTTTTTTTAAATTCTTTATTTTCGTTTTATAACAACAAAGGAAAAGGAAGACATACAGCTAAAAGACAAATACAAAAATGTAATACATACACCAAAGTAAACCCCTACCACCCCCCTCCCCCCTGCTTCTTCTCTAGAAAACTGATCATTCCCGAAGCGGGCGTGTACTTACATTATTATGTTACATATCTAACGGTGACCAGAAACATGATGAGTGCACATTAAACAGGCATGTTGGAGCAATGAGCAGATTGTACATAATCATTAAGCATCTGCCATTTAGACAAGCGAGAGTGAGGTTGGGCATGGGGAATAGCTCTCCGAGGTATCTGTTCATATTTACTATATAAGCAGACAAGGTTCCACCATTCATTGACAGTAAGTCGAGAGCTATCCTTCCAATTCCTCGTGATTAATCAGAATCTGTGCAACAATGACATAATCACCAAGTAGTCTGACTAATACACCCCATATTGAAAAGTATGTACCAAAGTATCTTAGAGAAGAAGCAAAACCCCCAAAGAATATGGCGACCATATGTCTGCGGGAGGAGGCCCTAGAGAGGGAATAGAAAGACATGAAACAAAGAAAAGAAACACCAGAGTCCATAATTAACACTGACTCTGATACTCATCGAGGCTACTGTGGGTAGATGGAGTCGGGTCACAGATATCATCAAAAGTAAGGCAACAAATTGCCCTCGCCAGACTCTTTGCTGGGTTGCGGCAGATCCAATATGGCGGGTGTAACAGATATGAGAAGGCTTGCAGGAATATTCTGGAAGTCAGCGCATCAAGTCGGCTTCTTTGGAATCCAAAAACTCCGCTAGTAGATCAGGGTCCTCAAATGTTCTTGTCTGATTGTGAAGCGTGACTCGGAACTTGGCCGGGTACATCAGGCCATAGCGTGCTTGTAGTTGTTGAAGCCTCGGCCGGAATTCCAGAAAGCGTTTTCGGCGGTCGACCGTGGGTTTAGCCAAGTCGGGATAGAAGGAGATCTTGTGGCTCTCAAACTCCATGTGGCCCTTTGCCCGAGATGCACTTAGAATTTGCTCAACGTGTTGATATCTCAGAAGTCGAAAAATGATAGGCCGCGGGGTCTTCCTGTTGAGCGTTATGCTTGTGGGCACACGATGAGCGCGATCTATCTCCAAATCTTTGGTAAAAGTGGTTTGGAGCAGGGAAGGGAGGATTTTGCATAAAAACTCTTTCATGTCTCCCGATTCCGCTCCCTCCGGTATGCCCACGAGTCGAATGTTGTTGCGGCGCGCTCTATTATTGCCATCTTCCACTTCTTTCTGCAAGGCCCGCACCTGGCGTTCAACTTTGTCGAGTTTGGACAACCGGGCCGCATGGGAATCCAATATGCTCTCCATTTTGTCCTGACGCGAAGAAAGCCCTTCTAGCTTGCTTTGCAGCACACCAAGATCTTCCCGCAGCGCTCGGAGTGCCTCCCCGTTTGACTGCACGAGGTCTTTGACCCCTCTAATCTCTGCGAGGATTTCCTGCTGCATTTCGGGGCCCTCGCGCAAGGCCAGCCCCTTCTGCGGGGACGGAGGTTCAGTTTTGGATCGTTTGCCGTGAGAAGCCGCTGGAGATCCAAATTCCAGGCGCGTGGGTTTGGTCCCCACCATCTCACCAATGTGCCCCGGCAGGATCAGAGTAGAAGTTCCAAGTGTTTACGGTGTTAATTCAGGATTCTGAGTAGGCCTCTCGGGAGCCACAGCGTTATGCGACCATCCCGCTGGACATCAGGCTCCGCCCCCCCATTGTAATAGCTTCCTAACAAATTAGGCTTGTGAAGGCACATTTTTGAATGAACGTAAAACAGGCTGTCCAAGTCTAAACGCCCAATATACAGCAGGAATGGCAGCTGAAAAGGTGGTCACATGTAAGTGCCTTGTAAAATCGGCTTTTCTCCACCCTGAAAGATACACATGTCAGCTACATAAAAGTGAAAATGGAGGACACATGCAAGAGGTATGTGTTAGACATGTGAAGGATATCTCTGTATTTCAGAAATCTGCATGTAACATATATGCTTATCCTCAGACTAGGAGACATAAACGTGCACATGGCCCTATTACAGAACATGACAATAGATCTGTCCTCCAAACATGTCCTGGCCTGCCACTTTGCCAACAAGCATGTGGTGCTGAAGCTTGGAGAAATGCTTTTTTTTTTTACTACTGGCAGGTAACTTTGGAGGAGTGAAAAATGCTGGAGGAGTGAACAGGCATTTCTCTTTTCATTTTACTGTTGTTGAGTTGTAGAAACAAGCACTTTTTAAAATCCTATTCATGCCCTCGAGCAGGTATAGCCTCGGACGTCCCTGATGGTGATTTCAGACATGTAGCATTGGTCTGAAATCATGGGTGCACATATACCTTTATCGACCCACCCTGATCACACCACCAGACATGCGTCAAAATAGTTATCTCCAAGTTATAATGCCCTGTTCAATGTAATTTCAGTTTGTTCAATGTAAACCGCACTGATGCAGAATAGCGCGGTATAGAAGAGAATGTAAATAAATAAATAAACCTGGATGAGATCATGCCAGACAAGTGTATCTGGCATTTTGAAAATGGCTCAGGGGACCTCTTTACGATTTGCTCATCTGAATGCCTGTTTTCGGATGTCCAAATCACAATTAGAGCTTGTAAAAAGACCATCATAGGCTGTAACAACCTCCTAATGGAAGCGGTGAGGGCAAAACAGAATTTTAGTTCTAAAAGGTGTACTAGAAGTACATTGAATTCTTCGTGATGGGAAGGGGAAGCTACTACTGGAGATGAAGTAGATTGGCTTTATTGCAGCACATAGGAAAAATGGCAGAATGGAAGGTTGTGGAGCTCTCTGTCTTCCATCACTTTCTGCTTCTGTGGAAATTGCCGTACATGTGTAAGTAGTGGTAGGATCTGGCTGGTTTGGTGAAAATGGCATCCAGATACTGGCGCTGCACTGGCGGGACTCCCCCCGTCTGCCTGTGGCTTGATGGCATCGGGACCGTGGCATCAGCCCCCGATTCCATCAAACCACTTGCGGGTGGGGGGATTGGGTTGCTGGACCACCAGGGAGCTGTTGCTTGTAGTGACTGTCAGTGACGTGAGCATGCGGCGCCAGCAACGCAAATGCATGCCATTCTGCTGCCCACTCGGCCCTGTCAGTGGCGGGATCCATCCGAACCGGTTCCTGTTCAGATCGAATCCCATCACTGTGTGTAAGTACTAATAAATCTATGTCCATAGCACGTACAACCTTGAAGGGGACATGTTCTGGGAGGGCCTGAAAAGTGGACGTGTGTTTCTTATTTTGCAATGGAAATATACACCTACTCCAAAAAATCTATTTGCACTTCCTCCCAGGCATGCATAAGTATGAACTAACTGTGCATTTGTACCTGGGGTTTGAAGAAATAATTGGGGGGGGAAATTATGCTAACATCTCTGGCATTCTTGCCATATAGACTGACTCCTCAATTAAGAGGTTGGATTAGATATACAGTAATTCTTTTGGAAAGGAAAATTAGGTATGTAGGGAAGCAATTAGTCAAATTTTGGTTCTCTGTGTAAAGAGAACAATTAAATATATTTCCAGGGGCTTTGATTAGTACTATGCTATTAAATCTTTGAGAGGTAATTCTACAAAGGGACACTAAATTGCACACCCCAGATACTTAAGAACACTGTCGTCTGAAGGGATAACACAAACCACTGCATACCATAATAACAGGTGAACAAACAAGCAGGACAATGCAAAAGGAACTGAAAGAGAGGTGTTAGATTTCACATAAAAAGAGGCTAAAGTTTATTGACATGACAGTTGAGGACAAGATTTTATTTATTTATTTTATTTAGACAGATTTGTATACCATCTTACCCTTCAATCAAAGTGGTCAAATCACATCACAATTGGAAGGTTACACTTAACATGAGGGTACTTAACAACATTTACACAGCACAATTGGGATTACATTTAACATTGTACAATGATAAGTTTATTTTCTTTTTTTCCAACAGTTAAAAAAGCTCCGACATCAAAAGTACTGTGTGACCAAAACTGTCACCTCTGTTACCACTTCAGCTTTCATTCAGATGGATAGTCTGATCTAGGGTGAGAGATTGTTTCAGTGTGTAAGATGCCTGCAGGTTGAATCCTTCAGGAAACAAGTGAGGAGCTGAGAAAAGAGATGATGAGACAATGAGAGGTATATTGAGGAAATACTTCTTGAGGCATCTAAGACTTCTATCACAGGAGGAGGTGATACTGCATGACAGCTGGACATAGATCACCAGAGCCTGCAGAACTGACACCTCAACTCCGCCTTCCTTAGAAATGGAGAACTGGAATGCAACCTTGGAAATGGAAGAAGCGACAATATCCCAGGAACAGGATGTACCAGAGGTCAAAAACTCCAAAGCTGTAGGAAGCAAAGGGTAATGGTGGTTGGTGACTCCCTTCTGAGGGAAACAGATGCATCCACCTGTTGGTTTACATGGTGTCCCTGGAGATGTGCTGGTACCAAGACCTGAGATGTTGCATAGAGTTTGTTGTGACTCATGAAGCGTATTGACTATTATCTGAAGCTGTTCATCCATGCCGCTACAAATGATACAGTCCAACAAATAATGAATACCAATAATCCCAAACTGAAACTAAATCTTCTTTTTGTTTTTGTCGGGCATAAACCGCAAGAGTGAGAGGGAAAACCCTTCAGACTCCCACGCAGTACATGCCCCTTTTAATCGTTTTTATTCAAAAACCTCATATAATTTTCATAACCAATTAAAAAAACCACACTTATCTGATCAAACACGACGTGCACGTTTCAAAGCACCAGCTTCTGTCTCAAGTGTCCACAATGAAACAAAGTGTGTCCGTCCTTTCAACTACCGACCAAAAAACGCCATATCGGTGGCTAGTGATGTCAGGGAAATCCATTCAGAAAGAGGCCATTAATAGGAATGCCAAAATACCAAAGAACCAATCATTCACAGGGATCATCCCACATGCCGGGATCCCCTGCGGCTAAAAAGTTTGGAAATTTTTCATGGATATGTCAGAAGTCCAGCCAAACAATATCACAATTCAAACCATCAGGAGAACAAGTACGCAAATTAAAAATCCACCGATGTTCCAACCGACGAAGTTTAGATATTTATTTATTTTATTTATTTTATTTATTTATTTAACATTTCTTATATACCGCCTTTCATGATATCAAGGCGGTTTACATTGAACAAACTGAAATTACATTGAACGGCATTATAACTTGGAGATAACTATTTTACAGGGAACATGGGCTATGGAGGGTTAAGTGGCTTGCCCAAGACCACAAGGAGCACCTGTGGGACTAGAAACCCCAGTCCTTCCAGCCCAAGGTTGCTGTCCTCTAGTGGGATTTGAACCCCCGACCTTCCGGCCTGAAGTACCTTGCCCCAACCACTAGGCCACACCTCCACTAGGCCACGGTCTCCTCCTCGTGGGTCCGCCAGCACATGATCAATCACTGTCCATCTAAACTGTGAGAATTCATGATGAAAATCTAAGCAGTGTTGTACCACCGGAGCTGTCAAAATCTGTTGACGGACGCGTAAAGCATGTTCCCCCAATCGGACCCATATCTTACGAGTAGTGCTCCCCACATACCACTTAGAACAAGGGCATTCCAAAAGATAGATCACATAGCTCAACGAACAGGTAGTCTGCCACCTACGATAAAACATTCGACCAGAAGAATCCGTCCATGAAGGTCCAGAAATCGTAGTTGCGCAATAATTGCACTTAGTACAAGCCACATGAGAGCTAGAGTGGGGTTTTGGTAATAGCGGACGGTCTCGCAAAGTCGCGGACTTGACCAATCGGTCCCGCAAATTTCGGCCCTGTGAATAAGCCACCCGCAAAGGCTTATTCAAACTAGGGCTTAAAGAAAGAACCGACCAGTGCCGCCTCAAGATAGATCTAACCGTCCCCGAATAACTCATATAAGGTAATACTCCTGTTATACAATTCAAAGTCGATGTGGAAGAATCACCAATAGGGTCCAAGTCCAAATACCACTCACGATGGGAGTACAGAGCTCGCCGATAAGTTCGAGAAATAAAAGAAGTCGGGTAGCTCTTACAGGAAAGTCTCTGCCATAAATCATGTGCATGGTGCTTATATTGTGCCGTTGTAGTACACAGAAGTTGTATCCTAAGGAATTGGCCAAAAGGTAAACCCTTGCGAAGGGGTTCAGGATGAAAACTGCCATAATTCAATAGGCTATTCCGTTGCACAGGTTTTCGGTATAAAGCCCGGAAGACTTCCGAACAATATACCAAGCCCTGATCTTGCCACACTTTGACTTTGCCAACGCCATTCTCCAAGGTCTCCCTCAATCAACGCTCAATCCGTTGCAACTTGCCATGAATGCCGCAGCCAGAGTCTTAGTAGGAGCAGCAAGATGCGACCATATAACGCCTATCCTAATACAACTTCATTGGCTCCCCATACAAGGAAGGCTTGCATTCAAATCTTTGTTACTCACTTTCAAATCCATCCATGGCATTACCTCCCCCTCATTAACCGACATCATCCAACCCATTCCTCCCAACAGAATAAGGAGAACCTCATCAACAAATGCGCTAGTAGTACCAAAGGCTTCAACAAAGTACACAACCGCAACATCTAACAGGGCATTCAGTATCTATGCCCCAAAATGTTGGAACGCATTACCACCAGGCATCCGTGCGATTACTGACTTAACACAATTCAGAAAGGCTCTCAAATTCCATTTATTTACTCAGTACTACCAGATTAACCCAACCCCTACATAATTGCCTCTCCCTTACCTCCTCAAGTTAACATATCAACCCTATCGCACACATGTACACCCTAAATTCTCAGACTCGATCTCCTTGTACATATGTAATTAGTTCAGTTTGCATTCCCTGTGTTATCCAAGTTGTAACTCCTGTTCTCTGTAAAGCATAAACATGTTATCCAAGTTGTTACTCCTGTTCTATGTGAAGCCAAGCAGTTTGTTATGGTCATTTTGTTGTATGTAAACCGCGCTGACAATAGTGCGGTATATAAGAAATTGTAATAAATAAAATAAATAAATAGTGAGGACCCCTCCTGATACACCACCATATCCAAAAACTCCACCTTATCCAAAGCAATATGAGCGGTATATTTAATGTGAGTTTTGATCATATTCAACCAAATAATAAACACATTCAAGGACTCCAAATCTGGGAGAGAGTGTCTGTGTGAAAGAGAAGGAGGATATTGTCTGCTTAAAAGTAGGCAGAGATACCAAGTTGCTGGGTTAGTAGTGCAAGGGGGGCTAAGAAAATGTTTAATCGGAGGGGGGCCAGAACTGAGCCCTGGGGAATGCCACAGGTTAGAGGGGTGGGGAGGGGGGGGGATGAGGCAGAACCGCAAACATTGAGAAGGAATGTGAGGACAGGAAAGACTGAAACCAGTGAAGGGTTGTGTCCTGGAGTACACAGTCAGAGAGAGGAGAAAGTAGAAGAGGGTGATCTATCAAATCAAAGTCTGCGGAGAGATCCAAAGAAATTGCAAGAGAAATGTTGCCTTGTTCATGAACAGTGTGTGTTTCGCTTAGCATGGAAAGATAGTGTCTGTGCTATGGCAGTGCAGAAAACAGATTGGCGTGGATGCAAGAAGTGAGTGGAATCCAAGTGTGAAGAGAGTTGAGAGAAGACTAGTTTATCAAGGATCTTGGAAAGGAAGGGAAGATTAGAAAATGGATGCCAGTTAGCCAGAATGTCTGGGGCAGGTGAAGGCTTTTTAGGGATGGGACGAACAAGGACGTGCTTCCATAGATATACCTAAAATACAATATACCTAAAATGCAAGGGTGCCAACAGTGTTGACCACAACTGTAACTGAAAAGGTAAAGAAAAGGAGGCTATCCTTCATAAACTACAAGAGATCACAGAAAGAGGAAGAAAAACAACAATATTTGGAGAAATTAAGAGAAGCTGATAAAATGATCAGGAAATGAGGAAAGCAAAGATGCAAATGAAAGAAAAATGAGTCAATACAATTTAATGTGGGGACAAGACCTTTTTTAGATATGTTAGTGAAAGGAAGAAATGCAAAAGTAGCATTGCGAGACTTGAGTGTAAAGGGAAGGAATATGTAGAGGCTGACAAGCATAAAGCGGAATTGGTCAACAAATATTTCTGTTCCGTCTTCATAGATGAAGGACCAGGAATAAGACCTCAAAAAATCAACACAAATAGGAATGGAAGTAAGGTAGACTTCAAATGTTTTTCAGAAGCTTGTATTCATGAGGAGTTGACGAAGTGATGGGGCTGGAAAGGATACATTATGTTTATTGACTTAATATACCGCTCTACAAATACATATCAGAGCGGTTTACATGGTACAAAAAACAAGGAAATCATATGGTGAAAAGGGGAAAGGAAATTACAATATTAACAGGAAAGCAAACCAAGCAGAACCAATCGACAGGACAAGAGGAGAGAAGAGGGGAAGTGGGAAGAGAAGGGGTGAGGGCTACACAGAGGGATCAGGGAGATCAAAAGCAAGGGCAAAGAGAGATGGGTTTTGAGTTTGTTTTTGAAGGTAGTATGTGTCTGTTCGAGTCGGATGGAGGAGGGGAGAGAGGTCCATAGGGCGGGGCCAAGGAAAAAGAAAGCGGAGGAACGAGTGGACTGAAGGTGAGCATGAGCAGGCGAAGGGAGATGAAGGCAGTTAAGGTGGAAAGACCGTAAGGAATGAGCTGAGGTATGAAAATGGACAAGGTCAGCGAGATACTGAGGGGAGGGGGAGTAGAGGACGCGATGCAGGATTGTCAGAACTTTGAAATGGATACGAGACTTGACAGGAAGCCAATGGAGGTGGATGAGTAAAGGTTGAACATGGTCACGGGGGGAGGAGTGGAAAATAAGATGGGCAGCGGTGTTTTGGATGCGCTGAAGGCGATGAAGTTGAGTGGCGGGGAGACCGGCTAGAACAGAATTACAAAAATCGACACGAGACATGACCAGAGAAAGAAGAAGGGTGGTGAGTGCTTGTGCAGTGAGAAAAGGCCTGATGGTGCGAATCTGTCGGAGGAAATAGAAAGAGGATTTTGATAGTGAGCAATGTGATCACAGAAGGAGAGATGAGAGTCAAAGAAAACTCCCAGATAAAGGAAGGAGGAGACCAATGGAACTGGGGAGCCGGAAAAAGAGGGGGCAATCTGGGGAGAAGTGTCACCGCGAGAGAACCAGATGGCAAGAGTTTTAGTGAGGTTGAGGTGAAGGCAATGCGTAGTGAGCCAGGTGGCGACAGCAGTGAGGCAGGTGTTCAGAGGGGAGAGATCGGCAGAGAGAGGAGAAGTGTGATGGAGAAGAACCAAGTCATCGGCGTAGTAAAATGCGGAGATCCCGTGCTGCTGAACAAGTAAGGCTAGGGGGGTGAGAAAGATGTTAAAAAGGAGGGGGGACAAGACAGAACCCTGGGGAACACCACAGGGGAGAGGAACGGGCTCAGAGGGGGAGGAGGAGGGAGATGAGGGAAGAATGGAGTAGGACCTGGAAGAAAGGAAAGAATGAAACCAGTGGAGGACTGTGCTACAGAGGCCCGCTTCCTGAAGTCGAGCCAGAAGGAGAGAATGATCGACAAGGTCAAAGGCGGCAGAAAGATCAAGAGAGACCGCCACCGACAGGTCACCGTGATCATGAGCTGTGTGAAGTTCATTCAAAAAACCAAGGAGGACCATCTCAACACTATGGCCGGGACGGAGCCCAGACTGACGGGGATGAAGGAAGTGAGTGGAGTCCAGGAAGGCGGATAGCTGGGAGAAAACAGCTTTCTCGAGGATTTTAGAAAGAAAGGGAAGGTTGGAAACAGGACGGTAGTTGGCAGGAGTCATGGGGTCGAGGGAGGGCTTTTTAAGGATGGGACGGACCAGGGCATGCTTCCAGGGCTTGGGAAAGATACCGAGGGAGAGGCTGGTGTTGATGATGGAGAGAACAGGAGGAACGAGGGCTAGTGAGGGAATGAGCAGCCAAGAGGAGGGAATAGGATCAAGTGGGTAGGAGGTTTTTTTGGAGGAGGAGAGTAAAGCAAGTACCTCAGAGGAGGTGAGTGAGTGGAAGGTGTGCCAAGTGTGAGAGAGCTGAGAGGAGGGAGGAGGAGAGCAGGGAGGGGGACTGGAAATGGGAGGAGGACAATGGGGAAGAGATTGACGGAGATCGATTATCTTAGAGCTAAAGTAGGTTGCCAACTGGGAGAGAGTGGGTGAAAGAGGCGAGGGGGAAGACCTAGTACCAGATTGAAGAGAAGTAAGAGGCTGAAGGACTGAATAGAGGTGGCGTGTTTGATTAGGGGCAGAAGAGATGGTGGAAGAGAAATAAGTCTGTTTGGCTTTATGAACCTGGGTTCGGTAATATGCGTGAGTTGATTTAAAGCGTGAAAGGGTGTTGGCACAGGGGGATTTGCGCCATAAGCGTTCAGCACGGCGGAGCTGGGCGCGCAGAAGGTAGAGACCGGGATGGTACCAAGCTTGAGAGGGACGGCGGGTGGGGGGATGTGGACGAAGAGGGGCTATATGATCAAGGGCGGCAGAAAGAGCGGAAGCCCAGGTGGAGGCCTGAGTAGAGGGAGAGAGGAGAGAGAAATCAGGCGGAAGAAGATCAGAGGCAGGGGGGAATTGCTGGGGGGGTCTGGGGGTTTAGACGGCGAGAGCAAGGAAGGGAGGTGAGGGGGTTGCGGGAAGGGGGGGGGGGAATCAGAAAGGGAAGGATGACAAAGGAAAGAGACGCAATAATGGTCAGTCCAGGGTAGGGGGAGGGCCTGAAGAGGCTGTAGTTGGTAAGTGGGGGCTGAGGGAGAAAGAAGCAGGTCAAGGGTGTACCCAGCAGAGTGGGTAGGGAAGGGCACAAGCTGGAGGAGGGACAAGTCATGGAGGAGGGTATTGAAGGATTGAGCTCTGGCGGAGACGGGGGAGTCAAGGTGCAAGTTAAAGTCGCCAGCGACAATCAGACGAGGGAAGGCTAGGGACAGATCGGTGAGGGAAGAGAGCAAGGAATCCCAAAGCTCAGGACATAGAGCTGGTGGGGAGTAGAGGAGACGGAGGTACAGAGGGGAGGCGAAATGGAGACGAAGGAGCAGAGCTTCAGGAAATCAAAGCAGGGGAGAAGAAACAGGGGAGAAGGGAATGGAAGAACGAATGAGGGCAGCCACGCCACCACCGGCATGGCCAACACGAGGGACGGAGATGCCGGAAAAGTCAGGGGGCAGGCACCGGGCTAAGAGTGCATCTTCCCCCTGCCTCAACCAGGTCTCAGTAAGAAGGAGAACATCAAGGGATTCTTGGATGATGAGGTCGGAGATCAGCAGGGATTGAAGGATACATTGAAGGATACATAGGAGCATATGCCATACTGGCTCAGATCAAAGATCCATCAAGCCCAATATGCTGTTTCCAACAGTGGCCAATCCAGGTCAAAGTATCTGATGGGTTCCCAGAGGTAGACAAATTCCATGATGCTTATCCCAGGGGTAAGCAGTGGATGTTCCCAGTCCAGTTTACTAAGCTTCACTGCATGTCTTTCTACTTTTTGAGTAGTAAACAACAGATCTGTGCTTAATCATGCCACTCCACTCATTATTTTATAGACCTCAGCAGTCTTTTTTCCAAGCTAAAGGGGTATCCTTCCATCTCTTTTATCATTTTGGTCACTCTTTGTACCTTTTCTAATTCTGTTATATGCTTTTATAGATATGCCAGAACTGCACACAATATTCATGACACTGTTGCACAACAGAGTGATACAAAGGCAAAACAATATCCTTGGTTTTATACTCCATTCCTTTCCTTATGATTCCTAGCATTCTATTTGTTGTTTTGGGCACTGCTGCACACTGGGCAGAGGGTTTCATGATGACGCCTAGATCCTTTTCCTGGGTGGTGATTCCAAATGTGGAATCTTGCATTCTGCAACAGTAATTTGGATTTTCATTCAATTTCATCTGCTATTTGTTAAACAATAACTATCTATAAGTTTAGTCATTTTGGGCCCGATATTGAGTTAGGACGGCTAGGCATGAATACAGCACCTAGCCATCACCGCCATCCTCTAACCCTGGCTATTCAATGCCGAGGTCATATGCGGCCCCGGCATGGAATATCTGTGGTTGCCGCACATGCTTAGAAGCCTCAGAGACCTTTCTTCGCCAAGTTAGCTTCTATGGGCAAAGGTAGGCCAGCTTTTGCAGCACCTATCTTTTGCCCATAGAAGCTAACTGGGTAGTGGTGCATTGTCACCATTACTTGATTAGCCTCTGTCACTGCCCACGATGCGCTCCGGAACACCCATGACATGCCCCGATGCTAAGCAGTTATCCCAGGGGTAAGCAGTGAGTGTAGGGGAGAAGATCGGGGATACTCAGCAGTACTAAGCATGTTACTGCCGTTGAATATCCCACTGAGTAGCATGTGCACGGTTTACAGCACCTTTCAAATATCGGGCTCTTTGTTCTTTATAAAGGGTTCCATTATTGTGCCTGGCACTGATGTAAAGCTCACTTGTCTGTAGTTTCCTGGATCACTCCTGGAATCCTGTTTAAAAAGCTAGAAAAATGCTTAGGTGCATAGGGAGAGGACTAACCAGCAGGAACAAGGGGGTGACAGTGCCTTTGTATAAGTCTCTAGTGAGGCCTTATTTGGAGTACTGCGTACAATTCTGGAGACCGCACTTTCCAAAGGATGGAATTGGTTCAGAGAACGGTAACTAAAATGGTCACGGAAAGGAAGCTCTGAAGTGAGGGGTCATAGAATGAAGGCAAAGAGAGATAGCCTCAGGTGTAAGCTAATGAAATATTTCTTTATGGAAAGGGTGGTGGATGTGTAGAATAGCCTCAGTAGAGATGGTAAAGGTGAGATGCTTTTTGAATTCAAGAAAGCGCGGAACACGTACAGAGGATCCGTGAGGGAGAGGAAGGGATCGTAGAACGTAACAGTTGGTATGGATTGCCGGATTGGATAGGCTGTATGGTCTTTAGCTGCCATCATTTTCTGTATTTCTACATGTTTACACCGCCTCAAAAATCCAAATGTAAATCTATAGTGCAGTCCTGAGCTGTCAGGATATTCTGTGCTAGGCGGGTTGGAACAGAAATTTCAGAGTAGAAAAAAAGCAGACATATTTTTGGAGGGATTATGCATAGGGGGTTTATTGGCTTTTCCCAAGACATGTAGGATCTCTGAACTACGATTTTGTTTTAACATAAGCTATGATTATTTTTCTTTGCCGAAGCTGATGAATAACTGTCTGCTACACATTTTTTAAAGTCCTGAATTGGGATGAATCATGCCCCTCTGACTCATATCTGGTTTAAATTATATTGATTAGATGATCATACACAGCATAGTGCAAAGAGGTTTATAGTAAAGTTCTATTTTGTAAGAACCCTCCTCCCAAATTAAATCAGGAAATTCTGAATAGTCCAAGCGAGTGAATTCCCCACTGAACCCACAGCAGAAATACGAAAGCATGCTAGATAAAGAACATATCATACGCTGATACTTTTAGGATGTCGCTCTCAGTTTTGTGGTGCAGTTCTAAGTGTTGCCTTCACCTTCAGCATTTGACTGTGCAAAGGACGAGCGCTTTATTAAAAGTGACAATCCTATTAAAGCGACCTATGCGGCCCAGCAAATATTCTCCATAGCTGAAGATGCGTTCACTATTAACGTTTTTTCTCTAGTGTAATACACTGCAAGAAAACTGGATTTTATTTTTCAAAAATACACTATATGCTGTCTACATGCGGAAATTCACTTTAATGAAGCTTCATTGTACTATGCTTGTAATTACTTTTCAGTAAGATAGGCCGCTGTTTTCACCTGTAATATGTAGCCAATTCTGAAGATATCACAGGTGAGATAATTCTCGTACTTTCCTTGTACAGAAGTATACGTTCTTATCTTATTTTATTTTTCAATAAATCCATTCATTCATTTAGAATGGACAAGCATACATATCATTCCCTCGTGGGCCATGTATGGACAGGCATATACATCATTTCTTAGCCACATGGTGACCCTATTTCCTAATAATAAGAGTGTACCTTGTTAGAAACATATTTCACATGAATAACCAAACGTAAAGTTACTGGACCATTCAGTTATCTCAGATTCCTAGTGAATACAAAAGGATGGGTACACAATAGTTATCCATAGCTCTTAGATTTTCCTTTTTTTTTAATGCATGAGACCAGCTCAGATATTCCATGACCTCATTTGCCCTACAGGCTATAATCTTCAAATTCTTTTCTCCTTGAATTTCCAGGCTCTCCATTACCCCCGAAGTCATTACCCTGACAAACCACATTTATATCATTGGAATATTAATGTTTTATTATTTTATTAAAGGATTTCCCAGCAAATAATGCACGCTGACTCCTGTTTCTTGTGTAATGTGACTTTATCGGGGATAAGGGGGCATAGGGAGGTTAAAATGCAGAAAAGCGGGTGGAGGAGGAACAGAAGGCATTTTTAAGTGGGAGTCTTGCTCTGTCATCCGTCATTTGTTGAGATTGAGAAGCGGGAGGTAGTGTGAAACATGGTAGCCTTCCCCTCCCTGTCTCCGGCATTAATCTAAATGCCAGAAAGCAGACCTTGAGGAATGCACAGGCATTATTGAAAGCAGTAGCCTCTAATTCCATATGGCATGAAAATATCCCCCAGGTAGTATTTAACAGATACCCGGAGCTGCTTCACAGCTTGAAAGTTAATGCAGCCAGCTTGGCTGTTTATTCAGTCCAGAATTAGGCCATATTGAGAAGGCGTTAACAGTAGGATGTCAAAACTGACAAGTGCACAGGAAAAGACAAATATACAGAATCTGAATACAAGCAAGGAAAATGTATATGAAAAGAGAAAAATATCATATTACTCTTTTTTGCTAAGTTTGTCCATTCTTTATCACATTTTGCACAGGATAACCACTTCTCTGACGAAGAGGATTCTAGGCCTTGAAAACTCACTCCTCAATAAATTGCTTAGTATAAAAGGTGCCACCCGTCTTTCATTTTTCTACTCCAGGCTAACGTGACTACTCCTCTGAAAATTTCTACCTACATTGGGGTGAGTGTACTGTGTATTTCATAAGTATTTTAGAGCAGAACCAATAAGAAAATTGTACACATAGGAATACAAGAATTCTGTTCCTTTTTCTGAGTGCGCTAGAGTACCCACATCAGTTTCACTGCCTCTTGAAAATACATAGTGATTAGCCACCGGATCTGTCCTCTGATTTTTATTCAGATATTTGCTGATGAGGATTCATTTTCAGTCTTCTTAAGGGAACAATGCTCAAATTATTATTTATATTTCAGATTTGTTTTCCAAAGACAAATTAGCCACAGATAGGGCAGACTAAAAAGATATTTCCATGGATAAAGCAGTGCTTTACAGCCTGTATGTGCATAAGTTAACCAGGTCCGAGCGGAGGGATTCCTGAGGGTGGAGTTGGGGAGGGTTCAGCATTTCTGCAGACAGGGCCTCATTTACTGAGCTGAGCTAAGGTTTTGTAATTGCTGAACGGTAACTGCAAAACCTCAGCAGTAACTATTGGGGATGTTCACAGTATTTTGCCGTGCAGTTGGCACAGAGAAAAAGTCCACCATTGCATGTTAATGCATGGTAAATAACATGCAATTGAATTAACTGCACCTCCAGAGGGGGCTTTAATTGTTTGATTAGATTTATTCTATTTGATATGGGACCTTTAATGAACAGCATGCTCTCCTTTATCTGTCACGTGATAAGTTCTGTGTTAACCATAAGATGCAGTTCCCACCCATTCCCTGCCCCTTCTGCATCAAATGTTCAATGCAGGAATTACTGTGCGCTGTGAAGATGCTGAGCAAACTGCTTAGCATGGCAATTCCCATCTTAAATAGCTAACAAAACTAAGATCCCGATTCAAGTAGGGGCACGTCCGGGCCATCTGGATGGCCCCAAGCAAGATGGGCCCATTTGGACCCAATTCTGGACCGTGGGAACAAAGCATTCCCATGGTAACCAGAATCGGGCCCAAGGACAGCCTGGCATGCCCCTGTCGCCTTTGGGGACATCCTCCCCACAGATGCCCCCAACTCCCGCAGCATCGGCCCCCCTTTTCCCTACCCTCTACCCACAGCTGGCCTGCTGTGGCCTGGATGGGGTGGCGGGGACCCCCCACACCCGGCCCCGACCCCAGCCCCGGGGGGATCCCTGGGCCCATCACCAATTTTGTACTGCTTATTCCACCTGTCAGGCTGGCCCGCCCCCACTCCACCCCCATCCCGCCGGCTCTCCCCATCCTGATGCTCAGGATATACTGGGAGATCCTGAGGGGGAATCGGGCCTGGACGGCTTGCGGGGCTGCTCGTCCCACTGGGATGTGCAGCCCCACAACCCGTGTCCATAATTGGGCCTTTAGTACATAGACCCCATAGTTTATAAAATACATGCATATGCAGGCACTTTATAATCTCAGAAAATTTTGCATATCAAACACCAGCTGGCATGTTTACTAAGCTGCGCTATTTGATAACTTGGCAGATAGAGGGTGCTATTCAGCCACATTAACAAATAGCGCTAGGCAAATGCAGATAGTGCAACAATGTCAGGGTGGGCGGGAAATGGGTGGAGAGTAGGCCTTCTGCAACTTGTGGTTACTGTGGCCATCACCAGTGTGTTGTGACCATGAAAGTTGAAGACAGCGCGGGTGTAGAAAACACTGCCTCATTGGGCTGCGTTATGTGCATCCACGGTGTTGCTGGGCCACACTCTCTGCAATTTCAGTGTGTTATCTGCTGGGGAACTACTATACATGCTCCAACAGATAACTCACAGCCTTTGCAGCTAACCCTCTGTTATTTCCACAAAAACGTCACGTTAGCTGCAAAAGCCTAGCACAGTTTAGTAAACCTGCCCCCAGGTGTAAATATATGAACATAAATTCCCTGGGATAATTTTCAGACTAGAAGAATGAGCACAGGGGAAAACACGAGTGTTCTATTTATGCATCCACATGGCTATAAAGTTACCCACAGTGATGGCAATGATAAAAGGCATTTGCAAGGATGAAACTGTGAAAACTATGGAAACGGGCTCTCTGATTAGTGCCCACCCTCTCTGCACTCATTTCTCAGCAACAGAAATCATTTTTCCACATACTGCAGAGGCATTTCAGGAAGGGGGAAAGGAATGGATAATAGAACATCACCTAGATCTGATCATATAAAACGACACACACGGAGTCCATTAGTTACGTGACTTAAGCAGTTAACACGGAATTAGTGCTAACAGTGCAGTGGCTTGACACTTAGCACAGGCTGTTTCCCACGTTAACTGACAAACATGGAATGGGGCGGAGAAGGGGTAGTGACTGGGCAGGGACTGTCCCCTACACAACATGCGGTTAATGCAGAACATAACATGGATCGGTTAACGCCAGCACCGTTAGTGATGTTAAGTGCAGCCACGCTATCTGCAATGAAGTTACCAGATAGAAATGCATGGTTTCTGCATTAACTGTATGGGATGATAGCTCTCATGTCCCTGACAGCACAGAGGCTTTGCAGTTAGAGTGGTTCATTTTGGTCATTAATGCGTAGTAACTGCGAAATTTTAATGCACTCCAGTAAAAGGGGCCCATTGTTTTTAATGTTATGCTTTGCAAACCATTTTGATATTACCGGCTAATCAAGTAAAATGAAACTTTGAAACTTTATTTCGTTTGGAAAACCTACTCTCAAGAAAAGCAACTGCAAATCTCTGTGTGTAATTTTTGGTGTTCTGCTTTGATTTTTGTTACAGACTCCGCAGGCGAAACTATCCATTCAGTTTGAACCAATTCATCCAGTTCTGATTACTTACCCCAGTGTTGCTATTCACAGGGAATAGTTATTTTTTATTTAGGGGCCCTTTTGCTGAAGTGCGGTTAGCAGTTACCATGTGAATTCGCTTCGGGTAACTGTGAGCGCATGGCGCAATAACCACCATGGTTCTGCCATGGTTGTGCATATTAATTCATGTGGTAACGGCATATCCTCGAAAGAGGCAGGAGATGTTGAGGGTAAAGGCCAAGGCAGAGAGGCTCGCATCCTGGAGACAAATGCATGGCTGCGTGGATGGTGTCATCGAGAGCGTTTTGGTTTCCTAGACCATGGGATGCTTTTCCAAGGGTTGCAAAGCAGAGATGGCATCCATCTGTCCAAGAGAGGTCAGCGCATCTTTGGTAGTAGACTGGCTAATCTACTGAAGAGGGCTTTAAACTAGATTCCTTGGGGATGGGTGAAGAAAGCTCCCAGGTAAGTGAAAGCCCCCAGGTAGGTGATACATTAAATACCTTTATGGAAATGGGTAACAGGGGTAACATATGGAAAGCAGTGTGTATTAATGCCCGTAGCATGGGAAATAAGATCCCTGAGGTTGAAGCTTTGGTGGGAGTGGCTGACTTGGATTTAGTGGCAGTTACAGAAACATGGTTCACAGAAAACAATGACTGGGATGTAACTATACCTGGCTATACTTTATTCAGGAAGGACAGGGTAGGAAGAAGAGGAGGAGGAGTGGCACTATATGTAAAAACTACTATTAAAGCTTTGGAATTACAGAGCTTAAAAGGGAGAGAGGAGGCATTGTGGGTTAAACTAGAAAGAGGGAAAGAGAAATCTATTTGCATTGGAGTGATATACAGACCTCCCTCACAAGAGGAAGAGGTGGACAGAGAGTTAATTGAAGACATACGCAGCATTGCTAAGAAAGGGGAAGTGCTACTGATAGGAGATTTCAATATGCCAGATGTTGATTGGCACATTCCTGCTGCAGTATCATCTAGAAGTAAGGAGATCCTGGATTCTCTACAGGGAGAACTATTCAGGCAATTGGTAACAGACCCCACACGTGAAGGGGCCATACTGGACTTGGTGCTTACCAATGGTGAAAGTGTTTCTGATGTTGTAGTGGGAGATCATTTTGCTTCCAGTGATCACCAGATGGTGTGGTTCAGTATTAGGACTAGGGCTGTAAGAATCCATTCCAAGGTGAGGATCTTAGACTTTAGGAAGACTAACTTTGCGAAGATGGGCCAATACCTCAGGGAGTCGTTAGTGGGATGGGAACAGCTGGGGATGTAGAAAAACAGTGGGCAAAACTGAAAGGGGGTATTTTAAGGGCAACCAACCTTTTTGTTAAAATGGTAAATAAAGGCAAAAGGAACAGGAGACCGCTATGGTTTTCAAAGGAAGTAGCTGAAAAAGTGAAGAAAAAGAGGGAGGCCTTCATGAAATACAAGAGATCACAGAGAGCAGAAGACAAGCATCTGTATTTGGAAAAACTTAGAGAAGCTAGCAAAGTAGTCAAGAAGGCAAAGATTCAAAAGGAGGAGGAAATAGCCAATGCAATAAAATGGGGGGATAAGACATTTTTCAGATATATTAGTGAGAAGAGGAAGAGCAAAAGTGGTATTGTCAGACTCAAGGGTGCAGGGGGGGAATATGTAGAAGCTGATAAGGATAAAGCGGAATTGCTTAACAAATATTTTTGTTCTGTGTTCACAGATGAAGAACCAGGAGCAGGACCTCAGAAAACACCCACAAATAAGAACAGAAGCGAGGGACGTCTTGAACTATTTTCAGAAGACTGTGTTCGTGAGAAACTAGCTCAACTTAAAGTAGACAAAGCGATGGGACCGGATGGGATACACCCTAGAATACTGAGGGAACTTGGGGACGTTCTAGCAGCTCCACTGACTGACCTTTTCAATGCCTCGTTGGAGTCAGGAGTGGTGCCAAAGGACTGGAGAGAGGCTCATGTGGTGCCTTTACACAAAAGCGGAAGTAAGGATGTGGTTGAAAACTACAGGCCGGTTAGTTTAACTTCGGTGGTGAGTAAATTATTGGAAACGCTGCTGAAAGAGAAAATAGTGAGGTTTCTGGAGTCCAGCGGATTACAGGATCCGAGGCAGCATGGATTCACCAGAGGCAGGTCTTGTCAGACAAATCTGATTGATTTTTTTGACTGGGTGACCAGGGAGTTGGACCGAGGGAGAGCTCTAGATGTGGTGTATTTAGATTTCCGTAAAGCCTTTGACACTGTTCCTCACAGGCGACTTATAAACAAACTGAGCACCCTAGGGATGGACACTAAAGTTACTGCTTGGGTTAGAAATTGGTTGGGTGGGAGGCGACAAAGAGTACAAGTAAATGGAGCTCACTCTGAGGAGAAGGATGTTACCAGTGGTGTGCCCCAGGGATCTGTCCTTGGTCCAATTCTTTTTAACATCTTTGTTAGTGATATAGCGGAAGGGCAGTCGGGTAAGGTTTGCCTCTTTGCGGATGATACCAAAATCTGCAATAGAGTAGACACCCAGGAAGGGGTAGATAACATGAGGAGGGATCTAGCTAAGCTTGAAGAATGGTCTAGAATTTGGCAGCTGGGATTTAATGTTAAAAAATGTAAGGTCATGCATTTGGGCTGCATCAATCCAAGGGAGCAATACAGTATAGGAGGTGAAGTACTTTTGTCCACTAAAGAAGAGCGGGACCTAGGCATGGTTGTGTCTGATGATCTTAAAGTAGCTAAACAGGTGGAAAAGGCGACAGCAAAAGCTAGAAGGATGCTGGGGTGCATACGGAGAGGAATGGCTAGCAGAAAAAAGGAGGTGATAATGCCTCTGTATAAGTCTTTGGTGCGACCTCATTTGGAGTATGGTGTGCAATTCTGGAGACCGCACCTTCAAAAGGATGTGAACAGGATGGAGTCGGTGCAGAGGGTTGCTACCAAAATGATTAATGGGCTTCATTATAAAGCATATGAGGACAGACTTAAGGATCTTAATATGTACACCTTAGAGGAAAGGCGGGATAGAGGTGATATGATTGAGATGTTTAAATACCTCCGTGGCATAAATGTTCAGGGAGAGAGCCTCTTTCAATTGAAAGCAAGTTCTGCTACGAGGGGACATGGGATGAGGGTGAAGGGAGATAGATTCAGGAGTGATATGCGGAAATATTTCTTTACGGAAAGAGTAGTGGATCCGTGGAATAGTCTCCCAGTGGAGGTGGTAGAGATGAGGACAGTAACTGAATTCAAGAAAGCATGGGACCAACACAGAGGATCTCTAAAGGCAAAAAGTGGACTGTTGTAGTTGTTATGGAAGGACAGACTAGATAGGCCATGTGGTCTTTTTCTGTCGTCATATTTCTATGTTTCTATGTTTCTATGAGATGGGTAGATTATGGGTAGGGAATAGATATGGGTTGTGTCTTATAGTTAGTACATGGTAACGTACGGATCTTGTCCCCTTTACTGCGTGTTAGGTGCAGTGAAAGCACAGATGCCCTTCTCACCGTCTCTCCACTGACAGCGCAGAGAAAGCGTCATTTTAGAAAGGGCGTCCAAGTGCAATCTGGCTTGCCCAGGGCAAAATGTACAGAAAAATGCCAGAGATGTTTATGTCTCAGCCCGATTTTAGAAGCATAAACACCTCCAATGTGGATGCCCATGTTGGCGTCCATATAGAGTTCCCCACTATGAAACTGTGGGGTGGGGACATCCATCTTAAGCAAGGCTATATATGGGGACATCCAGTGGCATGGCAAAATGAGAACAAGAGCCCCCATTCCCTACCAATGTTCATTGCTGAATTGTAAAATCAAGGGGATGTGAGTGTCCCTCCTTCTCTACACCTCCAGATGTTTGCCTGACAAAACAAGCACCTTTCAAATGCTTATTTGTGTCAGGAGAAGGCATCACATTTGATGTGGATCAGCATGTCCAGGATATTTCCGAACCTGGGCAAGGGTGCCCACATTCTTGGGCATGCCCCAGCCACGCTCACATCATGCCCCCTTTCCAACTTGGATGTCCTCCTGCTGGGGACGTCCACAGACTCAGCTTCTATAATGGCTCCAGGGATGTCTCTGTGCTTTGGACACCCCTGTGCCCATTTTCAGACATCCAAAGCATGAATCGAGCTTCTAAAATAACTCCTTAAAGGTTTTATCCGCAGGGTTTTGCATAGGAAGATGGTAGGTAAACCCCCAACAGTTACTGCACAGGCTTTAAAGACAGCATGATGTAATTTGAGAACTTACCAGTGTTAAGTGCAAAACCTTACTGCGCTTTAGCAAAAGGGTTCATTAGTTAAAGGAAAGTTTCAAGGAAAAAGCACAAATTATTTTGTAACTTCATGAAGGGTATGTTTGGACCACCGGTATTTTTGGTCGTACAGCATTTAGATTTCTGTAATGATGAAAATTTCCCAGTTTTAGTCAAAATCTTGTTCCTTGGCTAGTATTTTTCAAGTCTCTTAAGTATGTGTTGTGCATGTTGTTGTCGAAAGTGCTCTTAAATGGTTATTAAAGAATGAACTTGAAAACTGGCTTCCATTGTTCTGAATTTTAAAACTTAATAGTCAGTAACAAACATATTTTTTTAATAACAAGCACCATTTTCAACTTGGTGAGCCTTTAATTATTGAATGCATCCATTTGGAAATGTTAGACTGGCAACATGCCTTGCATCCTTAGAGCTCACAGTAGGGGTTTAGAAATACGTGCTCTTAAGAGTTAAATGTTAGAGAATGCACATCTATTTGCTAGCCATCTCATTCTGCTTTCCTTTTGACCTATTCCCTCAGAAGATTAGTGCTCCCAACCATCCCCACCCATATATTTTCCTACCTATCTCCCTCCCTACCCCTGCAGCACACTAAAAGGTTACATTTTTTAAACTGATGCATTCAAGATCCTGGAACACAAGACACAAATCCTTCAATTTGTTAGCAGTCTTTGTGAGCGTATTTCTCCCACACTGTTTTGCACAGGGATCCCAGATAAGTAGAGATATTCCTACAATTGCATTATTTTTTTGAGTGCACATAATTAATGAGTAATTAAAAGTCAGTTAATAACATATCATCCAATAAAGTAATAACAGCAAGTTGAAGAATTACATGACCCACAAACCTTAAAAAACTGTATTTTTGCACATTTATCTTTGAAAAGCAGAACATCTTGGTGGCTTTAATTTTTTTGTGTCTCAAAAGCATTTATTGATAGAATTGAAATGAGGGATTAAATAGGGAGACCTGAATATACATTTCTAGCCAAAGAATGATCAAATACCAGTCATAATCACAGAAACCAGATAAAGGTAGCTGATGGCAAAATAGTGGAAGAATGCATTAAAAAAAATTAGTTGGGACAATTCACACAAGTCTTAATGTCTGTGCTACAGAGCACCCATTAATGGTTTAGTGAGTGAACGATAAACTGTAATGTTTAGAAGCATACTAATGAGTGTAATAAGCTGCAAACGAATGCATAATGAGCTCATGTTAATTACCAACCTATTCACTTAAACTGTGCACTAATTAGCAACTCCACACTAATGCCTAAAATGTATCGCTCGTGCTAGACCACACGTTAAGCACTGATTGGCCACACTATAAAAAACACCTGCTGTCTGGAGGCAGCTTGCTGGGGAAAGTGGTGGGGTTTTGTTTGCTGAAGCAGAGGGGAGGAGCTGAGAAAAATAGGAGGGGGAGCAAGAAAGTGGTCATGTTCCCAGATTTTCGGACTCAAAGATAAACTGCTGCTGGCAACAATGAATGTGCACAGGAGAACAAATTAGTTTGCTTTTGGATTTTTGGCCCTTTTCCCCGATTTCACACATTTATGTTAAGAAAATATTTTAATGCACATTAGAATGTTTTATTAAATTGCGCTATACAGTTAGTATGGGTTTTGTCACACGCTAACTATATGCTGTGGCTTGTGCTGCTAGCATATGGCTGTGACACGTAGCGCATGCTAACAACATCCCACATGTTGGAGTGGGAAATGGGTGGGTTAAGGGAGTAGAGTGGGCTCAGTAAGTACAATTCAGTCAGTGTGCATGTATACGCCATTGGGGTCATTCAGAGCCGCGAATATTCGGCCCCCTCTGCTTCTCCGGCTAACCTCCCCATATGAACAAGGTGTTTGTATGGGGAGGCTAGATAGGGGCAGGAAAGGGGCGGTATGGAGGCAGAGTTAGGGTAGGCAGTGGCAGTCCGCGGCCCTGGACGTACAGGGCTGATTCTGATGTCGGCCCTGTACATCTGGGGCTGACAGTCTGAAGGGGAACTTATTCCTCTGAAGTGGAATAAGTTCCCCTAGATGGCAGGGGACAGCTGGCCCGGGCAGCGGAAGGGGTTGGAGGGGTGCAGGTGATTCCCTGCAGCACGACCCTGGGCTTGGGAGGCCAGATTGGGGGTCGGGCTTCAGGGAAATGAAGAACCAGATGCCATGGCACCACAGTTCCATTCAGGAGCCTTGACTGAGTTAGCCGGGTAGAGGCCTGTACGTTCAGGCCGGCCGGAATCAGGTCCCGGCCTGCATGTACAGGCCTAGTCGTGATTCTGATCCCGCGGGGCTAGATGTGCCCCGTGGGTTCAGAATCGCATCTGCCCTTGTGTGTCCAATTCCATTCGGGCGCACAGGGGCATGGACATCCTGATCGGAATGGGGCCCCATGTGTTTACAGCGTGTCTTACAAACAGCATAGGTGGAATTACCTCCAGCTCTGTAGGTGAAGTTAACTCACCCATGGTATTGGTGACTTGTGTTATTGAATGGTGTCGCATGCTTCCTACAAGGAAAATGCTGTCCAAAGGTGCACTACATAAATCCCTGGTGGAGTGATGGCGACAGTTGTAATTCTCTTCTGAGACAGAGGATGGAAGAATGCAGTTAGCATTAAGAGCAGTAGTTGGTATTAGGCAGCCATTATGACCTACAAGCACAGAAACACAGTTGCACACCATAAAATGCTAGATACTAAAAAGGCATTTGATAATATCACTAAAATGTTCACTGGATTCAGCAGTTTCTTAGTAGTCGTTATTCCATGGTTTCTGAGCATACATTTATTAACAAGGTAGACCCTGTCTTAATAAGCAGACATTATGGCAGGTGTTAAGAAACGTGACTATTCCATCCATCAGCGGCAAATGATGAACACAACCTACCTGGAAGTTCAGATATTAATCATGCTTATGTTATGGAACCAGTAAGTGGTTTCTTGGTACCTTGAAGGAACCAAACCAACAAAAATGTAATCAATAACTCTTGAGAAAAGGCACTATCCTGCTGAATCTTCTCTGAGCTTTCCGCCTTAATACTGTGCAAGGATACTGAGTGCAGTGAGGCACATAAGACAACTTGATCTCTGGCGGACACATCATGAGACAGAGGACTGACTGACACCGGTTGCATCTTCTGTCATCCTAGAAGGAGCCACCTGTCTGTAAACACTCTCACTTTGACAGAAAATCTGTGAAGGTGGTGAATACAGAAGCACAGATATCCATGTAACCTATCTCAGAACCTGGAAATGAGAGCTCTAGCCAGTCAGAGTCAATTCAGGCACAATATCTGCCAACCTTTCTAAATCTGCCTTGAGATGAAATATTCTGCTGCAGAAAGTTCAGTGTCTCCTGAATGTTCATAAAAGAACCTTATTCCAAATTCATTCTGGAATTTAAAGTCCTACTCTCTTTGCTGGGAATACAAATTCTAGAATATCTGGGGATAAAAATTACAAAAAAAACCCAGTAAGAGGCAACGATATCTACAGTAGGGTTTTTTTTAGGGTATTGGCTCAGACTCTCCTATACTGGTGTAAAGACATCTTCGGTTCCATAATTCATGAATGTATGATTACTAGAGGACCTTGCATGTCCAAAACATAGGAAAGCAGAGCTTATCAACCATTATACCTGCCCTTTAGCAGTCTGAAAGGAGATTGACGTCAAAATTTGATGTATACTCATCCTGTGTGGTATTCTATCAGAGTACACTGGAGTGCTTGTGTACATAGAAAACACCTCTAGTTGGAAGGAGTTTAGGGGTGTCTCATAGCCTGAACACATCAGAATCAATTGGCTTGGTCATTGAGAGACCTAGGGTTGGGCATAAAATGAAATCTAGTTTAGCTAATGATGGTAAAATAAATTAGCCCTACATCTTTAAGCATTTTGTTTTTCATCAAAGTACACATTGGAAACTATACTGAAAGTCACTTTTCATTATGCTCAGGCCACTCTACACTGCCTTTCTTCCCTTTCGTTGTGTAAATATTATCTTAATGCTTTTCGCAGAAGTAGGCATTTAAAACTAGCTTGGTTTTATCAGCTTATACTGGGTGTGGTGCTCTTTGTTTTGTTGGTTGACCGAGTAATGAGTTATTTACTGACTGTGAATGGCTAATTCATCCTTGACCTCATGTCACATTTCTTGTCTGGTTAACAAGGGACATCTGTCTGTACAGCAGAGCCTGTATGTGTGGTGGTTCCACATTAGGTCAGTTTGCATCCTTCTATTAGAATTCAGATTTGCTATTTGTCTGTATTAGTATTTCTAAATCATAATCAGGTGAAGGCATATTTTAGAAAGGCCGTGTAGGTGAATATAAGGATGTCAAAGTCAGAACTTCAACAACACCCCTCCTCGGGGACTCCATTCTTCTGATAGACCCCTTCTATCTGTGCCCTTCTCTGCCACTGCCAATTCCGGACTTCGTTCATTCCATTTTGCTGCTCCATATGCTTGGAACAAATGACCTGAGTTAGTACGCCAGGCTCCTTCTCTGCCCTATTCAAATCCAGGCTACAAACCCACCTCTTTGAGACTGGTCTCCTTATTCTCCTGCTTATCACCTGTCCCTTTGATTACCCTAGTCCCCAGTTGTTGTGTGCTCTGTCTTGCTTAGACTGTAAACTCTGATGAGCAGGGACTGTCTCTTACTTGCACATATACAGTGCTGCATACGCATTGTAGTGCTATATAAATTATTAATAGTGGCAGCAGAGAAGGTGGGTACGTGCGTTTTGTAAAACAGAACTGTCTCCACCCTGAAAGATAGATATGTTTGCCATCTAATAGGAAAATGGGGACTTTTTGATCAATTGGTTGAGCACATGCAGGGTTATGACCCATTTTATAAACTTGCACATGTCAGATAGGGAGGGCAGAATGCACTCATGTATATCTTCCCCTTTACACATCCCAGGCTACCGTTTTGGAAACAGAGACATGCAGCAGCGTGGGAGCCACATGACTTAATGCCATGTTGTTTGGATGGAACCAAAAATATCTAGGGAGTGAGGGGCATGTCCCTCTTCACCTAACACTTGTCAGCATTTTTCAGAGACCTATTTGTGCCCTGAAGCAAGTATAGTCATAGATGTTAGTGAAGACAAATTGAGATGTGCAGCACTGGTCTGAAATTGCATTTACATATTTATATTTTTTGAAGGACCTCAGGCATGCCCCTCCCCCCCGACACGTATATTTGTAGCATTATGAAGTGGCTCAGGGGATGCCCATGTGATACTGAAATCTGAATGGGCATTTTCAGACATTGAAATCATGTACTATCGACTGCCTGGCCAGACTGAACAAATGGATGATGAAATGCTTAAAGAAATCAAGGAAGATAACAAAGGTTACAGCACAGTAATAATAGTGGGTGATTTCAATTACCCCGGTATAAACAGGGTCAGTGTCAAGGCAGGACATGCTAGGGAGATAAAGTTCCTAGATGAAATAAATGACTGCTTCTTGGAGCAGCTGGTTCATGAACCGACAAGAGGGGAAGCCATATTGGACCTAGTCCTTAGTGGAACACCAGATCTTGTGCAAGAGATAAGGGTGTTGGGGCCACTTGGCAATAGTGATCATAGCATGATCGTGTTTCATTTAATTAGTGGAGGAGGGATGCTAAGGAAATCCACAGTACTACCTTTTAACTTTCGAAAGGGAGACTATAATAAAATGAGGAAAATAGTTAAGAAAAAACTAAAAGGAGCAGTTGCAAAGGTTAAAGACTTACATCAAGCTTGGGTGTTGTTGAAAAATACTATCTTGGAAGCCCAAGCCAGCTTTATTCCACGCTTTAAGAAAAGTGGAAAGAAGTCCAAAAAACAGCCAGCATGATTTAAAGGTGAGGTCTGAGAGGCTTTTGTTGCCAAAAAAGCATGTTTCAGGAAATGGAAAAAAGCCAAATGACGAAAACTGGAAACAGCACAAGCACTGGCAAGTTAAATGCAAGGCATTGATAAGGCAGGCAAAGGAAGAATTTGAGAAGAAGCTTGCTGCAGAAGCAAAAACGTGTAATAAAAACTTTTTCAAGTACATTCGTAGCAAAAAATCTGTGAGAGAGTCAGTTGGTCCATTAGATGACAGAGGGGTTAAAGGGGCACTAAGAGGTGACAAGGCGATAGCGGAGAGACTGAATAAATTCTTTGCTTTGGTCTTTACTGAGGAAGATGTAGGGATGTTACCCATGTCTGAAGTGGTATTTAAAGGTGCGGAAGAATTGAAGGAAATATCGATACATCGGGAAGATGTATTATAACTATTTGATAAACTGAAGAGTAGCAAATCACCTGGTCTGGATGATATAGATCCAAGGGTGTTGAAAGAACTGAAATATGAGATTGCAGACCTGCTATTAGTAATCTGTGAATTTTCATTAAAATCAGCTGTAATACCTAAAGATTGGAGGATCGCCAATGTAACGCCAATTTTTAAAAAGGGTTCCAGGGGTGATCCAGGAAACTACAGACCGGTGAGCCTGATGTTAGTACCGGGAAAAATGGTAGAAGCCATCATAAAGAACAAAATTTCTGAATATGTAGATAGTCATGGCTTAATGGGAGACAGCCAACATGGCTTTAGACAAGGAAGATCTTGTCTTACTAATCTGTTATGTTTTTTTGAAGGTGTGAATAAACAGGTGGAGAAAGGTGAGTCGGTTGAGTGTATTTGGATTTTCAGAAAGCCTTTGACAAGGTCCCTCATCAGAGACTTTTGGCAAAACTAAAGAGTCATGGGATAGGAGGCAGTGTACTATTGTGGATCAGGAACTAGTTAAAAGATAGAAAGCAGAGGGTAGGGCTAAATGGCCAATTTTCCAAATGGAGAAAGGTGAATAGTGGTGTACCCCAGGGATCTATGCTGAGTCCGCTGCTTTTTGACATATTCATAAATGACCTAGAAAAGGGAATAACAAGTGCGGTTATCAAATCTGCAGATGACACAAAACTATTTAAAGTTGTTAAAACCCATTAGGATTGTGGAAAATTGCAAGAGGATCTTTATTTATTTATTTATTTACAATTGCTTATATACCGCACTATTCGGCATCAGCGCGGTTTACATGGAACAGAAAAATCTGACAGGATACATATGCCTGAGTTTACAATTAACAGGACCGCAAAACTTGGATAACAGAGGGTAAGTTTGCAATTAAACAGGAAAGCAAAACTTGGATAACCAAGGGTAAATTATTTACATACTAGAGTCACAGAATAAATGTAACATGTGATTCAATGGTCAAGGACACCTTGATAAGTGTGTTCTCCTGGCTGACTAGGTGTGTTGGTGTAGCTACAAATATTTTAGTGGGAATGTGATTCAGTGTCCTCTGGGAAGTATTTGAGGAAAAGGTAGTGTTTGAGGGCCTTTCTAACTGGGTTAAGTTAGTGATTGCTCTAATGTTTGTTGGTAAGGCATTCCAGAGTCTTGGGGCACAGAGTCTGAAGGCCCTATTTGCTGTTGTCGCGGTGCATCTTGTTAATTCTCTCGGAATCGTTAGCGTATTTATCGCTGTGGATCTTCTTGATCTATTAGGGGCTATGGTTTGGATGAGGTCGGTTAGTGAGGAGGAGGAGAGACTATTGACCGCTTTGAATGTAAGTAACACTGTCTTGAAGACGATCCTGGCCTGTATAGGAAGCCAGGGTAAATGTTTCAGAAGGGGCGTTACATGGTCTCTCCTAGATGCACCATGAAGAACCCTCGCTGCACTATTCATTGTGAGCTATAGAGGGTTCAAGGTGGATTATAAGAACATAAGAACATAAAATATGCCATACTGGGTCAGACCAAGGTCCATCAAGCCCAGTATTCTGTTTCCAACAGTGGCCAATCTAGGTCATATGTACCTAGCAGTTTCCCCAAGAGACACAAGTTCCACAATGCTTGTACTGGGTCAAGCATTGATATCTTCGGTCACTGGGGGAGTCCTTGTAATATGGCATTGGCATAATCAAAATGAGGTATGATCAGAGCCTGGTAAATTGTACGGAAATCCCCTGGTTCAAGCAAGGGGCGTAGGTGTCTGAGTGAACAGATCTTGTAATAGATAAATTGGAAGACTGAGCAGATGGTAGATGAAATTTAATGTGGACAAGTTCAAAGTTATGCACCTAAGGAAGAACAACCCAAACTATGGTTACACGATGCAAGGTTCCACATTAGGAACCACCACCCAGGAAAAAGATTTAGGCATCATTGTGGATAACATTGCAGAACCTTGTGTCTTTTGGGGAAACTGCTAGGTACATATGACCTAGATTGGCCACTGTTGGAAACAGAATACTGGGCTTAATGGACCTTGGTCTGACCCAGTATGGCATATCTTATGTTCTTATGTTCTTATGTAACATGTTAAAACCCTTGGCCCAGTGTGCAGCGGCGGCCAAGAGAGCAAATAGAATGCTAGGTATCATAAGGAAAGGAATGGAAAATAAAACAAAGGATATTATAATGCCTCTGTATCGTACCATGGTGCGACCGCACCTTGAATATTGTGTGCAATTCTGGTCGCCGTATCTTAAAAAGGATATAGCGTTATTAGAAAAGGTTCAGAGAAGAGCCACCAAAATGGTAAAGGGGATGGAAGGATACCCCTATCAAGAAAGGCTAAAAAGGTTAGGGCTTTTTAACCTGAAAAAGAGACGGTTGAGATATGATAGAAGTCTATAAATTAATGAACAGAGTGGAACGGGTAAACGTAGATTGATTGTTTACATTATCAGAATATAGAAAGACTTGGGGACATGCAATGAAGCTACAGGGTAAACTATTTAAGACAAATAAGAGAAAATATTTTTTCACTCAACGTGTAATCAAACTATGGAATTTGTTACCAGAGGATGTAGTAAAGGCTGTTAGTGTAGCTGGGTTTTAAAAAGATTTGGAGAAGTTCCTGGAGGAAAGGTCCATAAACCATTATTAAAAAGGGACCCAGGATATCAATACTTGACCCAATACAAGCATTGTGGAACCTGTGTCTTTTGGGGAAACTGCTAGGTACGTATGACCTAGATTGGCCACTGTTGGAAACAGGACACTGAGCTTGATGGACCTTGGGCTGACCCAATATTGCATATCTTATGTTCTTAAAATGACTCCTTTCTAGTAGAAACCAACTGCTTAATGCAGTGGTTCCCAAACCCATCCTAGGGGACTCTGAAGCCAGTTGGGTTTTCAGAATATCTACAGTGAAGATGCTTCAGATAAATTTACATGCAATGGAGCCAGTGTATGCAATTACATCTTATGAATATTCATTGTGGATATTCTAAAACTCTGACTGGCTGGGGGTCCTCCAGGAGAGGATTTTGAATCACTGGCTTAGTGTATGCATTGGGTGGCCATCTAACTTCCGATCCAAGGGGACAAGCTAAGCTGGTCCTTGTCTTACTTCCTTGCATGCAGGGAGAAGTAGTCCTTAGCAGAGATAACTCGACTGGTAAATCAGAACTGTATTTCCATAAGTGCAAAGGGGTAAAATCAGAACTGACTCAACTTGTTCCTATGGACAAAGGAACTATATGGTCAACTGATCAATACACTGAAGATTAATTTCAAGAGGAAACTTTTCTAATTCTGTATGTAAAGAAAAGTATAGAGCATCTTGTTAGATGAATTAGCATATATGTGAGGCATACGTAAGGCCTTCTTGGTGCCTTCCTTTACTTTTTTTCCAGAGGGCTGTTCAAATGAAGGGGAAGATGTTCTTCTTACCTTTGGGCTTATATAAGACAGGGAGCAGGACGATTCTTTCAATTCCAGGGCTCAACATTTAGTGGACACTTTCTCTCTTTCAGCAGTCACTCTTTACTTGCCCAAATGAAGTAGGTAGAAATTCAGTCCAGGTTTAGGCTTTATAAAAAAAGTAAACTCTCTATTGGGTGATAACGTCAAAATTAATACAAATATTGCTCACATCAGAGGAATCAAAGTGATAAATGTGGAAATCCTCTGGCTCGGTTCTCTGGAACCTCTATCTTGATCTCCTCCCTTGAAACTTTGGCCTTCTATATCTTCTCCTCTAAGTGATTCAATGTCTGGAACCTGCAAGACACTATTTGAAATCACAATCCCAACCTCTTGACCTCTTCCACTTGTTCAAGGTTCTTAGAACCCACTAGAGTATCTAGGTAGACAATTCCCCAGACTCCTTTTTATATTTCTGGCTCTCCTTGTAACTTTGGAATCTGTAGAGAACAGGATCCAAAAGACAGAAAAATTTCTCCTCTAAACATAAAGGCTTCTTCTTTATGCATCCAACAGTATCTCAGATGCTTAATACCCTTTCCTATGATTCTAGCAACTCCACCATTTATTTCCAACTCTCCCCTGGAAGGGAGGTAGAAACGTTTTCAAATACCTTGGTGCATTTGCTTCTCACCTCAAGCCTCGTGACCTGGAGATCACTGTCCATGGGGTACTGCAGCTCCAAAACTGCACTCCCGCCCCTTCTCAGGATGAAAAAAAGAACAAAGAGTACCTAATTTGTCTTTTCCTTGTGACATATATGGTGCTTGGGATCCAATCCCCTCATGATTAGAGAATTCATTCTGCTTGAACCGAAGCCCCTCTGGATGTCTGGAAGAAAACAGATAAAAAGGCAGGCCTCTTCTTCCTTTGTATTTAGACTGGATTCATGCCTCGGGACCTAATTCCACAGAGTCCAGACCTTGTTTCTCCTGGAACTCTTACTGTCTGCCAGAAGTGCAAAAAATAAATAAAAAGAGAAAAATTCCTCACCGACTAAGTCAGGCCATGGCAAATTTTTTTGTAAGGTAGGAGCCAGCCTAAAAATTTAGGAGCCGGCTGCAGAGACCTTGGTCACAGTGCCCCTCTCCCCAATCCCACAAAAGATGTATCGCAGATCCTTTAAGGGCCTGATTATTATTTTCACATTTTCTATAAGAAAAGAAAACTTAATAAATCAGGCCATTAACATGCCTATTATACAGTGTCAACAAAAGGCAGTGACCCTTCTCTTTCTCCCCCTCCCACCAATCAGGGTCGGCCCAAGGGGGGTGCGGCGCCATGTGCGGAGACTCGTGCGGGGCCTCATTTGCATAAGTGGCATTATTTGCATAAATATTTGCATAATGTTACCGTACACTAACTTTTAGTAAACATGTCTTGTAAATAATGTATGGTACGATACATTCTGGTCTTTAAAGTAAACCGCTACTGATCGTAGGAAGTAGCGGTATACAAATGTTTACTAAATAAATAAATAAAATAAATAAATGTCTCTTAATGAGTTTATGGATAAAGAAAGACTAAAAGATTTCTACATTACTATAATCCAGTGCCAACCGCCAGGCACATTAGGAACTACTACAAACACTGCCCATTTAGAACCCATAGCAAACCCGCCGTATCCTGTCAGCATTACCAGGACTCACAAAGCACCATACCCTACCTATCAAAAGGCAACACTGCAAATATTAAACCAATACATGTCAGAGAATACTGGGGAAAGAGAACAAGTGGCAATGTCAAATAGGAATTACATAAACAGAATACCTCAGCTCAGTTACACATGCAGAACATAGACCATCACCAAACAAGGAATCACAATTTAGAAACAGGAAGGCAATAATTAAACTGGGAACCCCAAAAGCCAAACTTGGAATGTACAACAATACTGTAGAAATAAAACTATAAATTAATTTCCTCTTGTACCAAACAAAGCGCAGACGTTAATGATGCACATTTACCAGAGCTTTCATATTCCAGTTAATAAATTCAAAATAAAGAGATATCTTTCTACCTTTTGTGCATTTTTTTTCAGTTGCAATTGCTCCAGCAACTTTCTTCTGGTTTCTTCATGTTTTCTGTTAACTCTCCATTGTCTGCTGTCCATTTGTCCTTTCTTCTCTCTTCTAGCTTTTTTTTCCATTCTCTCTCTCTACATCTGCTTTAACATACTAATATTTCTCCTTTTGCTCTTTCCTCATTCCTATTTCATCCACACAAATTTTACCCCTCCATCCTCAATCCCCACTTACTCTCCCAATACCCGGCCAATTGTAGATTTCTCATCCCTCCCACACAAAATATTTTTCCCCTCTCCATTTTACTCTCCCAGCCCCATCCCATTCTAATCCTCCCCCAACATCAGCTCCCTTCTAGTTCCAGTCTCACCCAGCATCCATTCCCTTCTAGTCCCTGCATCAGCCCATTTCCAGTCCTAGCTCCCCCATCCATTTCAAGTCCGAGTCCATTCATCAGCTCATTTCCAATCCTAGCCCCCATCAGCCCATTTCTAGTCATTTCCTAGCCCCACCATCAGCCCATGTCAAATCCTAGCTCCCCTCCACTCAGCCCAATTCCAGTCCAAGCTCCCCCCATGAACCTACTTCCAGTTCTAGCCCCTCCATGAGTCCATTTCAATTCAAGCCCCCACCACAGCCCATTTCCAATCTTAGCTCCCCACAACAGCCCATTTCCAGTCCTATCCTAGCTGCTCTATCAGCCCATTTTCAGTCCTAGTTCCCTTCCCTCACAGCCCATTTCCATTCCAAGCCCCCTCCCCATCAGCTATTTGCAGTTCAAGCCTCCCCTTCCACTCAGCCCATTTCCAGTCCTAGCAACCCCCAACCCATTACCAGTCCTAGCCCCCCATCAACCCACTTCCAGTCCTAACCCCCCATCACCCCATTTTCAGTTTAAGCCCCCTCATAACCCATTATCAGTCCTAACCCCCCATCAGCCCACTTCCAGTCCTAACCCCATCAGCCCATTTCCAGTCAGCCCCCATAGACCATTTCCAGTCCTAACTCCCCCCCATCAGCCCACAGCCCATTACCAGTCCTAACCACATCAGCCCACCTCAAGTCCTAACCCCTCCCCATCAGCCCATTTCCTGTCCTAGCCCCCCCATAGCCCATTATCAGTCCTAACCCCCCATAGCCCATTACCAGTCCTAACCCCCCATCACCCCATTTCCAGACAGCCCCCATCAGCCCACAGCCCATTACCAGTCTTAACCCCCTCATAGCCCATTACCAGTCCTAACCCCACCATAGCCCATTACCAGTTCTAACCCCATCAGCCCACCTCAAGTCCTAACCCCTCCCCATCAGCCCATTTCCTGTCCTAGCCCCCCCATAGCCCATTATCAGTCCTAACCCCACCATAGCCCATTACCAGTTCTAACCCCCCATCACCCCATTTCCAGACAGCCCCCATCAGCCCACAGCTCATTACCAGTCATAACCCCCCCATAGCCCATTACCAGTCCTAACCCCCCCCAACAGCCCACAGCCCACCTCAATTAAAGTCCTAACCCCCACCATCGCCCATTACCAGTCCTAACCACCCCCCCCCCCCCCATCGGCTCATGGCAAATTTAAAAAAAAAAAAGCTGGCTGCTGCCGCTGCTGCTGCCGCCGCAGCAGCGGCAGAATGGAGTGTCCCACAGGGCCCCCTCTGCCCGGCTGAGCTCTGCCTGCCCGGCTGAGCCCCTCTGCACTGGCTTTCAGATACACGAAGGGAGAGTGTCTCCCTCGCGTCTCTGTTAAGCCCGCAGGGGCAGATGGGAAATTTCCCATCAGCCCCTGCTTCCCATCAGCCCCTGCGGGCTTAACAGAGACGTGAGGGAGACACTCTCCCTTCGTGTATCTGAAAGCCAGAGCAGAGGGGCTCAGCCGGGCAGAGGGGGCCCCGTGGGACACTCCATTTTGCTGCTGCTGCGGCGGCAGCGGCAGCAGCCAGCTTTTTTTTTTTTAATTTAATTTTTAAAAAATCAGAATGTTCTTTGCGCGGGGCCCCCTGAAACGTGGGGCCCTGTGCAAAAAACATTCTTGCTCAATGGACGGGCCGGCCCTGCCACCAACCTCAATGAGTGCATTGTCAGCACCTGAGGAAACTTCTATTTTTGCTTCACATATCACCATACCAAAAAAAAACTATAGGTAAGGGCTAATCATCAATTATATCAAAACCCAACCTCAGAACAATGACCTTCTAAATTAAATATTTACTGTCAGAGCTAGCCGTAGGAAGGTCGGATGGGGAACCGACCCACACCAAGCGGGTAGCCACTTTTATTTTATTAAGGTTCTTCACCAGAAGTAAAAATTCAAAATCTATTATCTAAGAATGCAAGAAACTTATCTTAGTCCAGAGACGCTGGTTTAGATGATTCCAAACACGACGATTGGTTGGTTCTCTTCCTTTAAAAAAGCGATTGATCTGCCATTGTAAAAAACTATGACCTGAGCTGCAGTGACAGCGTTTTTTGAGGACGGCTGTTGAAGTTGGAATTTTGGATTTTGCATTTGATACAGGGCGACAGTGCCAGAAAATGTGCACGTCGTGTTTGGAATCATCTAAACCAGCGTCTCTGGACTAAGATAAGTTTCTTCACATATCACCATGGCATGGTAATATGTGAAGAAAAAATATCTTCCCCGCCTCCCCCCACAGCCATCAGCCAGTGTCTCTCTGTCTCATTAGCACCCACCACAGCCATCAGCCAGTGTCTTTCTCTCTCTCTCTCTCTCTCTCATAACATCTCCCCACAGCCATCAGCCAGTGTCTCTCCTCTCTCATTTGTCCCCCCCAATCAGCCATCAGTCCATGTCTCTCTCTTATTGCCCCCTCCATCAGCCTTTTCTCTGGGTCTCTCTCTCTCCCAGTGCCCCCCATTAGCCATCACCTCAGATCTCTGACTCTCATTCCACCCCCTCCTCATCACTGACATCACCCTTGGTCACTCTCTCATCCCCCCCCCCCCCATCATGCTGGGTCTCTTACCATTCCTGCTGTGTGCTATACTTTTCTCTTCTCCGTGACTGACTCTCTCTGAAGAGCTTGAGTCGCGCGGTAGAGGACATTCCTGCTGTCTCACGAGACATGAAACAGTGAGATCAGAAGGAACTTCACCCACTGCACAGCTCAAAATTTGTAGAAGACTGATCATGGTGGAGGGAGCCAGGGTGCAACGGTGGACTTTCAAATACTGGGAGCCAGGGTGTAATTTGAAGTCACCATGGCGACTTGGCACTGGGGATTTGTCGAACCTCGCACTAAGTTATATACACTTACATAATGTCATCCCATTTTATTGTTTCATAAGATATGCCATGCCAGTCAAACCAAGGTCCATCAGACCTGCTAACCGCAATAATTGCCTTGGCGGGATTTACAGCAGCACTAACATGATTAGAGCTGCTGAATGTCCCTTGGTGCCACTGCTGAACACTCCAATGTTAACTGGCTAGCATCAGGGCATTCCAGGGCTGGCACCCAACAATTTATTTATTTATTTACATTCTCTTATATACCACGCTATTCTGCATCAGTGCAGTTTACATTGAACAAACTGAAATTACATTGAACAGGGCATTATAACTTGGAGATAACTATTTTACAGGGAACATGGGCTATGGAGGGTTAAGTGGCTTGCCCAAGACCACAAGGAGCACCTGTGGGACTAGAAACCCCAGTCATTCCGGCCAAAGGTTGCTGTCCTCTAGTGGGATTTGAACCCCCAACCTTCCAGCCTGCAGTACCTTGCCCCAGCCACTAGGCCACTCCTCCACGATAACAATAGCCAGGCAGCAGTGATATTGCGCCGTTGCTCAGTTATCACTATGTGGTAAAAGTCAAGCGCAGTCAAGGTTGGCCTAACGTTTATCGCCAAAGCTAACTGGGCAGTGGTTGAATATTGCTGTGGCCCGTTTACCTTTTCTGCTATCCAGCCAACCCAGATCTTCAGTGCTGGTGGTCGGATATGACCCTGGCATTGAATATCTAGGTCTTGGTTTTAGCGGCAACGGTCAGCCGCTTTAGATCGGCTAGCTGCCGCCGCCGCCGCCGAATATTGGGTCTAACAAGCCCAGTAGCCTATCTCCTACAGTGACCTTATCAGGTCACAAGAAAGTATCCAGCAGATCTCAAAGAAAAAATGCATTTCTTGAAGCTCCCCTCGCCGGAGGTCTATGTGGCTAAAAATTGTTTATGAACTTCTCTAGGGATTTGTGCAGCCTCTTTTAAACCCAGCAATGTTAGATCCCTGACTATATCCTCTGGCAACAAATTCCACAGCTTGACGGCTCATTGAGTGGAAAAAAAAAAGTTCTCCAGCTTGTTTTAAATCTGCTGCCTTTGAGTTCCATGGAGTGTCCCCTAGTCCTGGTACAGTTCAAAGACATAAATAACCATTTCCTCTCGTAGCTGTTTATAATTTATTCATTTGATATACCACCAATAAAATATGGGCCCGATTTTCATTTAGGCAGCCTATGCGTCATGTCAGCGCATAGCCTGCCCACCGACCCCCTTAACCCGGATCTTCACTTCTGCGGCGATGGAAGTGAAAATCCGGGTTTTGTTGGACATGTTGGCAGCCACAGAGGCTAAGCGGGTAGCAGCGATTTTCGATGCTACCCAGTTACCCCAGCGCCTCAAAAATAGGAGAGGAAAAACCTCGCCTATCTTTAAGGCGCCGAGGGCTAATACATAATGAGGGAGATCTCAAAAAGCTGCTTCCAAGAGTAAATGACTGTAGCCGCTCTTTGCTGCCCCCAAAGAAGCTTCTGCCCTGAGTGACTGCCTAGTGCACCTAGTGGTTGAGCTGGCCCTGTGTGTGAGCCCCAAATTGTGGCCATGGTACTCAATGTGCAGATTGCAGGAATGTTAGCTATAAGAACCTAAGAACATAAGATATGCCATACTGGGTCAGACCAAGGTCCATCAAGCCCAGTATCCTGTTTCCAACAGTGGCCAATCTAGGTCATATGTACCTAGCAGCTTCCCCAAAAGACACAGGTTCTGCAATGCTTGTACTAGGTCAAGCATTGATATCCTGGGTCCCTTCTTAATAATGGTTTATGGACCTTTCCTCCAGGAACTTGTCCAAACCTTTTTTAAACCCAGCTACACTAACAGCCTTTACTACATCCTCCGGTAACAAATTCCAGAGTTTGATTACACGTTGAGTGAAAAAATATTTTCTTTTATTAGTCTTAAATAGTTTACCCTGTAGCTTCATTGCATGTCCCCTAGTCTTCCTATATTCTGATAACGTAAACAGTCGATCTACGTTTACCCGTTCCACTCCCTTCATTAATTTATAGACTTCTATCATATCTCCCCTCAGCCGTCTCTTTTCCAGGTTAAAGAGCCCTAACGTTTTTAGCCTTTCTTCATAGGAGTATCCTTCCATCCCCTTTACCATTTTGGTGGCTCTTCTCTGAACCTTTTCTAATAACGCTATATCCTTTTTAAGATACGGCGACCAGAATTGCACACAATATTCAAGATGCGGTCTCACCATGGAACGGTATAGAGGCATTATAATATCTTTTGTTTTATTTTCCATTACTTTCCTTATGATACCTAGCATTCTATTTGCTCTCTTGGCTGCTGCTGCACACTGGGCCGAGGGTTTTAACATGTTATCCACAATGACGCCTAAATCTTTTTCCTGGGTGGTGGTTCTAATGTGGAACCTTGCATCGTGTAACCATAGTTTGGGTTGTTCTTCCCTAGATGCATAACTTTGCACTTGTCCACATTAAATTTCATCTGCCATTTTGATGCCCAGTCTTCCAATTTATCAAGATCCTCTTGCAATTTTCCACAATCCTCTTGGGTTTTAACAACTTTAAATAGTTTTGTGTCATCTGCAAATTTGATAGCCTCACTTGTTGTTTCCCTTTCCAGGTCATTTATGAATATGTCAAAAAGCAGCGGACCCAACACAGATCCCTGGTGTACACCACTATTCACCTTTCTCCATTGGGAAACCTAGCCATTTAGCCCTACCCTCTGCTTTCTATCTTTTAACCAGTTCCTGATCCACAATAGTACACTGCCTCCTATCTCATGATTCTTTAGTTTTGCCAAAGGTCTCTGATGAGGGACCTTGTCAAAGGCTTTCTGAAAGTCCAGATACACTATATCAACTGACTCACATTTGTCCAACTGTTTATTCACACCTTCAAAAAAACATAACAGATTAGTAAGACAAGATCTTCCTTGTCTAAAGCTATGTTGGCTGTCTCCCATTAGGCCATGACTATCTACATGCTGAGTAATTTTGTTCTTTATGATGGTTTCTACCATTTTTCCCAGTACTGACGTCAGGCTCACCGGTCTGTAGTTTCCCGGATCACCCCTGGAACCCTTTTTAAAAATTGGCGTTAAATTGGCGATCTTCAAATCTTCAGGTATTACAGATGATTTTAATGAAAATTCACAGATTACTAATAGCAGGTCTGCAATCTCATATTTAGTTCTTTCAACACCCTTCGATGTATACCATCTGGCCCAGGTGATTTGCTACTCTTCAGTTTATCTAATAGTTGTAATACTTCTTCCCGATGTATCGATATTTCCTTTAATTCTTCCGCACCTTTACATACCATTTCAGTCATGGGTAACATCCCTACATCTTCCTCAGTAAAGACCAAAGCAAAGAATTCATTCAGTCTCTCCGCTATCACCTTGTCGCCTCTTAGTGCCGCTTTAACCCCTCTATCATCTAATGGACCAACTGACTCTCTCCCAGGTTTTTTTGCTATGAATGTACTTGAAAAAGTCTTTATTTCGCATTTTTGCTTCCGCAGCAAGCTTCTTTTCAAATTCTCCCTTTGCTTGCCTTATCAATGCCTTGCATTTGACTTGCCAGTGCTTGTGCTGTTTCCAGGTTTCATCGTTTGGCTCTTTTTTCCATTTCCTGAAAGATGCTTTTTTGGCAACAACAGCCTCTCTGACCTCACCTTTAAACCATGCTGGCAGTTTTTTGGACTTCCTTCCACTTTTCTTAAAGCGTGGAATACAGCTGGTCTGGGCTTCCAAGATAGTATTTTTCAACAACACCCAAGCTTGATGTAAGTCTTTAACCTTTGCAACTGCTCCTTTTAGATTTTTCTTAACTATTTTCCTCATTTTATCATAGTCTCCCTTTCAAAAGTTAAAAGGTAGTATTGTGGATTTCCTTACTATCCCTCCTCCACTAATTAAATCAAACGCGATCATGCTATAATCACTATTGCCAAGTGGCCCAGCACCCTTATCTCTTGCACTTGATCTGGTGTTCCACTAAGGACTAGGTCTAATGTGGCTTCCCTCTGGTTGGTTCATGAACCAGCTGCTCCAAGAAGCAGTCTTTTATTTCATAACACGACTGTGCATTTTTTAACAACATCTTAATCAGGTGCAATACGACCAGAGCACATGTAGTTTCGCTATGCTAAATAGGCTCCTGGGGTGCCAACTTACTGGGCCCTGATCCCCCTCTATTCCCCCTGCCTGGGCCATATATTTTTAAAGAGCGCAGCCCATGGATATGCTACAGCTCTTTGATAAACACATGTTCCCTTTGCCTCCACTTATAGGATCTTTCCCTGGTTTGTCTTAATATGTCTGATGGTCTTGAGGGGGCAGGAATAATCCCCATTCACTCCTGACCTGCTCATGTCATCTTTCAAATGATTCCAGCTCACCCCAATTGTTCTTTTGTCCCAAAATTTTGTTTTGTGTATTGTGTAACACAACAAATGAAATGAATCCCCCCCCAAAAAAAAAATGTTTATAGTGCACAACCCTTTTGCCAACTTAAAAATTAGCAAGCACTGTGTCAGATAAAACGCAAAAGAACCCACAGGACATTTTTTTCCCTCTCTGGTTTTCTCTGCATGTGCTATAAGTCCATAGTATCAGGAGGAAATGAACTGGAATGGAGTTCGGAAACGAGACCTTGCAAGTGGAAAGTAAGATGACTCTGTGTCTAAAATGTTTTGCTTTATTTTGACAGCATTTCTTTTCATCAGAAATAAGGCATAGACAGGCTTTCACCAAAGCAGGGTAAAAGTGACCACAAATCTGAAGTAGAAACACGAAGGCAAAAACTGAAAAGGAAACCTAGAGAAGCAGACTCTGCAGGAGGCCCAACACTGGAGAAATGGAAGCAGACATAGGTTTCCTTCGGAACTGGGAAAAAATACAGATAGAAGAGATTTCCTGAGGCGGACTGGGAACGTAAAAGACTTTTCACAAAATAGTAATAAGGAAAGTTTCTATACAATCCTGTAGCAGAAAAAAAAATGGGCCCTTTGAAAAGACCAGAAACATACCACTACTGCGTATATGGATAGCACTACAAGGTGTACATAGTGCTTTACAGAGACATGTGAGAGACAGTCCCTGCTTCTAAGAGCTTACAGTCTAGTCGAGACAGACAACACAACAACTGGGGACTAGGATATATCTAGGGAAATGGTAAGGTAACACATAGGAGGTGAGCAGGAGTCTTGGAGGATTAGAATCCCAAAGCAGTATCAAAGAAGTGAGTTTTTAGCCTGGATTTGAACAGGGCCACAGATAGAGCTTGACGTGCTGACTCAGGTGTTTTGTTCCAGGCATAAGTAGTATCAAAGTAGAAAGCTTGAAGTCTGGAGTTGGCAGTGGAAGAGAAGGGCACAAGTAGAAGGGATCTGCCAGAGGAACGGAGTTCCCGAGGAGGGATGTAGGGAGCGATAAGAGAAGAAAGCTAGTGAGAAGCAGCCAGATAAAGGCACTTATAGGTCAGTAGTAGACGTTTGAACTTAATGCGGAAACAGATAGGTTGACAATGAAGTGACTTGAGCAGAGGGGTGACGTGAGCATAGAGACACTGGTGGATGATAAGCTGTGCAGCTGAGTTTTGAACAGACTGAAGTGGGGGAGAGATGATTCAATGGAAGACCAGCGAAGAGGAGGTTGCAATGGTCTAGACGAGAGGTGATTAGAGAATGCATAAGGGTCTTGGTAGTGTGGTCAGAAAGGAAGGGGCACATTTTGCCATTGTTATAGTGAAAGAAATCAAACCAAGAGGAGGAGAGGGGGAATCCGCAAATAAGCAAAAGACACAGAAGCGGATACCCAAGGACCAGGCCAAACACAGGGGTGTAGTGTATGCAAAAAAGCTTTATTTGGGGACCCCAAGGACCAGGCCAAACACAGGGGTGTAGTGTATTGAAAAAACCAGCTTTATTTGTTTGGCCTGGTCCTTGGGTATCCGCTTCTGTGTCTTATAGAAAAAGAAATGACAGGCTTTAGCTATCTGTTGGATGTATGTGGAGGAGGAGAGGGAGAAGTCAAAGATGACTCCAAGGTTGTGAGTCGAGGAAACAGGGAGGAGTAGAGTGTTATCCACAGAAACAGAGAAAGGAGGAAGGGGGCTTAGGAAGAAAGAAAAGAACTCAGTTTTCGCCATGTTCAATTTCAGAGGGCGATCAGAGATCTAGGCACTAATGTCAGATAAGCAGGCAGAGATCTTGGCCTGGATTCCCAGAAAGATTTAATGTGCAGAGAGGTAGATTTGAAAGTCATCAGTGTAGAGGTGGAAGGGACTGAGTGTAGAGAAATAAAAGGAGAGGTCCCAAGACAGAGCCATGGGGTACATTGATTGAAAGGGGGATAGCAGTAGAGGAGGATCCACCAGAACATACACTTAGGGGCTTGTTTACAAAGCCGCGGTAGCGATTCGCGATCGTTATCGGAGCCGCGGCCCCATTGAAATCAATGCGGCCGCGGCTCCGATAACGATTGCGAATCGCTACCGCGGCTTTGTAAACAAGCCCCTTAAAGTGTAGTGGAAAAGATAAGAAGAAAACCAGGACAGGTCAGAATCCCTAAATCCAAGTGAAGACAGAGTATTTATTTACATTCTCTTATATACCGCGCTATTCTGCATCAGTGCGGTTTACATTGAACAAACTGAAATTACATTAAACAGGGCATTATAACTTGGAGATAACTATTTTACAGGGAACATGGAGGGTTAAGTGGCTTGCTCAAGACCACAAGGAGCACCTGTGGGATTAGAAACCCAGTCCTTCCAGCCAAGGTTGCTGTCCTCTAGTGGGATTTGAACCCCTGACTTTCCGGTCTGAAGTACCTTGCCCCCAACCACTCCTCCACTCCACTCATGGGAAGGTGGTGATAAACAGTGTTAAAAACAACAGAAAGGTCAAGAAGGATGAGGATAGAGTGAAGGCCCTTGGATTTGGTGAGGAACAAGTTATTGGACACTTTGGCAAGAGCTGTCTCAGCGGAAGGTAGAGGGTGAAAGCCAGATTGCAATGGATCCAGAAGGGACTGAGAAGAGAATAAGTCAAGACAGTGGCAATAAACCACAAGTTGAATTAGTTTAGAAATAAAGTGGAGGAGAGAGATGGGTCGATAATTAGAAGCACAGGTAGGATTAAGGGCTGGTTTCTTGAGGAGAGGTGTGGGGTGTGCAATAATAATGGTACCCATGAAGCCAATTGTTCCATGGGTACATGCAAGCTCATTTTCAAAGGGAAATTTCTCACAGATTTCCATGAGCGGTGGCACAGATAAGGCAGGTACGAAGAACCCATGTAGAGTAGAAGAGTAGGCTAATGATTAGAGCACTGGCTTGGTAACCAAGAGACCAGGATTTGATTTCCATTAGCACTCCTTGTGACCTTGGGCACGTCACTTAACCTTCTATTTCCTTGGAAGAAAGGCCTGGCAATGTACATCTGGTCACACTGCCATGAAATCCCAGGAGCTGTTGGGTCACCTCAAGTTAGCATTGACTCAAAGGCATGCATTGCATTTTCACAGTGCTTTACTCATGCATGGCGCTGGGTGTAAAGTATGTGTGTGCAGATTTAAAAAATACACCCTCTATGTATGCCACCTCCCACCTGTCCTTGCTTGTTTTACTATGTTAATAGAAGCATACATACTGCTTTCCACTGGTGGGTGGGAGTGGGGAGGGGGGGTAGGAAATAATGTAAAGCCAATTTTATGCAGGTAAACTTTCACTTAACCTTGTAAAATCATTAGGTTATTGCACCCCTATGGGGGGGGGGGGTGTGCAGCAATTTGAGACATGAGCATACATGTAAATAATACGCAGATATGGGTTTGGGCCACGTTACTAGTGAGGGGCTTCATACTAACTGCAGGAGGGTGAGTTCAGCTGTCCCCCTGCAGTTCCAATGGGTCGCTGCGGTAAACCTGCCTTGGGAGTAACTAATGCAACCCATTGAGGTGGCATTAGTTGCACCCTGCTGCCTGCACTGAGCACTGGTAGCATGGGCTTCAGATGCCTGCACTAGCAGCACTGTGGCAGTTGCCACCCTGATGCTTGCTACTCGGGTAGTGCGGGGATTTTAGCATGGGGCACCATGCGGCGCAGATACTGCACACCGAGCCTGCCAGTACCGGTCAGTGCGTGCCTTGCAGTTTTCCAGAAGATGAAAGTATAAGCATATTTCCTTTCTGAAAACTGCCACAGGTAATTCCTGTGCTTGCATTTACACCTGCCTTCAACCAGGCCACAGTATGCACAGAAATGCCAACCCATCCCCCACACTGCCCATGGGAATGCACATACCAGAACTCCAGTTTCATGCGCCCGTTTACTTGCATAAAACACAGCTTTAAATGCAGACATCGCTTTTAATTATGGGGGTCATTTTGTAAATTTTATTCTGTGTGTAAATTGTGTCTTACATGCAGAAAAGGGCTTTTATAAAATCACATGTCTGTATGCACGTGTGCAAGTTGTAATGATCAGCCAGGTAGTAGCCCTTACAACCACAGGGAAAGCCCACAACCTGCAGGTCCAATAAAAACCCGGCCTGTCCTCTGGAAGGGAGGAAACTTCCTTCTATGGCCCCTGTTGGAAGGAGTAGAGCCAGTCCGAAGGAACAGTGCAGGATCCTGATCTTGCCCAGTACCATGGCTCACCAAGCAATACTCCTTAGCACCAAAGGGAGGCTGGAAAGGGGAGGGGTGGCCTGTCCAAGCTTCAGAAAAGGTCCCTGAGATTCAAAATGGGTAGGTGGAGGAACCCCTTGAACCCATGGAGGTACTGTGCTTAGAGCAGTGAATGATTTAGCTCTGGAGCAGGTTTAGGTGGATTACATAAAACCTGAAGGGAAGGGAAGGGAAGGGGGAAGGGCGGCTGCACATCTATTAAAAGCTCTGTTTGCCAGTGTCAACACTAGTGCACTGAGAGACAGTTTTGTTTGTTTATTGGGAGGAAAGGGGACCCGTTCTGGCCACCTACTTATGACTGCTTACTTTCCTTTCTTGAAAACTGTTGGTGTTTTGGGCTTGAGAAGGAAAGGCCACGCCCAGTACTGTTGCTGAAGCAAGTGTGGTGCTTTTAGGACTAGCCTCTCTAGGGGCAGTTCCACGACTGGACTGTTTCCGGATTACTGTTGAATTATGAGAACTACTTACTGTGTTCTTACAAAATCTGGGCTGGATACAGAGTCCCGAATATAGTGTTTGAGTGGAAGGACAAAGTGCAAGTGGGGTCGTGGATGTCCCACCCTGCATATGGCATTACCAAGTACTTATGCGAAAGGGTCACGTACGCTTATATGTGCCCTGCACATAGAGGTTCCCTGGAGGCGGGATAGTTTGAATGGAGTAGAGGCGAAGCGGCAATTACACAATCAGTTACACATATCAATGAAAAGGAAGAAATTTACACCATCTTCAGGGCAAGTGTAAATGTTTGCATTGGCCTTTCATGCTATTGGGGCTGGTTCTGGAAGTCTGTTTGTTAAAGACACGTCGGTGTCTATATTACCTTTTTTAGGACTTTCAAGATAGGTCCGCTGTTATCCGCCTACACTCCTGCAGGTGAAAGAACGTGCTGATGGCAGCAGCTGTCGGGATCTATTAATTTGCTTTGATGGCTGCTGCTGTCGGTTGCCCCTCGGAAGCTGCGGCCCTAAGCAACTGCCTAGTCTTTCCTAATGGTCGGGCCAGCCCAGAATGGTCCTTGTTCCTTTTTCTCCTGTGCCTGGTAATTCTTTCCTTTTACCGCATTACGTTTGACTTTGACAACACATCTACAAATTATCATGCCAATAAAGTTTCTTCATTCTGAATTTACAACAGCAGGCGCCTTCCCTCTGCTGGGAGGGGAAGCCATTTATTTGAAACCAAGTAAGAATTCTTTATCTCCGTGCACCTACCGTGCTCCAAATAGGATCATCATTACTCTGGGGACATTTAGATCAGTTTAAAGATGGATCTCCTCTGCATGACATTCCAACAAAGTAGTTGTTAGTTAAAAGAGATACTGTTGTTTTCTGTTTCCTGTGGTGAATGAAATTAAACAACACTTTATTCCTGAATAACAGCCCAGGGACTATGATTGTGCTGTGGTTCAGGATAAAGTAGCTTTATCCCTGTGCATGTCCTCTGGGGCTAAAGGCCTTCAATTCATTAGCTGTCAGCCTGGTAGGAGGATTCTGCATTAGTCCTTTAACTTAGTGTATTGCCATGGGCTACTGACCACATGACATTGCTCAAACGTGAGGAAATCTAACAGGGATTTGGGACTGCTCTTTAATTTGGTGAGAATAACAGAGCAGATAGGGCCCTAAGAACGTTAATCACTAAGGGAAACTACTTGCGACCGGGTCATTTATTATGAGTACTTGTTCATTCTAGTGCTAACAGAAAAGGGCGGCCACGTTAGTCTGATATGTGGCTTAATACTTTGCAGTAAGTGGTATTCAGATTTTATTGAATGTGGGAAAGTATATAAACACCTACCAAAAACTTATTTTTTGTGATTTAGCAGAATTCACCATGCAGTGCAAAACAAAACATCATCCACTGACTGAAGCTCATAGGGGCAAAGTTGGAATTAATTTGTAATTCAACTTTTTATTAATTTGAGTTAATTAGATATTTTGTAAGGTGACATAAAATACTACACTAAATGGGCCCAGCTGTTTTCCCCCGCTACTTTGGGCTTTCAGACGACTACTGTTAAACTGTTACCACTCACATGTAACTGGGATTTTCACTTCTTCTTTTACATCTGTACCTCCAACCCAGCCTAGCAGAGTGGAGGAGTAGACTAATGCTTAAGAACACTTGCTTGGGAACCCAGAGACCAGGGTTCAATTCATTTATTTATTTAGCTGTATTTATATCCTGCTTTTCACCGGGTCAAAGCAGTCAATTGGGGGATACATTTAACACGAGGGGATATGAGACACATACACTAATACTTACAGGGAACATGGACAATGGAGGGTTAAGTGGCTTGCCCAAGACCACAAGGAGTGCCTACAGGACTAGAAATCCCAGTCCCTCTGGCCTGAGATTGCTGTCCCCAGGTGGGACTTGAACCCCCAGCCCTCTGGCCTGAAGTACCTTGTCCTAAGCACTAGACCACTCCTCCCTCTTTCCCACTAACACTCCTTGTGGCCTTGGGCAAGTCACTTAACCCTCCATTGACTCAGAAAAAATATCCAAGTTATCAATGTCTCTGTTTAATGTACATTACCAAGTTTAAGTTTCAATGTAAACTGCTTTGATTGAAATGATAAAGCAGTATGTAAAACTTGTTAAATAAATAAATTGCAGTAGCAGTCATTAGTCAAAGGCTACAAAACTGCATATGGATCCTACATTTGGCCAGTAGGTGTCACTGTTGTATGATGACTGGGATTGCATCCTTCCAGGGGCTATAAATGATGTTTCTGCAGTATCCCCAGCCCATATTGGCCCCACAAACTGAAGTCCTGACCTGGAAATCAAGCCCACGTTGCTTCAGATGTTTTACTTTACTTTAAATTTATGGTTAGCAGAGTAGTAGTAGTATTTAGCTCATGCCTTTCCAGTAGTAGTTCAAGATGAGTTACACTAAAGGACAGTAGACATTTCCTATCCCCAGATGGCTTACAATCTATCTGTTGAGCAATGCCATTCTCATTCTCTGATGGTCCTATACTTTCAGCTTTTGACTACTGGCGTTTTTGTTATACACGTCGTCTAATTTCCTCCTCCCCTCCGCTACCGGAGAAAGCATGCACGGTTTTATGTGTTTCCCAACTTATCTGGCATCTGATTGGAACAGTTGCATAATACTGTGGGGTATGTCTGCTAACCCAAGCTAACGGTTAACCTGTTGCAGACAGCCCAGGTTAACTGTTAGCCCAGCTGGTAAACATACATTTGTGTGCTTGCCAAATATGCATGCAGCGTATGGGCTGTTTCAAAGAGCTGGCACGGAGGCCTGTCTCTGCTGCTCTCCTGGCTCAGACACGCTACTCCAACCTCTACTGTCTGGGATCTGCTTTATGGTCTTGCCTTTTTTTTTTTAAGTTGCAAAAATCATAAATCCAATCCTGCTTTGGGACCCTTGTGCTGGTGGCCTGTTGGCCTCCAACAGGCAGAGTCTATGCAAGGGTACTTGACACTCTCTAGGCGATGCTTCAACCTTGCAATTAACTCCTACACCCCTAGTCCTGTCCAACCCTCCCCCCCCCTCCCAAGATTTAGATAACTAAACTCCACTATAATTATCTCAACACCATCCTTCAGAACAAACATATAAAAACACATATTTGGACATCAGAGATTTAAATATTGAACTTTGTTTTGGAAATATATTCATAATGGGGGGGGGGAGGGGATTTTCAAAAGCCACTTACAAGGGTAATTGGACTATTTGCCAACTGCCCATTCTTCCCCCAGGTAGAAGTGCGCACAGATGAGCCTTTGTATAGCTCTTAGGACCCATTGGTTTTCATTGACTATAGCTATTCTTTGCTTCACCCTACCAGCTATGTTTTAGGCAGTTACCTAGTCTGCCTAGCGGCAGGGCTGGCCCTGCCCACAAGTTGGTCCCATGTTTCAGGTTTTCTCAGCCCCTAGATCACATCATTCAGGCTTTTCCCAGTCAGACCTATACTCCTTAGATTTTCTTTTTGAATTCTTTAAGTATATCTACCTCTCACCAGTCTACAATCAGATATATGCATTACTCGCTGTTCGGGATACTTAATAATTATTTATTTAGACAGATTTGTATACCACCTTATCCTACAATCCAAGTGGTTACATGACATCATAATTGGGGTTACATTTAACATGTGGGTGCTTTACAACATTTAACATGAGGGTATTTAACAGCATTTAGACAGCACAGTTGGAGGGTTATATTTAGCATGAGGGTATCTTCGTGAGTCTAGTTGGGCTGATTGGGTATTGAATTGGTGGGGGTAGCTGCAATACCGCTCGAGTGTGTACTATTGTCTATCTGCTCATAAGTTTCTGTAAAGAGCAGAGTTTTAAGGTTCTTGCGGAAGTCTGTGATGTCTTCTAATGCTCTTAGGCTCATTGGGAGGGAGTTCCATAGTGTGGATGCCATTAGTGACTGAGCTCTTCTTGGAGTATTTTGTTTAGTCTTGTGGTATCCTGCAGGTGTGCCGATCATGCTGTCATTATTGTTCCTTCTTAGTCTATTACTGATATCTCTTGTTATGATTTCTTGTAGTGCATCTGCTGATAGATGTTGAATGATTTTGACGATAATCAGGATTGTTTTAAATTTTGCTCTGGCCACCATTGGGAGCCAGTGTAGTTGTTGTAAGATGGGGGTGATGTGCTGAGATCTTGGAGTGTCAGTAATGATGCATGCTGTAGAGTTTTGCACCATTTGGAGTGGGTGTAGGGTATGTTGAGGGAGACCTTGATATAACGAGTTTCCATAATCAAGCAGAGATGTGATGAGTGCTTGGCATACCGTACTGAAGTGGTCTTGGTGGAGCAATGTTTTTTTTTTTTTAAACTTTTATTTTCATTTTGCAACAAACAAAAGAAACAACACACCAAAAGAGACAAAACAAGTATACAATAAGGAAAAGTAAACCCATTACCCCCCACCCCGGTGCTTCTTCTCTACCCGTTTGTATCAGCATGTGAGCGCTTCCAATTAACAGTGATTATACATCAAACGATCAAAAAAGTATCCACAATACAGCATGATCATGAGACAGAGATATATACAAAGTTAGACAGTCAGATGAGAGCATTTAGCAAAATGTACATATTCATTGAGCATCTTCCATTGAGACCAATGAGAAGGAGTCTGAACGGAGGAAGCGAACAGACGAGGTATTTGTTCATATTTACTGTAGAGACAGACATGATTCCACCATTCAGTGAGGCTCAGATGGGAACTAAGTTCCCAGTATTACTTAATTAGGGAAACAGCAATGCCAAGCATAAAGTTCAAAAGGAGATAAGCCATTTCTTGGGAGAGAGGGGATCCCCGCTACTGGGCGAAGTCCCACTATCCTCCAAGAAAGGGACTCCTGAGAGTGCAATATAGACTAAAGACGACCCCAGACCCGGCGCCAGTTATACTGTAGTGCGGGATATTCATGCATAACATGAAATGAAGTAATAAACCAATGGCCACAGGACGTGTCCAGCAACCATCGCCCTGAGTAGTGTTCCATTTGTCTAATCTGTGAGGAGTGTAAAAACACCGGTGGGCTAGAAAGAAGAGGGTCTGAGTGAGTGAGGCGGGTCGGGAACCCGTGTCCCTCTGCTCCAGATAAAGCTCCATTGCTCCGAGGTTAAAGTCACATGCAATTCTCTCTCCCATACTTTCTGCGCTATAGAGGTATCTCTAGTAATAGCATTACATAAGGTTTAGTAAAATTGGATGCTACACCCGGTGAACTACCGAGAAATCGGAAGTCTCCAATCAACCTTATGCAGAGAGTGCCGATGACGGGAGTACTCTAGTGCTCCGAATGCAATGCTGAAGTTGCACTGACAGAGTCGGGAGTCGAAAGGTTGCATAGAAGTATTAAAGGCACCTAAAGTGTCGAAAAGCATTGGTGGATAGTGGGAGTCTAATGGGAGAGTCATACCAGGGAGTAAGGTAAGAGGAATCGGTGAGCAAAGGCCCGCTACTATATCTAGCCACACAGGTCTGCTCGGTACTGGAGCTTCCAACCAACGAGCACCTTGTTTGAGAAGAAAAGATTGAGGGAACACTTGAGTAAAATCGCCACCAAGTATTAATGGAGCATTGGCGGAGGCCGAGGCCAACTACGCAAAACTTGCATAGTAAGCAGGGTTGTCCACATTCGGGGCATAGTGCAAATACACGTGAATTCACTATCTCCAACCTCAAGGTGTACACGGGCCCATCTACCCTCCATGTCAGCGCTAATATCAGGTACAGTAGCGTGCAAAGACTTCTTAACCAGAATGGCTATCCCGTACCTTTTGGAAACGGTGGGAGAATAGGCAGCTACCATGTGAGGCCTAGCATTGAGTTTCAGTGTTTCAGCAGAGTGCAATGCGTTTCCTGAAGAAACACCAAATCAACATGCTCGTGGCTAAGATAGCTAAGGATTTTCTTTCTTTTGAGTGGACCAGTAATGCCTTTGACGATGAATAATAAGATTTTACATAAGGCCATTCAGAAAAGTTAAAATTCTGAGCATGATAGCACACATAATTTCACTGTGTCCCTCAAACTGACTGTATCTGGCTATACACATGACATAGGAAAAATAAGCTAATATAATACAATGAAGCGCCCCACATTAACAAAGAAAACCGCAGTACGGTAGAGGAGAAGCAAAACCCCAAAATTACTGGCGACCATGTGTCTGCGGGGAGAAACCCCAGAGAAGGCCGAAATTGAAAAAACATATAACCTGTAGGACTGTGCGTGCTCCGAATCCGACCGAGGCACACATCATGAAGGGATAGGAGACCAAAGACAAAAGTCATACAGAGAAAGAAAGAAAGTCCAGGCTATTTCTGTGCTGGGCTATGACCGCCGCATCGGGCCCTTCAAAATGGCGGACAGAGCCGGCAGATAAGAGTCCAAGATTTGGGATTAGCGCATCTGCTCTGCTTCTTTGGAGTCCAAAAATGTTGATAGTAGATCAGGATCCTCGAACGTCCTGGTCTGGTTGTGGAGAGTCACCCGGAGCTTCGCTGGATACAACAGGCCAAAGCGAGCCTGTAGCTGCTGAAGGCGAGGGCGAAGAGCAAGGAGTTTCCTCCGACGGTCAACGGTAGGCTTTGCCAAATCAGGAAAGAAGGAGACCTTACGACCTTCAAATTCCAAATGATGATTCGCTCGGGCAGCATGTAAAATTTGTTCCACTTGTTGATATCGTAGCAAGCTAAAGATAATAGGCCGGGGGGTCGTGCGGTTGAGCGCCATGCGGGCAGGAACACGGTGTGCTCGATCGATTTCCAGTTCTCTGTGAAAAGTGATCTTCAGCAAGGAGGGAAGAGTTTTGAGCAAGAATTCTCTTATATCTCCTGCTTCCACCCCCTCCGGCATTCCGAGGAGCCTCACATTGTTGCGACGGGCGCGATTATTGCTATCTTCCAACTCCTTTTGAAGATTCTGTATCTGGCGCTCAGCCTTGTCCAGTTTGCCCAAGCGCACCTCGTGCGAGTCGAGGACCCCCGCCATATTGTCCTGCCGTAATGAAAGACCTTCAAGTCGGTCCTGGAGCACTCCAAAGTCTTCTCGCATGGCTCGAAGCGCTTCTCCATTGGACTGCACCAATTCCTTCACGCCGCGTATTTCCTCCAAAATCTCCAGGTGCATTGCAGGGTTTTCACGAAATGGAACCATCTTCTGCGGGGAGGACACCTCTGTTTTGGAGCGTTTTCCGTGAGAAGAAGAAGGAGACCCGAAGTCCAAGCGCGCTGGTTTATGGGCCGCCATCCCCCCCGAGGTGCCCCGGTCAGCTCGGAGCAAAATAGTAAATTTATATAGGTATTAAGTCAGGATTCTGAGTAGGCCTCTCGGGAGCTTCAACGCAAAGCGTCCTACCCGCTGGACATCAGGCTCCGCCCCCCGGTGGAGCAATGTTTTGATCTTTCTTATGGTCCTCAGACATTGATAGGCCTTTTTTGCGGTTTTGGTGATATGAGATTTCAGGTTCAGAGCTCTGTCCATTGTGATGCCCAGGTACTTGACTTCATTTTTGACTACTATGTGTTTGTTTAGAATGCTAATAGTCTGTGGTGGAATGAAGAAAGGGTTTCGGGTGATGAACATTGCCTCAGTTTTATCGTAGTTGACCGTCAGGTTATTGGCTGTGAGCCAGGCATTCATGTCTTCAATGCATTTGGTTATTGTTATGGTGTTAGGTGCTAGTAGGTTGATTGGAGCATACACCATGATGTTGTCAGCATAGATGTGATAGTAGAGTTTGTGTTGTTTGATGATGTTGCATATGGGTTGGATGTAAATATTGAAGAGCATTGATGACAGGGCTGATCCCTGAAGTATTCCCTGCGTGACGGGGAACTGCAATGATTTCTTTTGGTCACATTTGACTTGTTGCGTTTGATCTTCCAGGTATGAGGTGAACCATTTCAGAGTGTTCTTGTTTGTACAGGCGCTGCAATAATCTGGCGTGGGACACTGTGTCAAAGGCTGCCAAGATGTCCATGAACACTAGCAGGAATCCATTTCTTATACTATCTATACCTCTTATGAGGTTGTCAAAGAGGGAAGTTAGTAGCGTTTCCACACCATGTTCGGTTTTAAAGCCATGCTGATGGATGTCCAGAGGAGCATTCAAGTCAATGTGGTCCTGAAGTTGTCTTTGCACTGTATTTTCAATGATTTTGCAAGGAATGATAGGCTGGAGATAGGACGGCATGATTTTGGTTCAGATGGACTTAGGTTGTTGCCTTTAAGTATCGGTCGTATCATAGCGTGTTTGAGGGATTGCGGCAAGTGTCCTTGTTGGAGTGAATCTTTGACGATTTTGTGAATGTGCTGGGATAGATGGTTTCTTGTGACTTTGATCCAAGCCACTGGGCAAGGGTCTGATGGTGAGGTTGTTGTGTTGAGTCTATATATTATGTCATCTACTTGCTGTTTTGATGGTATGCTGAAGTCTTCCTAGGTTTGATGTTGCTCTTTCAATTCATGGTCATCTGTTTGTAGTGTGATGGAGCATGTCTGGGTGGTATTTTTCATTCTCATGCAGTCCGTAAATTCCTGTGGGTCAAGATGGTGGGTACAGTGCCGTGTGGTGTCTCCAGTGAGCTTTTGGACAATCCTAAAGAGTTCTCTTGGTTTGTTGACAGATTCCATGTTTAGGTTGGTGTGGTGATGCTGTTTACACTCATTTATCAGATTGGTAAGACATTGCCCTCCCAGCTTGGGCCAACAGTCTCCTGTTTTTCAGAAGGGTCCTCCCCTTCTGGTTCCACCGCGGCCACGTGAATGCGGCCGCGTCCAGCAAGACATTGCCCTCCCAGCTTGGGCCAACAGTCTCCTGTTTTTCAGAGGGGTCCTCCCCTTCCGGTTCCACCGCGGCCACATGAACGCGGCCGCGTCCAGCAAGACATTGCCCTCCCAGCTTGGGCCAACAGTCTCCTGTTTTTCAGAGGGGTCCTCCCCTTCCGGTTCCACTGCGGCCGCGTTCACGCGGCCACGTCCAGCAAGGTACACTGCCTTGCCTCTATAAAGCACCAGCGCCTGCAGCATCAGCTGTTAGTGTTTGTTCATGTATGCTGTTCTTTTGCTAGTATATTGTTTACCTGCTGTCTTGTGTCTCCCCAGACATTGGCCTCCCAGCTTGGGCCAACAGTCTCCTGTTTTTCAGAGGGGTCCTCCCCTTCCAGTTCCACCGTGGCCGCGTTCACATGGCCGCGTCCAGCAAGGTACACTGCCTTGCCTCTATAAAGCACCAGCGCCTGCGGTGCTCGTCTCCGCGGCGCGCGACGTGCTCCTTAGGTGTGCTCCTTGGGGCCGCTCCGGCAGCGAAGGCCCCCTTTTGTTTTTAAGCTGGATAGGTCTGCTTTTTGCTGTCCTTACCACCTCTTCTTCGGGTGAGTTACATTCTCTACCTGCACTCCTCTTGCCACCACTCAGGCCCGGTCCCGGACTGACACCTTCAGTAGTGTCTCTTCCCTACTCTCCTCTGTCCTCTCCTTCTTTCTGTTCTATGGTCTCTATTCCTGTATTCTGGGGCAGGCGGCCCGATAAACCCTCTACTCACCGCTTTCGCTGTAGTACCAATCTATGTTCATGCCCTCTTTCCTCGTCCTTTTCCCTTCCCTCTTCTGTCCTTCCTAATCCCTCCTGGACTCCCTTTTCTATTGGCCTCCTTAACTGTCAGTCTCTCCGTACCAAATCTCTTCTTATTCAAGATCTCGTTTTAAGATCCCCTCCTGGAATTACCCTCCTCACGGAGACTTGGCTCCATGATGGCGAGGATGCTCTTCTCGCGCGCTGTCTCCCCCCTGGCTTCTCTGCAGCCTCCGTCCCTCGCCTTGGGCAGTCCGGTGGCGGCGTGGCTGCCATTCTTCATCCTTCTCTCTCTTATACGTTAATTTCTTCCCCGTCACTGCACTATGCTGAAGCTCTTCTACTTCGCCTCCATACTTCCCCTTCCATTCATGTTCTTCTCATCTACTCCCCTCCTGCCCTTCGCCTTCAACTGTGGGATGCTCTTCTGTTAACAATTACTGATGTCTCTCTAGCTTTCCCCCACTTAATTATAGCTGGTGACTTTAATCTCCACATGGATGCTCCCTCTTCAACGACGGAGCACTCTTTTCTTTCATTCCTCCAAGATCTCTCCTTAATCCAACATGTCACCATCCCAACCCATCAAGCTGGTCATACCCTTGATTTGTTCATGACCTCCGCTTCCTCCTCTTTTACATTATCGGCTCTGTCCGCCACGTCCCTTCCATGGACAGATCATTTTTATCTTACCCTGACCTGTTCTCCTTTAGGTGTCTCATCTCCTACTCCTCCAGTGTCTTCTACCTCGTCATCTCCAGTGCATTTATCCCGAGCTCTTACTCCTCTCACATTACAAAAGTTTCCACCTGCTTCTGAGCTACTGCCTAATGATTTTTCACTTCTTTCCCCTAATTCCCAAGCTGCTTTTTGGTCTTCCACCCTTTCTGCCACTCTTGACCTTTTAGCCCCTTTACGTCCTCGTCCGTCTCGTCGACGTCCTTCTCATCCTTGGTTCCATAATGGTCTACGGCTCTTACGCACACATCTCCGGAGGGCCGAGCGACTATGGTGTAAGGATCCTTCTCCCGCTAAACTATCTATTTTCAAATCCCACCACTCTTTCTATAGTTCTCAACTCCACTCCGCTAAACGTGACTTCTTTTCAAATGCCATTTCACATGCTCCCAACCAAACCCGCCATCTTTATTCCACCCTCCGCTCCCTTATTTCTTTACATACCCCTTCTACAACTCCTATTACTCAGTCCTCTCCTTCCCCTACGCAGTTGGCTTCTTTCTTTATCTCTAAGGTTACCTCTTTGAGAGTCTCTTTACCCTCATGTCCTGCTCCTATCACTTCCCCCCCCTCTCTTTTCACCACCGCCTGTCTCTCAGCTCTCTCACTTCTGGGCTACCTTCTCACCCATTACTGCACCTGAACTTCATCATCTTATCTCTTCTTCTAGAAAGACCTCTTGCTCACTTGATCCCATTCCCTCCTCTTGGCTCCTCACTCCCTCCTTGGGTGTCCTCCCCTATATCCTCACCATGTTCAACTCTAGTCTCTCCACAGGGATTTTTCCTAGCTCTTGGAAGCACGCGTTGGTTCGTTCCATCCTGAAGAATCCCTCCCTTGACCCTTCCCTTCCTTCCAATTATCGCCCTGTTTCTAATCTTCCTTTCCTGTCTAAGCTCCTGGAGAAGTTTGTTTTTGCACAACTTTCCCATCACCTAGATTCTATTAATTTTCTTCACCCCCGTCAATCAGGTTTCCGCTCTGGGCATAGCGTCGACACCATTCTCCTGGCCTTCACTAATGCACTGCATGTAGCTCACGATCACGGTGACTTTCGGTGGCGGTTGCTTTGGATCTTTCAGCGGCTTTTGACTTAGTTGATCACTCTCTTCTTCTTCATCGGCTTCGGGAAGCTGGTCTCTGTAGCACTGTCTACCACTGGTTTCACTCTTTTCTCTCCTCTCGCTCTTGTGCAGTCCTCCCTTCCTCATCCGTTCTTCCCTCTTCTGATCCACATCACCTTCCTTGCGGGGTTCCTCAGGGCTCTGTTCTCGCCCCCCTTCTTTTCAACCTTTTTCTGGCTCCCCTTGCTCTACTCATACAGCAGTCAGGTATTTCAGCTTTTCTCTATGCCGACGATATTCTCTTACTTCATCACACCTCTCCTTCCTGTCCTGATCTCACTCCTCTGAATTCTTGCCTCTCATCCGTTGCGAATTGGCTTACTACTAACTGTCTTCACCTCACTCTTACTAAAACTCTTGCTATTTGGTTTACTCATGGTGATCCCCCCCCCTCTCTCTAGCCCCTTCTTTCTCTGATTCCCCAGTTCCACTGGGTTCCACATTTCGGTATCTAGGTGTTCACTTTGATTCAGATCTTTCCTTTCGTTCTCATATCTCTCATATTACTAAAACTTCTTTCTTTTTTCTTCGTCAAATCCGCTCAATTCGCCCTTTTCTTTCCTCTTCTGCTCTGTCTACACTGGTGTTATCCTTAGTTATGTCACGGGTGGATTTTTCCAATGCACTGTTCCTCGGTCTTCCCAAAAACCACGTAGCTAGGCTTCAACGAATACAGAATACTGCTGCACGTCTTGTCACACACTCCACTCTTCGGGATCATGTCACCCCCTTACTTTTCCATCTCCACTGGTTGCCAGTTCCGTTTCGCTTTCAGTTTAAGTTATTGACCCTGCTACACAAAGTTTACCATACCAGTACTCCATCTTATCTGTTTTTACCATACCAGTACTCCATCTTATCTGTCTGATCTTCTTTCTTTCCATTCCCCTCGGTATACACCTCGCTCTTTCCATCTTAACCGTCTTGCCCTTCCTTCCCCTTCCTGTGCCCACCTGCAGCTTACCCGTCTTTCTGCGTTTTACTTTGCCGGTCCTGCTCATTGGAATTCTCTCCCCTCCTTTCTCCGCCTGGAATCACAATACACCATTTTCAAACGAAATCTCTTCTCCCTAGCATTTAACGTTCCTTCTCCTTTTGTATGAGTTACCCTTATTGTACTTATTTGCTCGTGTCTCCCGTCCTGTACCTCCTGTACCTCTGTTCTCTGTCCTTTACAAATTTGTATATTTCCTTTCCTTTCCTGGCTTTGGCCAAGAATTTTATGTATTTTATTATTGTACACCGCCTTGATTGTTATAGAAAGGCGGTTTTTATCAAATGATTAAACCTTAAACCTTGTTATATTCCAGTAGCTTGGCTCTTTATAGATTCAGGGAGTTATGCGACTTGTTCCGCATCCATTTTCTCTCCAGTCTTCAGAGTGTGCGCTTTGCATTTCTGATATCATTTGAGTACCAGGGGGCGTTGGGTCTCCTTCGTGTTTGTGGTTTTGTACTCGTAGGGGCTGATGCTGCATTGGATATTATGCAGTTCCATTTCTCTATGCTTATGTCAAGGGTGTCGTATTCTTGCTGTAGTTGTGGGATGATTTCATCTATGAATGAGTCTTTATTGAAGGCTCTATATCACCTGGTTATACTCTCATTTTCCATGTGTTGGGTGGAGTTGTTCAGGGTCAGGGTGAATTCTATCACGTGATGATCTGACCATGGGACTGGTGTGATTGTTGGTGTTGTGGCCTTGCCCTGTTCCACCAAGTGTATTGGAATAAAGACCATATCCAGAGTTGTGCCATGCTGGTGCATTGGGGCGTTGATTGGCTATATTTTAGTGACTCCATGGCTTTTAAGAATGTTGCGGATTCCTTGGTGGGTGCGGAGGTCAGGTTGTAGTCTCCTAGTACAATGAGATTATGTTTTGTGCTATGTGCACATATTGCTTCAAGTACCATGGAGAGATTTTCAGTTGTGGCTCCAGGAGGCCTGTATGTGAGGGAGATGCTTAAGTACTTGTTGGATAGGGTGATTGTGTTGGATTCATTCGTATTAGTGGTGGAGATTGTTTGTTTGCTTTAAATCTGTATTCCTTTCTAGCCAGTATTAGCACACCTCCTCCTCTCTTTTGTTCTCTGATGCAATTGAATGCTGAATAGTCTATAGGGGTTACTTGGTTTAATATTACCTGGTCTGAGTCATCTAGCCAGGTTTCGGTGATGCAGATTATATCCAGTTTTTTATTGAGGATGAGGTCTAGGATAGTGTTCGGTTTGTTCCCGATTTATCTCGCGTTTATTAAAACACACCTAATTTTGGTTTTTATGATTGGGTTGGTATGTACACTATTTGTAGAATTAGTGGGTGTAGTACGTGTGGTATTATGTGGTTTGTAAATTGTAGGCTTATTATGCTTGTGTTCTTTAGGGAAGGGTGAGCCTGGTGTCCATACAGGTTGGATGGTATGTAGGTGGGGCAAGGGGATTGGTTGGGATCGATGCCCTGTGAGCAGGGTGCGAATGCATGGAGGAGTGTAAGGTAGGCAATGAGGTAGTGGGGAGTGGAGTGCATTTTTGTAAATTACTGATCTGGTATCTGATTGAATTGTAGCTCAGTGGTGGTAGTTGTATGACCTTTCTCGTGTATCTCTATACTTGCCTGTTCTCTTTGGTCGGTGTCTCCTCCTCTCATATGGTTCTAGACTGATAATGGATTCTGTGCACTGTGCAGTATGTTATTTTATAAGCAGTGAGGTAGTAAACAGGCAAACAAGCAATGGGATATGGTGGCAATGGAGCAATGGAGTTAACAGGCTATGCAGCATATGTTATCCACAGAGTGGAGAGTTATTAGTGAGGCGGCAAAGAGGTGACATTAGAATACGCAGTCTAAGCAGCATATATTATCTAAAGCGGCTAAGCGGTATTTGTTATCTACAGCTTGTGTTATTTACAGCACATGTTGTCTACAGCAGGTTAAGCAGTATATGCTATTTACAATACATGTACATACATCTATAGCAGGTTATGCAGCATATATTATCTTTATAGCAATGAGGTATTAGTGAGTCTACAGTCTATATAGGCTATGCAGCAAACAATGAGGCAGCAGGGTAGTCCATAGGTTAGGTAGGAGATATGGATTTGCAAGTAGTTGGTATTGCGGTAGAAGCAGGATCCACATGGGTTTGTCATGCATTACGTGCTACACCTACCAGCAATGTATTGTTGCAGGAGCCGTCAACTCCCTGATTTGGAATTCCCTTCTGTTGTTGCAATATGTCCCTTAACCGCAAGTTCCCGCTGCAACTGGTTTGCTCCCGCAACAGGGCTCCCGCCGAAGGGCCATGCCAAAGGGCCCTGAAACTGTATAGCTTTCTAAAGAGTGGAAGAGTATTTATTTATTTATTTTATTTATTTAACATTTCTTATATACCGCGCTCTTTGTCATCAGTGCGGTTTACATTGAACAATATAACGGTCAGTTAAATTAGACCATCGTCTACATAGAACAGGGATTTAACATGGAGGTAACTTGGGGGAAACTATTTACATTCTTAGTACAAATACATTTAGATCTAAATTCGCTGTAGGTTATTGGACTCATATAGCTGCGGTTTGGGGTTGGGAGGGTGGGGAAGGGTGAGGGGGGGGGGGGGAATATCCAGATGTGTAAAATACATGAGGAAAAGGTGGTGTTTGAGGGCTTTTCTGAACAGCCTAAGGTCCTTGATTGCTTTAATGCTGGGAGGGAGCTTGTTCCAACATCTAGGAGCATAGTTCAAGAATGCCCTATTGATGGTGGTCTGGTTGAGCTTTGTAGATTCCCTTGGTATGAGTAGCATGTCTGTAGTCAGTGGTCTCCTAGGTCTGTTGTTTGCAGTGTGTATGATGAGGTCGGAGCAGATGCAGGTGACATTTTGTTAAAGGCTTTGAAGGTAGTAAGGAGGGCCTTGTATAGGATTCTGGAGCATACTGGGAGCCAGTGAAGTTCTTTTAGAATGGGGGAGATGTGGTCATTCCTTGAGGCTCCACAAAGTATGCGGGCTGCTGCATTCATGGCTAACTGTAGAGGGTTGAGGGTGATCTTTGGGAGACCATGAAGTATTATGTTGGCATAATCAAAGTGCGGTGTGACTAGCACTTGGAAGATGGTGCAGAAGTCACCGGGTTCAATCATAGGTCTCAAGTGCCGCAGGGTTTTGACCTTGAAATAGATAGCTTTTACGGTGCGTTTTATGTGTTCCTTGAAGTCCAACTGTTGATCCAATATGACCCCAAGATAACGTATATTGGATTTGACTGGGAGTTCTGCATCTCTGACTTTCAGTGCTGGTGGAGGAGAGAAACCTTTATTTCTTGTTATTATTAGGACTTCTGTTTTTTTGAAATTTATACGGAGGTTCTGAGTGAGTAGCCAATCCGTTATTGCATTGAAGCAGTTGATTAGTACAGTGTAGTCCGGGCAAGTGACAGCTATAGGTGTAAACAGCAGCATGTCATCTGCGTACATAAGGCAAGATATGTTGAAAGAGCTGGCAATGTCACCATCTGGCTGCATATAGATATTAAAGAGCAGAGCAGACAGGGAGGAACCTTGGGGTACACCCTGTTTCTGCTGGAAAGGTTCGGATGTGTCATTACCAATGCGTACTTGCTGCCATCTGTATTCGAGGTAGGATTTGCACCAGTTCCATGCTTCGTCCTGGATTCCCTTCTCATGAAGCCGCCTCAGGAGCTGCACGTGATCTACGGAGTCGAATGCTGCTGCTATATCGAGGAAAATTAGTGCAAAGCCATTCTTGATGCTGTTTATTCCATTGATGAGTGTATTGGTTAATACCGTTAGTAGAGTTTCTACACCGGGGGCTTCTCTGAATCCATGTTGACATGGGTCTAATGGGGAGGACGTATCAACATGTTGCTGAATCTGTCTCTGGGTCAACGTCTCTAGAATTTTAGCTAGTAATGGGATACTAAAGATTGGTCGGTAAGAGTCCTCTTTCTTCGGATCCAGCTGGTTGTTTTTAAGTAGTGGACGAATGAATGTGTGCTTGAGAGCATCTGGGAAGACTCCAGTTTTGAAGGACAGCTTGGCAATGTTGGCTATGAATGGGCTGAGTTGAGAGCGCATAGTTCTGATCCAATGGGCTGGGCAAGGATCAGTTGGTGCAGTCGTAGTGTTGATTGAGGCGATGATCTCCTCGATGGGGGAGGTGAGAGTTTGGTGAGTGGAAACTGCATGTGGGGAGTCTTGGAGGGTTCATGTGCTGTTGCTGTGGTGATCTTTATTGCTTTGGATTGAATGTAGTTCGCGTATGCCTGTGGTTGAATGCTTTCATGCTGAGGTGGGGAAGGTTGGTTGGTAAAGGATTTTACTAGGTTGAATAGGTCTCTTGGCTTATTTAGTGAGTGGTTGAGGATCTCAGCGTGGAATTCCTTCCTCTTGGCCCATGTTGATTCGCGATGTTGTTTCAGATATTCTAAATAGATGATTTGGTCAGAGGTTCTATGGGTAATTCTCCATTTTCTCTCAAGGTTTCTGAGGTGGAACAGGGATGCTTGGAGATCAGGGGAGAACCATGGAGCAGACTGCTTTTTAGTGACTCCGCTGTCGGGTGTAGCCTTTTTGGTGAAGGCTGGTTGACGAGCATATGATGAGAGGGTATCATTCCATTTGGAGACCATTTCGTTGAGGCTCTGTGGATCAAGCGAGTTTTGGGAGTGCGCAGTTCGTGAACATCTCACTGTCGAGTTGCTTGAAGCGGGTGGCTCTTGATATCTCCTTTTTGTTTGAGCGGTGGCATGTGGTTTGTTGCGTTGGTATCTGAAATGTTATCAGGTTATGGTCTGACCATGGAACAGGGGTGATGGCAATGTCGAATTGTTTTATCATACTCATAACTGGATGGGGGACAAAGATAAGGTCCAAGAGGTTCCCTCCTTGATGGGTGGGATCAATCACTACTTGCTTGTAGTTAAGGTTGGACATTGCTTCTAGGAAGGTTTTGGCTAGTGTGGGTTGAGTGGAAGCAAGATTAAAGTCTCCCAACAGCCAGTTAGGTTTGGAGGGGTCTTCCGGGTTACAGGCTAAGTCAATAATGTCTGAGAGTTCATCTGACTCCGTACCTGGTGCCCTATAAATGAAGTTAATAGTATTGAGTTTATTGGTAATAGTTAGCGTGTTCAGATGCTGTGTGCTCCTGATCAGGTTAGCCCGATATTGTAGCGCTGTTTTTGCAAGTACCATTACACCTCCACCTCTTATGTTTTCCCTGTTACAGGTGTAGATCGAGAAGTTAGGTGGTGTGAGGTGGTTTAGAATTACGTTGTCCGTGTCGGAAAGCCATGTTTCCATGACCATTAGTATGTCTAGATTGTGGGTGGCTATTAGGTCTGTGACTACCGGCCATTTATTATGGACCGAGCGTGCGTTGATGAGTGCACATCTAAGATCCTGCTGAGGCTTAGCTTCTTTGTCTTTTCTGGGGGTTGTGATTTCTAAGGATACATAAAGCAAGTGTGACTGTCTTCTATGATGAAGGCTTGGGGGTGGTTGATATTGGTTGTTGTGGTGTTTCCTGCTGGCGTTTTGAATTAGTTGGATAGGGTTGTGGCCATTTGCAGCCGCATCGGAATTATGGAATGTGCTGGCTAGTGTGTAGATTAGGGCAAGAGTAAATAAGGAGGGGGCCATTTATGTTGTTGCCAATGGTTTGCTCTGTGTCAATGAGCAGGGCCGGCCCGTCCATTGAGCAAGAATGTTTTTTGCACAGGGCCCCGCGTTTCAGGGGGCCCCGCGCAAAAAACATCTTGCATCCCAGATTCCCAGCTAAGTTTAAAAAAAAAAAACCAGAAACCGGCTGCTGCTGCCGCTGCCGCCGTGGCAGCGGCAGACAGAATGGAGAGGGGCCCATTTACAGTCCTTACCACCCCCCCATCAGCCCAGCTAAGTTAAAAAATAAAACCCAGAAACCGGCTGCTGCTGCTGCTGCCGCCGTGGCAGCGGCAGAATGGAGAATCCCGCGGGGCCCCCCTGTCCTGAAGTCTTCTATGCGGCCTCCGTCGGCTGTCAGAGCTGAGCGAAGAGAGAGAGCTTCTCCTCTCGCAGCTCTGTTAATCACGCCGCGGGGCTGATGGGAAATCCCATCAGCCCCGCGGCGGGATTAACAGAGCCGCGAGAGGAAGAAAGGGAAACTCTCCCTTCGCGCGGCTCTGAAAAGCCCGCGCTGAGGCCGCTTAGAAGACTGCTGGACAGGGGGGCCCCGCGGGATTCTCCATTCTGCCGCTGCCATGGCGGCAGCGGCAGCAGCAGCCGGTTTCTGTTTTTTTTTTTTAAACTTAGCTGGGCTGATGGGGAGGGGGGGGGAGGGGTAAGGACTGTAAATGGGCTGATTGGGGGGGGGTAAGGACGGTAAATGGGCTGATGGGGAGGGAGGGAGGGAGGGAGGTGGGTAATGACTGTAAATGGGCTGATGGGGAGGGAGGGAGGGGGGTAAGGACTGTAAATGGGCTGTGGGGGGGGGGGTAGGACTGGTAATGGGCGATAGGGGATTCGGACTGGAAGGGAAGTGGGCTGATGGGGGGGTTAAGACTGGGAATGGGCTATGGGGGGTTAGGACAGGTAATAGACTATGGAGGGGCTAAGACTGTAAATGGGCTGATGGGGAGGGAGGGAGGGAGGGAGGGGTGTAAGGACTGTAAATGGGCTGAAGGGGAGGGAGGGGAGTAAGGACTCAAAATTGTCTGATGGGGGGGGGTAGGACTGTTAATGGGCTATAGGGGATTCGGACTGGAAGTGGGCTGATGGGGGGGTTAAGACTGGGAATGGGCTATGGGGGGTTAGGACAGGTAATAGACTATGGAGGGGCTAAGACTGTAAATGGGCTGATGGGGAGGGAGGGAGGGGGGGGGTAAGGACTGTAAATGGGCTGATGGGGAGGGAGGGAGGGAGGGAGGGGGGTAAGGACTGTAAATGGGCTGATGGGGAGGGAGGGGGTAAGGACTGTAAATGGGCTGATGGGGAGGGAGGGAGGGAGGGGGTAAGGACTGTAAATGGGCTGATGGGGAGGGGGGGAGGGAGGGAGGGAGGGGGGGGGAGGGGGGTAAGGACTGTAAATGGGCTGATGGGGAGGGAGGGAGGGGGGGTAGGTAAGGACTGTAAATGGGCTGTTGGGGAGGGAGGGAGGGGGGTAAGGACTGTAAATGGGCTGAGGGGGGGGTAAGGACTGTAAATGGGCTGATGGGGAGGGACGGTAAGGAATGTAAATCGGCTGATGGCGAGGGAGGGAGGGGGGTAAGGACTGTAAATGGGCTGATGGGGAGGGAGGGGGGTAAGGACTGTAAATGGGCTGATGGGGGGGGGGTAGGACTGGTAATGGGCTATAGGGGATTCGGACTGGAAGTGGGCTGATGGGGGGGTTAAGACTGGAAATGGGCTATGGGGGGTTAGGACAGGTAATAGACTATGGAGGGGCTAAGACTGGAAATGGGCTGATGGGGGAAGTTATGACAGGTAATGGGCTATGGGGGGCTATGACTACAAGTGGGCTGATGGGGGGATTAGGACTGGAAACGGGCTATGGGGCGGTGGGCTAAAACTGGAAATGGGCTGTGGGGGGCATTAGGACTGGTAATGGGCTATGGGGGGGTTACAACAGGTAATGGGCTATGGGGAGGTACGACTACAAGTGGGCTGATGGGGGGATTAGGACAGGTAATGGGCTGATGGGGGGTTACAACAGGTAATGGGCTATGGGGGGGCTAGGACTACAAGTAGGCTGTTAGGGGGTTAGGACTGGTAATGGGCTGTGGGGGGCGTTAGGACTGGTAATGGGCTGTGGGGGCGTTAGGACTGGTAATGGGCTGGGGGGGTTAGAACTGGTACTGGGCTATGGGGGGTTTACAACAGGTAATGGGCTATGGGGAGCTACGACTACAAGTGGGCTGATGGGGGGGTAGGACAGGTAATGGGGGATAGGGGATTCGGACTGGAAGTGGGCTGATGGGGGGGTTAAGACTGGGAATGGGCTATGGGGGGTTAGGACAGGTAATAGACTATGGAGGGGCTAAGACTGGAAATGGGCTGATGGGGGAAGTTATGACAGGTAATGGGCTATGGGGGGCTACGACTACAAGTGGGCTGATGGGGGGATTAGGACTGGAAACGGGCTATGGGGCGGTGGGCTAAGACTGGAAATGGGCTGTGGGGGGTGTTAGGACTGGTAATGGGCTGTGAGGGGCATTAGGACTGGTAATGGGCTATGGGGGGGGGGGGTTACAACAGGTAATGGGCTATGGGGAGGTACGACTACAAGTGGGCTGATGGGGGGATTAGGACAGGTAATGGGCTATGGGGGGGTTAGGACAGGTAATGGGCTGATGGGGGGTTACAACAGGTAATGGGCTATGGGGAGGTACGACTACACATGGGCTGATGGGGGGATTAGGACTGGTAATGGGCTGATGGGGGTTACAACAGGTAATGGGCTATGGGGGGGCTAAGACTACAAGTAGGCTGATAGGGGTTTAGGACTGGTAATGGGCTGTGGGGGCATTAGGACTGGTAATGGGCTGTGTGGGCTTTAGGATTGGAAATGGGCTGTGGGGGAGGTAGGAATGGAAATGGGCTGATGGGGGACTAGGACTGGAAATGGGCTGATGCAGGGACAAGAAGGGAGCAGATGCTGGGTGGGGCTGGAACTAGAAAGGAGCTGATGTTGGGGGAGGATTAGAATGGGATGGAGCTGGGAGAGTGAAATGGAGAGGGAAAAATATTTTGCGTGGGAGGGAAGACAAATCTACAATTGGCCGGATATTGGGAGAGTAAGTGGGGATTGAGGATGGAGGGATAAAATTTGAGTGGATGAAATAGGAATGAGGAAAGAGCAAAAGGAGAAAGATTAGTATGTTAAAGCAGATGTAGAGAGAGAATGGAAAAAAACCCCAAGAAGACAGAAGAAAGGACAAATGGACAGCAGATGGAGAGTTAGCAGAAGACACGAAGAAACTAAAAGTGGCTGGAGCAATTGTAACTGAAAAAAAAATGCACAAAAGGTAGAAAAATATCTCTTTATTTTGAATTTATTAACTGGAATATGTCAGCTCTGGGAAATGTGCATCATTAATTTTTGCGCTTTGTTTAGTACAAGAGGAAATTAATTTATAGTTTTATTTCTACAGTGTTGTTGTATATTCCAAGTTTGGCTTTTGGGGTTCCCAGTTTAATTATTGTCTTCCTGTTTCTAAATTGTGATTCCTTGTTTGGTGATGGTCTATGTTCTGCATGTGTAACTGAGCTGAGGTATTCTGTTTATGTAATTCCTATTTGACATTGCCACTTGTTCTTTCCCCAGTAGGTCATGTATTATTGTTCTCTGAAATGTATTGGTTTAATATTTGCAGTGTTGTCTTTTGATAGTTAGGGTATGGTGCTTTGTGAGTCCTGGTAGTGCTGTTAGGATACGGCAGGTTTGCTATGGGTTCTAAATGGGCAGTGTTTGTAGTAGTTCCTAATGTGCCTGGCGGTTGGTACTGGATTATAGTAATGTAGAAACCTTTTAGTCTTTCTTTATCCATATACTCATTAAGAGGCATGTTTACTAAAAGTTAGTAGTGTATGGTAACATTATGCAAATACTTATGCAAATGAGGCACCTTATGCAAATGAGGCCCCGCACCGAGTCTCCGCACATGGCCCCGCACCCCCCTTGGGCCGCCCCTGTCAATGAGTATTGTATAGGGGGGTTGGTGCGTTTCTGGTGGGGAGAGGGGAGGGAGCAGGTAGGTCAGTATGCAGAGTATGGATGAGTTCGGGGATATACAGCTCAGGGAATGCTTTTGAGTGTTACGTTCTAGTTTAGCTATACTTAGTACAACAGTTCAGTTATTTAGTAGCAGATATTTATAACAGGTACATGTACTAGATACTTTGTAGCCTTGTGGTTTGAGCAAGAATCTAGTACCCAAGAGATCAGCATTCAATTCCCACTGGCAAGTCACTTTACCTGCCATTGCTTCTGAAGAAAAGGCCTGGCACTCTACTTCCAGTCATACCTTGCCAAGAAAATCCAGGGTCACCAGGAGCCAGTACTGGCTTGGTGCTTTAAAAAAAGAAAAAAAGCCTTTCTAAAACAAAAAATCATGTGTCCCTTTTGCTAATGTCTTACTGCAGCAAGTCTCACTGTTATACTGTACGGCTCCCCGCCTCTCTCTCTTGCTGAAATGTATATTATGTTATTCTGTACTTGTAATATGCTCTCATATATGTAATACTGGTTCACAAAGAGCTTCTTTTCACTTAAGCAAATTTGGTTGCTCCAAGAAGCCCATCATGTTTGGTTGCTATATTCAAGTCCTTTATTCTCAGTGCTCAGAAAGGCAGAGTGCAATTCCCCCTGGGAATTACACACAAATGAATTATAGTCTCACTGCCCCCTCCATGCTGCACCGCACCATGCTGCTGCCCCCCGCTGCTGCTGCATATTCCATCTTCTGGGGGTCTGGTCGCTGTGGCGGCAGTTTAAAAGCGGCGACTTTGTCACCATTTTGGTACCCTCAGCAGCCCAGGTGCTTCGGCAAGCATGAATTGCTGCTTCTGACCCCTCCTCCAACAGAAAGTTGCATTGGAGAGGCGGGGGGGGGGGGGGTGGGGGGGTCAGAAGCAGCAGGCTATGTATACCGAAGTGCATGGCCTGCAATGGGCACCAAAGGGGTGGCACAAAGCCGCTGTGCCTCCCACCATGGTCTGCCGTCCAGTCCGCCTAAGGGATGGGACAGACCTGCTCACAATCTGCATACATTATTTCTGCTTTACTGGATAATGCTTCTTATAGCAGTTTTGAACACTTTTTTTGGATCTGAGTTTGCATTTCTTCCAGACCACCTTGGCTTCTCTGTCTTTGAAAATGTGTTCAGAAACATTTTCTCCTAGGATGTCTGAGGTACAATTTTAAAACTATAATTTTCTCTCTGAAATTCTCTCTGAAAGCATAAGTCTCACACATTTTTCCCATGCTTTAAATTTCATTTTTCTTTTGTTTTCTAAAGCCTAATTTGCTCTGATTTCTTTTTACAGACCTCATTGACTAGCTCAGTGCATGAGTTCCTCAGCCAATGTACACCTATCTCACATATCCACTTATTTCTGCATCCTCATGTGGTGTCACACTCAGGACATTTCATTAACTGGACAAATACACATGGAACCCCATGCAGAAAGGGGCATGTCCGGCCCATCCTGGTGTCCAAAATCTGGATGGGCTGGATTTGCATCCGATTCTGATTCCACAGGAGCTAAATATAAGAACATAAGCTATGCCATACTGGGTCAGACCAAGGTCCATCAAGCCTAGTATCCTAGGTCATAAGTACCTAGCAGTTTCCCCAAAAGATACAGGTTCCACAATGCTTGCATTGGGTCAAGTAGTGATATCCTGGAGGAGTGGCCTAGTGGTTGGGGCAAGGTACTTCAGGCCAGAAGGTCAGGGGTTCAAATCCCACTAGAGGACAGCAACCTTGGGCTGGAAGGGCTGGGGTTTCTAGTCCCACAGGTACTCCTTGTGGTCTTGGGCAAGCCACTTAACCCTACATTGCCCATGTTCCCTGCAAAATAGTTATCTCCAAGTTATAATGCCCCATTCAATGTAATTTCAGTTTGTTCAATGTAAACTGCCTTGATATCATGAAAGGCAGTATATAAGAAATGTTAAATAAATATCCTTGGTCCATTTTTAATAATGGTTTATGGACCTTTCCTCCAGGAACTTGTCAAAATCTTTTTAAATCCAGCTACACTAACAGCTTTTACTACATCCTCTGGTAGCAAATTCCAGAGTTTCTCTTATTAGTCTTAAATAGGTTACCCTGTAGCTTCATTGCATGCCCCCTAGTCTTTCTATATTCTGACAGTATTTTGATGGCATCGGGGACTTTCCCTGATGTCTAGATCTTCTTTGACATTTTCCTCTCAGATGATCCAGGCATCAGGGAAAGGCCACGATGCCATCAAAATACTGTTGGGGGTATGTGCTAGATGTTTAAGCCACCTCAAGACCAGGCGTAGAGAGAGATATTGGTGCTACGGCTGGTTGTGAAATCCTCTACACATTTCTCTGCGTCAGGCACAGCCAATATTATTTATTTAACAGGTTTATCATTTCAGTCAAAGTGGTTTACATTGTAACTTAAAGTTGGTAATGCACATTAAACAGGGACATTGATAATTTGGCTTTTTCTGAGGCAGCAGAGGGTTAAGTGACTTGCCCAAGGCCACAAGGAGTGCAAGTGGAAATTGGACTCTGGTTATTTGGTTCCCAAGCCAGTGCTCTATTAAGCTATTCCTCCACTCCATTTATTATTTCTAATATGTAGAATATTTTATTATATGCAGCTCATTTTCCTAAAATTAAAGCAAATGTAAATACACTTGGGGTTAATTGCGCGCTAGTTTTTCCTGTGCTGTTTATGCACGCGTCTGTCTCTTCTGCATTTGGCGGTGGTGGAAATTGTGCTTATAAGTGCAGTTATAGGTGCTTAAATGCCCCTCTAGTTTTTTTTGCATCGGCCTGTATAAGGTTTTTGGTACAATGGATCTTCTCTATAAGGCTTATTACTATTGGAATTCATCTCCTATAAATACAAGTTGAAAAGAGCATACTTATAGAGGTAGGTTTACTAAGCCGGGCTAATGGTTAACCTATGCTATTTTTAACTAGGTTCCAGGTTATTCAATGGGATATAGTTATAAATAACACAGGTTGATCATTAGCCCATTTTAGTAAACATACCCCATAGTGTGACAAAGTGGTGTGTTTTCAAACCCATACATGTCTTTGGGAGGGGGGAAGAGTTCAAAGAAAGATGATAGTGTGTGATGTTACAGTAGTAGGGGCTGTATGAGGCATCTTTATAACTGTTGTTCTTTACATATTTGTGTCTATCTTCAAGAGTGTGTGTGTATGTGTTGTGGGTGTGGGATGCCTTCTGTGCCTTTTGTAGAGGGTGGTGGGGATTTGCACCTCCTTGACATATTCGTTGTGACCTTTTTGTCTCCATGCATTCATCTCTTCAATCTTCAGCCTCTTGTACGCTGCCGCCTCCTCTCCTGCTGACCTCCCACACTCTGTTCCCCTTCCCAGACTTACTCCCTTTCTCCCTCCCACCTTGCTCTCTCCACACCTACTCTCCAACTTGCCCATTTTTTTCTTTCCCAAGTCCATTGCCCCTTTAAATTTCTCCTGTCTTCGCTGCATATCCTTCACCCCAACATCTAATCTGCCTTGCTCTCCTTTCCTGCCCGAAGGAGATGGGACCTCTGAAGGTGGCAGCAACGGTCTGTGCCATAATTGCAGTCCTGCTTTTTCCTTCTGCCTATAGGCAGACTGTGGTAGTCTTCTCTCTGCTGAAGATGTTTTTTACCCAAACTTACAGGGTTTGTTGCCAAAACCCAAAGAATTCTATGTGTATGAACAGACAAAACAAACAACAAACACATGGATGGAACCTCAACAATAGACGCTATTGCTTACACACAGTGCACCTAATATGATTTGTAATTTAACTCAAAATTCCATTCAGCAGCAGTATAAATATTTTTCACTTTGGCATGCTATATAAACTCATTCTGTAGCAGGAGGCTGAAATTTTTGCATTTCTCTTGTGGGATATTCTAAAATGACTTCATCATTATAATTGCATGCAGAAGCCTGACAGCAAGGAATCCAATGCTATGCAGTCTTTGTGTGAGAAACATGAGCCACAATGGACATATATATGAGCAGATTTTTCCTCTCTAAATTGAAACAAGAAAAAATGCTCAGATTTACAGATGATATGAGGAGCCAAGCAAGAAACCTTTTCTAAGTTTTTATAAATTATCAACAAATGGCAGCATGGTACTCTTGATATTCCAAAATGGGGTTACAATTTGTGAATTATGCGCAAGTTTTCTATGACCTGTCTTCAGTCTTGAGCAGAGGAGTTGTTCTGTGCTGACGAGGGTCATTTTCTAGGCCATTTTGCAGTACAGTGGCATTTTACCACTGGAGAGGGAGCTTTCAGGAATACCTTTGTGTGGGTAAATTCACGTTGTGCCACTAAATACATAAATTTGCCTGGAGTTGGAAGAGGTGTTCCCAGGGATGGGATTGGGAAGGGCCTGTATTTATGCATATCCTTGTGCACATATATGCATACCTAGAAAAATTAGCACATGTAAATATGTGTAGGTTCTGTTCCTAAGGTATGTTTCAAAGTGAAAGTATGCACAGGGGTCAGTCTTTTATTTATTTAAAATGTCTTCGATTTCACTATTTCCAGATAAAAGACTGTCCAGAGCAGATTGTAAAATAACATCCTTAAAATAAATGCATTTAATACAGGCAAACAATACCTAATATAAAACATCATATATATTAGCCAAAACAGACATCAGCAAGTACCAAAAGCTTCCTCAAATAACCAGGTCTTCAGATGTTTCTTAATGCTTCCAAAAATGCATCCCATAACAACTGAGAAAGCGGACTTTCTTGTGCTTGCCAAACAAATTGTTTTATAAGATGGAACACAAAAAGATTAGCACTCTGCCACCACAGTGCATGGTCTAGAACAGGCATGTCCAACTTCGAACAGGTCGTTATCTACTTTTTCCGGCCAAAAGTGCCGGTGATCTACCACCATGAAAATTAAGTTTCAAATTAGTTTCAAATTACATTTTAACCCAATAAAGTTGGAGGATTCCACCCCCACCCATTTTTAATGAACCTTCTGTCATTTACTTGGATGTGAGGCAAATTATGCAAAAACAAAACAGAGAGACGAAGATCCAGTAAGAACTGCGAGGGTAAATGGAAAGTACATTTTTTCTTAAGGTTTTATTGAGTAATAACTTTTTTAAAACTGTCTTAATAACTTTCTTTAACTTTTATTGAGTAATTTGTATTAAATTTAGGTAGAGTATTGATCCAGGCTGATCTTTCACAATCTTTAATATTTCGCTCTTGCTCATTAGTGAGACATCTGAGCCTGCATTTCATCTACCAGCTTTTTGAAGTTGGATGAATATTGCGTGAGGGCCAGTCTCAGGGAATCCTGGAGATGTTCATCTGTCATGTTGGAATGTTGTGTACTCTTTGTCATTTTCAGATGGGAAAATGCAGATTCACACAAATAAATTGAACCAAAACAGGAGTGTACAGCTTCACTGCATCTTCTCAAGTTGGGAAATTTGTCTCTAGGCACTAGCTTCCAAAACAATTCTTGCTCAGCACGGGTCTTGAGAAAAATGTCATTTCTAAGGTTAATATTTTGTTTTCAAGAGATGGCTTGTTCAATGAGTAATTTTTACTGATAGCAGCTGCAGTTTCTTTAATGTCCACATCTACTTTGAATGGGTATGACAAGTATTCCACAACTGTTCCAATTTTTTTGGAAGTCACAGAATCTGTTTTCGAATTCCTGGATAACAGAACAGATTTCTGTCACATGCTTCTTGTTCTGAAAAAGAAAATTTGGATATTGTCCCAGATGGTCCTGCGTATTAGGAAAATGATCAAAAGTGTTTGCAAGGTCAGTCATCATTAGCTCAAATTTGCTCTTGTAGGATGAAACTGCACTCATCATCTCACCAATGCATTTGTTTTTACCTTGTAGTTCAATGTTCATATCACTTATTTCACCTGTAAAGTCAGCGAGAAATGCCAGATCACATAACCACTCCTCATCTTCCAACTCTGCTTGGTCATCTCCCTTGTCCTTCAAAAAACTTCTTATTTCATTCAGCAAATCACAAAATCTTTGCAGAGATTTGTGCCTACTTAGCCACCTTACATCTGTTTGCAAAATGATTTCTGCTGCCCTTTCATCAAGAGTAACTGAATTTATAATTTTGAAAGTGATGTCCATGACAGTCTTTGTATTGAGTCTCTTGCTTGCCAAAACTTGCTGGTGAATGATGCAGTGGTAAGAAAGGAAATCTGGGAAGTCGTCATGCTGTCTGCAGAGGGCTATGAAACCCTTAACCTCACCTGTCATTGCTCTTGCTCCATCAGTAGTGATGGAAACAAGTCTATGCAATGGAAGATTATACTTTGTCACAAAAGAATGGAAAGAACTGAATATTTCCTGACTGGTAGCTCTCCCTTTTAAAGAAATCATTCCAAGTAGTTCTTCTTTAACACTGAAGTCTTCAAAAACCAACTGGATAAAGACTAGTAACTGGGCTATGTCTCTTATGTCTGTAGATTCATCCAGTTGGAATGAGAAAGCAACACAATTTGAAACATCCTCCAACAATTGTTCAGTTGTGTCTCCACACATCTTTTCTATTTGCCGCACGATGGTGTTTCTTGACAATTGTACATCTTGAATAGCAGCTATGATCTCTTTATTATTTTTAAATCCTTCAAAAAGATGGTCAGCTGCTTCAAGAAAACAAATTCCCCTTCAGTGAAAGGTTTGCATTTCTTTGCGTTTAGGTTGCTGACCTTGAAGGATGCTATGGTTGCATTGACTGAATGTGATCTTGGCTTCGCCGTCAACTGTTGCTGAGTAGCCAATTTCGATTTAAGTTCTTTGAGCTTCAGTTTATGAATTTCTCTTTTGGGTGGAAAATCAGCATCAAATTTATTGCTATGCAGAGCCTTATAATGACATTCCAGATTACCCTTTTTGGGCAAGGATACTGGGGCATTACAAATTTGACAACAACACTTGTCTTTCACCATGATGAAGAAGTAGTCCATTTCCCATTCATCATGAAAGTGGTAGGTTTTTCTCTTCTTTGGAACACTCATCTTCACTAAACTAGGGTGGCTGGATGTAAGAAGGCCAAATCTGCTAAGTTAGTATAAACACTAGTTGAATCTGGTCCAAAACTGTCACTGTCCCAAAGTATTAAAGATCAACAGGAACTGAAGACCGCTGGATGATGTGCAATACAAGGACTGGAGATGCCAAAACCACACATGCAGTTCTAAAAGTAAAAATAAGAATTCATCATGCTGACACCAATAATAAAACACCTCAAACAACTCAAACACCTGTCCAGCAAACCAGATAAAATCAAATACCACCAAACAAGTTCAAATACCACCACACACGATTTAATAAATTCTGCACACAGTGTAGAATCAACGCAAAGGTAAGGTGAAATAAAATTGCAGTGTAGAATCAACACAAAGGCTAGGCAAAATAAAATTGCAGAGGCAAGCAAAATTCACAGTGGTTTGAACCAATTTGAAGGCAAGGCATAGGCAAGTTAGAACAAAATTGGAAAAGCTCATCAAAATCACCAAATTCTTGACACTTCGTTGTGTCTGCCTGAAAACGTTTAATGAAAGCGAACTATAAAGTGACCAACGACCAGCACACGACACAACTAATACGGTATGTGTATTCAGGTAAAGCCCGGGTGAATGGATATCGCCCGGTATATAACACACTTCTAAGGGGTGTTGGGGCGGGGGCAGGAATGGGTGATTCTGAGAGGCAGGAGACCAGGTATGATGTTGGGTCTGTGGCGTCTTGTCGCAGGGCGCGGGCAGCGGCCCCGTGGGGTACCCGCAAACTATTGGCACGAACACAAGTGCCCTCAATACACAAGCGGACAAGATTCCCGCAGGCAGGGAAAAAAGACAGGCAAAGGATCAGCAGTGGCTGCAAGCCCTTGGCAGACGGCCTGCTGGCATGAGCGCTCTCCTAGTGATGGGGCGAGCTGCTGCAGAGATGGAGCCAAGTGGGGCTGGCGATCTACCTCTGACCCCTCCATGATCTACAGGTAGATCGTGATCTACCTGTTGGACATGCCTGGTCTAATTTATATAACTGAGTTACAAAATAATCTATAGGCAATGGTAGTACAGAATCCACATCATGAGGAAATAGGAAACAAAAATTATTAGAAAACAAACTGAAGGAAAAAACAGAACATCAAAACCTGATATAGCCCAAATATAACTTATTTCCTGCTACTTGATGCTTTCATAATATAATAGGAAATTGCCTTAATTCCCTATCCTGGCTTCTTTAAAGCTACTCTTTTCGGGTCACATGACGCTATGAGTGAGTGATGATATTCCTTTGCTTGCTCTGGGGTGCCCCAATTAAACTTACAGTTGTCGTCGTCTTTATCCCTTACAACTTGCCGGAATTGGTGGTGAAGTGCTCCTGGAATGGTTGGTTTGGCTGTGCATGGTACAGGAGGAATTTGGACCATGAAAGCCACTGTGAAAAAGGATCGGGAGTGAGTCAGGAGAGAAAGCAAGATGGCAACCAGTGCCCCAGCATCCCTGAATGATGACAGCATGGACTCTAATCTGGAGGAATTGGCCAGTGAGGTGGCAAAGTTGCTGGAGCCGAAGTTTGATCAAGGAACGCAAAAATTGGCAACCATGGATGAGTTGATGGTTGAAATTTGGGAAGAAGATTGAGGAAGTAGAGCAATGGTTATCTATGCTGGAGGACTCAGAGGCCTGCCACAAGCATGTGATTGAATCACACCAGGCACAACTGGAAGCCCTGTTAACAAAAGTGTACAATTTGAAGAATCGTTCATGCAGGATCAATGTGCATGTAGTGAACGTTCTAGAATCATGATCAGACTTACTTTGCCTTCTCTATTTGAATCACGGCTACTGAAAAAACTGGGTCTGGACTCTTTGACCATTTGCACGAAGAGCCTGTGCATCGGATGGGGCCCAAGGTGGATGGTCAGTATTGGCCAAGGGTAGTTATTGCACGCATGTTAAATTTTCAACCTAAGATACAATCGTTGCAGAGATTTCAGAAGAAAGGTGAAGTGCACTTGGACAATCAGCAATTACTGCTATTTACGGATTACTCTGAGGCGGAGAAAGGAGTTTGAGTCATCTTGTGCTGAACTCTTTAAATGAAGAATTAAGTTCACACTGGCCTAATTGGCCCTGTTGAGGCTGCAGTATGATGGACAATTGTATTTGTTTGAGAAGGCGATGACAGTGAAAGTTAATCAGTTTCTTTTTTGGAATGGACATTGACTTGCAACCATGAGAACTGGGATGTGATGACTGACTGTCGTGGAGGGTGGATGACCTACGTAGACTGGACATTGTGTGGCATTGTCTGCTCTTCTCTTATCTCTCTGTCAATACTCTCTGTTTTGCAGTGGTGTGCATGATGATAGACTGAAGGGGGGTGAGTGATTGTGGGTTTGTGGAGACTGGGGTAGTTCGAATGCATTTGATTGGTCGCTGGCTCCACGAGAGTGTGGAGCATGGGGCTTGTGCTGTTTGGGGTTTTAATGTTGCTAAATGTGGGGGGGGGGGGGCAGGGGACTGATGGATGAGTAGTATGGTTGAGTATGAGGTGGAAAGAGGGGAACTACATGCTTGTTATAGTAAGGGGATGTTGGTTATATTGGGGATTGTGAGGGGGAGGGAGTGGGGGAGAGAGCAGGAGTTTTTTTGCAGTGCTGTTCAATGGATGTGGGAGTGGTCTTTGGATCAGTTTGACTTTGCTCACTGCAGGTGGACCTTGGCAGTGTGCCCTGTGGGTTGAGGTTGTGCAGCCCTGGGTGATGACTTTGAGGATTCTCTGTGAGATTTTTCTCATGGTGGAGAGCAGTGTTGCTTAAATTAGGTTGATTATATGGAATGTTGGTGGCATTGGCTCTCTCAATAAATACTCCAAGCCCTTAAGCAGAAAGGAGTGCAGCTAGTGTTACTCCAAGAAACCCATCTGAATGAAAAGGAGCATGCTGAATTAAGAAGGGATTGGGTTTCCACAGTGTTTAGTGCCTCCTCTGACTCATGGAAGGGAGGTGTGGCAGTGTCTGTGAAGGGCAGGTACCATTCGTGGCCCTTGAGTGGGAAACTGACCCTAATGGGTGGTATGTATTTGTGCGCTCCAAGATGTTTAATCAGGTTTTCTTGATTGACAGTATCTACGCACCTAATGAATACGATCATTCATTTTATCAAAGGATTCTTAGCCGAGTGTCTGGGACTGCCTAAGCTATGGTGATTTTGGCAGGTGACTTTATTTGCCCACATGGTCCAGAGCAGGATAGGCCACCCCTTTAGATTTCCAGTTCCCCTACTGGCCTCCTCCAAACCTATCTTATTTTTTTTTTGGGGGGGGGGGGTGCTTGGTTGATTTCTGGTGTGCCTTGCACCCTGGAATGAGGGACTATACTCATTTATCCCAGGACCAAGGGACGTGGTTTTGGTTGGACTATGTGCTATTTCCACTAGAGGGTTTGCCTGTGTTTTTCAAATTGAGATTGAGAAGATTTGTCATCTCGCATCATGAGATAGTGTGGATGGATTGGGAGGGTAGGATGGATGTGCAGAGGAGGTGGAGATTTCCAGCGTACTTGATGGAGGATAAGGATTTTAAGGCTTAGTTAAAGAAATAGTGGGCAGAGTACATAAGAACATAAGGACATAAGATATGCCATACTGGGTCAGACCAAGGTCCATCAAGCCCAGTATTCTGTTTCCAACAGTGGCCAATCTAGGTCATACGTACCTAGCAGTTTCCCCAAGGGACACAGGTTCCACAATGCTTGTATTGGTTCAAGCATTGATATCCTGAGTCCCTTCTTAATAATAATTTATGGACCTTTCCTCCAGGAACTTGTCCAAACCTTTTTTAAACCCAGCTACACTAACAGCCTTTACTACATCCTCCAGTAACAAATTCCAGATTGATTACATGTTGAGTGAAAAAATATTTTCTTTTATTAGTCTTAAATAGTTTACCCTGTAGCTTCATTGCATGTCCCCTAGTCTTTCTATATTCTGATAAGGTAAACAATTGATCTACGTTTACCCGTTCCACGCCGTTCATTAATTTATAGACTTCTATCATATCTCCCCTCAGCCGTCTCTTTTCCAGGTTAGAGTCCTAACCTTTTAAGCCTTTCTTCATAGGAGTATCCTTCCATTCCCTTTACCATTTTGGTGGCTCTTCTCTGAACCTTTTCTAAAATCGCTATATCCTTTTTAAGATACGGCGACCAGAATTGCACACAATATTCAAGGTGCGGTCTCACCATGGAACGATACAGAGGCATTATAAAATCTTTTGTTTTATTTTCCATTCCTTTCCTTATCATACCTAGCATTCTATTTGCTCTCTTGGCTGCCACTGCACACTGGGCCGAGGGTTTTAACATGGTATCCACAATGACGCCTAAACCTTTTTCCTGGGTGGTGGTTCCTAATGTGGAACCTTGCATCGTGTAACCACAGTTTGGGTTGTTCTTCCCTAGGTGCATAACCTTACACTTGTCCACATTAAATTTCATCTGCCATTTGGATGCCCAATCTTCCAATTTATCAAGATCCTCTTGCAGCTTTCCACAATCCTCTTGGGTTTTAACAACTTTAAATAGTTTTGTGTCATCTGCAAATTTGATAACCTCACTCGTTATTCCACATTCCAGGTCATTTATGAATATGTCAAAAAGCAGCGGACCCAGCACAGATCCGTGGGGTACACCACTATTCACCTTTCTCCATTGGGAAAATTGGCCATTTAGCCCTACCCTCTGCTTTCTATCTTTTAACCAGTTCCTGATCCACAATAGTACACTGCCTCCTATCCCATGACTCTTTAGTTTTGCCAAAAGTCTCTGATGAAGGACCTTGTCAAAAGCTTTCTGAAAGTCCTGATATACAATATCAACCGACTCACCTTTGTCCACCTGATTATTCACTCCTTCAAAAAAACGTAACACATTAGTAAGACAAGATCTTCCTTGTCTAAAGCCATGTTGGCTGTCTCCCATTAGGTCATTGCATCTACATGCTGAGTAATTTTATTCTTTATGATGGTTTCTACCATTTTTCCTGGTACTGATGTTAGGCTCACCGGTCTGTAGTTTCCCGGATCACCCCTGGAACCCTTTTTAAAAATTGGTGTTACATTGGCGATCCTCCAATCTTCAGGTATTAGAGATGATTTTAATGATAGTTCACAGATTACTAATAGCAGGTCTGCAATCTCATATTTCAGTTCTTTCAACGTCCTTGGATGTATACCATCTGGCCCAGGTGATTTGCTTCTCTTCAGTTTATCTAATAGTTGTAATACATCTTCCCAATGTATCGATATTTCCTTCAATTCTTCCGCACCTTTAAATACCACTTCAGTCATGGGCAACATCCCTACATCTTCCTCAGTAAAGACTGAAGCAAAGAATTCATTCAGTCTCTCCACTATCGCCTTGTCGCCTCTTAGTGCTCCTTTTACCCCTTTATCATCTAATGGACCAACTGACTCTCTCGCAGGTTTTTTGCTACGAATGTACTTGAAAAGGTCTTTACTTCACGTTTTTGCTTCCGCAGCAAGCTTCTTCTCAAATTCTCCCTTTGCCTGCCTTATGAATGCCTTGCATTTGACTTGCCAGTGGTTGTGTTGTTTCCAGGTTTCGTCGTTTGGCTCTTTTTTTCCATTTCATGAAAGATGCTTTTTTTGGCAACAACAGCCTCTCTGACCTCACCTTTAAACTATGCTGACAGTTTTTTGGACTTCCTTCCACTTTTCTTAAAGCGTGGAATACAGCTGGTCTGGGCTTCCAAGATAGTATTTTTCAACAACAGCCAAGCCTGATGTACGTCTTTAACCTTTGCAACTGCTCCTTTTAGTTTTTTCTTAACTGTTTTCCTCATTTTATCATAGTCTCCCTTTCGAAAGTTAAAAGGTAGTACTGTGGATTTCCTTACTATCCCTCCTCCACTAATTAAATCAAAGGCGATCAATCTATGATCACTATTGCCAAGTGGCCCCAACAACCTTATCTCTTGCACTAGATCTGTTGTTCCAGTAAGGACTAGGTCTAATATGGCTTCCCCTCTGGTCGGTTCATGAACCAGCTGCTCCAAGAAGCAGTCATTTATTTCATCTAGGAACTTTATCTCCCTAGCATGTCCTGACGTGACACTGACCCAGTCGATACCGGGGTAGTTGAAATCACCCATTATTATTACTGTGCTGTGACTTTTATTAGCTTCCTTGATTTCTTTGAGCATTTCATCATCCATTTGGTCATTCTGGCCAGGCGCTCGATAGTACACCCCCACTGCCATTGCCTTCCCCCTTTTCCATGGAATTTCAATCCATATAGATTCTACAGCAGATTTTGCTTCCTGCAAAATTTTAATCCTTTCTGACTCAATGCCCTCTCTAACATAGAGAGCAACCCCTCCACCAATTTGATCAGCTCTATCATTTCGATATAGTTTGTACCCAGGTATTACAGTGTCCCACTGGTTGTCCTTCCACCATGTCTCTGATATTCCAATCATATCTAACCTTTCATTTAGTGCTATATATTCTAACTCTCCCATCTTATTTTTTAGACTTCTAGCATTTGCATACAAGCATTTTAGAGAATGTATTTTATTCATATTAATTTGGCTATTGTTAGACATGGGTAATTTGGGATCTTTAAGCTCTGTCTGCTCCATACCTGAGGGCATTTGGGCTACTTTACTCTTTTGTGGAACCTTTCTGCTTTTGGTAGTATCCTTCAAAGATACATTCTTCCGAACCATCTGCTCTTGGGCGACTGTCGGCTTTCCCCTAATATCTAGTTTAAAAGCTGCTCTATCTCCTTTTTATAGGTTAATGCCAGCAGCCTTGTTCCATCCCGGTTACGGTGAAGCCCATCCCTTTGGAAGAGCCCCTCCTTTCCCCAGAATGTTCCCCAGTTCCTAACAAATCCTAAACCCTCATCTCTGCACCATTGTCTCATCCACGCATTGAGACTCCGGAGCTCTGCCTGCCTTTTGGGTCCTGCTAGTGGAACAGGAAGCATTTCGGAGAATGCTACCCTGGAAGTTCTGGATTTCAACTTCCTACCTAAAAGCCTAAATTTAGCCTCCAGAACCTCCCTACCACATTTTCCTATGTCATTGGTACTGACATGTACCAAGACAGCAGACCCCTCCCCAGCACTATCTAAGACCTTATCTAGGTGGTGCGTGAGGTCCGCTACCTTCGCACCAGGCAGGCATGTTACCAGGCGATCTTCACGTCCACCAGCCACCCAGCTATCTACATGCCTAATGATCGAATCACCAACTATAACGGCTTTCATAACCCTTCCCTCATGGGCACATGGCCTTGGAGAAACGTCCTCGGTGCGAGAGGGTTTTACATCACCTGGAGGACAGGTACTAGTTACAGGATCACTTCCTGACACACCAGGGTGATGCTTTCCTGTCACGTGACCTCTCTCCTCCATGGCAACAGGGATGCTGCCAGACTGGAGGTGGGACTTCAGGACTATATCCCTGTACGTCTCGTCTATGTACCTCTCTGTCTGTCTTATGCTTTCCAAGTCTCCTACTTTCGCCTCTAGAGAATGGACTCGTTCCCTGAGAGCAAAGAGCTCCTTGCACCTAGTGCACACATAAGACCTCTCACCAACTGGGAGAAAATCATACATGTGACACTCAATGCAAAAGACTGGAAAGCCCCCATCCCGCTGCTGGACTGCTGTCTGCATCTTAGTTTTAAGGATACCCAACTCTGTCCTTAGGGAGCCATAATTGCCTATATGGCTAAGCAGAAAAGACATATGAATCAGAGTATTTAGCAGTTGGAAAAAACTTTGTAGAGGTAGAAGCAACTAGTGGCAAGATACCCTGGGAAGGAAACGAGGCAGGCATTCCTCTCCATGCAAGCAGCCGTGAATACACTACTGCAATAGAGGACTATTATGATTATTCAGTATTATAAACATTGATTTTATCATTATGGTAATAAATCTGGGAAATTACTGGTCCGACTGGTGCGGGAGTTGGGGTGGGGGGGGGGGGGTGGATCTAAGTATGTATTGATCATTAAGGATGACTTAAGGAAAGCGTGTAATGAGAGTAGGAGGATTGTGAAAGTGTTTCAGGAGTTTTATAAATGGCTATATACAGCTGAGGAGACCAGGGCAGATGAGAATGAGATGTTCTTAGGGGGGTAAACGTTCCAAATTTGTCAACGGAAGAGCCTACGGCTTTAAATCAACTGATCTCATGTAAGGAAGTGTAGAAGGGCATTAGGAAAGGAACTCTTCCGGGGCTGCATTCCAGTGTGCTACATCATTGGGCTTCTAAGGGGATAGAACAGGTATGGGACTTGAAGATGAAGTGTGGGGAGGAACTAGATTCTTACTTAAATTTACAAAAGAGGTTTACATACCATTATAGTCAGAGCATGCAAGTGGTAGAGTCCAGCTTATTCAAGGCTAAAGGCTTAATAGACTTCTTTACTGTGCTTCGGGATTTAGAAAGATATCAATCTGGAATGTAAACACACCTAATTTTGAACCGATAACTTCATGCTTCAAGGAACTAGCAATCTGGCTCAGTAACTATGGTCTTAACATTAACTACAAAAAAACTGAAGTACTGATAACCACCAGTTTCAATTATTTTAGCCAGTAAGGGTAAACTGGATATGGGTCTTAAAGGATAATGGGCATAATTTATCAAGCAGTTTATATTTTAGAATTGGACGTATGATGGAGGTTTTAAGATCTTTAGGCATGTATCTTTGTGCGAGTAACATGTTGACTGTCGATTGTATGATAGCTACTAGTTCATTACATGCCTTTTTAATCCATTTAACTGGACAAGGATCTGCTTTGGAGGTAGTAGTATTCATATGTGATATTGTCCGTTTTAGCAAATCTAGGAAGACACTATGAAATTCTTCCCAGGTTTCTGCATGTGGTATAGTATTGTTGAGATCCATGTTGTTATTGTTTGTAACTGTTCTTATTTTGGTCATGTAGAAGTCGGCTAGAGTTTTGGGGCATATAATGAGAGATTCCGTGGCAGCGTTTGGATGAGTAGTGAGAAATTTTACAATAGAAAATAGGTCTTTTGGTTTTATTTATTGATTTTCATGAGGAGTTTTGTGTGATATTCTTTTTTAGATATGTTTGATATTTTGTGAGCATGGACATATATTCATTTCTGTTTTCAATGGTTTTGTTTGCAAGTCAGGTTTGTTCTAGTTTTCTTAGAATTCTTTTGATTAGTCTTATCTCTTGTGAGTACCATTGTTTGGACTTCTTGTTTGTAGTTTGCAAGCAAACCACAAAATGTCCCACAATCTTCGTAATGATGTCATTAAAGTTATTGAGTTCATCAAGGTCAATTGTGCTTGTGTTTATAGAATCTAAGAGTTCACTAGTGAATCCAATTTTGTCAAAGTTTATATCTAGAGTATTGTTTAGTGTTATTATTGACGAAGGTATGAGAGTAAACTCAATTGCGAACTCAATTAGATGGTGGTCTGACCATGGGACTGGGGTTATCAGAGAGGGTGTGTTAAGTTGTAACTGAGTCTCTTGCGGTATAAAGATTAGATCAAGTGTATTTCTTTTTTTGTGAGTGGGACTGGTTATGATCCATGGCACTAAGAAAGGATGATGCATGAGAATTTTGTAAGGAGGGGAGATTAAAATCACCTAGGAAAACTACCTCTTTCTTTGCCATTATGTTAATGATTACATCCAGGATGTCTGATAGGCCACCAACCTATGACCCCGATGGGCTATATACTAGGCAAAATGCAATGTTTCTGTTTTTAATTAACAGTAAGTCGATATCTGGTATTGTATTGGAGCTATTCAGTTGTGGCATAAGAGATTCCCTTATTAGTATCAAGACCCCTCCTCCCCTTTTGTTCGATATAGGTGTATGAAATATTTTGAAATGTAGGTATGCTTATTTGATTTAGTAGTATGTTATCTGATTCACATAACCAGGTTTATGTTATGAATATTATGTCTGGCTTGACATAATTTGCGTAGTCGATTATTACTGGGATCTTCTTTTTTTTTTAAAGATCTTGAATTTATGTAGGCACATTTGAGCGTAATGTTTTTATTTAGATCCTTCAGTATTTCCTGGGTGGGTAGATTAGTTTTGTTGATTAATCTTTGTGTATGGGGGTAATATGTTGCTCTGTGGTGCAATTTATGTGAGGTATGTACCTTTTTGAATTTCATGAAACATATGAGCTATTGGGATTGGATCTGAGGGTGTGAATGATGAAAACTGTGCGTTTAATTTTATTGTTAAACATAATAGTATAAATGTTCCCATATTATAGGTACTTTTAGATGGGAATACATTTTGCTATCTAGTAGGGAGAGACTCTCAATGGATTAGTAGGATTAGTAGAGTTAATTTGTTTGGAAGTGTGGTAATACTCCAATCGGTGGGAGTAGTTAATATCAGTAAGCAATATATTCTTGATGCAGAGGTATCAAGCAAGGTTGCAATGGTTATGTGTTTGTTATTTCAGTTTTACAATCAACTTTACAGGTACATAAGAACATAAGATATGCCATACTGGGTTGGACCAAGGTCCATCAAGCCCAGTATCCTGTTTCCAACAGTGGCCAATCTAGGTCATAGGTACCTAGCAGTTTCCCCAAAAGATGCAGGTTCCACAATGCTTGTATTGGGTCAAGCATTGATGTCCTGGGTCCCTTCTTAATAATGGTTTATGGACCTTTCCTCCAGGAACTTGTCCAAACCTTTTTTAAACCAAGCTACACTAACAGCCTTGACTACGTCCTCCGGTAACAAATTCCAGAGTTTGATTACACGTTGATTGAAAAAAATATTTTCTTTTATTGTTCTTAAATAGTTTATCCTGTAGCTTCATTGCATGTCCCCTAGACTTTCTATATTCTAATAATGTCAACAATCGATCTACGTTTACCCGTTCCACTCCGTTCATTAATTTATAGACTTCTGTCATATCTCCCCTCAGCCGTCTCTTTTTCAGGTTAAAGAGCCCTAACCCTTTTAGCCTTTCTTCATAGGGGTATCCTTACATCCCCTTTGCCATTTTGGTGGCTCTTCTCTGAACCTTTTCTAATAACGCTATATCCTTTTTAAGATACGGTGACCAGAATTGCACACAATATTCAAGGTGCGGTCTCACCATGGAACGATATAGAGGCATTATAATATCCTTTGTTTTATTTTCTATTCCTTTCCTTATGATACCTAGTATTCTATTTGCTCTCTTGGCCGCCAATGCACCCTGGGCTGAGGGTTGTAACATTTTATCCACAATGACACCTAAATCTTTATCCTGGGTGGTGGCTCCTAATGTGGAACCTTGCATTGTGTAACCATAGTTTTGGTTGTTCTTTCCTAGCTGCATAATTTTGCACTTGTCCACATTAAATTTCATCTGCCATTTTGATGCCCAGTCATCAAGATGCTAGTGAAGTTTCTGGAGTCCAGCGGATTACAGGATCCTCGGCAGCATGGATTCACCAGAGGCAGTTCTTGTCAGACAAATCTGATTGATTTCTTTGCTTGGGTGACCAGGGAGTTGGACCGAGGGAGAGCCCTAGATGTGGTGTATTTAAATTTCAGTAAAGCCTTTGACACTGTTCCTCACAGGCAACCTATAAACAAACTGAGCACCCTAGGGATGGACCCTAAAGTTACTGATTGGGTTAGAAATTGGTTGGGTGGGAGGCTACAAAGAGTACAAGTAAATGGAGCTCACTCTGAGGAGAAGGATGTTATCAGTGGTGTGCCCCAGGGATCTGTCCTTGGTCCGATTATTTTTAACATCTTTGTTAGTGATATAGCGGAAGGGCTGTCGGGTAAGGTTTGCCTCTTTGCAGATGATACCAAAATCTGCAATAGAGTAGACACCCAGGAAGGTGTAGATAACATGAGGAGGGATCTAGCTAAACTTGAAGAATGGTCTAGAATTTGACAGCTGGGATTTAATGTAAAAAAATGTAAGGTCATGCATTTGGGCTGCAGCAATCCAAGGGAGCAATATAGTATAAGTGGTGAAGTACTTTTGTCCACTAAAGAAGAGCGGGACCTAAGCGTGGTTGTGTCTGATGATCTTAAAGTAGCTAAACAGGTAGAAAAGGCGACAGCAAAAGCTAGAAGGATGCTTGGATGCATACGGAGAGGAATGACTAGCAGAAAAAAGGAGGTGATAGTGCCTCTCTATAAGTCTTTGGTGCAAACTCATTTGGAGTATAGTGTGCAATTCTGGAGACCACACCTTTAAAAGGATGTGAACAGGATGGAATCAGTGCAGAGGGTGGCTACTAAAATGATTAGTGGTCTTCATTATAAAGCATATGAGGACAGACTGAAGGATCTTAATATGTACGTACACCTTAGAGGAAAGGCGGGATAGAGGTGATATGATTGAGATGTTTAAATATCTCTGTGGCATAAATGTTCAGGGAGAGAGCCTCTTTCAATTGAAAGCAAGTTCTGCTACGAGGGGACATGGGATGAGGATGAAGGGAGATAGATTCAGGAGTGATATGCGGAAATATTTCTTTATGGAAAGAGTAGTGGATCCATGGAATAGTCTCCCAGTGGAGGTGGTAGAGATGAGGACAGTAACTGAATTCAAAAAAGCATGGGACAAACACAGGGGATCTCTAAAAGTAAAAAGGGGACTGTTGTAGTTGTTGATATGGAAAGACAGACTAGATAGGCCATGTGGTCTTTTTCTGTCATCATATTTCTATGTTTCTAAGATCATCTTGCAATTTTCCACAATCCTCTTGGGTTTTAACAACTTTAAATAGTTTTGTGTCATCTCCAAATTTGATAACCTCACTCGTTATTCCCTTTTCCAGGTCATTTATGAATATGTCAAAAAGCAGTGGACCCAGCACAGATCCCTGGGATACACCACTATTTACCTTTCTCCATTGGAAAAATTGGCCATTTAGCCCTGCCCTCTGCCTTCTATCTTTTAACCAGTTCCTGATCCACATTAGTACACTGCCTCCTATCCCATGACTCTAGTTTTGCCAAAGTCTCTGATGAGGGACCTTGTCAAAGGCTTTCTGAAAGTCCAAATACACTATATCAACCGACTCACCTTTGTCTACCTGTTTATTCACACCTTCAAAAAAACAACAGATTAGTAAGACAACATCTTCCTTGTCTAAAGCCATGTTGGCTGTCTCCCATTAAGCTATGACTATCTACATGTCCAGCAATTTTGTTCTTTATGATGGTTTCTACCATTTTTCCCGGTACTGACGTCAGGCTCACCGGTCTGGAACCCTTTTTAAAAATTGGCGTTACATTCGCCATCCTCCTATCTTCAGGTATTACAGATGATTTTAATGATAGTTCACAGATTACTAATAGCAGGTCTGCAATCTCATATTTCAGTTCTTTCAACACCCTTGGATGTATATCATCCGGCCCAGGTGATTTGCTATTCTTCAATTTATCTAATAGTTGTAATACATCTTTCCGATGTATTGATATTTCCTTCAATTCTTCCGTACCTTTAAATATCACTTCAGTCATCGGTAACATCCCTACATCTTCCTCAGTAAAGACCGAAGCAAAGAATTCATTTTGTCTCTCCGTTATTACCTTGTCACCTCTTAGTGCCCCTTTAACCCCTCTATCATCTAATGGACCAACTGACTCTCTCACAGGTTTTTTGCTATGAATGTACTTGAAAATTCTTTATTATGCGTTTTTGCTTCCGCAGCAAGCTTCTTCTCAAATTCTCCCTTTGCCTGCTTTCTCAATGCCTTGCATTTAACTTGCCAGTGCTTGTGCTTTTTCCAGGTTTCGTCGTTTGAGTCTTTTTTCCATTTTTTGAAAGATGCTTTTATGGCAACAACAGCCTCTCTGACATCACCTTTAAACCATGCTGGCAGTTTTTTGGACTTCCTTCCACTTTTCTTAAAGGGTGGAATACAGCTGGTCTGGGCTTCCAAGATAATATTTTTCAACAACACCCAAGCTTGATGTAAGTCTTTAACCTTTGCAACTGCTCCTTTTAGTTTTTTCTTAACTATTTTCCTCATTTTATTATAGTCTCCCTTTAAAAAGTTAAAAGGTAGTACTGTGGATTTCCTTACTATCCCTCCTCCACTAATTAAATCAAATGCAATCATGCTGTCATCACTTTTGCCAAGTGGCCCCAACACCCTTATCTCTTGCACGAAACATCAGCGCTCCCCAAACAATCCTGCTAACATGCATGACATCTTGGGCCCAATAATGCACGAGGCGCCAAAGTAGCCAATAAGTGGTTCAGAAAAACTGCTCAGGAAAGGGGCACAAATCGTGAGTAAGGCAGTGTACATGTGGGCAAGATGAGAATATTGTCACGTACTGGAAGAAGGCTGAATAGAAAATACCCAAAGCCAAGCCACAGTACTGAAAACAGTAATCAAGTCTGAGCTATGTAGCTGTAGATATAGGGTGCATTTCTTTTTCATAAAATAGCAGTAAAGTACCGGCTTAGGGTAAAGAAGCCCTTTGGGGTTTTAAGCTATAATAGAGTAACTTTTATTAGGGCAGAGTCTTCTTCCTGGTGCCTAATCATCACACCTAAGGGCCACGCCAAAGGGCCCTCTGGCGAGGCCCTCAGGGCGCAGGCCCACCAGGCACAGGTGCACTTAGGCATACTTTTTGATTAAAAGTCCCGCTGGAGTGATGTGCAGCCTGATTCGTCTGGTCGGAGGAGAGCAGGAGGAGCTTACCGATTCCACTCTCCCTCAATTGTGCTTTAGAGGGGACAGTTGTAAATATTGGCACATACCCTGCAAGAAAACTTTCCAAGGGAAACTTTCTGCAGAGATTTTCTTTGACGATCAGAGGCCAGCTGATGCTGCCTGAAACTCCTGTTCCCTCACATTTTCAGGGCAATTTCATAAAGGGGCGCCGAGTCGAAGAGGGCAAGTATGTGTCTTTTAAAATACTAGTATAGGAACTAATGGCCATGCCTTAAATGTGGGCATAGCCAGTTACACCCATTGTAGAGCAGGCGTTTATTGAAGGTGCCTTAAAGAATGCAAGTACAAATGTAGATTGATTATGAAATGTATTAATGTACTTACTTGTGAACTCTGCCCATGCTCTGCTCAGACTGTGCTTGCCGCCTACCAGCAACCTATACACATTCATGCTAGACGGAATTTCATGAAACAATTTATGTGCATAGGTGCCACATGCACATAAAATGACTTTATAAATATGCCCCTCCCCCTCCCCCAATATCTGCTTTACTGCCAGTGCAAGTTCATGGGTAAGAATCTGCAAATGAAATCCATGCATATCTTTTTTTTCTATTTCTGCTTTCCCCTCAGTCCTGCCTCTGTGCAGGTCTAGGAAACCAGGTTGCCTTCCATCTCTGCAGGTAAAAGCATCTTCAGTCAATAGATTTGCTTGGGTAACTGCTTAGTTACAGGTTGAGAACCACTGGAGGAGAAATGCACATTACCTATGAGGGGCTATAGGATCAGGGTGCAAGGGGATAGACTTGGGAGTAATGTGCAGAAATATTTCTTTACGAAAAGAGTGCAGATGTGTGTCTGTGGATCAGGAACTGGTTAAAAGATAGAAAGCAGAGGGTAGGGCTAAATGACCAATTTTCCCAATGGAGAAAGGTGAATAGTGGTGTACCTCAGGGATCTGTGCTGGGTCCGCTGCTTTTTGACATATTCATAAATGACCTGGAAAGGGGAATAACGAGTGAGGTTATCAAATTTGCAGATGACACAAAACTATTCAAAGTTGTTAAAACCCATGAGGATTGTGGTAAAATGCAAGAGGATCTTGATAAATTGGAAGACTGGGCATCAAAATGGCAGATGAAATTTAATGTGGAAAAGTGCAAAGTTATGCATCTAGGGAAGAACAACCCAAACTATGGTTACATGATGCAAGATTCCACATTAGGAACCACCACCCAGGAAAAAGATTTAGGCGTCATTGTGGATAACATGTTAAAACCCTCCACCCAGTATACAGCGGCGGCCAAGAGAGCAAATAGAATGCTAGGTATCATAAGGAAAGGAATGGAAAATAAATCAAAGGATATTATAATGGCTCTGTATCGTTCCATGGTGCGACCGCACCTTGAATATTGTGTGCAATTCCGGTCACCATATCTTAAAAAGGATATAGCATTATTAGAAAAGGTTCAGAGAAGAGCCACCAATATGGTAAAGGGGATGGAAGGATACTCCTATGAAGAAAGGCTAAAAAGTTTAGGGCTCTTTAACCTGGAAAAGCGACGGCTGAGGGGAGATACGATAGAAGTCTATAAATTGATGAATGGAGTGGAACGGGTAAACGTAGATCGATTGTTTACGTTATTAGAATATAGAAAGACTAGGGGACATGCAATGAAGCTACAGGGTAACCTATTTAAGACTAATAAGAGAAAATATTTTTTTACTCAACGTGTAATCAAACTCTGGAATTTGTTACCGGAGGACGTAGTCAAGGCTGTTAGTGTAGCTGGGTTTAAAAAAGGTTTGGACAAGTTCCTGGAGGAAAGGTCCATAAACCATTATTAAAAAGGGACCTAGGATACAATACAATACAAGCATTGTGGAACCTGTGTCTTTTGGAGAAACTGCTAGATACGTATGACCTAGACTGGCCACTGTTTGAAACAGGATAATGGGCTTGATGGACCTTGGTCTGACCCATTCTTATGTCATAGTCTCCCAGTGGAGGAGGTAGAGACAAGGACAGTATCTGAATTCAAGAAGGCAAGGGAGAAACACAGAAGATCTCTAAAGGAAAATAAGGGATAACCTAGGCAAGATACTTCAGGCCGGAAGGTCGGGGGTTCAAATCCCACTAGAGGACAGCAACCTTGGGCCGAAAGGACTGGGGTTTCTAGTCCCACAGGTGCTCCTTGTGGTCTTGGGCAAGCCACTTAACCCTCCATAGCCCATGTTCCCTGTAAATAGTTATCTCCAAGTTATAATGCCCTGTTCAATGTAATTTCAGTTTCTTCAATGTAAACCGCACTGATGCAGAATAGCGCGGTATATAAGAGAATATAAATAAATAAATAAAATTCACACTCGCCATCCATTTGCCCACTAACAAACCATGAAATAACACTCCCTGGAGAGGTGCTTGGCAAAAACTGGCCGCAGCTTTTATTCAACATCCAAATAGTTATCACTTCCTTTGAGATGTTTTTGTTATCGAATTCCACCAAAGGGTTGGCTAGACAGTGTCGTCATTCTATTCCAGCACTAGTCCATATTTCCATACTCTCTTCTCCCACCAACTCCCCCCCCCCCCCACTCCCCAGCCTGCAGTGGCACCAGGCTGAGATGTGTTTCACCATCTGGGAGTCTTAATGTAACTGGGACCACACATGGCAGATGCCCATGCTGTGGGAACCCCCCTCCCCCCTAGTGCACCCATCCCTGTCTTCCTCCCTGTCCTTTTGAGGGGTGGGGTTAGGAATTAACCGTAGGGGTGAGGTCAACCACCTCTATATTCTGTCCCCTAAGCTGCGACAAGAAGAGCCCCTGCTCTCTTTTCCTTCCCGTCCCTCCCACAGCCCCCCCCCCGGGAGGGTGGTGATTGCACTGAGCCTGCTCCTCCCGTCCCGTCCAGCCAGAGCTCACCAAACACTCGCTCCTGGTGAGTTTGCACAGACTCTCTCACTCTGCCTCCTACACTTTTCCACCATCTCCCCCTTCCCAAGTGAATGAATGGCAGGCTCAGCCAGTTTACCCCTCCCACTCCCCATTTTGCTTGGAAGGGGTGGGGGCTGGGGCCCTCTATACATAGTAGCTAGTTGATATGGAAGGGCAGACTAGATAAGCCATATGATCTTTCTATAGTAACATATTCCTTCAACGTTAAAAGGCAGAAGTTAATGTGATTCCAAAGATAATGGTGAAGTAAAAATTAACAGAATTCAAAAAGGCATGTGATGAACACAGAGGATCCAGTAATGGCAAGGGGTGGAAACAAAGCACTGGAATAAACTTCATGGAGCAGTGGTTCAACACAAACAGCAATCAAATGGATACAGGGATAACCTGCATGAAACGCGGAGAGGCAGTTATGGTCCTAAGCAGAATGGCATTCTGGACAACCTGCAGTCACGTCTGTAAACACCTTGCTGGACAGACTGGATGAGCCATTTTTAGTTTTCTTCTGCCATCACTTTGCTATTTTACTATGATACAGTTTAGGCTTGCCATCCTCAAGGTCACTCGGGAAGATTCCTGCACAGTAGAAATGTATCATGGGTCCTTAGGTATATGAAACCCCCAAAGAGACCCTGCTCTCTCAAATATTATGAAATCTGTATTAGAGAAAGTCCAGTTGATAATCCTGTCTAGCAGGCTTTGAAAATCTGTTGTTGGATATATTTAAAAGAAAAATGAAAGAGAGAGATAGTGTGTGTGTGTGTGTGTGTGTGTGTTTGTTTTGAAAATTGCAATGCAGGGAAATGTATTCTGAAGGGTTGAGGAAAGCTTTTTATTATGTTGTACATTATCTTTTCAATTTTTGAGGTGTGTTTTCGCTAATGCGTAGTGTCTATTGCTGATGGTTCAAGAGGTAGGCAAATAGTTTCCGGTTGTATAAATGTTTGTGCATGCAGAAACATGCAAAAGCAAACATGTGTACCTTAGCCCAACACAAAACTCTGCAGTTCATCTTCTGCCATTATGATTGGCTCTATTTTGGAGCCGCTTGGTTGAGGAAGCTCTCGCTGATTTTCATGGTTTGAAGTCTCACGAGGCTTGAAAGCAGGTGATCAGCCTAAACTTCCTGCACTGCTCAGCTTCACCATGCAAAGAGCTGATTGTCATGCGGGAAGTGTGAACCACCAAGTTTTTTTTGGTGAGTGAAAGAGGGAGATTTGGGTGAAGCCGGGGGGAGGGGGTATGTGTGTGTGAGAGAGATACTAAGGGAGGGCCTTTAAGAGAGAGAGAGAGAGACTGGGAGAAGCCTGAGGGGTCATGAGAGAAAGACTGGAGGAAACCTGGGAAGAAGGTCATGAGAGAGACATACACACATGCATGCAGCTCCTGGCACTCCCCCCCCCCCCCTACACTCTCTGCCACTTCCTATGAGACGCACACATTAACCTCGACATGTCTCATTCTGGAAATGGGAGAAACACACCATTGTGTCACACTGCTATTGTACACGTTTCAGCCTGTGTTCTTTTGCTGGTCTTTCAGAATCTCTATAACTACATTCTAAAAAGTGTCCTGGAACATCACCCAAATTCATCTTATTTCATACAGCACTCTCCTACCCTGTGGTAAAGCATTTCCCTAAGCTGCCAGACAGGTAGACTGTCCACTTTTAAGTCAAGACTGCACTTCAGTAAATGTAAAGGAACTACTTTATTTAGGAAAAACATACTAGAGAAGCAACCCAAATTCACAGGACATTTTCAACTGCTATCTGTACTACTTCAGTGAGAATTAGCATTAAATCAAACACAACTGTTTTGAGAACCAGCAATGTATTTAAATCTTACCAACTATTAATTCCACTTTTCTTGATCAGGATTGTAATCAATAATAAGCTGATCTATACCAATGCTTATAAACCATACAGATTAGCTACATCATTTCTTATGTGTTATTAAGCCTGATGGACTTTTTTTAGATACATATAAAAGTTGTGTATAGCAATTTCAGTTGGCCACACTTACTGCTAAGGGAACTTGACCAACCTTTGAACTGTGCCAGTAAGCTGCTGACATCTGCTTTGACATCACTATCACCTATGCAGGCCATTTCCCCTCCCACTCTTCCTTTTCCAGTTCCCTATAGACCATTTACAGAGCAAATGCTTATGAATTCAGAATCCAGAAACCTGCCACCTGATGTTAGCTGTGAAGATCGATCCAACGTGAAGAAGTCGGGTTGAAATTAACCAAGGTCATCAGCAGCAGAATGACTAAAACTGAACTGTTGCACTTGGAATGGATGCTCGCGTCAAAAGCACCGATTCCATTCAAAACTCTTTATTGCACTGTAGTAATTCATGTTCAAAATAAATGCTACGTTTATCACAGCCTAATATCCGAGGCAGCACCAAAATGTACGCCAATCGTTTGTAAGTGTGACATGTTGTTACTTAGCAGTGGATTGATCAGGATGTATTCCCTGTAAGTTTGTTAGAGCTGAGAAGGAGCACAGCCACACCAGAAGAATCTTCCGTCAACACACCTTATGAGGTGTGCCTCTGTTGCCCCTCCGCTCTTTCCCTGTGGTATCTGCTGTTTGTGGAGATTGCTCCTCCACTTAGTTAGTATAAACAAGCATATGCTCCTGAGAAAAATCCATGCAAAATAGACCATCATTTTATAAACTCTTCTGCACATAAGATGCTGATTTCCATACATCAAAAGCCTTGTATAAATTAGGTCACACCTAAAAGTATGTGCGATGCAAGTAGACATATATTTGTAGGTTTGGCATGCTCAATGAATGTGTTTGTGTTGAATGCAGCTGGAGTCACGACTTAAATAGATATTTCATAAAATGTGCAGTTCTTTACATGCTAAAACTTTTATGCTTACTCCTGAGCAGGCGTTAATGTCAATGCCCACAATCCAGACGCTATTCAGTAGAATTTGTGTTAGTATTTTGTACAAATACATAGGTGCCTGTGTGCCTTTAAAATAGAGGTACGTTCTCCACCTCCAAACCTAGGCACCCTGTTATAAAATTACCTTCCGCATGGCTTGGTTCACCCTCTGCAGGGCAAGTAGCTCAACATTTTTGGGTTTTACCGAATAGCAACTATCTTAAAAAGGACTGTCTGGGAAATATGCTAAAAATATTTAGCAGGGCGAGAAAATGATATTTGGGACATGCTGGAGGAAGACCCACCAAAGGTGTTCCGTTAACATCCTTCTCTCTGCCTACAAACTGTCTCAAAAAAGAGTTATTCACTCGCAAGCTTGTGTGGTTTTGTTCATTCACTGCAGCCCTCGATCCTAAATTTATTTAGTCTTTTCAGGGGTTGGAATATCTCCAGACAGTCCCTTGCCGCAGCTGTTTAACTTCCATTATGTTCTAAGGAGTGCGATTTTTTTTAATGCATATTTAATTTATACATCAAGAATAACTTTGAAGAGGAAAACAAATATGCAATATGTAAGACAAAGCAGTGCCTAAGATACACTCAATATATTAAGTGAAGAATTTAAATTAAAACCTTAATATTTGCATCACAAAAATAGGAGATCTAAGACCCATACCAGGACTTACACAAAACAAAAACATACAACTGAAATACAGCTTGATGACCTCATGATCAATCATTCCCATACCCTTCCAACTTATACTTTACATACCCCCGTCATGCCTGCAGCCCTTTTATCTAAAAAGAAATGTATTTGGCAGGGTTAAAAGAGAAGAAGCCAGGGACCCAAAGATTCTGTATGGATCAGATGGGCTCTACACTGCTTCATAAGCCCAGAATGTTGACTGGTTTCTGAAATGTTGGGTGTGCTTGGAAACGCTGCAAGTTGATGTTGCCTCAGGGCAGTTGTACAACTCATGCTTACATGGCAGATCATCCAAGCTGACACTTCTGTGCCAGCATTACAAGGGCCAGTGCTTTTGCAAGGATGAACTTTGTCTGAGCAATGCCTGCTATGCATTAAGCAGAAACATGCTTGAACATCAGACATGCCTGTTTTCTTGTTCTGCCTGTTTTTCTCTAGAGCGAGCATTTTTGTGGTAGCTAGTGGGGAAAAAACAAGAAGTGAAAAGCCTCGCTCTTCTTTTTAACACGGAGAATATTTCAGGATCTCTTGGGACGGATTAATTACAGGGGTTTCTTTCCAGCTCAGGCCCTTTCATAGGACTTTCCCTTCACCCTTTCCCCCGTCTGCTTGACTAGGCGTTCTCTAGAACACCTGGCATATTTATCAACCATCTGTACCGGCATTTCCAACCTCTGGGAATCGGAGTTTCTAATCTATGCATCTAGGGATCAAGAATTTTCCTTGTAGCAAATCTTCTAGGAATGTGTAGGGGAGAGGAGAGTAAGGATCTGTTTTTCTGATGAGAAAGATCACATAATTCAGAAAAGCCTCACTAAAACCTTTAGATATCTTTCATGTGATCTGCAAAAAAAAGTAATGAATTCTTCCCGCTTACATTTGTGGGTTTGCTAAAGCACCGTTGAGGGTTTGTATATACTATGCAATAATCACCAAAATTAGTGTAAGCTAACTGCAAAGCTTCTGTGTTAACTGTTGAGGACATTCCCAGCATCTTCCCATACAGTTAACATGCACTAAAGGATATTATCTCTTTATTAACTTCATTGCAGAACATGTGACGCATTTAGGTGGAATTACTTGTGTCGTTTTATCTGCCCTGTTAACAGCATGTGGCCTCCATGTTAACTGTAAGGCACAGTCCTCATCCATTCTTGCCTGTGTTAATTGTTAGCATGCAGTAGTTGGCCTATTTAGTAAGCTGTGTTTTTTTAATGCAGCAGTTAACATGCTAATAATTAGCGCATGCCTTTGCAGTTAACGTGCAATGACTTTTGCGCTAATGGTTAAAATGGAACAGGGTGGAGACTATTGGAGACTAGGTAGAGAATGGGTGAGGACTGCACTTTACAGTTATGGTGGAAACAGTTACAATGCACTACCTAACGCGGCAGACAACGTAGTTCAGATAATGAAGTGGTAAGCTATGCCTATTTAGGTGATATTAATTGCATCACTTAAGTAGACATAGCACAGCACATCGTTATGATGTACTGAGCTATGTCTACTCCGTTATGGAGCACATTATCTGCAATGCAGTTAATGCACGGTAAAGGGCAGCTTCTCTGCATTAACTGTATGTTAGAGGCTTTAAAGTTACTGCACTTTGAAAATAGGCCCTTTTAGTGGTTTCTTTTCAAAGAGCCCACACAGTCTCGGGTGCTTTGAGTGTGCATAGTTTAGGAACATTTTTAAATAGAATGTGTCTTTTTTTTTTTTTTTTCAAACTGACAAGTACAAAGAATACATTTTTGCATGGTTGGGGGACAAAATAACACATACAGATTTTGGCAAGTAGCCCTAGTGGTAAATGCTGTGCACTGCATCTTATTTCTTTCTAAAAATGTACAGTCTGCAGCATCTACAGTTTAATCCCCATCCAGGGCCTATTGCTTCTTAGCTGTGGCTGGGGATTCTGAGAAGGCAGCATTCACTGCCCTTGGTGGTGGTGGGGGAGGGGGGAGGGAATCATGGACATTACTGGGGGTGACATCTAGTGGCTGAACTCAGGTTGCAGAGAAAGTCATGATGCATGGTGCCTACCCAAGGCCGGTCACTGCAATGACCAGACTAACTATTACAAAGAAAAAAACTTCATTTTTGTCATGCAAGCCAATGCTTAGCATTTGATCTCCTCTCATGAAGAGGTCAAAAAGTTCATGCCAGGGGGAGGGGATACAAATGGAGAAAAAACCACAAGGGTATTTGCAAATGAAAACTCATGGCAATCCTGGTTCCAAATAAGATGGAAGTATAAAGAATCAGAAGGAAATTGACCTCCCCTCCCCAAAACCCCCCACATATATTTGAACGTAGAATGCATACTGGAAAGGGAACTGGATTTAGCTCATGCTTTGTCTCAGAAGTTAAAGGAGAGTTACATCCGGGTAGAGTGGGTATTTTTCTGTCCCAAGGGGGCTTATAATCTAAGTTTGCACCGGAGCTGGCACAACCACCTGTCCATCGATGTCTTACATATGTGATCATGGCTGGGTACTGTATTAGCTGATTGGGAAACACCAAACTCCACAACAACTCTGCAAAACTACTATGAACAGCCTGGAGCTTTACCCACTGCCTAAATGAGCACAAGCAGCACCAGCAGAAGAAAAAATGGGACCTGTGCGGTCTAGAAGCTGCTACCCCCCCCACCCCCCCCCGCCCCTTAATTTCTCACATCTGCTATAAAAAAGTCCTAAGATATCGTTTATTTGACATTGCCTGGTCATACCTGTTGGTTCCTTTATTGTATCTCAGTCATTCTGGGCTGGGGACCCTTATTCGCATTGCACCGAGGCTGCTCACATGACTTCAATCGATGCATGTCTGGCTGATGTCTCTAATATTTTTAATATTTTCTATTTTACACTTTATAGACATAGGGGCTTGTTTACAAAGCCGCGGTAGCGGTTTGCGATCGTAATCGGAGCCGCGGCCCCATTGATTTCAATGGGGCCGCGGCTGCGATCGCGATCGCGAACCACTACCGCGGCTTTGTAAACAAGCCCCATAGTCTGCTTGAGATAAGGCTCCGCCTGCCTACTGTTTTCACTCAGTTATTTGATTATTTCCTCTGCTAATATTTCCCTATCTGATAATCTCAGTGTCTCTTAAAAGTTTTACTTATCTGTATCTTATTCTATTTATTTATTCTACTTTATTTCATTTATTTTACCTTTTATTCATTTACTACCTATTATCTCTCTCCTTCTTAGAAAAATAGACCATGTGTTTTTTTTCTGCTGTCATGTTTCCATCTAATCTGCCCTTCCATATCAACCACTACAACAGTCCCCTTTTTCCCTTCAGAGATCCTCTGTTTTGTCCCATGCTTTTTTGAAGTCAGATACTGTATTCATCTCTACAACCTCCACTAGGAGTCTATTCTAACTTTACTTGCCCTCTTTGCCATTTCTTATGGCTTCACATTATTCCTTGATCCTTTTTCTGATCCTCTCTAACCAGGGGTGGCTCAAGGCAATATGCTGCCTGAGGTGAAGCATGAAATGGCACCGCCGCCCCCCCCCTTAAAGGGGGCGGGGCTTTTCCATAAATCCAATCAGAGACTGAACCAAACCAAAAAGCCGATTAGATTATATGGAGGAAATGCAAGATGTTTACACACAGGGCCATATTGAGCTGCAATCACACCCTGTGCAACTTGTAACTTGGGCGCATGCCCCCCTCTCCCCCCATACCTCTGTCCAGCGCTGCCTGCTCTTTCCCTTCTGCTGCCACCCTCTGTTTTTTTCATGGCGGCGCCGGCAGCAGGGAAAGAGCAGGCAGCGCTGGATGGAGGTATGGGGAGGAGGAGGGCATGCGCCCAATCTGAAAGGCACCGGCACTTTAAGCAGATCTGTCCCTCCCTACTCTGACACTGTGTCGGAGGAGGGAGGGACCAAACCTGCTTCAAGTGCTGCGAAAAAGCATGGGGTGCATTTTGGCTGCCTGCTATTGTCCTGCCAGCAGCAGCAGGGCAACAGCAGACAGCTGAAATTTGCCCCCCAAGCCTTTCCGCCCTGGGCGGCTGCACTGCAATCTTTCTCCTTTTGCTCTTTCCTCATTCCTATTTCATCCACTCAAATTTTACCCCTCCATCCTCAATCCCCACTTACTCTCCCAATACCCAGCCAATTGTAGATTTTTCTTCCCACCCAAACAAAATATTTTTCCCCTCTCCATTTCACTCTCCCAGCCCCATCCCATTCTAATCCTCCCCAACATCAGCTCCCTTCTAGTTCCAGCCCCACCCAGAATCCGCTCCCTTCTAGTCCCCGCATCAGCCCATTCCCAGTCCTAGCTCCCCCATCCATTTCCAGTCCTATCCAAGTCCCTCCATCAGCTCATTTCCAATCCCAGCCCATCAGCCCATTTCTAGTCCTTTCCTAGCCCCACCATCAGCCCATGTCAAATCCTAGCTCCCCTCCACTCAGCCCATTTCCAGTCTAAGCCCCCCATGAGCCTACTTCCAGTTCTAGCCCCTCCATGAGTCCATTTCAATCCAAGCCCCCACCATAGCTCATTTCCAATCTTAGCTCCCCCAACAACCCATTTCCAGTCCTATCCTAGCCCCTCCATCAGCCCATTTCCTGTCCTAGCTCCCCCCACTCAGCCCATGTCCATTCCAAGCCCCCCTCCCCATCAGCTATTTGCAGTTCAAGCCCCCCTTCCACTCAGCCCATTTCCATTCCAAGCCCCAATCCCCATCAGCTATTTGCAGTTCAAGCTTCCCCTTCCACTCAGACAGCCCTAGCAACCCCCCACCCCATTACCAGTCCTAGCCCCCCATAGCCCATTACCAGTCCTACCCCCCATCAGCCCATTTCCAGTCCTAGCCCCCCCATAGCCCATTACCAGTCCTAACCCCCTATCAGTACACTTCCAGTCCTAACCCCCATCACCCCATTTTCAGTCTTAGGCCCCACATAGCCCATTACCAGTCCTACCCCCCCCCCCCCCATCAGCACATAGCCCATTACCAGTCCTAACCTCTCTCTCCCAATCAGCCCAGGGAAAATAAAATTAAAAAAAGCTGGCTGCTGCCACTGCAGCAGCAGCAGAATTGAGTGTCCCGCAGCACCCCCCCCATGCTCGGCAGAGGCCTCCCTCCCTGCATCAGCTCCCTCTCCGCACTGGCTTTTAGAGCATGAAGGGAGAGTTTATCCCTCTGTTAAGCCCACAGGCGCTGATGGGAAACAGGCATTTCCTGTTTCCCATCAGCCCTGGCGCGCTTAAGAGAGCCACGAAAGGGAAACTCTCCCTTCGTGGCTCTGAAAGCTGATGCGGAGAGGGTCTGATGCAGGGAGGGAGGGCTCTGCCGGCATGGACGGCAGGGGGCTGTGGGACACTCGATTCTGCTGCTGCTGCAGTGGCAGCAGCCAGATTTTTTTAATTTAAATTTTAAAATGTACTTTTAATGCAGAATGATCTTTGCGGGGGGCCCCCTGAAACGCGGGGCCCTGTGCAAAAAAACATTCTCGCTCAATGGACAGGCCGACCCTGCAACCACCTACCACTCCCATCCCCAAGTGTCAGCTCCCTTCTAGTCCCCCTTCAGTACATCCCAGGTGTCAGCTCCTTTCCAGCCCCCTCCTTCCCCTGGCAGACCCTCTCATTATCTGCTCCCTTCCAGTCCTATTCTACCATCCTCCCGCATCAGCCCATTTGTAGCCCTAGCCCCTAGTTTTCTTCCAGGGCCAGCAGCACTCTCCTCCCCTCCCCCATTATCCCATTTCTAGTCCCAGCCCATTTCCAGTCCTATCCCCCTTATCAGCCCATTACCAGTCCTTGTTCATTTCTGGTGCTAGCCCCCCATCTGCATATTACCAGTCCTAAGCCCCCAACCAATAAGTCCATTTCCTGTCCTAACCCCCCTCCTGATCATCCCATTTCCAGTTCTAACCCCCCATCAGCCCATTTCCAGTCCTAGCCACCCCCAATAGCCCATTTCCGGTTCTAGCTCCCATAGCTCATTTCCAGTCCTAGCCCCCCCCCCATCAGCCCACTTCCAGTCCTAACCCTCCCCCATCAGCCTACTTCCAGTCCTAACACCTCCCCAACAGCCCATTTCCAGTCCTAGCACCCCACACCCCATAGAAATTGGAATTAAAATGAAAAAAACTGTCTCCTGAAGCTGCTGCCACAAAATAAGATCACAAATGTTGAGGCTTTAATGGAGGAGGCTAACTTGGATTTAGTTGCGGATACAGAGACATGGTTCACGGAAAACTATGACTGGGATGTAATTATACCGGGCTATACAGGGTAAGAAGAAGGGGAGGTAGACTGGCACTGTATGTAAAAAATAATATTTAAAGCTATAGAATTGAAGGGCTTAAAAGAAAGAGGAGATAATGTGGGTTAAACTAGAAAGAGGGAAAGAGAAATCCATTTGCATTGGAGTTAGGGAGTAGAAGTGGATGAAGATTTAATAGAAGACAGGAGCGTGGCTGAAATTCAAGCTAAAAAATACCGCGAGTGAAAACCTCGCGTTAGAGCCGATTTAAAGGGAAGAGAAACCATTTCCGTCAGCAATGTACAGCAAAACCGGGGAAACCTTCAAAACGTGAGCAGTGTGATACATGTGCACAGTACAAAAGGGCAAATAAACCTCAAAAATGACCTCGAAAAATTGGGGAAAAAACATAACCAAGCTGGCCAATAGTGATATCAATGGGCAACATTAAAAAACACTCCCAGGAAAGCTCCAAAAAAAGGAATGATTTTTGGAAGGGTCTACGCTCCGTAGGTGGGGCTTGCAAAAAACAACAACAAAAAAACCCAAGTTAATTTAGCTTTGGCAGAGGGATCGGCTTCAGGGGAGCATGGGAGTGGGAGAGCCAAAGTCCCTTCAGGGCAGAGTAGCGGGGGGTGGGGCAGCCTTTGGGGCCTCTCATGTTTCCCCCTCCTGGTTTTCTCTTTTCTGTCTTCACAGGTGGCGATTGGACATCAGCACACTGCAAGGTATAGTGGCGGAGGCCAACTGTGATAAGAGCGCAGGAACATCGGAGTAACAGCGAGGTGGGAGTGGTCAGAAAGGCTACCGGCAAGAGTATGGCCGAGCAGCATCAGCTGATTGAGGATGGTGGTCATTTGATAACTCGTGTATGGGCAGCATGGGGGTGGATACAGGGGCAGCAGCTGAGTGGCGGGCTGATCGGGGGTAAGTTGGGTGGTCGAGCAGAAAGCGGGAATGTGCACGGGGTAAAGCACGCAAGAAACGGAGGCATTCGTGTCGGCTGCGCCGCGGTTCGGAGTTATCCCCCTCCTTCGTTCATAGACTATGTGTGAGCAGGGGCGCAGATATCCCTGCGCAAGGGACAGGGAGCAGGGCGTGAGAGGTGAATAGGACAGGGAATGGAGCTCCGACGATTGAAGGGTTGGCTTCATCGTATGTAACGTTGAAGGCAATGAAGGCTGCCCGATGGCGGGGTGCTGTGTCATTAGGCGGCGTCCACTTCGGGGTGTGTAAAAGGCACCATGGTATTAGCACACCAAATATTAGGCATGCAGAATTACGGATCGGGGAAGTGGGTTGAAAGACGTTAACGTGACTTTGGTGGATTGGTAGGCGGAATTCGATAGTCCATGGGTATGGGACTTATGTCCGGGGAGGGGGGGGAGTGGACAGCTAGTGGCAGGCTTGGCTTGGAATCCAGCCTAACGTGCTAATAACTTTCCGGGAATTGTTGTTTCTGGGAAGGGGCTTGGGGAATTGTGGATTGATAAGTTGCAGCCGATGAGCAGGATGGTGGGGGCGACAAGGCAACAGTGGTCAGCGTAGGCACTATGTGCACTCCTTGTGGTATTCGGGGGCAGCCGTAAGGAGGGATGTGGTGGTAGCATCTTGGCGAATGTGTAGGATAGGGCACGGCATATCCCAGAATACCAACGAGATTGCGGAAGCTCGTTCACGTTCTGAAAGGGGAGCGGGGGCAGAATTGGCTCCCGAAGGGGACATGGAAGGATTCGTGATCCCGAAAAAATGTTGGAGTATTGGGGGAGAGAGATGTGGAAATAATTAATAGCTATGAGGCGGAGAGCATTCGTGGCCACTGTCACTTAACTCCTGGGGCCTCTTACGCCTGGTTTACTTGGGAGGCGCCGGGCTGACGGACTCCGGGGGCATGGTAGGGGTAGGAGGCCTCCTTATTAGGGGTGTTTTCGGCTGGATATTTACTCCTGCAAGTCGGGGGTTGGAGGTGGATACAGCGGTGGCAGGTACAGGCAACAGAGGGGTCATTACCGGTAATCCTATTGACATCGAAAATGGACCAGCACAGTAAGGTATTGGGAAGGTATTGCACAGGATTGTCGGACTAGTGTCATACCCGGTGGTCACCTTGAAGGTATGGGTGCGGTCATCCCCTGCGCAGTAGGGGGACTCTTCGGAGAGGTGACTGCGGGGGCTATCGACACGTTAAGTGCAGTAGTGTGGTTGACGGTGCAGCGGCACGTGGAAGAAGGCCCGAGTCAGTTGCAGCACACTCGTACTGCACTGGGGCAGTGACCGGGGTGGTCAAGGTGGGGTGGCCGGAACAGGAGCGATGAGCTATGTGCAGCTTGAGAGGGAAAGGGTCAAGCACTGGCGGGGAAAGGATCGGTTGCGTGGTGGATGGGGGTCAAAGTCCTAGGGTTGGTGGTCAAGGGGTAATTCCTTCCTTATGGGGCTGTTTAGAGGGCAGCAATGTACCCGGTGTTGATTCACAGGGTTGGGATCCGGCGTTGGTGTCGACAGCTAGGTGAGCACGGGCTTAGTAGATGGAGTCTGCCTTTGTTGGGACAGCGGGAGCGGGCCAGGGCACGCTGGCATGGATATGGGCGAAGTGTGGCCTAGCGGTTGGGTCGTGGCTCACCGCTTTAATGGAAGGATAAGGCAGAAAGGAAAACGGGATAAGTGAAAGAAAAAAAATAAGTATACAAAGTGTGAGAGGCAGCGAATTGACTCTCTTTGTTAAGATCTGGTGGTGCTTCGGCGATGGATTCAAGGTGGGGTATGGAGGTGGTTGGATATCATTCTCGGCCTGCTGACTGACAAACCCCCCCCCAAAAAACAAAGGATGTCATTGACAGTGCAGCGGTGGGGGTCTGTGATCACGGAGGTTATCTAATCATCCATTCGTGTATGCGAGGGAGGGGCGAGGTTATAGGGGGACAGGGGGCAGTTATCACCAATGGTGTTACATTGCTCGTTAACCATGGGCAGGAGGCCTTGGGATGGGAGCTTCGGTTGGAGGCTCACTGGTTGTAGCTTTGTGGTGGGGGCAGCTTCGGGACATTAATGTCACCAGTGCCGGCAGAGGGATCCCGGAGGTCCCGGGGTCCGGAGCGTAGGCTGTACTTGGGCTGGGGGTGGGGTGCCCTCGACCCTACATTAATGTGCCAGTGGCGGGATCCCGGAGGTTTCCGGGGTCCGGAGCCTTAGGCTATACTTGGGCCGGGGGCGGGGTGCCCCCGACTCGGACAACCCCTAGCTGACTTTTGCTAATTACATGGTGAGGTCGGGGAAAGGGGATTAGGAAGATGGCCATTGGCAAGACTGCGGCTGAAGCGGAGGCGGTATCACCTTGCTAATAGCATGGCTGGTGAGCTATTGTTCCGCTGTTTGGAGGGTTAAGAGGATTATTCTTGGAATGTAATGTTTGGATGTTATAAAAGTAAATAAAGCTGCGACCAGTTGTTGACACAATTATGTGTGTAATTGTGGGCAAATGGAGGGCGGAACTAAAGGTGTGCATGGGGGGGAAGGGGTGGATGGTGAGAGGGGCCTGGAGCACCGGGTCAGATCTACCTCGGTTAATGCAAGGCCGCGGGGCAGGGTCCCAGCGGCCGCTCATAACCGGGTGGTCGGCCGGTGCGGGGACCTTAGCTCGTGGCCGTTGTGGATGGTCAGAGGCGGGAGGACGGGTGCCGGCAGTGAGGATCGGCTCCACCAGCATGCAGGAGTACGATGGAGCTTGGGAGGAGGAAGACGTTGAGGGGGAGGAGCCAGGAGTAGGCAGCGGATGTCGTCACTCTTGCTCCTCCTCTGGGTCCAGGTGGCTGCTTCTCTCCCTCCCTCCCTGTGTTAGGGATGTTGGGTGGGGTTGAAGGGGTGTCGCAGCGGTGGGGGGGGGGGAGGCGGGATCCCGGAGGTTTCCGGGGTCCGCAGCCTAAGGCTATACTTGGGCCGGGGGCGGGATACCCCCGACCCGGACAACCCCTGACTGACTTTTGCTAATTACATGGCAAGGTCAGGGAAAGGGGATTAGGAAGATGGCTGTTGGCAAGAACGCGGCTGAAGCAGAGGCGGTGTCACCTTGCTAATAGCATGGCTGGTGAGGCATTGTTCCGCTATTTGGAGGGTTAAGAGGATTATTCTTGGAATGTAATGTTCGGATATTATAAAAGTTAATAAAGCTGTGACCAGTTGTTGACCAAAATCGGTTGTATGTGTGTAATTGTGGGTAAATGGAGGGCGGAACTAAAGGTGTGGGGGGGGGGGAGGGGGGGAGAAGAGGTGGATGGTGAGAGGGGTCTGGAGCACCGGGTCTGATCTACCTCGGGTATAGCTTTTACTATATCCTCCGGTAGCAAATTCCAGAGTTTGATTACATGTTGAATGACAAAATATTTTCTCTTATTAGTCTTAAATAGATTACCCTATAGCTTTATTGCATGTCCCCTAGTGTTTCTGTATTTTGATGGTGTAAACAATTGATCTACGTTTATGTGTTCCACTCCATTCATTAATTTATAGACTTCGATCATATCTCCCCTCAGCTGTCTCCTTTTCCAGGTTAAAAAGCCCTAACCTTTTTAGCCTCTCTTCATAGTGGTATCCTTCCATCCCCTTTACCATTTTGGTGGCTCTTCTCTGTACATTTTCAAATAATGCTATATCCTTTTTAAGGTGACCAGAATTGCACACAATATTCAAGGTGCGGTCACACCATGGAACGATACAGAGGCATTATAATATCCTTTGTTTTATTATCCATTACTTTCCTTATGATACCTATCATTCTATTTGCTTCCTTGGCTGCCGCTGCACACTGGGCAGAGGGTTTTAACATGTTATCCATGATGAAGCCTAAATCTTTTTTCTGGGTGGTGGTTCCTAATGTGGAACCTTGCATCGTGTAACTATAGTTTGGGTTTTTCTTTCCTAGGTGCATAACTTTGCACTTGTCCACATTAAATTTCATCTGCCATTTGGATGCCCAGTTTTCCAAGTTATCAAGATCCTCTTGCAATTTTCCACAATCCTCATGGGTTTTAACAACTTTGAATAGTTTTGTGTCATCTGCAGATTTGATTACCTCACTCGATATTCCCATTTCCAGGTCATTTATGAATATGTTAAAAAGCAGCGGACCCAGCACAGATCCCTGGGGTACTCCACTATTCACCTTTCTCCATTGGGAAAATTGGCCATTTAGCCCTACCCTCTACTTTCTATCTTTTAACTAGTTCCTGATCCACAATAGTACACTGCCTCCTATCCCATTACTTTTTTGTTTTGCCAAAAGTCTCTCATGAGGGACCTTGTCAAAGGCTTTCTGAAAGTCCAGATACACTATATCAACTAACTCACCTTTGTTTACCTGTTTATTTGCATCTTCAAAACAACATAACAGATTAGTAAGAACAAGACCTTCCTTGGCTAAAGCCATTTTGGCTGTCTCCCATTAAGCCAGGACTATCTACATGTTCCGTAATTTTGTTCTTTATGATGGTTTCTACCATTTTTCCCAGTACTGACATCAGGCTCACTGGTCTGTAGCTTCCCAGATCATCCCTGGAACCCTTTTTAAAATTGGTGTTACATTGGCCATCATCCAATCTTCAGGTATTACAGATGATTATGATGATATTCACAGATTACTAATAGTAGATCTGCAATCTCATATTTCAGTTCTTTCAATACCCTTGTATGTATACCATCTGGTCCAGGTGATTTGTTACTCTTTAGTTTATCAAATAGTTGGAATACATCTTCCCGGTGTATCGCTATTTCTTTCAATTCTTCCACAGCATCTCCTTTAAATACATTTCAGTCATGGTAACATTCCTACATCTTCCTTGGTAAAGACAGAAGCAAAGAATTCATTCAGTCTCTTCACTATGGCCTTGTCCTCTCTTAGTGAGCCTCTAATGGTCCAACTGACTCACAGGTTTAATTTTGCTATGAATGTACTTGAAAAGGTCCTCATTATGTTTTTTTTTCTTCCACCAGAAGCTTCTTCTCAAATTCTGTTTTCTGCCTTATCAATGCCTTACATCTAACTTGCCAGTGCTTGTGTTTCCAGTTTTCATCATTTGGCTCCTTTTTCCATTTCCTGAAAGATGCTTTTTTGGCAACAGCCTCTCTGATCTCACCTTTAAACCATGCTGGCAGTTTTCTGGACTTCCTTCCACTTTTCTTAAAGCATGGAATACAGTTGGTCTGGGCTTTCAAGACCAGTATTTTTAAACAACACCCAAGCTTGATGTAAATCTTTAACCTTTTGCAACTGTTCTTTTTAGTTTTTTCTTAACTATTTTCTTCATTTTATCATAGTCTCCCATTTGAAAGTTAAAAGGTAGTACTGTGGATTTCCTTACCCTCCCTCCTCCATTTATTAAATCAAACGCGATCATGCTCTGATCACTATTGCCAAATGGCCCCAACACCCTTATCTCTTGTACCAGATCTTATGTTCTACTAAGGACTAGGTCCAAAATAGCTTCCCCTCTGTTCGGTTCATGAACCAGCTGCTCCAAGAAGCAGTCATTTATTTCATCTAGAAACTTTTTCTCCCGAGCATGTCCTGACGTGACCCTGACCCAGTCGATACCCGGGTAATTGAAATCACCCATTATTATTACTGTGTTGTAACTTTTGTTAGCGTCTCTGATTTCTTTGAGCATTTCATCATCCATTTGTTCATTCTGGCCAGGCGGTCAATAGTACACCCCCCACTGCCATTGCCTTCCCCTTCCCCTTTTTACACAGAATTTCAATCCATAGAGATTCTACAGTGAATTTTGTTTCCTTCAAAACTTTAATCCTTTGTGACTCAATGCCCTCTCTAAGATAGAGCAGATCAAATTGGTAGAGGGGTTGCACTCTATCATTACGATATAGTTTGTACCTGGGTATCAGTGTCCCACTGGTTGTCCTCCTACCATGTCTCTGAGATACCAATCATATCTAACCTCATTTTAGAGGTTGGATTTTATTCATATTAATCAGGCTATTGGTAGACAGGGGTAATTTGGACTCTTTAAGCTCTGTCTGCTCTGTACTCATGGACATTTGGGCTACGTTTGTCTTTATTGGAACCTCTCTGCTGATATGCCCTAACATCAGTCTTTTGCTAGTATCCTTCAAGGATACATTGTTCTGAACCATGTGCTCTTGGGCGACTGTCGGCTTTCCCCTTTCTTGATAGTGGACAACTTTAACCTATTTGGATCAGCTATTTCAATTTCTTCTCCATCAACGATGAACTTATTGATTTTTGCCAGTTGTCAGGATCTTTGTCGTCTTTACGTTAAGGTGCAGGCCCATTTTAAGCCTATGGGGTATGTTTACTAAACCGCGCAATTTTGCGGGGCGCACTTGAGCGTGCGCTAAGGTACCTTAGCGCATGCTAATAGTGCGTTTTTGTGCCCCGCACACATGCGCGTCACACTAACGGGCCCGCACAAGTGCACGGCGTGCTGATGTGCGATAGGGGCGTGGAAAGGCATTCCGAAGGCGGAGGAAGGCTCCCGAGGGGCGGAGGGACGGGGTCAATGGGTGGAGAGTGGGAGGGGAGAGGCTCCCCGCACAGGAGCGGGGCTGAAAATCAACCTAAAAAATACCGCGAGTGAAAACCTCGCGTTAAAAAAAATGCACAAAAGGTAGAAAAATATCTCTTTATTTTGAATTTATTTTTTATTTATTTATTTATTTTACAGTTTTTATATACCGCGCTCTTTGGTATCAGTGCGGTTTACAGATAACAAATTTTGCATTAGAACAGTCCTTTGCTTACATTATAACAGTGTCTTTTGCTTACATTATAACAGGGTCAGTAACTTGGAGACAACATGGTAAACTATATACAAGCTATATACAGAAAGATAAATTACATCTGGAAATTTACAGTTAAATTGGGTCATAAATTTGGGTGTGCATATTAATTGGAATATGTCAGCTCTGGTAAATGTGCATCATTAACGTCTGCGCTTTGTTTAGTACAAGAGCAAATTAATGTATAGTTTTATTTCTACAGTGTTGTACATTCCAAGTTTGGCTTTTGGGATTCCCAGTTTAATTATTGTCTTCCTGTTTCTAAATTGTGATTACTTGTTTGGTGATGGTCTATGTTCTGCATGTGTAACTGAGCTGAGGTGTTCTGTTTATATAATTCCTATTTGACATTGCCACTTGTTCTCTTTCCCCAGTAGGTCATGTATTGTTGTTCTCTGAAATGTATTGGTTTAATATTTGCAGTGTTGCCTTTTGATTGGTGGAGTATGGTGCTTTGTGAGTCCTGGTAGTGCTGTTAGGATACGGCGGGTTTGCTATGGGTTGGCACTGGATTATAGTAATGTAGAAATCTTTTAGTCTTTCTTTATCCATACACTCTAAGAGGCACGTTTACTAAAAGTTAGTATATGGTAGCATTATGCAAATATTTATGCAAATGAGGCCCCTTATGCAAATGAGGCCCCGCACCCCCCTTGGGCCGCCCCTGCAGGGGGCCCACAATTTTTGTTGGCGTAGGGCCTCACTCAAGGTAAATCCGGCCCTGGGTATACCAGAACACCTGATTGTTCTCTTGCACAACCATTACAGTGATAAAGAAGCAACAGTTTGAACGGAACAAGAAGAAACAAAATGGTTAAAAGAAAATCAGCAAAAGGTGTACGACATGGCTGCATACTTTCCCCCTACCTGGTTAATTTATATGCAGAACAAATCATCAGAGAAGTAGGACTGTATGAAGAAAACAGAGGTGTGAAGATTGGTGGAAGACTCATCAACAACCTTCGCTATGCTGATGATAGCTCATTACTGGCTGAAAGTGCAGACGATCTGAAAAATTTGCTTCTCAAGATCAAGGAACATAGGGGCATGTTTACTAAAACCCTGCTAATGTGCGGGCCGCGCTAGTGTGCGGGTGCCATATAAGGAGTGGGCGTTTCTTGCTGAAAAAGAAAATCTGGAATTTACATATGCGCTAAGGTCTACTCCAGCCACTTTCTTCTGGTTTCTTCGTGTCTTCTGCTAACTCTCCATCGTCTGCTGTCCATTTGTCCTTTCTTTTCTCTTCTAGTTTTTTTCCATTCTCTCTCTACATCTGCTTTAACATAATAATCTTTCTCCTTTTGCTCTTTCCTCATTCCCATTTCATCCACTCAAATTTTACCCCTCCATCCTCAATCCCCACTTACTCTCCAAATACCCGGCCAATTGTAGATTTTTTATCCCTCCCACACAAAATATTTTTCCCTTCTCCATTTTACTCTTCCAGCCCCATCCCATTCTAATCCTCCCCCAACATCAGCTCCCTTCTAGTTCCAGCCTCACCCAGCATCCATTCCCTTCTAGTCCCTGCATCAGCCCATTTCCAGTCCTAGCCACCCATCAGCCCATTTCCAGTCCTAGCAACCCCCCAACCCAATACCAGTCCTAGCCCCCCCATCAACCCACTTCCAGTCCTAACCCCCCATTACCCCATTTTCAGTTTAAGCCCCCCCTATAACCCATTACCAGTCCTAACCCCCATCAGCCCACTTCCAGTCCTAACCCCATTAGCCCACCTCCAGTCTTAACCCCCCCAGCCCATTTCCAGTCCTAGCCCCCCCCATAGTCCATTACCAGACAGCCCCCATCAGCCCACAGCCCATTATCAGTCTTAACCCCCCCTCATAGCCCATTACCAGTTCTAACCCCCCCAACAGCCCACAGCCCATAATCAGTCTTAACCCCCCCCCATTGCCCATTACCAGTTCTAACCCCCCCAACAGCCCACAGCCCACTATCAGTCTTAACACCCCCCAAAGCCCATTACCAGTTCTAACCCCCCCAACAGCCCACAGCCCCTTACCAGTCCTAACCCCATCAGCCTACCGCCCGTCTTAACCCCCCCCGGCGATTTCCAGTCCTAGCCCCCCCCATAGCCCCTTACCATACATCCCCCCACAGCCCACCGCCCATTATCATTCTTATCCCCCCCCCCCATAGCCCATTACCAGTCATAACCCCCCCAGCCCATTTCCAGTCCTACCCCCCCGCCCCCCCCATCGGCTCAAGTAAAATGAAATTTTAAAAAAGCAAAACCGCTGGCTGCTACCAAGGCCGCTGCAGCATGGACGGTCCCGCGGGGCCCCCTCTGCCCTGCCGAATCCCTCCCTCCACGACGGCTTTGAGAGGCGCGAAGGGAGAGTGTCTCCCTCGCGTCTCTGTTAAGCCCGCAGGGGCTGATGGGAAATTTCCCATCAGCCCCTGCGGGCTTAACAGAGACGCGAGGGAGACACTCTCCCTTCGCGCCTCTCAAAGCCGGCACGGAGGGGCTCAGCCGGGGATTCGGCAGGGCAGAGGGGGCCCCGCGGGACCGTCCATGCTGCCGCGGGAACATCCATGCTGCCGTGGCAGCTTTTTGTGGGCCCTTGCCAGCTGTGGGCCCTACGCCATGGCGTACATGGCGTATAGGTAAATCCAGCCCTGGGTATACCTATGCTTCTTAATGTGGCTCAGAGTTTCTCATAGTTTAAACAGTCAAGTCTTGCTGTAGAAGATAAAACACAGATATCATTTTGGTGTTCTTTTTCCTTTTCAAGTATCCATCTCACATCTGCAATGATGTCTCACATTCCTCACCCTTTCCTGAACCCTGTTTGTACTTCAGGCAGTTCTCATTCTAAGTATGGCTGGAAGTCACTGCTGAATAATCTTCGGTAGAATCTTGCTGTCATGTGGGATCAGAGCGATTGTACAAATATTTCCACAATCAATTGTATTACCTTCCTTTAGTATTGGTATAAACACAGATCTTTTCCAGTCAGTTGGCCATGATATTGTCTTCCAAATTTCCTGGCAGAGTCTTGTAAGTATGGTAACAACTGCATCAGGTTGCTGTAATACTCAATGGGAATGCCATCAATGCCCGGTGCTTTGTTCTTTGATAAGGCTTTCAATTCTGCTTCAACTTCTTCTTTTATCATTAATGGCTCCTGATCATAAGGTACAAATTGAAATGGCCGTTGGACCACTTGATCTTTATCGTATAATGACTCTGTATATTTCCACCTTTTCTTTTCTGCATCATTCAGCATGGATCCTTGAGGATCTTGTAACATTTCCAATTTAAGGCTGGAATTTTTTCTTTAACTCTCTTAGCTTTAGGAAAGCTGATCTTGCTCTTCCTCTAATAGTTTCTGATTCTATTACCTTGCATATGTCATTGTAGTACTTCTCCTTGTCTTGTCTTGCTGCACATTGGAAATCTCTGAATTCTGAAATTGCCTCTTTTTCCTCGGCTTTAGCTTCTCTGCTTTTCTGGGCAATTTTCAGAGTTTCTTTGGTCATCCATTTTTGCTTTTTCACCTTTTGTAGAGACTTCTCACTATCTTCTAACACAACCTTCTTAATGTCATCCCATAACTCTCTTCTGGAGCTCTGTCAAATCAATTTTGCAGGCAGTCTTTAAATTCCGGTGGTATATTCTCAAGGTCATATTTTGCTACATTCATGAGTGGTTTGCTCTTTCAACTTTAGCTTGAGTTTGCATACTAATAGTTGGTGATCTGTACCATAGTCGGCTCCAGCTTTTGTCTTTGTTATAGAGCTTTTCCATCATTGACTTCCACAAATGTAGTCAATTTGATTTTTGGACAATCCATTGGGTGAAGTCCATGTGTACAGTCACCACTTGTGTTGCTGGAAGAAGGTATTTGAGATCACTGGTCTTGCAGAATTCTATCAGTCTTTCTCCAACTTCATTTCTGTTGCCAAGGCCATATTTTCCAGCCACTTTGCCTTCTTCTTTGTTGCCAACATTTGCTTTCCAGTCACCCATGACAATCAGGATATCCTGTTTGCATATTCTGTCAATTTCAGTTTGTACCTGTTAATAGAACTCATCAACATCATCCTCTTCTCCAGCTGTTGTTGGGGCATATAGTTGGGTTGATGGGCATTCCTCGTAGACAAATATAAATTAAGCGTTCACTGATTGCATTATATTTCATTATGTTTCTTGCAAGTTTCTTCTTAATCATAAATGCAACACTATTTCTTCTTTGTCTTTCACTTCCAGCATAGTAGACCATGTGATCATCAGATACAAAGTGCCCGATGCCAGTCCATTTCAGTTCGCTGACACCCAACAGATCGAGTTGTATATGTTCCATTTCATTCTTGACTACCTCCAACTCCCCTTGGTTCATGCTTCATACGTTCCATGTCCCAATATGTAAAACATCTTTGCAGCTTCTGGCTGTCATTTTATCTGCAGCTACATCAGCAGTTGGACATCCTGTGGGCTTTGATCCAACCACATCATAAATGCTGGCTTTACTCTTAAAAGTCTTCAGCTGCTCCCCAGTAGCCAGTTCAGTGCCTTCTGACCTGGGGGTCTCATCTTCCAGCACTATAGAACAATTTGTTTGTTGTGACTATCCACTGGGCTTTCGTGGCAAGATGCGGACGTAGATTGCCATGTGTTTCTTCCCGCAGTTAATTCTAATGTTATTGCTGTTGTCAAAGAAATGTGATCTTCTGCTGCCAACGCCGTCCTATTCTGCTGCTGCCCAGATGGGTGGTTTGTCTTGGTCTGGCACCTTAGTTGAGTCGTGTCCATCTTTGGAGATCCTGCTAGTAGTTAAGCTACTGATAGCTAAGCCCTCAGCATCACTGATGCACACAAGCTCTCACAGGACGACAAGCTGCAAATGAAGTGAGGACTTGTGTGTAACTTAGATGTAGTACTTTCTGAGAAAAAAATGAAATATGACTGGGACAGGATTAATGGCTCCCTTCACTAATATTTACTTGCACAACCCTTGCCAGTGATGACATGCCTCCAAACATTTCTTGTAGCCATCCATAGGTTCTATTATTATTATATTGTCTTATATACTGTGCTATTCTGCATCAGTGCAGTTTACATTGAACAAACTGAAATTACATTGAACAGGGCATTATAACTTGGAGATAACTATTTTACAGGGAACATGGGCTATGGAGAGTTAAGTGGCTTCCCCAAGACCACAAGGAGCACTTGTGGGACTAGAAACCCCAGTCCTTCTGGCCCAAGGTTGCTGTCCTCTAGTGGAATTTGAACCCCCAACCTTCCAGCCTGAAGTACCTTGCCCCAACCACTAGGCCACTCCTCCACTCTGCTCCAGGTTTTGTATATCTGCTGTACTTTGTCCCACTCTTCAACTATGATTTGTTCAGTTCACGAATGTTTCCAGGATTCCTTTTACCAATGGTAGATTTCAGCACTTTCCAAAGGTTCTTGATTGGATTGATATCAGGAATCATTGCTGATCAGTTTAAAATGGTCCATTTTTTCCTTTTTAACAAGTCTTTTGTACTTTTGGATGTATGTTTTGGGTCATTGTCCTGCTGGAGGACCCATGACCTTCGACCCAGACCTAGTTTTCTATTGCTGGGTAGCACATTTCACCCCAAAATACCTTTTGTAGTTCTCTGACTTCAAGATAACTTTAATATGTTCCAAGCCTCTAGTTCAAGCAGCAAAACAGCCCTACAACGTTATGGAACCTCCACCATATTTAACTATAGGAAGGATTTTTTTTCCTTATATAAGTTTCATTTCTTTGCCTGTAAATGTATCGCTGGTCTGTATTGCCAAAGAGCTCAAGTTTGGTTTAATCTGTCCATAGAACATTTTCCCAGAAGGATTGTGTTTTCCCAAGGTGGGGTTGGACAAAGATTAGGTGTACCTTTTCTATGTCTGTCGTTGAACAGTAGGGTCCTCTTTGGCCTTTGTTCATGAAGTCCTTCTTTATTTAGTGTGCAGGTATGATGCAGTTTGACATCACCACTTCAGATTGTTCTAGGACAGCTTTAAGCTCTTTGAATGTTGTACATGGTGCTTTTCCAGCAGTTCACACTAACCTTCAAAGACTTCTTGGATTAATTTTTCTCTTCCCACCATGTCCTGGAAGGATCTTAGTAAGTTTTCTGCTCATGGAATTGTCAATAATATTGCAAACTGTAGACACAGGAATTCCAAGGTCTTTGGAGATGGCCTTGTACCCCTTTGAAGTTTGATGTTTGGTGGTAGCTGCCCAAGACAGGCCATTGTAAAAATGGAACAGGGAGTGAATGTGGCAGTTTTAAACATTAGAGCCATCGATCATTGGTTGATTCAAGTCATGTGAGTACTGACAATTGATCACACGTGCATCTAATTTTACTGCAACAGAAATGTGGTTCTTCTGCTCAAACTGATTTGAATCGTTTATAAGCATGGCAATAACCATGTCCTGGCAATATCCCAGTTTATATACCATTTCCTTCTATTTCTTTTTTAATTGGTCTTGTTTTATTTGATTCTTTTGTGTGTCAAATATGTGTGCACATATGGTCCAAAGCCACTTCACTGGCCACTTCTTTTTTAGGAGATATTGGACATTAAGGGGTTGAACTGCAAGGGTGCCAATGATGTTGGCCACAATTGTAAATAGTATGATTGATTAATTAAAATTGAGCTATAATATCAGAAAAGTTGTTAAGCCACATGTGTTGCTCTAGAGGCAAAGGGGGTTACTTTAGAAGCACATGTGAAGAATGGTTTCTAAATGTGTAGGCATTTTGTCCATATTTGGCAGCCTGCTAGATCTCTTGGGGATCATTTTGAACCTGACCTCGCAAGAGCAGGAGTGACTGGGGATTGCTTCTGCCCCCACTAGACTACTAGGGATCTTGGTAAGAGCCAAGAGGAGATCAAAGAGAGTCTGCTGGGCGGGGTTGTGTCAGAGGTAAGGATTTTGGGAGGTTTGTAAATAGGGACTCTGGTGAGTCAATTGATATTGGAGATGGAGGTATCAGCTGGGGGGTCTGGAAGTTGGGGTAATCTGTTAGAGGGTGTCAGAAGGGGGTCAAATGTCAGGTGCTGATCAGGGAGATTGAATATTGGTGGTCAATTGTGGGGTTAGATGTAATTGGAATAATTGGTGGGTATGGGGACCTAGTGCTGCTGGCAGGAGTGGATTGAGGGATCCATGGGTATTGGGATAACAGATTTTAAAAACTCCCTCCCAGTTTTCCTTGCACATTTGTAATTCGCCTTGCATGTTAAGAGAAGGACTGTATATAAAGTCTGTGAAAATAAATAAAAATGTGTAAAAGTGGATATTTTTTACCCTCACATGGAGCTTTTCAAAATCACTGCTACCACTGGACATGGTGCGACATTGATACACACAGCCTGCACCTCCTCGTGAATTTTCCACATCGTGACCTGGGCATCTTAATTGATCTCTTCACATTCTGTCTAAAATGAATCTTTATGTGTCTTAAAAATGTTTATTCCTCCTCAGTACATCTGCTTTATTATGGTTTTGTCCCATTCTATACCAAGGGCAGGGAAGCTTAGTATTTCCATCCAAGGGTTCCTCAAGACCCAGCATTCCTGCTCAGCTTTTACTGTACAGATACTATAGTTGCTTTAAATTTATGTCTGTCTCCACTTATATCAAGATCTTAGCATGCCTTGGATTTACCACATCATAGACACTGTGTGTGAATTCTGTACTCCTGCAGCTCTCAGGATGGGAAAAAAGCCAGAACCAGAAGCACTGTGGGAGCAGCAGTTGCTTATGGCATTCTTTTCATCTTTCTTTGGCATCTCCAGCTCCTCTTCCACTCTCTTCAATCACCCCTAGGACAAGAAGGAAGAGAACCCGACCTGAGGCTGTGGGAAAGCAGCGATTCAAAAAGACTGGCCTGCTGTGGTGAAGACCAGGAGGAACAAGTGTGGACCCAGTAAAGAAAGGCCGAGCACTACAGCAGCCTCTGAGAATGAAACGAGCTGTAGAAGGCCAGAAAAAGTGAAGATCTGGCAATGCTCCTTGATCTGTCTTCATGTTCCATCCTGATGTAGTAAAGGACTTGCTGGGACCTTGGGAAAGAGACAGATGATCTTAAAGTTCATGAGTTTAAGCTTAGATATCTTAAAATGGGCTTTACTCTGAAAGAAATGATGAACAAGTATAGTGGGGATTAGAATTTTACTGAGACACAATAAAGGTTGAGGGTTATTTCCATTTTATACTCTTTCAAGTAGAGTTGTGGGTGTTATGCTGCCATGCTAAACTGAAAACCTTTTTGTGATTATGTAGCATTCATATACTGCTACAACCTAATGTATTTTTTATCAGCTACTTGGCTGTCTGACCTGCTCCTACCAGGGAAGTGGGAAACAATTTACTCTGTCCAATAACTTTCAGCAGGCCTGCTGTGGGGCTGCCAGCATGGAATCCCAATAACGGCATGAGCTGCTTGACCCATTCATGAGAGAAAATCAAATGCTGAGCATGGGCTTGCATGACAAAATGAAGTTTTTCCTTTGTAGTAGTTAACCATCGACATTTGTCATCTGAAGTAACCTTACACTTTGATCAGACCTTCTAAGGTTCTCTCATTTCACGGGAGTCTCCTGCAGCTAGATGCTGTCTCCTTTCTTTCAGTCATCTCCAGGGTACTTTCAGGAAAAGATTATTTCTCTTATCCTTCAGTAATCCCTGCGTTATTCTAATCGCTATTCTCCTACTGCTGTTCTAGTAGTCGTACTGGTCCTGGTCGAAACCAGAATCTTACAAGACTGTAATAACTTCACTTTAGATGTTAGTCATTTAGATGGTAACATAGGCTCTGGATAGAATGTGTGAAGAAGAGGCTAGGGATGCACATTTTTATATTTTTTTGCTTCCTTTTGTAATAACACATCATATTTCAGTTAGTTTGCTTTAAACAGTGCAAAGTTTACCGACAGTGCATGCTATTACATAAGTGTGCATTATTACAAAATGAGGTGGCATGACACAAACAAAAAAACTAAAGAATGCACTGAAACAAAACTTTTCTTCTTGAAGAAGAGGTCTGTGAGGTCTTGAAGGCTCTAGTACGACAAGGGTTAACAATTCAGAAGCATTTACCTGGATAGTAGCACCTGTGGAGTCTTTTGCAGAATACATAGGACGTCAGCAAATACACATGTATTTGTTGGGACATATAGCAGAAGGAGCAAGGAGCGGCAATTATGCCACGGTTTCTACATGGAAGTGTTGGCACGATGATGTGGAAGAGGCCGTGTTGCAACCCCCATCTGGAAATGCTCCGATCTCAGAAAGCTGCACGTGGCAATTAATGATGGAGGCCACCAAGGGTTATTTTGAAACATTTGAGGCAAAAATGAAAAACAAGGGATTAAGGAGATTTGCTCCCTTAATCTCTCGTGTAAAGACTTGGCTGAAACGAGGGTTTATTAAAATGCTGTGCATGCCTGTGAGCTGATGCAGATCCCAATGGATGAAGCTGTTTACAGAGATGTTTATTTCCCATTGTAAGAGGGGAAGTACACGGATACATTTTCAGCCCCTCCCAAACCACACCCAGAACACACACCCTGAATTTCTCTATATCCCAACCATCTCTATTTGTAAACAGTAATTTTATAAATTGGCCTTTTGTGCTTGTAGCCTACAGTATCTACATATGTGAATGCTTTTATTTACGGGTGGGGATGATTTCAGAATTAACTCCATAGAGTTAACTGGGAAACTGATTAGGTAGGAAGAACTATACACACCATCATGCATGCTTTGCTTGTTTCAGAGTCCAGGGCTGGTGACCATACAATCATCACTCCAGAACCAAGCCATTTAAAAACAAAGTCAAGTCTTAAACCCAAGATAGACTTCCACAGCCTGAATATTGCCAGTTGCTCAAGCATGGTCCCCAGGGAAATTGCTTAGAATAATAAGGATAAGAATGGAAGGTGGCCATAGAGAACTAACCAGTATTTGACTTCAACTCAGGACCAACTACTTCCTGTTTATTTTATATGGATGCGTTTTGTACTTGGCCTTCTCAGTCTAACAGATACGTTTAATTGTCCATTATATTGCTCTGAACCACTACATCTCAGCTTTCAGTTGCAAATAAATTCACCAACTGAAAATTCTGAAAGTCATTCGTAGATACCAGCAGAGGTACAAAGATATGAGATGCCCCAGGCTAACCTCATTCCTGGCGCCCCTCTTCTCCCACCCTCACTCCCTTTACCGCCACTGCAGTGCTTACCCAAACCTTCGGCTCTGCAGGGGTGTTCCTGCTTCCACCCCCTCCAATCCAGACTTCCTGTTTGCAGGGGAGCAGAAGAATCTGGATCAGAGCTGGTACTACCATTAGGAGAACTAGGCAGTAGCTTAGAGTGGCAATGGTCAATGGCCTTCGCTGCTGACCCTCTCTGGGACCAGCAGCGGCAGCGGCTATTACTTCAAACAGCTTTGCAGCACTTACCAGAACCTTCAGTGCTGCATGGCTGTTTGTGCTTAAAACCCTTTTCAATGCATGAAGCCTACTTCCTGTTTGCATGGGGGTGGAAGTTTCTGTTTGATTTAACTTCTGCCACTGCAGCTTCCGGCGGGAAAAACGAGGTTTGCTTAGAGCACCTCATATCCTTTTACCAACCCTGTATGCTGGAGACACAAATGAAAATTTCTCATATACATACATTAGTCACTGATATTCTGAAAACCTCAACAGCTGTGGGATCCCCAGGACAGATATGGGAAACTCAGAGCGTTGGATAGTCAGTGACAAGTGGGAAAACCCCTGTAATAGGTACTCTAATTAATATTTCACTGAGGCTAGCTACTGTTTTTTTCCAAAATAAGAAGCTATTCTTTAGGAAGTTTTCTACGGACAAAGGCCTTCTGCAGAAAGGCACTGGAATTAGAATCTATCTGCTCTCACTCATGATACTTTAATGTTCAACTGAGCCACAGTACAATCGGATTTCACAGTGTTTTATAAGGCTAACATTTTGATTCTACAGTACTAATTTAATGCAAATTTTCCAAACATATAAAGTTGACATGTCAAAACTCTAATTCATTATTTGTTTCTGTGGAGTTTAAACCACTTGCTGGAGGTTTCACATCAGCATGTACCCAAAAGTGAGTACCAACAGGGAGTAAACTATGAAAGAAATTCACTAGAAAACAGTATCAATTAAACATCACCATCTGTTAGTCACACCAGTTAATAAATTGCTTCTATCAAACTATCTGAAACATTCTTTTTAGTATAAATACTCAGACTAGCACTTAGAGTGTTATGATATCTTTGGAGTGCATTGCTTTTCCTATAATGTTTACTGTGCACACACTAGTGCTCCCTGTAGTGCAGTCAACTTAAAAACTGTGAATAAGACATCAAAGACCTCTGAATGGCATTTTAAATTTACAGATGCACTCAAGATACTAACCTCGTCTTCCAGCTTAGGCATGAGCAAGAGCTAAAACACTGGCAGAATGAAGAAAACAGAAATAAATTGGCCGACAAAGCATGGGGTCTCACAGGGTTGTCCACGTTGGTCATTTTGTACTATATTTTTTAAGTTCCTTTGTCCTTGGGTTAAAAGAACTAAGAATATCATTCTAAGCATATGCTAACGATATTCTGCTGTTGGATTAAAGATAGTTTACAATACTCTTAAAAGATCTGCCTGGATGCAATCATACTGTATAGACTGAAAGTGAATGGAGATAAAACTAAACTTTTATAGTCGAGTAACTTAAGAGATGATTTAGCTATTATGAATCCGGCTTTATCTGCCGTTTCTATTTCTTTGGAAGTTTTAGGGGTGATCTTAGATTCTGCCTTGTTGATAGATTTTTTAAGTTACTCATTTAGGGGCATGTTTTCTAAAGTATGCTAATAGTGTTAAGTTTAGCACAAGCCAAGTGTGCTTCGGTAACCTATACCATGCACCAAAAATGCGACCGCACTAAAAATCCCATACTAACTATTTAATGTGGGTTGGGGTGGAGAGTGAGTGGTTCAGGGGCAGAATGCGCACTTGTGGTTTGTTTGTGTTTTTGTGCCGTCAAGTCAGTTCTGACTCCTAGCAATCCTGCTGCCTCTGGGTTTTCTTGGCAATGTATGACCGGGAGTAGATTACCCTCCATTGCCTTGGAAGAAAAAACCTGGCAAAGACACTTGCCCAAGATCACAAGGAGTGCCAGTGGGAATCAAAATCTTGATCTTCTGGATACTAGGCAGTTGCTCTAACCACTAGACCGCTTCTCCACCTGTGGTTAGCATGGGTGTTTTAAATGCATGTTAACAGCAATGCTGCACTTAATGTGGGTGCCCTTACCACCACCTCAATGGATGGCATTAACTGCACCTGAGTTAATCATGGCAAACAGCTTAGCCTAGGGGGTGGTATGGAACTCATGCTAGCTACATGGGGAGATGCTGGACACACCTCCATTTTCTAGCACGTGTCCAGCGCCATCCCCCCTCCCCGTGCTGATTTTGGGGTCTAAATGCAGGTAAGCTCCTGCACTATACTAAACATGCTTCGTCATGAAGAAAGTCTATTTTAAATTACATCATCTTAGAGAAATTAGATCAAGTATAACTGTAGAACATTTTTGAGTTATAGCTCAAGCTTTAATTATCTATCTGGGCATATCACAAAGCTTATTGAAAGACTTCAACAACTGCAGAATATTGCTGTGAGATTAATTTTTAGGAATCATAAATATGACAGAGTCACCCCTTTGTTATGTCGATTACACCGTCTGCATGTACACGCAGGGATTATGTTTAACACGTTCTGTTTTGTTTACAGAATTCTTTATGGTTTTACTCCTGAGTTAATGAGCCATTTGGTTTTAGTTTATTCTCATTTAAAAAAATCACTTCGTTCAGACAATCATCTTACCTTAACCTTTTGACAGCTGAGGTTGTTTGATTTAAAAAAGTGTTTGATAAAATTACCTTCCTACCAAGCAGCTCTAGAGTGGAAATGATAGCCTGTTGAAATCAGATTTTTAAGGAATTATTAAAACTTTTTCATTGAAAAATATTATTTTGGATTAAGATGTCTGTTTATAATAAAATGGATTTTTAAGCATTAGATTGCATTTGAATGACTAAATACACTATAATTCCAGCTTTGTAAGCTGCTCTGGAATGGAAGGTATATAGTGGGAAATAATACATTTAAATTAAATTAAATTGGGAGAGTGGAAATTTTGCCAACTTCAACATTTTAGCAGATGGAAAAGACCAGAATTCTAAGAAGTTTTGTAACTAGAATTGAAAAGAGTAAGCATTTGTAATGGGGGTAGCCCGAGTAAATGGAATCACTCCTCTCCCCCATGCCATTAATTCCCCCCCATCAACCTACATCTCACACCTCTTTTACCTCCCACTCCCAAAATCCCCACACAATACCCTTACTCCTTAGGAAGAAATAACTAACACCTTAGATTGGTGAAATACTATTCGTCAGTGCTTTATTACTATATGCAAACCATAAGTTTAACAGCAACAAAGAACAACCCGAGCCAGTATAAGACCATGAAGTAAATACGTATCCACTCCCTTTTCTCCCACTGGATAAACAAGCCACCTGCCATACTACTAGCAAGGAGGCTCCCCTAGCCCAGGCATTGAGCTCCAGGGGAAAAAAAAAAACTTTGAATGACCTATAGCAGTGATGGCTAACCTTTTTGAGCCCGAGTGCCCAAACTGCCGCACAAAACCAAAGAATTTCCTCAAAGTGCCAGCACGTCATTTGCATAAGTGGTCTTATTTGCATAAATATTTGCATAATGTTACCATACACTAACTTTTAGTAAACATGTCTCTTAATGAGTGTATGGATAAAGAAAGACTAAAAGATTTCTACATTACTATAATCCAGTGCCAACCGCCAGGCACATTAGGAACTACTACAAACGCTGCCCATTTAGAACCCATAGCAAACCCGCCGTATCCTGACAGCATTACCAGGACTCACAAAGCACCATACCCTACCTATCAAAAGGCAACACTGCAAATATTAAACCAATACATTTCAGTGAATACTGGGGAAAGAGAACAAGTGGCAACGTCAAATAGGAATTTCCTCTTGTACCAAACAAAGCGCAGATGTTAATGATGCACATTTCCCAGAGCTGACATATTCCAGTTAATAAATTCAAAATAAAGAGATATCGTTCTACCTTTTGTGCATTTTTTTTCAGTTGCAATTGGTCCAGCCATTTTCTTCTGGTTTCTTCATGTTTTCTGCTAACTCTCCATCGTCTGCTGTCCATTTGTCCTTTCTTCTCTCTTCTAGTTTTTTTTCCATTCTCTCTCTCTCTACATCTGCTTTAACATACTAATCTTTCTCCTTTTGCTCTTTCCTCATTTCTCATTCATCCACACACATTTTACCCCTCCATCCTCAATCCCCAATTACTCTCCCAATACCTGGCCAATTGTAGATTTTTCATCCCTCCTACACAAAATATTTTTCCCCTCTCCATTTTACTCTCCCAGCCCCATCCCATTCTAATCCTCCCCCAACATCAGCTCCCTTCTAGTTCCAGTCTCACCCAGCATCCATTCCCTTCTTCAAGCCCCCCACGTCCCCTCAGCCCATTTCCATTCCAAGCCCCGTCCCCATCAGCTATTTGCAGTTCAAGCCCCCCACTTCCCCTCAGCCCATTTCCATTCCAAGCCCCATCCCCAACAGCTATTTGCAGTTCAAGCCCCCTTCCACTCAGCCCATTTCCAGTCCTAGCAACCCCCCAACCCATTACCAGTCCTAGCCCCCCATAGCTCACTCCCAGTCCTAATCCCACCAGCCCATTTCCAGTCCTAACCTCCCCATCAGCCCACTCCCAGTCCTAATCCCCCATCACTCAATTTTTAGTTTAAGCCCCCCCAGCGCCTATCACCACTCCTAACCCCCCCCAGTGCCCATCACCACTCCTACCCCCCCAGCCCAGCGCCCATCACCACTCCTAACCCCCCCAGCCAGCCCAGTGCCCATCACCACCCCTAACCCCCCCCAGCCAGCCCAGTGTCCATCACCACTCCTAACCCCCCAGCCCAGTGCCCATCACCACTCCTAACCCCCCCACCCCAGCCCATCACTACTCCTAACACCCCCCAGCCCAGCCCATCACTACTCCTAACCCCCCCCAGCCCCGCCCCGCCAATCACCACTCCTAACCCCCCCCCCAGCCCAGCCCAGCCCATCACCACTCCTAACCCCCCCCCAGCCCAGCCCAGCCCAGCCCAGCCCATCACCACTCCTAACCCCCCCCCCCAGCCCAGCCCAGCCCATCACCACTCCTAACCCCCCCCAGCCCAGCCCAGCCCATCACCACTCCTAAGCCCCCCAGCCCAGCCCAGCACCACTCCAAACCCCCACCCCCAGCCCCGCCCAAGCCCGCCCAGGGAAAATTAAAAAAAAAAAAAGAAAACCTGTTTGCTGCCGCTGTCGGGGCCGCCGCGGCAGAATCGAGCGTGCCGCGGGGCCCCCCTGTACCCACCGGCAGAGCCTGTCCTCCCCGTAGCAGCTCTCTCTTTGGAGCTGCAGTCAGACTCGCCGGCTTGCAGAGCGCGAGGGAAGAGTTCCCTCGCTGCTCTGTTAAGCCCGCGGGGGCTGATGGGAAGTTCCCCTCAGCCCCCGCGGGCTTAACAGAGTCGCGAAAGGGAAACTCTTCCCTCGCGCTCTGCAAGCCGGCGAGTCTGACTGCAGCTCCAAAGAGAGAGCTGCTACGGGGAGGACAGGCTCTGCCGGTGGGTACAGGGGGGCCCCGCGGCACGCTCGATTCTGCCGCGGCGGCCCCGACAACGGCAGCAGACAGGGTTGTTGTTGTTTTTTTCGATGGCGGACCTTCCCGCGTGCCAGCTGCAAGGCCTTCGCGTGCCACAGCTGGCACGCGTGCCATAGGTTCGCCATCGCTGACCTATAGGCTCAGGTAACTACCCCCCTCTCCCCCCCCCCCACCAGCCGCAATGAAGAACCAACTTCTTCCAACAGACCAAAACCAACAATAAAGGAGGGCGAGTCGGGAAAGAGATACTGCCATCCACTTGAAGAATTATGCAATGGAAGTGGAAGCGCAGATAGCCGCAGAAGATAAAGCCTCCTGACGACAACTGTCCCTCCTCTCGCCTGCTGCATATGTCAGCCATCAAGGAGCCAATGACGACCCACCTCATCATCCAGCCAGTAATTTCAACATTAACTAGCCCCTGCAACTAGCCTGCCCCCATCCCCCTTCACCCCTTCCGGACTGCCCTGCTACTCTCTAACCAACTTAAACCTTATAACCCCAAGCACCAAGCCACATTGCTCAAATTAACTCTATAACGTTGCCCCAACACCAGGCACCCAGTTACATTTTGGCCTCTAGGACCCTAGCCCAGGGGCCTCCAATATTTGTTAAAAGTAAGAAAATGCAAGGGTACTCAAAAGGCCACAATAACATTTTTTAGCTATAAATCTCTTCCTGTCAAGACGCCGCCTCTTGTTAGGCTAAAACCATTTTCATTTTCAGGATCATCAATCAAACTTCAGGTCATCTTATGGTATTCTCCAGCCCCAATTTTTAATGTCTATATATCGCCTTGCATTCTGCAGGATAACGGGAAGTAGACCGCATGAGGCTGGGAATGATGGAACAGGGTCTGGACCACGACATCTACCTCGCAACGAAAGCTTGGCAATAATGGTTGTCTACATTTGTCCAGTTTTCCCTACCCAAATAGTTACCTTACTCCTAATTCATTTTAATTGTTAATAAAAAAATATCCTTCATCTTCTGCAAACAATAGTACTATGTATTCATCAAAATTTCACTTCTTAGTTCTTTAGTTTTATTTGACGATTCCCCTTCTTTTCCTCTCTAATTTGTTCTATTCATTGTACATTGTTTCACTTCATCTTAGCATCTAAGAGATGGATGGTTTATTAAAGCCAGATCCCCTACTTAAGAGATTTGAGTATTGCTACTTTAAGGGCTTTTACATTTTCACAAGAATATTGGTACATAAAGGCAGAGCTACCAAGCTGCAAATGCTCCGTGTACAACTCACAAACCCAGTGCCCCCTTCGCCCACCCATCTGCACACAGGAATTCATTCTGGTCAGGCTTCTAGGAAGCCCAAAAATTACATCTGTGCCCCTTCTGCACTTGCACCTGTGTGGCTTCATTGCTCGCACAGTCCTTGGCATGACTTTGCATAAAGAAGCATAATACTGTGGGTGGGATTAATTAGAAGTTTAGAAATCCAGAGGTCCCAAACTCAGGCTTTGAAGGCACCATCCTAGTCGTGTTTTCAGGATTTCTATGATTATTCAGGAAACAGATCTGCACAGAGTAAAGGCAGTAAAAGTACACAGATCTCTTGTATATTCATTGTAGAAATCTTGAAAACCTAACTGGGTTGGAGCAGTGAGGCATGACGTTTTGGGACCTCTCCCTCCCCCCCTAAGACTGTGTAATGGATTCTGTCCAACTGCACCTGCTCATCTCAACCAGGGGACACTCTAGACAGAAACCAGCCCAGTCAGGGGCTTTATTCAAGTCTTCATTACTCATAGCTTAGTCAGAGGCAAATCTTTCGCTATCTAAACAAGATATTAGATGTATGTGTCACAAACATTGTGAGGGGCAGGGCCGGATTTACGTATATGCCATGTACGCCATGGCGTAGGGCCCACAACCGGCAGGGGCCCACAAAAAATAGAACCAGTTTTTTTTTTTAACTCGATTAAAAAAAAAACCTGGTGGCTGCCGCCGCGGGGCCCCCTCTGCTGCCGCGGGGGCCCCGTCTACAAGATGGTCTGGTCTGGTCCGGTCCGGTCGGGTCGGGTCGGGTCGGGTCTCGTCTCCCTCCCTCCCGGCTGCGAGAGACGCGAAGATAGAGCGTCTCCTCGCGTCTGTGTTAAGCCCGCAGGGGCTGATGGGATTTCCCATCAGCCCCTGCGGGCTTAACACAGACGCGAGGAGACGCTCTCCCTTCGCGTCTCTCGCAGCCTGCAGCGAGGGAGGGAGAGAGCCCCGACCGGACCGGACCCGACCAGCTTGTAGACGGGGCCCCCGCGGCAGCAGAGGGGGCCCCGCGGCGGCAGCCACCAGGTTTTTTTTTAAAATTAAATTTTACTTTAGGCCAGGGGGGGGGGGGTAGGAGTCCTACCCCCCCCGGCCTAAAGTAAAATTTAATTTAAAATAAATCCTGGGGGCTGCCGCCGCGGGGCCCCCTCGGCTGCCGCGGGGGCCCCGTCTACAAGCTGACGCGGTCGGGCCGGGTCGGGTCGGTTCGGGTCCGGTCGGGTCTCTCTCCCGCCCTCCCTCGCTGCAGGCTGCGAGTGACGCGACGTCTCTCGCAGCCTGCAGCGAGGGAGGGAGAGAGACCCGACCGGACCCGACCCGACCCGACCCGACCCGACCAGCTTGTAGACGGGGCCCCCGCGGCAGCAGAGGGGGCCCCGCGGCGGCAGCCACCAGGTTTTTTTTTTAAATTAAATTTTACTTTAGGCCGGGGGGGGGGGGTAGGACTGGTAATGGGCTATGGGGGGGGGTAGGACTGGTAATGGGCTATTGGGGGGGCTGGGGCTGGAAATGGACTGGGGGGGGTAGGGCTGGTAATGGGCTATTGGGGGGCTGGGGCTGGAAATGGGCTGGGCTTGGGGGGTTAAGGCTAGAGGTGGGCTGATGGGGTTAGGACTGGTAATGGACTGTGGGCTGTTGGGGGGGCTTAGAACTGGCAATGGGCTTTGGGGGGGTTTAAGACTGGTAATGGGCTGTGGGCTGAGGGGGGCTGTCTGGTAATGGGCTATGGGGGGGGCTAGGACTGGAAATGGGCGGGGGGGTTAAGACGGGAGGTGGGCTGATGGGGTTAGGACTGTTAATGGGCTGGTGGTCGGGGGTCGGACTGGTAATGGGCTGTGGGGGGGCTAGGACTGGTAATGGGCTGTGGGCTGATGGGGTTGTCTGGTAATGGGCTATGGGGGGCTAGGACTGGAAATGGGCTGGGGGGTTAAAACTGGAGGTGGGATGATGGGGTTAGGACTGGTAATGGGCTGTGGGCTGATGGGGGGGGGTAGGACTGGCAATGGGCTATGGGGGGCTGACTGGAAATGGGTTGATGGGGTTAGGACTGGAAGTGGGCTGATGGGGGTTAGGACTGGTAATGGGTTATAGGGGGGGCTTAAACTGAAAATGGGGTGATGGGGGGTTAAGGACTGAAAATGGGGTGATGGGGGGTTAAGGACTGTAAGTGGGGTGATGGGGGGCTAGGACTGGAAATGGGCTGATGGATGGCTAGGACTGGAAATGGGCTGATGCAGGGACTAGAAGGGAATGGATGCTGGGTGAGGCTGGAACTAGAAGGGAGCTGATGTTGGGGGAGGATTAGAATGGGATGGGGCTGGAAGAGTAAAATGGAGAAGGGAAAAATATTTTGTGTGGGAGGGATAAAAAATCTACAATTGGCCGGGTATTGGGAGAGTAAGTGGGGATTGAGGATGGAGGGGTAATATTTGAGTGGATGAAATAGGAATGAGGAAAGAGCAAAAGGAGAAAGATTAGTATGTTAAAGCAGATGTAGAGAGAGAATGGAAAAAAATCTAGAAGAGAGAAGAAAGGACAAATGGACAGCAGACGATGGAGAGTTAGCAGAAGACACGAAGAAACCAGAAGAAAGTGGCTGGAGCAATTGCAGCTGAAAAAAATGCACAAAAGGTAGAAAAATATCTCTTTATTTTGAATTTATTAATTGGAATATGTCAGCTCTGGTAAATGTGCATCATTAACATCTGTGCTTTGTTTAGTACAAGAGCAAATTAATGTATTGTTTTATTTCTACAGTGTTGTACATTCCAAGTTTGGCTTTTGGGATTCCCAGTTTAATTATTGTCTTCCTATTTCTAAATTGTGATTACTTGTTTGGTGATGGTCTATGTTCTGCATGTGTAACTGAGCTGAGGTGTTCTGTTTATATAATTCCTATTTGACATTGCCACTTGTTCTCTTTCCCCAGTAGGTCATGTATTGTTGTTCTCTGAAATGTATTGGTTTAATATTTGCAGTGTTGCCTTTTGATTGGTAGAGTATGGTGCTTTGTGAGTCCTGGTAGTGCTGTTAGGATACGGCGGGTTTACTATGGGCAGTGTTTGTAGTAGTTCCTAATGTGTCTGGCAGTTGGCACTGGATTATAGTAATGTAGAAATCTTTTAGTCTTTCTTTATCCATACACTCATTAAGAGGCACGTTTACTAAAAGTTAGTATATGGTAACATTATGCAAATATTTATGCAAATGAGGCCCCTTATGCAAATGAGGTCCGCACCCCCCTTGGGCCGCCCCTGCTGGGGGCCCACAATTTTTGTTGGCGTAGGGCCTCACTCAAGGTAAATCCGGCCCTGGTGAGGGTCATAGTCAAAAGGGTTTGACTGGTTAGCAGGACCTGCTAACTGGCTAAACCGCAGCGATCCTAATATTCAGTATCTCTATCCGGATAGTGCCATTGAATATCTCCACAGACTGCTGAAAGATGCCCTGTTAAGAAGATTGCAGTCCCAGCAGCAATCCGGTTAGCGGCAACATTCAGTTGGGAACCAAATTGCTAAACCCCAAAGTTAGGATAGGTTAATGGCTGTCTTAACAGTATCTGGCTTATGATATCCAGTTAGCAGCTGAATAAGGCCGCTAACCGGATCACAACCTCACTGTGCGGTGAAACCTGATATCAAGCATCTGGCGCCAAGTTCCAGTGCTGAAGATCCAGTTTTAATTAAAGCAGCAATAGCTAAACACTTTAAAAGTGCGGACTGCCACTGCTGAATATCAGCCCCTGTGTGAACAACCGTTAAATGTATGGTGATCAATATTTATGTGGATTTATACTTCTACTCCCAAAGGGACTCTAGATGGCATACGGCATGACATAGAACACATGAAGGGGGTTATTTTAGAAACCGTAATCACAATTTCCATGTATAAAATCTGGCAATTATGGATGGAAATGGCATCCATGTGTAAACAGTGATTTTAGAAAGGATTAAATGTACATGTAGGATGTCCATAATATGAAGAAATTACAAGGGGGCTTTTCAGGGGTGTGGTTAGGGAGTGGTCTGGGCAGATCAAAAATCTAAACATGGATTCCCCATTTTATATAGGGAATGCACATGTATGACCAAAATTGTCCACGTTTAGAATTACAGCTGTTCCTTAGCACATATAGGTTTTGAACAAGTGCTCGTTTAACTTCATACACTTAAATATAGCATCAATCAATAAGAATGAACAGTTCCATGTTGTGATTTGAACAGTTGCATGAACAGTCCACGTCATGGCTTTCAGTACCATCTTTACGCTGATGATTCCCAGATCTACCTGTCTACACCTGAAATCTCTCTGGCAATCCAGGCCAGGATCTCTGCCTGCCTTTCTGACATTGCTGTTTGGATGTCTCGCTGCCACTTGAAATTGAACATGACAAAACTGAAATGCTTATTTTCCCCCTAAATCCTCTTCTCTCCGTCTCTGTGAATAACTCTCTACTCCTCCCTGTCTCCTCAGCTTGCAACCTAGTGGTCGTCTTTGACTCCTCTCTCTCCCCTTCTCCACACACATCCAACTGATAGCTAAAACCTGCTGTTTCTTTCTCTATATCACCCATTCCTTTCAGAACACATTACTAAGACAGACACTTATCCATTCCTTAGTCATCTCCTGTCTAGACTATTGTAACCTACTACTTGCTGGTTTCCCTCTAAATCATCTCTGTTCAACACTCTGCTGTGCAGCTAATCATCCGCCAGCCTCATCATGCTCTTATTACCCCTCTTCTCAAGTGGATTGGAGAAGTGGCCTAATGGTTAGAGCACTGCTTGAAAGCTAAGCAACCAGGGTTTGAGTCCTACTAGCTCTCCTCGTAGCCTTGGGCAAGCAACCTAACCCTTAGAAAAACCCAAGTTATCAGTCCCTGTTTAATGCCCATTACCAAGTTTAATAATAAAGAAGAAACTTGCAAGAACTGTAATGAAATACAATGCAGTCAGCGAATGCTTAATCTCTATTCGTCTACGAGGATTGCCTATCAACACAGCTATAATTCAAGTATATGCCCCAACAACAGCTGCTGAAGAGAATGAAATTGAAGAGTTCTATGAACAAGTACAAGCTGAAATTGACAGAACATGCAAACAGGATATCCTGATAGTCATGGGTGACTGGAACGCAAAGGTTGGCAACAAAGAAGAAGGCAAAGTAATTGGAAAATATGGACTTGGCAACAGAAATGAAGCTGGAGAAAGACTGATAGAATTCTGCAAGACCAATGATCTATTCATCTCAAACACCTTCTTCCAGCAACACAAGCAGCGACTATACACATGGACTTCACCTAATGGATTATATAAAAATCAAATTGACTACATATGTGGAAGTCAACGATGGAAAAACTCTGTAACATCAACAAAGACAAAACCTGGAGCATCAACTACTCATCATCAACTACTACAGATCATCAACTACTAGTATGCAAACTCAAGCTAAAGTTGAAAAAGAGCAAACCACTCATGAATGCAGCAAAATATGACCTTGAGAATATACCACTGGAATTTAAAGACTGCCTGCAAAATCGATTTGCTGCTTTAGATACAAATGACAGAGCTCCGGAAGAGTTATGGAATGACATCAAGAAAGTTGTGTTGGAAGAAAGCGAGAAGTCTCTACAAAAGGTGAAAAAGCAAAAACGGCCAAAATGGATGACGGAAGAAACTCTGAAAATTGCCCAGAAACGCAGAGAAGCTAAAGCCAGAGGAGAAAGAAAGACAATCGCAGAACTCAACAGAGATTTCCAATGTGCAGCAAGACAGGACAAGGAAAAGTACTACAATGACACTTGCAAGGAAATAGAAGCAGAAACTATTAGAGGAAGAACAAGATCGGCTTTCCTAAAGCTACGAGAGTTAAAGAAAAAGTTCCAGCCTCGAATTGGAATGTTACAAGATGCTCAAGGTTCTATGTTGAATGATGCTGAGAAGATCAAGAAAAGGTGGAAGGAATATACAGAGTTTTTATATGATAAAGATCAAGTGGACCAACAGCCGTTTCAACCTGTACCTTATGATCGGGAACCAATGGTGATGAAAGAAGAAGTTGAAGCAGCATTGAAAGCCTTATCAAAGAACAAAGCACCAGACATTGATAGCATTCCCATAGAAGTATTGCAGCAATGTGATGCAGCTGTTACCGTACTCACAAGACTGCCAAGAAATATGGAAGACAACATCATGGCCAACTGACTGGAAAAGATCTGTGTTTATACCAATACTAAAGAAAGGTGATCCAACTGACTGTGGAAATTATCACACAATCACTCTGATCCCACATGCCAGCAAGATTCTACTGAAGATTATTCAAAAGAGACTACAACCATACTTGGAACAAGAACTACCTGAAGTGCAAGCAGGGTTCAGGAAAGGGCGAGGAACGAGAGACATCATTGCAGATGTGAGATGGATCCTTGAAAAGACTAAAGAATACCAAAAGGATATCTATTTGTGCTTTATTGACTATAGCAAGGCTTTTGACTGTGTAAACCATGAGAAACTCTGGGCCACATTAAGAAGCATGGGTATACCAGAACACCTGATCGTTCTCTTGCGCAATCTGTACATTGATCAAGAAGCAACAGTTCGAACGGAACAAGGAGAAACAGAATGATTTAAAATAAGCAAAGGTGTAAGACAAGGCTGCATACTTTCCCCCTACCTGCTTAATTTATATGCAGAACAAATCATCAGAGAAGCAGGATTGTATGAAGACAACAGAGGTGTGAAGATTGGTGGAAGACTCATCAACAACCTTCGCTATGCTGATGATACCACATTACTGGCTGAAAGTGAAGATGATCTGAAACATTTGCTTCTCACAATCAAAGAACATAGTCTCAAAATGGGCCTGCACCTTAATGTAAAGAAGACAAAGATCATGACAACTGGCATAATCAACAGGTTCATCGTTGAAGGAGAAGAAATTGAAATTGTGAACAACTTTAACCTACTTGGATCAACTATCAATAAAGAAGCAACAAGCAGTCAAGAAATCAGACGACGCATTGCTCTTGGCAGAATGGCTATGAAAGACCTAGATAAGATTCTCAAGAGCAGAGATGTCTCTCTCCATACAAAGATTTGACTTGTTCAAGCCATGGTATTTTCAATAACATCATATGGATGTGAAAGCTGGACAGTGAAAAAGATAGACAGGAAGAAAATTGATGCCTTTGAAGTATGGTGCTGGCGGCGAATACTGTGTATACCATGGACTGCCAGAAGAACAAACCAGTCGGTACTAGAGGAGATCAAACCTAAGCTTTCTTTAGAAGCTCAGATGACAACACTTCGACTTTCATACTTTGGACACATCATGCGAAGAGAGAGATCATTAGAGAAAGACATTATGCTTGGCAAGATAGAAGGTCAACACAAAAGAGGAAGGCCAGCAATGAGATGGATCGATACAATAACAGCAGCTACGGGTACCAGTCTGTCAACAATGAGCCGCCTGACTGAAGACTGAACACAACTTAGGATAGCTATCCAGAGGGTCGCCATGAGTCGACTCCAACTCGACGGCACTTAATAGCAACAAAATTCCTAAAGCATTTTAATAAAAATTCAACAGATGAAACCTGTAGAGCCAAGTTTACAATTTTAAAAACACTTGAAATCATATATTGGCTCATATTCTCACAGCGAAACTGGATCAATACCAGATTTGAAGCAATAGAAAGTCCAAGTAACTTAACCCTCCATAGTCCATGTTCCCTGTAAAATAGTTATCTCCAAGTTATAATGCCCTGTTCAATGTAATTTCAGTTTGTTCAATGTAAACCACACTGATGCAGAATAGCGCGGTATATAAGAGAATGTAAATAAATAAATAAATTAACCAAAACATCTGGGATATATGGGTTCAAATTTTAGCATGGTTGATAAAGCCTTTTATTTTTTGATGTAGCTGGAAAGATCAGCTGGATGGCACAAATTTAAAGTTCCCTTTAAAGCACATGTTATATAAGTGTGCTAAATATTGTTCCAAAATCTGTTTCTTCAAAGACAACAGCTATGTATTTGGTACACTAAAAACAATGCATCAAATCTGCCCTCTTTTGTAACCTGATATGTTTAGATTGATGATTCATTTCTCAGTACTCCTAGTGTTAGACTTGAAATGGGTTGTACTGTATGTAGGAGTTGTCGGAGCAGCTTTGCAGTCATTTGCAAGTGGCCCATAATGCGTCAGCAAAGACTATTTTTATTCAGCCAAGAAGGGTTTCAGCTCCTCCTTTGTTCGTTAGCTTACAGGTTGCTTATGTGAGAGTGGACCAAATTTAGTAGTTTGAAGGGATAAGAAACTATGCTATATCTCACTAATATGTGAGTGAGCAAGCAGCACTATACACAGGGAATCAGAACCGAGGTGTTAGATCTCACATAAAAGAAGCTTGCTATTTTTGTCTTACAAGAAACGTTGAGGAAAAGCTAAGGACTTTGATAGGTCTTTTCTCATTTCTTTCAACAGGTACCAAAGCTCCTCCAACTGAAGCATTATTGCCCCCATTACAACTTATGCCTCCATCCATCCAGACAACCTGATCCCCCCATGCAAGGGAAGGGACTGTTTTCATATGCAAGATACCTGCAAGTCAAATCCTCATGAAACAAGGGGAGAAACTTCAATAGATGGTGACAATACTGAGAAGCATTCTTGACAGCAAGAGTTATATTGATGTAATGTTTCTTAATGCAGCAGAGATCCCCAACAGAGGGGAAGATGGTATGATGGAACACAGCTGGAAACAGGCCTCTAGAGCCTACAGAATTGACACTTCATCTTCCCTTTTACTGAAAAACAGTTATGCAGTCCTGGAAGTGGGGGAGGCATGAAAACTGCCAGAACAGAAGGAACTGGAGCTCAAAACCCTCAAAGTTCCCAAATTAGGGTAGTGGTGGTTGTTGACTGTGTTCTGAGGGGTACAGAGGTGTCCATCTGATGACCAGACATGATGTCCCAGAATGTGTGCTATCTCCCAAGTGGTGAAATCTGAGATGTTAAGGAGAGTTTAAGACTCATCAAGCCCTACTAACTATTATCTGATGCTGCTCATCCATGTTGGCACAATTGATAATTCTGGTATCCCTCTGAGAATATGAAGAGTGACTTCATGGCTTTGGGTGAGAGGGTGAAGCAGATAGTTGCTCAGGTGGTGTTCTCCTCAATCTTCCCTATTATGGGTAAAGGCTGAGACAGAGAAGCCTGCATCCTGGAGATGAATGTATGGCTACATGAATGATATAACTGAGAGCATTTTAGCTTCCTGGACCATGAAATAATTTTCCAAGGACTGCTGAGTAGAGATGGTGTCTACCTTTCAAGGAAGGTGAGAAGTGTCTTCTGCAGCAGACTGGCTAACAAACTGAAGAGAGCTTTAAACTATGTTCATCGGGGATGGGTGAACAAAGTTTCCAGGTAGGTACAAGCCATCAGGTAGGTAAACATGAAATACCTCTGTAGAAATGGGATAAAAGGGCAATATCTGGAAAGTGTCATAGAATTGGAAATAAGATTTCTGGAACTAGAGGCTAGAATGGAAGAGGCTGATTTGGATTTAGGTGCTGTCATGGAGACATGAGTCATGTTGAACCATGACTGGGTTATAATTATACCAAGTTATAATCTATTCAGGACAAGGTAGGAAGAAAGGGAACAGATGTGGTACTATATGTAAAAAGATATTAAAGGAACAGAACTGCATGGCTTAGAAGGTAAAGAGGAGGGAATGAAACATCCATTTACATTGATGTGATATAGTATACACCTCCTTCAAAGGCAGAAGAAATGGAGAAAGATTTAATTTAAGACATTTACAATACTGTTATAAAAGGAGAAGGGCTACTGGTAGGTGATTGCAAAATACTGCAGTAGATGTTGATTGACACACATCTGCTATGGTGTTATCTAGAAATAGGGAGAGCCTGGATTCTCTACAGCAGTGGTTCTCAACCCAGTCCTTTGGGACCCTTAGTCCAGTCAGGTTTTCAGAGTATCCACAATAAATATGCATAAGAGAGATCTGCAAGCACTGCTTCCATTGTATGCAGATCTATCTCATGCATATTCATTGTGGATATTCTGAAAACCTGACTGGCTTGGGGGTCCTAGAGGACTGGGTTGAGAACCACTGCTCTACAGGGACAACTATTTTGGCAACTGGTAATAGAACTATAGGGGGGGAGGCATACTGAATCTGGTGCTTACAAATGGGTAAAGTATTTCTGATTTTATAGTGGGTGTTCATCTCTCATCCACTGATCACTGGATGGTATGGTTAAGCATTAAGGCAAGGGCAGAGATGGTTCATTCAAAAGTGAGGGTCCTATATTTTAGAAAAACAAACTTTGTCAAGATGGTGAACATAAGAACATAAGATATGCCAAACTGGGACAGACCAAGGTCTATCAAGCCCAGTATCCTGCTTCCAACAGTGGCCAATCTAGGTCATAAGTACCTAGCAGTTTCCCCAAAAGACACAGGTTCCTCAATGCTTGTATTGGGTAAAGCAGTGATATCCCGGGTCCCTTTTAATAATGGTTTATGGATCTTTCCTCCAGGAACTTGTCCAAACCTTTTTTAAACCCAGTTACACTAACTGCTCTTCCTACATCCTCCGGTAACAAATTACAGAGTTTGATTACACGTTGAGTGAAAAAATATTTTCTCTTATTAGTTTTAAATAGGTTACCCTGTAGCTTCATTGCATGTCTCCTAGTCTTTCTATATTCTGATAACGTAAACAATCGATCTACGTTTACCCGTTCCACTCCGTTCATTAATTTATAGACCTCTATCATATCTCCCCTCAGCAGTCTCTTTTCCAGGTTTCAGAGCCCTAACCTTTTTAGCCTTTCTTCATAGGAGTAGCTTTCCATCCCCTTTACCATTTTTGGTGGCTCTTCTCTGTACCTTTTCTAATAATGCTATATCCTTTTTAAGATAGCCCATGTTCCCTGTAAAATAGTTATCTCCAAGTTATAATGCCCTGTTCAATGTAATTTCTGTTTGTTCAATGTAAACCGCACTGATGCAGAATAGCGCGGTATATAAGAGAATGTAAATAAATAAATAAATAAATAAGATGCGGCGACCAGAATTGCACGCAATATTCGAGGTGCGGTCGCACCATGGAACGATACAGAAGCATTATAATAGCCTTTGTTTTATATTCCATTCCTTTCCTTATGATACCTAGCATTCTATTTGCTCTCTTGGCAGCCGCTGCACACTGAGCGGAGAGTTTTAGCATGTTATCTACGATGACGCCTAAATCTTTTTCCTGGGTGGTGGTTCCTAATGTGGAACCTTGCATCGTGTAACCATAGTTTGGGTTGTTCTTTCCTAGGTGCATAACTTTTCACTTGTCCACATTAAATTTCATCTGCCATTTGGATGCCCAGTCTTCCAATTTATCAAGATCCTCTTGCAATTTTCCACAATCCTTTTGGGTTTTAACAACCTTAAATAGTTTTGTGTCATCTGCAAATTTGATAACCTCGCTCATTATTCCCTTTTCTAGGTCATTTATGAATATGTCAAAAAGCAGTGGACCCAGCACAGATCCCTGGGGTACTCCTCTATTCACCTTTTTCCATTGGGAAAATTGGCCATTTAGCCCAACCCACTGCTTTCTATCTTTTAACCAGTTCCTGATCCTCAATAGTACATTGCCTCCTATCCCATGACTCTTTAGTTTTGCCAAACGTCTCTGATGAGGGACCTTGTCAAAGGCTTTCTGAAAGTCCAGATACACTATATCAACTGACTCACCTTTGTCTACCTGTTTATTCACACCTTCAAAAAACCATAACAGATTAGCAAGACAAGATCTTCCTTGTCTAAAGCTATGTTGGCTGTCTCCCATTAAGCCATGACTATCTAAATGCTGAGTAATTTTGTTCTTTATGATGGTTTCTACCATTTTTTCTGGTACTGATGTCAGGCTTACTGGTCTGTAGTTCCCCGGATCACCCCTGGAACCCTTTTTAAAAATTGGCGTTACCTGAAGATTGGAGGATCGCCAATGTATTAGATGATTTTAATGATAGTTCACAGATTACTAATAGCAGGTCTGCAATCTCATATTTCAGTTCTTTCAACACCCTTGGATGTATACCATCCGGTCCAGGTGATTTTCTACTCTTCAGTTTATCAAATAGTTGTAATATATCCAGCTACCTCAAGAGTCATTAGCTAGATGGGACCATCTCGGGGATGTAGAAAATCACTTATCAAAACTGAAAGGGGATATTTTAGGGGCAAGAAACCTTTTTATTAAGAAAGTAAATCAAAATAAGAAGAAAAGGAGGCCACTATGGTTCTTGAAAGAAGTAGCTGAAAAGGTAAAGAAAAAGAGATTGGACTTCATAAAGTACAAGAGATTGCAAAAAAGAAGCAGGATCGTATCAAGCTAGAAATGTGCCCTGTGTGACTGACTAATCTTGTGCCTCTCCTCCATCCAGCCATGTGCAGTAGCTCGCTCTTTCAGGAAGCCTGGTGATATCAGCGCTGCCTTTGTACTTGCACTCCGTGCAACCGTACTGCTTGCACAGCCCTAGGTATGGCCCTGAGGAGAAATAACTATATTTTGAAAAGCGGCAAGAAGTCATGAAAGCAAAGATGTAAATTAAAGTAAAAATAGCCTATTCAGTAAAATAGGGAGGGAGAACCCTTTTTTTTTTTTTAAAGATATGTTGGTGACAGGTGGAAGAGCAAAAATAGTATTGTCAGACTTAAGGATAAAGGATGTATAAGCTGATGAGGATAAAGTGAAATTGCTTAAGAAATATTTTTGTTCTGTGTTCACATATGAAGGGCCACGAGTGGGATTTCAGAAAACACATACAAATAGGAATGGAAGTGAGGCAGATCTTAAACAATTTTCAACAGATTGTTTGTGAGGAGCTAGCTAAAATAAAAGTAGGCAAAGTAATGGAGCTGGATGGGATACAGTCAAAAATATTGAAGGAACTTAGGGATGTTCTATACCTCCACCGTCTGAGCTTTTCAATGCAAATCTGGAACAGCTTGGGAGGACTGGAGAAGGGCACACGTGGTCCCTCTGCAGAAAAGTGAAACAAAAGTGGAGTTTGGGGACTACAGGCCAGTTACTCTTACCTCTGTGGGGAATAAATGAATGAAAACACTGCTAAAATTGAGGATAGTGAGGTTTCTGGAATCCAATGAATTACAGGATCTGAGGCAGCATGGGTTTACTAGAGACAGATTTTGACAGGATGAATATGATTAATTTTTTTGACTGGGTGACCAGACAGTTGGGGTATCTATCCACAAATCTCCTGCCTGAGAAACTGATGACTCATAGCGTCATTGCACGCTATTAGAAGTGAGCTTACCCCCTCTCCCCCCCACTCATGACAAATGGCTAGCCAAGGTTTGGGATGTTATCAAAAGGAGAAACTCATGGCAGACCTCCAGTGTAAGCCTGAGATAGTGACAGAACTTTGGTCCAGATTCCTGCATTTGGAGATTTAAACCTTCTGGTTGTAGTAGAGACCTGCTTGCACTTAGACCTGTATTCACCACCTGGGTGGCCCTGTATGTGCTTCCAGATTTTACTTGAGATTTTACTACCTCTAAGGGGATGCTGCTCGCCCTTCCATGGTGTGCTAAGAACATACTCTGGATATGGTCCCCTGGATGATCTCAGGAGTCATCGTCTTATTCCTTGCTGATTACTGCTTATATATACAGTCCTTCATAATCCATCTCTGTAGTGTACTCTCTCTTGGATGTTATTCAGATGTTGTTTAGATGTTGTTTGGGTGTTATTTGGATGAAGAATGGGGATGGGGAGTGTGGCAGAGGGGAGGGGAGGGATGTGGAGAGGGATAGCTGTTTGTAAGATTTTTTCTTTTTCTGGTTGAAGGATTCCTCCTAGAGAATTTAAGACCACCCATGTTCTTTCTTTACACCAGTCAGAATATGGACACAGTTCTCTCAGAAGTAAGGTGGCCGCTGGCATTCTTTTGTGTCTCATATGGACACGTTTGACGTCATGAGCTGCCTTATATGTTGTACATTCTGGAATTAGTCAGGTTTTTGATGTTTGGTGTCAAAATCCTTCTTTATTTGATCAATAAAAAAATATATACAAAAAAATGATGAAGACTGTGCAGAGGGCAGCTACTAAAGTGGTCAGTGGTCTTCACAATAAAGTATATGAGGACAAACTTCAAGATCTCAATATGTATGCTTTGGAAGAGAGGCAGGAGAGGGGAGAGATGATAGATATCTAAGTATCTCCTTGGCATAAATGCACAGGAAGAGAGTCTCTATCAATTGAAAGAAAATTCTGAAATGAGATGGCATAGGATGAAGTGAAAGGAGAGACTTGGGAGTAATCTGAGGAAATGCTTCTTTATGGAAAGAGTGGTGGATGCATGGAATAGTCTCCAGCAGAGGTGGCCAAGACGAGGGCTCTATCTGAGGCACTGAAGGCTATTACTGTAATATATTTTGAGCATGTTTGGGCGATCATCACACAGTGTGGTCTGAGATAAAAGCCAAGGTGCAGTCCAGTCATAGCAAACTCAAAGTCCTAGACTTCAATAACACAGACTTCAGTAAAATGGCCAAGTACCTGAAGGAGGAGTTGGCAGGGTGGGAGGGGATAAGAGAAGTGAAATTGCAATGGGCCTAAACTAAAGGTGGCAATAAAAGGGGCAACAGATAAATATTTAAGGAAAGTAAATTAAAACAAGAGGAGAAAGAAACCTATTTGGTTTTCCAAAGAAGTGTCTGCTCCAATAAAGGCAAAAAACACAGCTTTCACAAAATTCAAAAGCTCGCAAACAGAGGAACACAGAAAGGAATACAGGAGCAAGCTAAAAGACAAAAAGAGAAATAAGGAAGAGGAAAAGATGGCTAAAGATGTGAAATGTGGCAACAAAACTTTCTTCAGCTATATTCGGGAAAGGATGAAAATCAGTGATGGAATTGCAGGACTCAGAAGTGCTGGGAACGGACTCGTGGAAAGTGACATTGAAAATGCAAAATTGCTGAACAAATACTTCTGCTCTGTTTTTACTAAAGAAAATCCTGGAGAAGGACTACTTGTGACTCCCAAATATAAAAATGGGAATGGAGTAGATACCACACCATTCACAGAAGATGATGTGTTAGAACAACTTGCAAAACTGAAAGTGGACAAGGCTATGGGACTGGATGGGATACATCCCAGGATATTAAAAGAGCTCAGAGAGGTTCTTGCAGGGCCTTTAAAGGATGTTTTTAACAGATCCTTGGAAACTGGAGAAGTTCCTCAGGACTGGAGAAGGACTGATGTGGTACCTCTTCACAAAAGTGGTAACAGGGAAGAAGTAACAGACTACAGGCTGGTAAGCCTTACTTCGGTGGCGGAAAAAGTAATGGAAGCACTCCTGAAAGAGTGAATGGTGGACTTTCTCAAAACAAACAGGTTGCATGATCCAAGGCAACATGGTTTTACCAAAGGACGATCTTGCCAAACAAGTCTGATTGAGCTCTATGATTGGGTGACCAGAGAGCTAGATCAGGGGCATGCGATGGATGTCATCTACCTGTATTTCAGCAAAGCCTTTGATACTGTTCCTCATAGGAGGCTTATCAATAAACTCAATAGTTTGGGGATGGTTCCCAAGGTGGTAAACTGGATCAGAAATTGGTTGACTGACAGATGACAGAAAGTGATGGTAAACGAAACTCACGGATGAAAGGAGGGTGATTAGCAGGGTACCACAGGGTTCGGTCCTGGGACCCGTACTGTTCAATGTATTTGTGAGTGATATTGCTGAAGGACTGAATGGAAAAGTCTCTTTTTGCAGATGACATGAAAATTTGCAACAGAGTGGACTCCCCTGAGGGTGTGGAGAACATGAAGCAAGATCTACAAAAGCTGGAAGAATGGTCTAATGCTTGGCAGTTAAGATTTAATGTGAAGAAGTGCAGTGTCATGAACTTGGGAAGCAGAAATCCAAGGGAATAATATGCGATAGGGGGCGAGAGATTGATGTGCATGGATCAGGAGAAGAACCTTGGTGTGCTTATTTCTGAGGATCTCAGGGTGGCAAAACAGTGTAACAAAGTGGTGGCCAAAGCCAGAAGGATGCTGGGTTGCATACAGAGCAGAAAGGAGGAGGTACTAATGCCACTGTACAAATCACTGGTGAGGCCTCACTTGGAATACTGTATTCAGTTTTGGAGACCATATTTTGCAAAGGATATAGAAAGACTAGAAACAGTTCAGAGGAAGGTGACCAAAATGATTTGGAGCCTGCATCAGAAGATTTATGAGAAAAGACTTGAAGACCTAAATATGTACACTCTGAAGGAGAGGAGGGACAGGGGAGATATGATTCAGATCTTTAAATACAGAGTATTAATTTATTTTTATTTATTTTTTATTTAACATTTCTTATATACCGCCTTTCATGATATCAAGGCGGTTTACATTGAACAAACTGAAATTACATTGAACAGGGCATTATAACTTGGAGATAACTATTTTACAGGGAACATGGGCTATGGAGGGTTAAGTGACTTGCCCAAGACCACAAGGAGCACCTGTGGGACTAGAAACCCCAGTCCTTCCGGCCCAAAGTTGCTGTCCTCTAGTGGGATTTGAACCCCTGACCTTCTGGCCTGAAGTACCTTGCCCCAACCACTAGGCCACTCCTTCACTCCAAACAAACAAATTAATGAACAAACAAACTTCTTCCAAAGACGGGGAAGCTGTAAAACTAGAGGGCATAACATGAAGCTGCAAGGGGGTAAATTGAAAGACAATGTCAGGAAATACTTTTTCACTGAAGGGTGATTGATGCTTGGAATGCCCTCCCGATGGAAGTGGTGGGGTAAATACAGTGACAGAATTCAAAATGGCATGAGACAGACACAGTGGATCCCTTTATAGCAACAGGATAAAATCAAAATAGGCATGTCTATCTCTTATATCTCAACAAACAGGGGTGCCCTACATGGAGCGGCGGGTAAACCCCTAAACAAAGGCATGGGGAGGGGTGACCTGCACGGAACAGCAGGTGCACCTACTCTTGCCACCTTGTTGGGCAGACTAGATGGACCATACTGGTCTTTATCTGCCGTCATATACTATGTTACCATGTTACTATGAGGTCAAGTAAAAGACATGAGATGTTGGGTGTATATGCTAATTTAGATGTGCATATTCCCAAAGTTGACAGATCTGGACTGGCCATTGTGGTCTTTGTTGGCTGTCATTTACTATGCTAAACTATGTCTTGCATTACACAGCATTACAGTTTGGAATATAGAGTGAGCCCTCTTTGTATCCTTTTGATCATTCAGATGCAAGGCACCCTAAGCAGGACGATGGGAAGTATAAGGACTAAAATAATGGCAGTATTTTTCATTCAGGTGTATCCCAAGGCACTTTATGGTTAAGTTCCTCCTTCTGACAATCTAAAATTGTAGACTCTTCTTTCAAAATAAAAGTAGATGTACAAAAGGTTGGGGGGGGGGGTAATTTTCAAACAAAACAAAAAAACCTTAGATAAACCACGTATTACTCTCACACTTAACAAATAAGAATTTAGCTGCAAAAAATGGACTTTATATACACAAAATGCTTTACCATTAAAAGGGAGAAAAAGACCTCAGGATGACCTGTACTCCCTCTATGTGGCGAGCTGAATTGCCATAGGGGAACTTGTGTCTCTCATATCACCAGTCTTAAAACTCCCTTGAATCTCCAAAGCTGCGCTCAACTGTATTCACTTTGTTTTATATTCTCAAAAAAACTACTTTTTTAGACAAATTTTTATAATAATAGTAATTAAAAATCATTATAGGTCTCACATATCCAAATTTCATAGATTAGAGAGCCACTCTCTTCTATTGGTACAACAACCCAACACTCTCCTTTGGTCAACTGACCTTGAAGAACAGTCCCTTGTAGCAAAACAAACAACCAGGTGACTGTACAGAATTACAGACCAAGCTTTAAGCAAACTGCCACACTTATCTGATCAAAGTCCACCAAAATTCAAACACTCATCAGCCATAATCGCCCAACAAAGATCTTTGTTTCTCCCGTCCAAGGCTTCCTCGGGGGTGCAATAATTTACTTTGGACAGAAGCTTAAAGATACATGGGACCTTTAATTTGTTACTATTATAAAAATTTTGTAAAAAAAAGTGATTTATCTAAGGGATTTTTTGTTTTGTTTGGTTATAGAATCCCTTAGGCAGTGTAGTTTTACTTGCTCTGCGATCAGGCAATTTTCAAAGCCATTTAGGCAGGCTGCTAACTTGCAAACCACCAAAATGGTGCTTAGTGGGATATTCAGGAGCACTAATATGGTTAGTGCCATTGAATATCCCCAGGCGATACTGCTAAATTTCCCGGCGCTAGCTGGCTAACGGCAGAGCGTTCTTGGGGTGGAGCAGAAGCAGCACCCGTGGATAACTGGCCAGCTGCAATATTCAGCTGCTAGCCACTTATCCAAAAATGGTGAACGTTAGGCACCTGAAACGCTCGTCTAACTTTTGCCACTATAGGTAACTGCACAATAGCTAACCAAGGCAATACAGCTCAGCATTAGAAAAAAAAAACCTTTTGTTGTTGGACCGTTCATAAGAAGAGCACAACCCACTTGAAATAAACTGTCCAGTTTTTGCTCGTGAAACTTAAAATGGACAGAAAAATAGCGCTCAAATCAATTGAAAGAAAACTCTCTGAAATGAGGTGGCATAGGATGAAGGTGAAAGGAGAGAGATTCTAGAGTAATCTGAGGAAATATTTCTTTATGAAAAGAGTGGCGGATGCATGGAATATTCTCCAGTGAAGGCGGCCAAGACAAGGGCTCTATCTGAGGTGAAAATTATCCAAAGGTTGACATGACCAGCTCCAACTGGTGAATGATGCAGTACTATGTTTAAAGCCCCGACAAGTATTTTATGGGCTCTGCCTCATGTAAACTGCTCACAATGGTCGATCAGATAAAAGCCAAAGATATCATCCAAAGAAGTACCAAAGCCTCAGGTCCATGCATGTTTAAAGTAAGATGGCCCTTAAATATCCTATTAAGTGTTTGACGTCAGAGACAGACATGAATTACTCCACCCATATTGCCTAGCAATGGGCCGAAAAACAATCAAAATGTAATGGCCCAAATGTATAGATGTTTAAAGGACACTCTGCCAATCAAGCTCTAAATTCAAGCCCCTGGGAGTCAAAATATCCACAGCTGTTCCATCAATTGTAACTGGGATATTCTATCGCTGCCCCGTGGATTGAGGGCACTCAATCATCCTCCAAGAAAACTGGTGGAAGGAATGATCCATCTGCAAACAATGCTGCACAACTGGGGCAGAGAATCTTGGTCTTGATTCGGGAAACATGTTGAGAAAGTCACATCTTCAAACCGCAGGTGGTGTGACTAACATATTTAAGAAAACCAGGGCATATCAAAAGGTATACCACAAAGTCTGAATCACAAGTAGTAAATCACCGAGCCCAGTAGTTCTTCTGAGTGACTGGATCAGAGAACATTTCCCCATTGATGGTACGATCATAGAAGTGAAAGTAACTAACCAGGCAGCAGCTGAATATCACTGCCTGCTTAGCTGTGGCGCTATCTGACCAACCCAGATATTCAATGTCATTGGCTGGATATGGCCCTGGAATTGAATATCTGGCTGCAAAATTCAGAGGCTACAGCTAGCCACTACTGTTGAATATCCCTCTCTTATTTTCAAATGCTAAATTCAATAGGTGGAAAAAAATCAAAATCTCAAAACACTGACCAACCTGCAGATTGTCAAAGGAGTATAGTTAAAAATTCTGTTTTGCTACCACTAACCAAATGTGGAATTTTTCATCATGTTTATCCCATGTTTAATTTCCTGTTCATTGTAAACTCAATGTTGCTTGTATGCATTGTAGTATGTTTTTGTTCGATGTACACCACGCTGATTATAATAGCGCGGTATAGAAGAAATGTTAAATAAATAAATAAAATAAATAAATAAAATCATCAGAGGTCTTGTAAGAATCAAATTATTGTTATTATTATTTGTATGTCTTTTATACCGCTTTTTCAGTAAATCAAAGCGGTTTACAATGAATCAAAAATAGCTCAGCATGCAGTACTTAAACTTTAACTACGCCTGACATTTCCATTTATTTTTCTCGGTAACCAGTATTATGGGGCTTCATGTTTGGCTACTAGCCTAGTCTATATTTTCTCAGTAGGAATCCCCTACCACAGGGGTACACAAACTCGGTCCTCAAGGGCCTCAGACTGGTTGGGTTTCAGGATATCCTTAATTCATATGCAGGAGATAGATTTGTGTGCACACTACACACATTGTATGCAAATATCTCATGCATGCTCATTAGGGCTATCCTGAAATTTGAGCTGTTTGTGGCCCTCAAGAACTGAATTTGTGCACCCTCCCCTATAAGATGGTTTTTTTTCAGCCTAGGATTTGATTACTTATTTATTTTTTTGTCAAACTTGGCAAATCTCTTCCAGATGGAATTTTTTTTCAATCCTATATTTAGCTGAATTAACTCTGAGGTTTTCATCAATGAACAGTAATTGACTTTTCTATTTCCCATTTCTCTCTTAGGACATTAATTTGTCATTTGCAATATTATGCTTGAAATAATAGTATACCAGTGACTTGGTATCAACATTATGATGTTAAGTTTTAGAAAAGTCAAACAAATATAGCCTGCTGACTTAAATGTATAGAAGGTCTTAATCTTGTTTCTCATGGATTCAAATGCAATCTTTCAGTTCCAGAACTAAGTACCAGTCTGAGATGGTGGTGTATTTGCTGAGGCCAGTGAAAAACAGGTAATTCTTGAAGTCTGGAAGAATGTTCCAGAAATGTAGGTCGTTTAGTGCTGGCAATCTCATCAAAAATGGGGTGAAAAAAGTAGATATTTGATGAATAGTTTACAGATTATAAAGATAGGATAAAAACACCAGTGTTACTTAATCTTGAGAATAATAATCACCACTCTATCAACAATGAGCCACTTGACTGAAGACCGAACAAAGTTTAGGTCAACCATCTAGAGGGTCGCCAGGAGTCGACACGGACTCAACGGCATTTAACAACAAGAACAATAATCTAATTTACCAATTATTAACAACAAAATCTGCAAAAGCAAAATTCTTATTTTTGCTTCCTATGCTGGTGCTCCTTAAATCAGTCAAGGAGTGCATAAATACATTTTTTATTTCTAAGACAAATATTTCAATAAAAACAATGAAAAAATATTTTATGCTTCCCTATTTCTCAAAAACTATGGCAGGGTCTGTTAATCTCCAACTTTCCTCATCTTTGGATTAGATCAAAGAGATTAAAATGACAATCTGTCCTTAAAAGCCAAACACTCTAATGAAACTGATATTTTCTCTATTTATGACTGTCTAATTAATGCACATCAGATCTCTCTAGATTTTTTTTTTTTTTGCAACGCTTGACCTTTTCTCTACTTTTGCACTGTAATTCACACTCTTTTTCTATATCAATCTTTCTGACCCTGTTCTGACCCGATTCCAATCTTGTTAGTTGCTTATGGTTTCATTGTATCTTCTTATCCTTTCCCATTTTGTGTCCCATATTACTTGCACCCCTTCTTCCTTTATAACTATTGCTTTGGTTTTCCAGGTTCCTATTTGGATTTTCTTGCCATTTAACTTTAGTGTCCCCATCTCCTATTTTATCTTTCTAATGGAGCTATTTCTCATTGGATGTCTGTGTAAGATATTTAGAGAGCCGGCTTTAAGTAAGAACATTTATATGGAACTCTCTTCCTTTGGAATTATGACTATCAACCAGCACTTTTGATTTCTGCTGCAAACTTAAAACACACCTCTTCTCAGAATACTTTGGATCGGACACTAGCAGCAGACACACACTTTGCAACCTCACTGCATCACAGCCTCTAGTTATCTTCCATACCAATCTCCTTCAGCTCCACTTGCACTTCAACACACCGCTTCAAAAAATGTCACCTCATCTTGTTCACATGCACTAGTAAAGTAAAAGCTAAACCACATTTACACTAGTTAGGTTGGTAACATATCAACAGTATAACTTAATTCTTTAGTTCAAGCTATGTCTGTTTTCCAATTTAAGTTAAATGTACAGCGCTTTGACTTGGAGATAAAGTGGTATAGAAAAGTTGTTAAATAAATAAATATATGCCAGTAATTCTAAAACCTTTATTGCTTCACCTGTTTGTTAACTTTTGTTAACAATTCTTATGATTAAGGTTTTTTGTACCTGATTTTTGATATTTCTGGTTCAAGGGATCCTGAAGGCTACTTACTACAAGTATGGTGTGAAAAGATGTCTGAAGTGGTGTCTTCTCTAAACTGCAAAAAAACTTGGGTAAAGAACCTGAACCTGAATCTTTCATTACTATTTCTTCTTTAGTATACTTTGTTCTACTTTAATGCCACAAAAGAAGTTTTAACTCTCGCAGGAAGGATTCTTTTTCACTTTCTCTGAAGTAATTCATGTAACACATTTTATCGCTAATGTAGGCCCAATTTCACCAGACTGTGTATCTGTGACTGTAAAATGGCCTCCTAAATGTTGAATGAAAAATCAGAGTTCAGCTCATCTGGAACTGAACCAGCAGAGCATTTTATACTGTTTCTGGTATACTCCTAAACCAATAGGGAGAATGCTTTAAAGATTTAATACAATTTGGCTCTGTTGATATGTCTGGAAAAGTGTCTAAATCAGCTTGTTGGAAGGATCCGTGCACCATGTCACCATATGTTGCAGGTCCCGCCAGTTAGACGAGTTAACTTGTGTCGACTTGGAAACAAGGGCTGTAAGGGCCAAGCAGACTTGGCTGTTGCTTAAGTGGTGAAACATGGATATTATGTACTCTAGAAGTTCATCCTGTGAGAGAAGCCCATGTTAATGGGATAGCAAATGTAAAATCTGAAAACAAATTTGGAATGGAGTTGAAGGAATTCCTTGTTAGACGCCAACCTCTTAATGCTTCGCTTGGATGACTAACACTTTTGGTTTCTTTATAACCTAATTTCTTTTGTCTCCATGACATTTCAACTTTCCTCCTCTGTGCTATGTTTACTGCTGGCCTTGTATGAGGAAGGCTCTGCAGACTTAATGACAAACCCGGATTAATTCCATATTGCAGCAATTTTGAAAACATAGGAAAGGTGGATATGAGAGCTTAAATATATTCATCTCTCATATTACTAATGGCGTGAATCAGGACATTGGTCTGATGATTGTAGCCTTTTAACACCTTCTATTCACAGAATTGATGAAGTGCTATGTTAACACCCTGTTCACAATGTTTCTGACACTTCCAGTGACCAGGTTTCTACTAATGGACGATTTTCTAATCTCCAGTTGATACCTCTCAAAGAACTTCTATTGTGGGAATTTCTGCTAGACAGCAATTGCTGGCTATAAATGCCTCCTTCCTTCCTCCTTTCAGTCACATTTATTTATTTAGCTCACCCCTTTTCATTAAGAGTTGAATGCAAGTTACATTCAGGGACAGTAGGTATTTTCCTATCCCCGGAGGGCTGACAATCTAAAGTTTTGTACCTGAGGCAATAAAAGGTTAAGTGATTTATCCAAAGTCAAATGGAGCAGTAATGGGATTTCAACCCTGGCTTCTCTGGTTTTCAGACCATTGCTCTAACCACTACACATCTAAAAAATGGACTTTGGTGGCCTCAAATCTTCATCTTTGGATTATCTCTGCACAGACCAATATTATCAGAACCTATACCTAGTTTGGCTTCCTTTAGAACCAGCACTACTTACAGAACTCTGAACTAAATTATGAGAGAGACAACTTTTTTTAAAGGGCTTAAAACAACCCAGCTACAGCATGCGTGTTTCATTTTTGTGTGAAACTTACAAATCAAAACAATGACATTTTTTGTTTTGTTTACCTTGCTGCATATTACGAATAAGAAAAATATTTTAATTATTGTTTTTCTTACTTTCAAAAGGATTTATTGTGTTTTCTGTGGCTGACTGTTTGGAAAATGGGACTCATGACTTTTATGTTTAATTCAGATTGTCCTTTCTTTCAACATTGTTTTTCCTGCTGTCCTCTGAAACATTTAATACATTGATATTCCAAATTTACACTGACCTAAATGCAGCTGTGACAGTGACCTATTGATGATGCTAACAGAACATCTTTTTTCACGTTTAAGGTCCATTCAATTATAGTTTTTAAATTCTCTTAAGGTTTGAGATAACGTTCCTGTCCCATGGATGAGGATTGATTAGCATTAGGTTCCATAGTCAAAAATCACTTTTGGCTAGGTTTACTAGAATAAGTTACCAGGTTAGCGCGGGCAAACTCTGTTCATGTATGTTATTAGAAAATAGGTCCCATTGCATATAATGGAAGCTTCAGGAAATATATGCATACTTAGTAAATATAATGCTTTGGTAGAAATACTTTTAAGAAATCCCTAATCAAACATTGATCTTGAAACAATTGCCTGGGTATCTGATTATGAGAATTTTTCACTGCCTCTATTGACTATTGTAAGTCTGAGCTTATGAAAAAAACCCTGGCCCTTTGTAGTACGGATTTTAGTAAAGTATGGTGTAAGGTAGAGCAACTTAACTGGCAGTTATAGTCTGAAAATTAAAATGTAATGCAAAAGAGTGCATAGTTGTGCCTTTTGAGTTGCAGGAACCAACCCAAGCAAACAGTACATGATTGGGGTGGAGTGGGGAGATATTGATATGAACCAAAGAGGAGACAGATCCCTGGATGATCATCTTATATCATACTTTCGGAACAGATTATGTATCATAAGTTTTCTGAGATAAAACTTCAGGACCTAATAATTATAGAAGGACACAGGAAAATAGTGTCATTTCTTAATTTGATATATTGCTTTTACAAAATCCATAATGCATGAGAGAGGTGTTTAAATATGTCAAACACATAGGAGGTAATTTTTATAAAGTCAATAATGTACAGATATGGCAGTTTACATGTATTAATGTTCTGTCATAAAATAACAACCAGGCTACCCTTGCTGACTATGTACATTTCAAATTCATGCTAACCTCTTTCCAGTTGGCCACAGCACCCACCAAGCAAGAGTACTATGTCCATCTGACTAATTATCTTGCCTCTGACCCTTGTCTCTTTGCTATGCTCAACTCTCTCCTCAAGGTCCCTCCTCCCCCAGTCCCTCCTTCACTGTCTGCACAGTCCTTGGCTGACTACTTCCATGACAAAGTCCAGAAGATTAACCTTGAATTCTCTGCAGGGTCACCTCCACCTCATCTTCTCCTTCTTCAGTCCCAAATCCTTCCCTCACATTCGGTCACCCTTTCTTCCTTTTCTGAAATCACTGAGGAGGAAACGGCAAATCTTCTCTTTTTCTCCAAACTGACTACCTGCTCCTCTGATCCCAACTCCACCCATCTACTAAGCTCTATGTCTTCCACAGTCATCCCTTCCGTCTGTCATATCCTTAGCCTATCGCTTTCCACTGCATCTGTTCCTGTGACTTTCAAACATGCTGTGGTTATGCACAAAAAGCCTTCACTAGATCCTACCTGTCCTTCCAGTTATCGACTTATCTCTCTCTCCCCTTTGCTTCAAAGTTACTTGAATGAGCATTTCACTGCCACTGTCTTGACTTTCTTTCCTCTCAAGACCTTCTGGACCCACTGCAATCTGGCTTTCATTCTCTAAATTCCACAGAAACTGCTCTTGCTAAAGACTCAAGCAACTTGTTCCTCACCAAATCAAAAGGCCTCTACTCTATTCTCATCCTTCTTGACCTTTCTGCTGTCATTGATAGTGTTGATGATTGCCTTCTCCTCAATACCCTATCCTCGCTTGGATTTAGGGGTTCTGCACGTTAAGTGTATGTTTTGGTGGTTCCTCCTCTTCTGACATCTCACTTTTTAGTTGGTGCACCTCAGGGGTCTATCTTAAGACCTCTCCCTTTTCTCTCTGTACACTCAGTCCCTTGGTGCACTTCGTTCCTCCCATGGTTTTCAGTATCATCTTTATGCTAATGACTCTCGCATCTACCTTTCTGTGCCTGAAATCTCTCCAGGAATCCAGGCCCAGATCTCTGCCTTCTTATCTGACATTGCTGCCTGGATATCTCACCACCATCTGAAACTGAAAATTGAGCTCCTTATCTTTCCCCTAAACCCACCTCCCTCCTTCCTCCCTTCTCTATTTCTCTGGATAATGCTACACTCCTCCCTGTTTCCTCAGCTTGCAACCTTGGGGTCATCTTTGACTCTACTCTTTCTCTGCACACATCCAACCGATAGTTAAAACCTGTTGCTTCTTTCTTTATAACACTGGCAAAATTTGTCCCTTCCTTTCTACACACAATACTAAGACATTTATCCACTCTTTAGTTACCTCTCATCTAGACTATTGCAATGTCATCTTCTCTAGTCTTCCTCTGAATCATTTCCCCACTTCAGTCTGTTCAAAACTGAACTGCTAATCTTCTGCCAGCATCAATATGCTCATATAACCCCTCTTCTCAAGTCGCTTCATTGGCTCCCTATCCGTTTCCATATTCAGTTCAAACTTCTCTTACTGACTTATAAGTGCACGCATTCTACTGCTCCTCAGTACCTTTCCTCTCTCCTCTCCCCCTAAACCCATCCATGGGAATCTGTTCTTCTGGCAGACCCCTTCTATCTTTGCCCTTCATTTCTACTGCCAACTCCAGATTTCAACACTTCCACCTTTCTGCCTGTTATGCCTGGAACAAAATATCTGAGTCTGTGCATCAGACTTCGTCTCTGGACCTTTTCAAATCCAGGCTGAAAGCATACCTCTCTGAGGCTGCTTTTGGATCCTGATATGTTTAGGGATAGATTCTGACCAGCAAATAGTGGGGTTCTATGTCTGGGTTGGATGTACAAACCCTGTTATTCACTGGGACCATATTCAGCTGTCAGTGCTCCCCGCATGCACAGAGCCATTGTGCAAGGAGTGCTGGATGGGGGCGGTGATGGGGAGGGCTGGAGTCAGAGACTCGACAGAGCAGGGGCGGGACAAAGCACCCGAACGTATATGGCTTGTTCTGGTCAGAGCCCTGTACGACTGGCAACCTCACTTTGAACACCTGGCTTATTCCACTTCGGAGCTAGAATAAGTGCCGGACACCATTGCGATTGGTGCTTTTGACGCCCCCCCCAGGACAATGGGGCTACTGCAGGAGAGCCCCTGCACCCAATCTGAGCCCTGGTTGCCCCCTCTGAGGATTGGGTGGCAGGAACATGAACATTACCTTCTGTCGGGCATTGTTTACACCTGCTGGGCATCCCAGTGCCATGGCAATGGGACGCCACAGCACCAACACACCAGCAGAAGCACTGAGTGGCTGAAATGGGCAACATGCTGTACATCTCCCTGCTCAGAATACTGTGCACACCGGCCAATCCAAGCGACCTGATTCTGTAGCCTTGGGAATGTATGGCTCCTGTGGTTGTAGAATCAGATACAACTGTACCCCATCCATTTTTTGGTAGTCCAGATGGGCTGGACGTGCACAGTATGGAATCACTCTTAGTCTCCTATGTATTTTCCTTACCATTCCCCTAGATATTTCCTTGTCCTCAGCTGTTGTGTTGTCTGTCTTGACTAGATTGTGAGCTCTGATGAGCAGGGACCATCTTTTAGATGTGTCTGTACAGCATTGCGTATACCTTGTAGCACTATACAAATGATCTATAATAGTAGTAAAAGTATGTACTTTGCCACGAAGGCACGTCCTTTGCCAATAGGCATAGCCAGGGGCATGGTCTAGGACAGACGCAGAGTTTGCAAATACAAGTGTTGATTAGAAAATAACTAAGTGCCTACTTATCTTTATAAAATTGGTTTAAAATAAATGAGTTTGGCAGCCTTAACCTACACACACTGTTATAAAATTACCCTCATAAATTGCAAGGGGATTTCCAGTAGGAAAAAAGTTCTATAACAAGAGGCCATGACATGATAGTCAAAATGGTTAGAGGTATGATGATGAAGCATTTCTGTAGAGAAAGAAGCAGATGCAGGAAACAGACTTCCAACAGAGGTAACATACAAAAATAGCAGCAGAGTTCAAGGAAATCTGGGACAAGCACTGTATGTGTAAGACATAGAGGCACATTATAAGTAGGAAGATTATGGGTGAGTATTCAGCCACGGTGGCCAATGATATTTTAAAACGCCAGATAGAATGTGTTTATAAAATACATAGTTTCAGGGAGCTGCTTTACTTGCTGCCTGCTGTATGAAGATGTGTCATCTGCCTGCATGCTACTCCAGCACTGCTGTGGTCAGCTGAACTCCACCCAATTAATCTCTTGTCCACCTGTGGTGGGCAGCTGTTGGTGCACGGACAGGGGCATGCACTAAGGGGCATGATTGGCCCCTTTGAGCCAAAGACTGAGGTATGGTGAACAAGTGTGTGGTATGTTTGGCTGTGAGATGCTGGGGAAGAGGAAGTTGAAGGGCAGTACACAAACAGATGCAGGTGTGAGTACTATGGACAAGCATTTGGTGCCCCAGAACAGTGCCAGATAAAGATAAGATGCAGGTGTCCTTGGAAGGACTGTCTTTAAGCTCCTTCGCGTGGACTTCACCTCCTGTACCTTGTCCGTCTTTGTTACCTAGTCCTTGGGAAGTGATTGTAGAATCTTCTTCTTCTTTTTCTTTAATCTTTAGCTGGAGTTTGGGTGCAGGTCATCCTCTCAAACAATATGCTGCTGTAGGTGCCCCTGGATTCTGCGTGTTCCAACCTTGGTGATTGGTGGCGATATTTCTGGCCTTGTCGGTGGTCAGTCTCTGGTTTCTTAGGTCTTCCTCGATGTGTTTGAGCCACATTTTCTTCAGTGCTGCTCATTGAACCCTCCTGTGGACAGGTCACTCTCACCAAAGGAGTTTGTATGGCAGCCAACTGGTGTTCATTCTGCAAATATGGCCAAACCATCGCAGTCTGTGTTTTTGGATTTGTTTTTCAACTGAAGGTTGATGGTTGCACCTTGTCCAAATTGGCTTGTTTCAATGGCAGTTGCAAAAAGGGACACCCAAAATCTGTCTCAGGTATTGTGTTTGAAAGACTGAGCTTATTCATATTAGGTTTGAGCACAGCCTATGTTTCTGATCCTTATAGGAGAATTGGCAGGATCAGTGTTTGGAAGAGGCAAATTTTGGTCTTGGTGGAGCCAGGCTCTGTAACAATAGGGTCTGAGAGTATTGTCATTTGTCCTAAACCTATAGTGTATGTTTTAGATAAGGCTAGATGATAGAGGGGTAAAAGGGGCAGTAAGAGGGGACAAGGCTATAGCGGAGAGACTGAATGAATTCTTTGCTTCAGTCTTTACTGAGCAAGATGTAGGGATGTTACCTATGACTGAAGTGGTATTTAAAGGTGATACTGCAGAAGAATTGAAAGAAATATCGCTACACTGGGAAGATGTATTACAACTATTTGATAAACTGAAAAGTAGCAAATCACCTGGACCGGATGGTATACATCCAAGGGTGTTGAAAGAACTGAAATATGAGATTGCAGACCTGCTATTAGTAATCTGTGAACTATCATTAAAATTATCTGAAATACCTGAAGATTAGAGGATCGCCAATGTAACACCAATTTTTAAAAAGGGTTCCAGGGGTGATCTGGGAAAGTATAGACCGGTGAGCCTAACATCAGTACCGGGAAAAATGGTAGAAACCATCATAAAGAACAAAATTGCTGAACATGTAGATAGTCATAGCCTAATGGGAGACAGCCAACATGGCTTTAGACAAGGAAGATCTTGTCTTACTAATCTGTTATGTTTTTTTTGAAGGTGTGAATAAACAGGTAGACAAAGGTGAGTCGGTTGATATAGTGTATTTGGACTTTCAGAAAGACTTTGATAAGGTCCCTCATCAGAGACTTTTGGCAAAACTAAAGAGTCATGGGATAGGAGGCAGTGTACTATTGTGGATCAGGAACTGGTTAAAAGATAGAAAGCAGAGGGTAGGGCTAAATGGCCAGTTTTCCCAATGGAGAAAGGTAAATAGTGGTGTACCCCAGGGATCTGTGTTGGGTCCGCTGCTTTTTGACATATTCATAAATGACTTGGAAAAGGGAATAATGAGTGAGGTTATCAAATTTGCAGATGACACAAAACTATTTAAAGTTGTTAAAACCCATGAGGATTGTGGAAATTTGCAAGTGGTATTTAAAGGTGATACTGCAGAAGAATTGAAAGAAATATCTCTACATTGGGACGATGTATTACAACTATTTGGGTCTTCTCCTTTTCTCTCTCTATACCCAGTCCCTTGGTGCGCTTACCTCTTCCCATGGCTTTCAGTACCATCTGTATGCTGATGACTCCCAGATCTACCTCTCTACGCCTGAACTCTCTCTGGCAACCCAGACCCGGATCTCTGCCTGCCTTTCTGACAATTGCTGCCTGGATGTCCCACCGCCACTTGAAATTGAACATGGCCAAGACTGAACTTCTTATCTTTCCCCCTAAAACCTCCTCTCCTCTTCCTCCTTTCTCAGTCTCTGTGGACAGCTCTGTACTCCTTTCTGTTTCCTTGGCTCGCAATCTGGGGATTGTCTTTGACTCCTCCCTCTCTTTCTCCACACATATCCATCTCGTAGCTAAGACCTGCCGCTTCTTTCTCTTTAACATTAGCAAAATCCACACTTTCCTTTCTAAACACACTACTAAAACGCTTATCTACTCCTTAATCACCTCCCGTCTTGACTACTGTAACCTACTCCTTGCTGGTCTCCCTTTTAGTCATCTCTCTCCCCTTCAATCTGTTCAACACTCCGCTGTATGGCTAATCTTTCGCCAGCCTCGTCATACCCATATTACTACTCTTCTCAAGTCATTTCACTGGCTCCCTATCCGTCTCCCCTTCCAATTCAAACTTTTCCTGCTGACCTATAAATGCATTCACTCTGCGGCTCCTCATTACCTTTCTTCTCTTATCTCTCCTTACAACCCCTCCCGAGTACTCCGCTCTTCTAACCAACTACTTCTATCTCTGCCTTCCTCTCCTACTGCCAACTCCAGACTTTGCTCCTTTCACCTTGCTGCACCTTACGCCTGGAACAAACTACCTGTGTCTGTATGCCAGGCACCTTCTCTAACCCTCTTTAAATCCAGGTTGAAGGCTCACCTCTTTGCTGCTGCCTTTGGATCTTGACTCACCTGATCTCCTTTTCCTTCCCCCTGTTTCTCCCCTGTTTATGCCTTCTGTGTTTGTCTTGATTAGATTGTAAGCTCTGATGAGCAGGGACTGTCTCTTACATGTTTTGTACAGTGCTGCGTATGACTGGTAGTGCTATAGAAATGCCCAGTAGTAGTAGTAGTAGTGATTACATTGAATAGGGTTGGATATGTTTTCTGAGATCCGTCCTACCTGGAGAAGCTTTTGAGGGATCGAAAGGCTACCGCCTCTTAGGATCAGGGTTTAGGAGGTAAATAGTTTCATATGCTTTGGCACTGTATTAGAGTAGAGTTTTATGGAAGAAATTGTGTGGTTTTATGCTGCTTGACTGCTTTGTTAAATTGTTATCTTTGTTGTTTTGGATGCTTCCCATGATGTGGGCTAATTTTCCCTTCTTAATTTTTTTGGAATTGTTATCTTCTTGCTGTTTTCTTTGAATGGTAATATGTGTCCTGTGTTTTTATTTGAACTATAAATGTTTAAATGCAAATTAACTATCTATGCTTTTTATGTTTTTTTTTTATCTGGATAGCCAGGGCTGGCTCAACTGTTTAGGCATGAGCTAGTAGGGGTGGTCACTGATTTGACCCAGTAACAAAGGAATTTAGGTGTAGCTTGAACCTGAGACACCTTTCAACCCCTCTGCTCCCTCCTTCTGGTCCTATGGGTCAGCCTTTTGCCCTCCTAGGAACAGACTCCCTCACATCCTCATGGTGCAGAAGCTTGCTTCCAAAGATAGGGATCTGCCTTCGGGAATGGTTTATATATGGGTTGCATTTTCCCTCCCAGAGGAGTCTCCTCCCAGCATTATGTCGTTAGTTAGAAGTACCCTTCCCCCTTCTGGGAAATGTGAGATGAAATACAAGTTATATTGTAGTATTTATTAGGACCCCTGGAGGTCTCTGCTACCCTTAAAAGAACAGAACCTAAGGGTTTTCTACACATATAACCTAGGACAGCCTTTTTACTATCCAGTGTTAACTGAATAGTTTATCCAGCTAGCAAATTGAATATTGCCACTCTCTGGATAATTCCTGGAACTGCCCATGCTGTGTCCTGGCAGTAAATGGATAGTTCTGGGGCGGTCAGCAATGAATTTCAGCAGAACTATCCAGATGCCTAAGCTTTCCTTAGAAGCTTAGATGACAAGACTTCAACTTTTTCTTTGCATGATATGTCCAAAGTATGAGAGATCATTGGAGAAAGACATAATGCTTGGCAAGGTAGAAGGTCACCATAAAAGAGGAAGGCCAACAATGAGATGGATTGATACAATAACAGCAGCTACCACTCTATCAACAATGAGCCGCTTGGCTGAAGACCGAACAAAGTTTAGGTCAACTATCCAGAGGGTCACCAGGAGTCGACATAGACTCGACAGCACTTAATAACAACAACAACCAGGTAGGGCTGCTGAAACTTGACGGATAGACCCGGCCAGCAGCACTTATTCAGATAGTATTGCTATCTGATGAAATGAATGTAGGGTTCTTTCCTCTCAAATGTGTCCCCTATTGGAGGCATCCATGTTCCTTTCTGATTCTGAATGATGAAATAGAAGAAAGAGACAGTTAGTGTGGTTTAGATACTTCCTCAGTTGGGAGAGTCCTTTAAGTGTGAACAAAATGCATGATATCTAAAATTAGGTATCATTTATTAAAGTTATTTCTTGTTCATAGGAGTCCTAAGGTATAATGTGAAAACATGACTTGTGGCCCATCTAATCTGCCCAATAGGGTGATTAGAACTGTAGATGTCGAACCGTGCAAGTTACTCCCTCTATGCCCTTAAGGATTGTGATGACTACTCTTTGCAAGTTACCCCTTCTTTTGTTTAGGGTTACAACTGCCACTCCATGCAGGTTATTCCCTCTTTGTTTTAGGCTGTGAATGCCGCTCTGTGCCCAGGGCAGGTGCTACTTTATTTTTCTGCCCTGTTTGCCTGAATAATGTTCTTCCACCCCTCCCCCATCCCAATGAATTCTAATGGAGCCATTCACAAGCCTTTCTTTTGAAACTTTTCTGAGGGGTAGTCGTGACTCTTGTCCTCGAAAGCTTCAATAAATTGGCTAGTCTATAAGGTGACACCTGCCTCTGTCTTTTTTGTCCCAATAATAACTTAATAAGTGTATGAGTGTCTGAACATCATTTATATGTGCAGTTGGTTTAGAAGAAGGCTACTAGATTTCTACATGACGTCCCACCATTGCCATCTACCATGTATATGAGAGAGGACTACCACACAAAAAGACCACACAGAGCCCATAGCGAACCTGTCATAACATAACAATACCAGGTTGTGCACAGCACCAACCCTACCTATGAAAAGGTAGCACTACTAATATTAAACCACTGCACCTTATGGAACACCAATACCAAGCAGAGCTGCTACAGAGCTCTACACAGAAACTACATGCAAACAGAATGCCGTACCTCAGTTAGTCATGCAAAAACAGACAGCCCTCATCAAATACAGAACAAGGGACTACAAATTAGAAATATAAAGACAGTAATTGAACTGGGAAACCCAAGCAGTCAAACTCTGCAATTAAAACAACACTGGAAATATTAAAAAAGGAATTCATTTCCATTTGTACTGAACAAAACACAAAGACATCAGGAATGCACATTTCCAAAAGCTAAGAACATAAATGCTTTACTGGGTCAGACCAAGGTCCATCATGATAGCCAAGTATCCTGTTTCCAACAGTGGCCAATCTAGGCCACAAGTATCTGGCAGGTTCCCAAAGAGGCACACAGGTTCCACAATGCTTGCCCCAGGGCAAGCAGTGGATTCCTCGAGTCTTCTTTAATAATGGTTTATGGACCTTTCCTCCAGGAACTTGTCCAAACCTTTCTTAAACTCTGCTACACTAACAGCTTTTACTACATCCTCTGGTAACAAATTCCAGAGTTTGATTACGGGTTGAGTAAAAAAATATTTTCTCTTATTAGTCTTAAACAGGTTACAATGTAGCTTCATTGCATGTCCCCTAGTCTTTCTCATTTTTGATGGCCTAAATAATTGATCTATGTTTACCCGTTCCACTCCATTCATTAATTTATAGACCTCTATCATATCTCCCCTCAGCCATCTCTTTTCCAGGTTCCAACGTTTACCTAAATCAACTAAGCAACAATAACTACGACACCTTCTACACACATAGAACTCACAAAAAAGGTGGTGGAGTACTAATAATGTTAAAAAAAGAACTAAAAGCCAAAAAACTAACATCGAACCTACACACCAATATAGATTCCATCATTGTGAAAATTGGCAACATAACAATCTGCCTAATTTACAGGCCACCAGACAAACAGTCAGAAAAACTAGACCCACTAATTGACTTTTTAAGCTCCTCCACTGACCAAAATCCAATCATAATGCTCGGAGACTTTAACATCCCCTCATTACCAGCCTCATATGCCTCCCTTTTCATAGAATCAACAATAGACATGGATTTCCACCAAATAATAAACACTAGCACGCATGGAAAAGGTAGTATCCTTGACATGGTATTCCTACCAAACGCACTCTACCAACTATATAACCCAACATCCCTCAACTGCACACCAACCCCATGGTCTGATCATTACCTTATTAAATTCAATATCACAATAAACAACGCAACAATTAAACGAATACCAACTAATGCACCTACCTCAAGATTTAGAAAATACAATGAAGAAGAATTCCTTGACCTCATAATCCCTAACTTATCAACCTCACCACAAAACCTAGATGCAGCAGTAACAAACTGGCACAAACCATCAATAACGCTGCAGCTAAAAAACAAATAAATAAGAAAAACACGCACTCTAAAGATGGTCAAGCCCCCTGGTACAATAAAGACCTAAATTTAATGAAAAGGAACTTAAGAAAAGCTGAGGATAAATGGAGGAAAAATAAAAACGCAATTACAAAAGATTCATACCTCACACACCTTAACAAGTATAAAGACGCAATAAATAATGCTAAGAAAAATTACCACGCCTCCATCTTAAACAACGCAATAAACAGACCTAGAGAACTTTTTTCAATAGTCCAAAAATTGACAAATAATAATCACAACTCCAGCAATGAAATCACAGACATTACCCCACAGACACTGGCAAATTACTACATGAACAAGATAACATATCACCCCCTACAACCTAAACCAGTAGATACTTCGCAACTACATAACACAGACGAATGGTCTGAATTCCAACCCTTAACCAAGGTGGAGCTCAAATCCATCATCACAAACATTAATACTACAACCTCACTACTGGACCCTTGTCCAGTAACCTGGATAAAGAACTCCATACCTGTACTCTCTCAATTCATCCTCCCAATAATAAATCTCTCCCTAAAAACCGGATACCTACCCTCCACACTAAAACACGCACAGATCCGCCCAATCCTAAAAAACACCACCCTTGACAAATCATCACCTAATTCTTATAGACCCATATCAAGTATTCCGTTTATGGCCAAATTAATTGAAAAAACCGTACAAATTCAAACACAGGAGTTCATTGATAGCTCAGCACCACTTGACGACCAGCAATACGGGTTTCGCCCAAGACACGGAGTAGAATCACTCCTAACAGTGCTAATTGATACACTTGTGAGGGGAATAGACAAACCCAAACAAGCATTCTTACTCATATTCATTGATGTTTCTGCAGCCTTCGACAGCGTTCACCATTCAACAATGATTAATAAACTTAAACAAATAGGTATAAAATCCACGGTTCTAAAATGGTTTACTTCTTATCTAACAAACCGAGCTCAAACGGTACAAATCGGGAACCTCACATCAAAAACATACAAACAAGAAATAGGCCTCCCACAAGGCTCAGCACTGTCAGCGTTACTTTTTAACATATATTTAAAACACATCTGTAAAATATTTAAAAAATTCAATGTCCTCTATCACCTGTATGCGGACGACATAATGATGTATGTCCCATTCAAAATCCCAAATATCCCTATAAAACTCATTAACGACTGCCTCACTGAAATCAACATCTGGCTAAATGAAAACAATCTGTACATTAATCACTCAAAAACAGAAGCGCTAATAGTAACTAAATGCACAACATTCATTCCTCCCACTCATATTACATTACAAAATAATAATATCATACTAAAATCTGAAATACGCTACCTGGGTGTTATACTGGATAAACACCTCAGTATGGACACACATGTAAGGAATATAACAAAAAAAGTTTACTTTAAACTAAAAATGCTAAAGCAACTCCGCCCACTAATGCACTTACAGGATTTTCAACGCGTCATACAAGCAATCATAACCCCACATTTTGACTTCGCAAATCAGACCCTACTTGGCGTAACTAAAGAAGCCTTAAAGAAACTACAATTAGCACAAAACGCAGCAGCAAGAACCATTACGAAAGCCCCACCTTTCCAACACATAACCCCGATTTTAGAATATCTACACTGGCTCCCGATTCAAAGCCGAATAGAATACAAAACTATCCTAACCACCTACAAAGCCATAACAAAAACAGCACCCCTGTCCATAAATAACCTTATCAAAATAGAACCCACCCATAATCTCCAAAGGAGAGACCAGCTAAATAAATTAACCCCACCAAAAGAATTCATTAGAGCCAATAAATCCACTAACAAGAAAGCCTTCTCCCATGCAGCCCCCATCTTGTGGAACACAATCCCAATAGAATTAAGACAATTACCTGATATAATAGAGTTCAGAAAAAAACTCAAAACATTTTTATTCACAAAGCATTTTGGATCTATGATCAGCCCATCTCTCACCCCCCAGCTAGATAAGGGATAATCCTACCCAAGGTAATACACTATTCAACAAAAGAATGAAGCACTGTAACCCTTAGACAAAATGATTAAGAAAGATGAAAAACAAAAATATGTATAGTTTACTTCTGTTCAACTGTACATAGTTCTCTAATTGTTAATTGTTACTTGTTAACTGTAATTACCTAACTACAAATTGTTATATGTAAAAACAGATCACCCTGTTTATTGTTGTTATATGGAAACCGCACCTGATCAATGGAAGGAGCGGTATATAAATAATCATTAAATTAATTAATTAAATTAATGAAGAGCCCTAATCTTTAAGCCTTTCCTAATAGGGGTATCATTCCCTATCTATATCTGTCTCAGGCATGTTGATCTTTCCCTTTTAGCTTTTTCTTCCATGTTTTCCTTTACTCCCTCTCTATCCACTCAAAGTTCACCCTCCTCACCTTCTAGTCTTCAATCTACTTTTGACTTTTCTCTTACCTATCAAATTCCCATTGCCTTTTCTCATTTCCAGCCCAGTTCCTCTCCCGAGCTCTCCCATTTCCCGTCTCACTCCTTCACTTGCCACTTATTCCTTTCTATCTTTCACCCACTCTCCATTAGCACATTTCCACCTTTTATACTTGCCATCCTTTTTCTCACTCAACTTCTTACTAACCCCCCATGACCTCTCCTAAATGGTTCCACCATACCCAGCATCTTCCCGGCCCCACTCCCTGTAGTCCAGCATCCCCTCAATCCCACTCGTATGGTTCAGTATCTCCCTTCTTTTATTATACTGTATACATCTTTTCTTCCCCCTCCCAAAAACCCAGCAGCTTCCTATCCCCTCACACTTGTTTGTCCTCTCCCACTCTCCTGGTGGTCCAGCATCTCCCCTCTGTCTACTCCTCAGAGTCCAGCATCTGCCCCTCTTTCTCTCTCTCTGTCCACCTCTCAGGGCCCAGCCAATTCAGCAAGCTAAATTATGAGCAATCCTGAGGGTGGAGTTAGGGCATGGGTCGAAAGCAAGATGGCTAGCCCTGATTTCAGCACTGCCTGCCTATCTTTCCAGCCAAATCTAAGTGTTACAATTGCAGGCCTTAAACTAGTTGGCCCTTTTCCTTTCTGGCTGCAATATTTTCGAAGCTCTCCTTCCTACTATAATTTATTTAAAAGTCTCCCTGCACTTTCCCCTAGCTGAAACGGTCAAATAGTGAAATCAAATACCTAGGGGTATTCTAGATCAGAAACTAAACCTACAGTCCCAAATTAACAGAACAACATAGAATACATACCATAAACTGAAAATCATCTGAAGCCTCTCCTAAACCAGAATGACTTCAATACAGTCCTACAAGCTATAGTCACAGCAGTGTTGGACTACTGCAACTCACTATATCAAGGGCTACCAGCACATACTAATCACCCATTGCAGATGGTCCAGAACACAGCTGCCTGCATTATTTCTGGAACAGCTAAATACGAACACACAACAACGACACTGGCCCAACTACACTGGCTATCGATAAGGAGTCGTGCCAGGTTCAAGGCAACAATTTATTTAAAATACTAAAAAATGGATCAATTGAGTCACTCCAGGAGCTGATAAAAAGACATTCTGAAAGCTGCCCAAAGAGAATAAACTGTAAAAACCTAATAACTCACCAAACAAATACTGCAAAACCAAACAGATCTCATCCAACAGGGCACTATCGCTATAGGTGTCGAGCTTATGGAACGCCCTCCTGGAGGATATTAGAAATACGAGGGACACAAAGGAATTCAGGAGAAAGTTAGACACTCCTGTATATAGAACATTTTGGAAATATCTCATACAGCATCGATGACTGTCCACCACCACCGTCATAGGACACTGATCAACAAACAACTTCAAACGAACATGACACATGTTTATGTTTATTGACTTAATATACCGCCCTACAAATACATATCAGAGCGGTTTACATGGTACAAAAAACAAGGAAATCATATTGTGAAAAGGGGAAAGGAAATTACAATATTAACAGGAAAGCAAACCAGGCAGAACTAATCGACAGGACAAGAGGAGAGAAGAGGGGAAGCGGGAAGAGGGGGGGGGGGGGAGAGTAAGGGCTACACAGAGGGATCAGGGAGATCAAAAGCAAGGGCAGAGAGATGGGTTTTGAGTTTGTTTTTGAAGGTAGTATGTATCTGTTCGAGTCGGATGGAGGAGGGGAGAGAGTTCCATAGGGTGGGGCCAAGAAAAAAGAAAGCGGAGGAGCGAGTGGACTGAAGGTGAACATGAGCAGGTGAAGGGAGATGAAGGCGGTTAAGGTGGAGGGACCATAGGGAATGAACTGAGATATGAAAATGGACAAGGTCAGCGAGATACTGAGGGGAATGGGAGTAGAGGACGCGATGCAGGATTGTCAGAACTTTGAAATTGATACGAGACTTGAAAGGAAGCCAATGGAGGTGGATGAGTAAAGGTGTAACATGGTCACGGGGGGAGGAGTGGAAAATGAGATGGACAGCGGTGTTTTGGATGCGCTGAAGGCGGTAAAGTTGAGTGGCGGGGAGACAGGCTAGAACAGAATTACAAAAGTCGACACGAGACATGACCAAAGAAAGAAGAAGGGTGGTGAGTGCTTGTGCAGTGAGAAAAGGCCTGATGGCACGAATCTGTCGGAGGAAATAGAAAGAGGATTTTGATACGTGAGCAATGTGATCGTGGAAGGAGAGGTGAGAGTCAAAGAAAACTCCCAGATAATGGAAGGAGGAGACCAGTGGAACCGGGGAGCTGGAGAAAGAGGGGGCGATCTGGGGAGAAGTGTCACCGTGAGAGAACCAGATGGCAAGAGTTTTAGTGAGGTCGAGGTGAAGACAATGTGTAGTGAGCCAGTTGGCAACAGCAGTGAGGCAAGCGTTCAGAGAGGAGAGATTGGGAGAGTGAGGAGAAGTGTGATGGAGAAGAACCAAGTCATCGGCGTAGTAAAATGCGGAGATCCCGTGCTGCTGAACAAGTAAGGCTAGGGGGGTGAGAAAGATGTTAAAAAGGAAGGGGGCCAAGACAGAACCCTGGGGAACACCACAGGGGAGAGGAACGGGCTCAGAGGGGGAGGAGGAGGGAGATGAAGGAAGAACGGAGTAGGACCTGGAAGCAAGGAAAGAATGAAACCAGTGGAGGACGGTGCTACAGAGGCCCGCTTCCCGAAGTCGAGCCAGAAGGAGAGAATGATCGATAAGGTCAAAGGCGGCAGAAAGATCGAGAGAGACTGCCACCGACAGGTCACCGTCATCATGAGCTGTGTGAAGTTCATTCAAAAAACCGAGGAGGACCATCTCAACACTATGGCCGGGACGGAACCCAGACTGACGGGGGTGAAGGAAATGAGTGGAGTCCAGGAAGGCGGATAGCTGGGAGAAAACAGCTTTCTCGAGGATTTTAGAAAGAAAGGGAAGGTTGGAAACAGGACGGTAGTTGGCAGGAGTCATGGGGTCGAGGGAGGGCTTTTTAAGGATGGGACGGACCAGGGCATGCTTCCAGGGCTTGGGAAAGATACCGAGGGAGAGGCTGGTGTTGATGATGGAGAGAGCGGGAGGAACAAGGGCTAGTGAGGGAATGAGCAGCCAAGAGGAGGGAATAGGATCAAGTGGGCAGGAGGTTTTTTTGGAGGAGGAGAGTAATGCAAGTACCTCAGGGGAGGTAAGTGGGTGGAATGTGTGCCAAGTGTGAGAAAGCTGAGAGGAGGGAGGAGGAGAGCAGGGAGGGGGACTGGAAATGGGAGGAGGACAATGGGGGAGAGATTGATGGAGATTGATTATCTTAGAACTGAAGTAGGTTGCCAACTGGGAGGGAGTGGGTGAAGGAGGCGAGGGGGAAGACCTAGTACCAGATTGAAGAGAAGTAAGAGACTGAAGGACTGAATAGAGGTGGCTTGTTTGATTAGGGGCAGAAGAGATGGCGGAAGAGAAATAAGTCTGTTTGGCTTTGTAAACCTGGGTTCGGTAATATGCATGAGTTGATTTAAAGCGTGAAAGGGTGTTAGCACAGGGGGATTTGCACCATAAGCGTTCAGCACGGCGGAGCTGGGCGCGCAGAAGGTAGAGACCGGGATGGTACCAAGGTTGAGAGGGACGGCGACGAAGAGGGGCTATATGATCAAGGGCGGCAGAAAGAGCGGAAGCCCAGGTGGAGGCCTGAGTAGAGGGAGGGAGGAGAGAGAAATCAGGCGGAAGAAGATCAGAGGCAGGGGGGAATTGCTGGGGGGTCTGGGGGATTAGACGGCGAGAGTAAGGAAGGGAGGTGAGGGGGGGTTGCGGGAAGGGGGGGGAATCAGAAAGGGAAGGGCGACAAAGGAAAGAGACGCAATAATGGTCAGTCCAGGGTAGGGGAAGGGCCTGAAGAGGCTGTAGTTGGTAAGTGGGGGCTGAGGGAGAAAGAAGCAGTTCAAGGGTGTATCCAGCAGAGTGGGTTGGGAAGGGGACAAGCTGGAGGAGGGACAAGTCATGGAGGAGGGTGTTGAAGGATTGAGCTCTGGTGGAGACGGGGGGGGGGGGGTGTCAAGGTGCAAGTTAAAGTCGCTAGCGACAATCAGACGAGGGAAAGCTAGGGACAGATCGGTGAGGGAAGAGAGCAAGGAGTCCCAAAGCTCAGGACACAGAGCTGGTGGGGAGTAGAGGAGAAGGAGGTACAGAGGGGAGGCGAAATGGAGATGAAGGAGCAGAGCTTCAGGATATCAAAGCAGGGGAGAAGGGAATGGAAGAACGAATGAGGGCAGCCACGCCGCCACCGGCACGGCCAACACGAGGGACGGAGATGCCGGAAAAGTCAGGGGGCAGGCACCGGGCTAAGAGTGCATCCTCCCCCTGCCTCAACCAGATCTCAGTGAGAAGGAGAACATCAAGGGATTCTTGGATGATGAGATCGGAGATCAGCAGGGTTTTAGAGCGAAGAGAGCAGCAGTTCAGAAGACCAAAACGAAAAGAGACAGGGTTGGGAGGGGAAGGGGGAGACAAGAGGTGGGAGGAAGCGGAGGAGCAGGGGGGCGGGCAGGGAATGAGGTTTACAGAAGGACAATGAGAGGAGCCATGAGTACGTGTTAAGGGGGCGAGAGGGGGAGAACGGTTGCCCCAGAAAACAGGGATCGCGGCCATGGGGGGAATGGGGTGGAGAACACAGATTGCAGCGAATGAGAACGAAAGACAGGAGAATGGAGACAGGCTTACCGAGGCAGAGGGGAGCCGAGAAGGGCTGTCTGAACCAAGTCGCAAACGAGCAGGAGAGAAGGTGAGCAGACAGACAACTAACCCCAGAAGGAAGGTAGGGATAGCCCTGCTGGAGCCGCCCCAAGGAGCGCACCTAAGGAGCACGTGACCCCAACTTGTAAATAGGTAAATAGGTTATGTTAATATACTGTTTATGCTTTGATTTTTAAGTTTCCTGCAAGCTGTACAACCCCACCCTCTATAATGTAAACAGCTTGTTACAATGCAAACGGTTAGAGTTTGAATGTAAACCACCTTGATTTAAGGAAAAGGTGGTATATAAATCCTGTTAAATAAATAAACTGCCTTTCACCAGACCTTAAAAACAAAATGATGTCCCCTCCCTCCCAGTCTCCCCTATATAAAAAAAATACTCTGAGAATGTATCTGCCCGCCATCCTCCTTCTCTGCCAGTCAATGACTGGGGAAAAAACCTCTATCTTCCCCTCACAGCTCAGCATCTACTGTCTCTGTCCCTCCTCCCAGTTCATATCTCCCCTTCCCATCCAAGCCCCTTGTAGTCAGCAGCTTGGGATTCCACGTATTCACTGCACCGCCGACAGGGTCCCATCTCCTCTGATGCACTTCCTTGTTACTGAGAGGCAGCGGTGCATCAGATGTGCAGTGTGCGCTGTTTATGTCCCTACCTCCACCGAGAGAGCATTCTAAGCATCTACCACCCTTTCTGTAAAAAAACCTATTTCCCGATGTTGCTTTTACATATACTTCCTTTTCATATTCACTTCAGTTCCTCTGATTGTATAGTTCCCGGTCTGTAGAAAAGATAGAAACATAGAAATATGACGACAGAAAAAGACCACATGGCCTATCTAGTCTGTCTTTCCATATCAAGAGCTACAACAGTCCCCTTTTTATTTGTATATCTCCCCTTCCCTTCTTTCTTATATATTTATCTAGCTGATACTTCCAGAGCAGGAAGTTGAAGGTGGGGGTTGATCATTTATTTATTTATTTTTTTTATTTAGCAAGCATTTGTAGCCCGCTCCTTCCAGCGATCAGAAGCGGGTAGGATTACTATTGTGAAACTGCCGAATCAAGGCAGGTACAAATTTTGTTTACATACAGATTGTCAGAAAAGCACATCATACAGAGTTAACACTTCTTAGCTATGGGGGAGTTCATTTACATATATACATAAATACATATATACAGGATAATCTTCTTGGACAAATAAGGCCCTCTTTAACTAAGCTGCATTAGTATTTGGCAGGTACAGCGTGTTAATGGCCAAAATTAACACCTGGTAACCACAAAACCCATTCCCCCCTCCCCCCGTACAGTTCTTGGAAAGACAACATACTTATCATCCATTAACTGCACTATAGATAACATCGATGCACTTAATGCCACTTACTGAGGCAGTGTTAATGCATTTATCTATTGTGTTAAATAAATGCACGGAATAATCTTGCAACATACCATATGTTACGTGTAAGACAAAATTCCTGCCCCATTCCATGCGCTACTTCCTGCGTTAACTGCTTAATGCACCTTAGCAAAAGAGGGCCTAAGTAATAGACATCTTTTGGTTGTTTGGACCAAATCCTAGTTTGTGGCATTTACTTACGAGTGTACCCTATTTCCAGGTGACACAATGCATACCGCTGCTTTCTAACTATTGGTTATATTTGTCCGGAAATGTAGAACTTTTGGGAACTCCTACAGACAATGGCACAAATTACCTGTAGCCTGGCATTTCCGATGTTATTCATAGTAGCTCCCCATGCTTTTGGTAGTGAGTAAATTGTACTGTGCATAACAGAAAGATGTGATTCTCTGAGCTCAGCATTTTGAATCATCATCAAATATATTTTGATTACACTTAAACAAAGAATCCACATCTAGGCTAACTAACCCCAAGTCTCTCTGCCAAACATCTGTCAACACTGGCGGACTGAATGAATCTTCAGCTTGTCACGAAACTTTGTACAGATAGGAAGTGGACGATGCACTGCATCTGAATTCTTCAATGAATGAATACAACTTTGCTGATTATAATATTTGACATTTTGGGTAGCAGCCGTAAAAACATAATGCTTTATCTGAAGGAAAGCAGAAAAATCCTCTCTCTAAAAGCCTAGTCCCCTGGGACAAAAATGACTGGATTCTACTTTAGTGGTGCTTTTTTTTTTAAAATCATAAACCTTTTCCACTATAAGAATCCTTACCTGTGCCAACCTTTCAAAAACAGACTAAAGGGCAACTGCCTGAAATAAAGGATTGAAGCTAGTGAGAAACCTGGTGTGAGACGATATCTGAGTTCTTATATATGTCCATGTTTCCAGCACATTTGTGGCCATCAATGGGGACAACTAATTCCTGCCTGTATGCAATCTATACAGTACTTGAGGCTTAAAGAACCCATTGTCTGTTTCTTCATTCTCTGTCAGTATAGAAACAAATATCTAAAATGAATTATGCAGCAAACAATGTAAGCATGCCTTATTGTGTAGTTTAAAATTTTGCAATCCCATACCACCTCCTTCTACAATGTTTTTTGAGTTGGGGCGATTCAGCCCTCTTTCAATGGATATTTAATCTGTGCTCTCAATTTCTTGTAGATGCTCACCCAAAACATCCTGATGGCCACTAATTTGGAAAAGTGCATCCGTTAAAATTAACAACATTAGATAAACACAGAAATTGATACTGGTTACTTCTTATGCTTTGAGAACCCCTCTTCCTCTTCAGAATCTGTGAGGTCCTCTCTTCACTCTTCTTCATGCCATTTTCTTCTGCGGGTAGCTCCTCTAGGAAGCTCTATAGAAACCTTTAATCATATGTTCTCCCTTCTTCTCTTCAATAGATTCTCTGGACTCCTAGAAGCAGTATCCTGTATTCCACGGGCCAGCGTTCTGTCTATTAATGAATCAGGTGCTTTCTACCACTACTTCTCTCCAAGCAGAGTTCTGTCCTGGAGGAATGCACATCCGGACCATTTCCACCACAGTGGAGCTCCATTTGCCAGCAATTTTTGGCTCCAATATACCTCCTCAATTTTCTTCAGATAAAAGGAAGTACAACTTTGAGCTCCTGAAATCCAACTCCTTTGTCCAAGGTCCAGTACCCTACTGCCTCCTTTTTGTCATACTGACAAGAGAGAACACCGGGCTCCCAATTCAAAGACTTTCCAAATCCTCTGTGGCCATTCCCTGTGGAGAAAGCCAGATACAATGAACCACTCCTACATATACCTCAATATAAATGCCAGTGTCAGTGGTAGCCTTGCAATAAGGACTCAGTAGACCATCAGCAATAAATTAATGCTAAGGCCTACACTAAATCTTTGTGCATTTTGTGACCCTAGTCCAGGGCTGGTGCAAGGTAGTGGGCACTCTAGGCAAACTTCCAGCCTTATGCCCTCCCCTTCGAGATTTTGATGATTAAACACAACAATCATGCTCATCTGAACACCACCCTTCCACCAATAATCCTGTAAAGATGCATAATTAGACATTGATACTTTTAAATATTAAACTTTGCTTTGTATGTATGTGTGCGCGTGCGTTCTTCAGGTAAATTAATGTGCTGTTGGCTCTTAGAGTTTGTCTGGCTGTCAGAATCCATTGTTTTGCTTTGATTGCTGCTACTCTCTGCTGTCCTCCCCTCCCCCCCCCAATACATTTCTTCCTTAGGCAACTGCCTAGTCTTACCTAATGATTGGGCTGTCTCCCCCCTGGTCATGCGCATGCTTCAATATATATTCTAGGGTGAGTGGTACCCTTGCACTAAAATAGGGCTTAATAGACCATCGTCAATAAATTAACACTGAGGCCCACACTGAGTCTTAGTGCAATTCGTGACCATGATCATGCACACAATTAGACTTCACAGTTACAAATTTGCTTGCAGAACTGAAACGCTCAAATCATAGAAGTGTCAGATGACCAACTCCTAATATTTCTTAAGCTTCTCGGATATACTCAGATTTTTCAGTTATTCCACTTGCAATCAAGAACCTCTAACAACAGTACAAATGAAAAAGCAGCAGGTCGTCTCTTAGCCAGGAGCACAGCTTATAGAACTCAGTGTCTCACCTTGGCATTCCCTTCCTGTCTCCTCCCGCATACTGTATATGAATCATTGAACGTGCATTTTGTTTTCTGAAAGACTATCGATATAACCTATTCTCATCCTTGCTGGATAGGACAATCCAAACTTTGGTTGCTTTCACATTGCCAGAAATGTTTTCCTTTTCTATGCTTTGACTTTATTTAGATCTGTAAGAATAAAAATGAATTTCCTTCCCACAGTACAGTTGCCTGTACATTTTGACTTTTATCAGGATTTCTAAAAATTGAAGATATTTCAAGAGACGAGTCACCATTGGTCCATGTTTTGTTGCTATTATTATGGGAAGACACTCTGTGCTTTTTCAGTCTTTGACCTTCATAAAGGTCCTGATTCTGTCCAACGTGTACATTTCCTTTGTACGTATGGGCTATCCCGGACATGCAAAGGAGATCGCGATTCTGATTCCGCGGGGCACGTCTAGCCCCGCAGGATCAGAATCATGAACAGACATGTACATGCAGCCCTGGACTGCGATTCAGTCCCTGCCTGCACATACAGCCAAAGCCCGGCTAACCCAGCCAGGGCTTTTGAATGGAGCTGTTGTGCCATGCACTGTTCCCGAGCGAGCGCACATACTTTACAACAGAGAGCCCAAAAATTACGGTTCTGATTCTGATAGAAAACAACACAGACATCTTAAAATTTAAAAGTTGTTATTGTAATTACTAGAAATTTTCTGCTTCATTTAGTAATTGTCTATTTTCATTTCATTTGATTAAAATCAATGTGGTGTACATACTGTATTCTAATGTGTAGTCAAATTTTAAAGTATATAACTCCAAGTGTCGTTATGTGGCACACAAAAATTTAACCTTCCTTCAAAAGCTGCACAGCTGATATTTTATGCGCACACAGCCTACAGAAAATTAGAGGGAATATTGGTGCCATGGCGTCATGTTGCCATGGCACTTTGACTCCATTTAAAAGCTTCAATGCTGGCCGCCTGCAAACGGAGTTAATTCCCTGCAACCAGACCCTCCCCCCCCATCCAGCCTCCTAAGGCCAGGATTGGGCTGTGGGGAATTAACTCTGCCCCCCCCCCCCCAGCCTCTTCTGTGCCCTGGGCCGCTTAAAAAAAAACACGACCAGGGGAGTCATTCCACCTCTGAAGAATCGGCCCTGTACATCCACCCACTTTTCGCCCCTGGGCCGCCTCTTCCCCACCCCCGACTAACTTCCCCGCACAAGTTGGGGGCTGCCCCCCGGCACGAATTGCAGGATTGGACGTCCTGCTATTCGTGTCTCAGAATAACCCCTTCACTTAATTTCCAGTGGTTTTGACACAAATTACTGCATAAATTTGCTCTGGAATACCAAAGATTCACAAATTGCTTCTGACTCCTATTATTTGCAACTTCCAAGTCTCTTTTATGTTCAGCAATGATTTTGAATTTGTCCTGTGTCATTTTTACTTCCAGTAAGATTGGCATTGCACCAGGAATGAAACTAGGCAAGCTAGATGGGTTTAGTGCTCCTCATTGGCTATCATATTCTATGGGGGCCTTTTCTGGGATAATGGACTCTACCTTAACCAGGGTGGATCCAGGCTGCTGGCATTACCTTAAAAAAAAAGAAAAAAAAGAGAGAGAACATCTTTTTAACTAGATATTGGGGGGGGGAGGGGGGGGGGAACCAAGAGTTGCCCAGAAATGCAATTCCAAACCATGTGCATCTTTGCAGGATGCTACCAAAACAGGGGAGTTAGGGGCATCCCAATAGAGAGGTTGCAATAAAGGTAAAAGTAGTTAGACACCTTTAAGTAAACAGCAGACAGTCAAAAGATTCCAAATTACCCCTGTCAACTGATACACAGGTTATTAATATGAAAAAAACCCCATCCTTTTAAATGCCTGTATACAAGTGCTAGAAGGCTAAAAAATAAGATAGGAGAATTAGAATCTTTAGCCCTGAATGAAGAGATAGATATAATTGGTAGCTCATAGACCTGGTAGAAGGATGTATTACCATCTGCCTGGCCAGAATGAATAGATGGATGACAAAATGCTAGTAGAAATTAGAGAAGCTTACAAAATTGGCAATACAGTAATAATATCAACTTGGGTGAAAGTCACATCAGGGAGATAAAGTTTCTAGATGAAATAAATGACACTTTCATGCAGCTTCTGGTTCAGAAACTAAAATGAGTAGGAGCTATTTTGGACCTAATCCTTAGTGGAATACATGATCTGTTACAAGAGGTGATGGTGTTGGGGAGCACTTGGCAATAGTGATCCTAATAAGAAAAAAATGATTAAATTAATAGAGGGAGAACAGCAAGGAAATACACCACACTAGCATTTAACTTTTAAAAGGAAAACATAAGATAGGGAAACATGTTAAGAAAAAACTAAAAGGAGCAGCTGCAAGGTTTGAGTTTACATGAGGCTTGGACATTGTTTGTTTAAAAATATCATCTTGGAAGTCCAGACCAGATGTATTCCAGACTTTAAAAAAAGGTGTAAGAAGGTCAAACAACTGATAACATGGTTTAAAGATGAGGTGAGAAGAGGTTACATTTTTATTTTATTTATTTATTTATTTACATTCTCTTATATACCGCGCTATTCTGCATCAGTGCGGTTTACATTGAACAAACTGAAATTACATTGAACAGGGCATTATAACTTGGAGATAACTATTTTACAGGGAACATGGGCTATGGAGGGTTAAGTGGCTTGCCCAAGACCACAAGGAGCACCTGTGGGACTAGAAACCCCAGTCCTTCCGGCCCAAGGTTGCTGTCCTCTAGTATATAAAAAAAAGCCTTTCAAAAAATGGGAAAAGGATCTGAATGAAGAAAGTAGGAAACAGCATTAACACTGGCAAGTTAGAAGGAAAGCATAGATAAGGCAGGTAAAGAAACTTTGAAAAGAAGCTTGCCATAGAAGCAAAAACTCATTATAAAAACCGTTTCAGGTATACTCGAAGCAAAAAGCATATGAGGGAGTCAGTTAGACCATTAAATGATAGAGGAGTAAAAAGGGAAATTAAGGGAAAACAAGGCCCCAGCATTCTTTGCTTCTGTCATTACTGAAGATAAAGATAATAAATTGGAAGAATTGAAACAGATCTTGGTGAATTTGGAAGATGCAATATTGCAATTTGACAAACTAAAGAGTAGCAAATCACCTGCACCAGATAGTATACATCCCAGAATACTAAAGAACTAAAAAATGAAATTTCAAATCTACTATTAGTACTCTGTAAACTATCATTAAAATCATCTATAGTACCTGAAGATTGAAAAGTGGCCAATGAAACGCCAATTTTTAAAAAGGATCCTAAGAGTGACCAGAAAACTACAGACAGGTGAGCCATGTCCAGGCCAGACAAAATGGTAGAAATCACCATAAAAAAACAAAATTATCGAATATATAGATAGTCATGGTTTAATGGGACAAAACCAACATGGATTTAGGCAAGGGAAGTCTTGCCTCACTAATCTGCTACATTATTTGGAGGTGTGAATAAACAAGTAGATAAAGGTGAGCTGGTATATAGAGTGCATATGGCTTTTCTGAAAGGGTTTGACAAGATCCCTCATGAGACTCTCTTGGGGAAATTAGAAAGTCATGGAATAGGAGGCAGTATTTTACTGTAGATTAGGAATTGGTTAAAAGACAGAAAAAAAAAGAAGTAGGTCTAAATGGTCAAGTTTCCCATCAGCGCCGGCAGACTTAACAGAGCCGCGAGGGAGAAACTCTCCCTTCATGGCTCTGAAAGCCTGTGCCGAGAGGATTGCTTCAACGAGGGTTCTGCCAGGCAGGTGGGGGGGGGGGGGGCATGGGATACTTGATTCTGCCGCTGCCACGGCGGCATCAGCAGCAGCCAGTTTTTTTTTTTTTTCTTTTACCTGGGTTGATGGGGGGGAGGAGGGTTAGGACTGGTAATGGGCTATGGGCTGATGGGGGGGGGGGAGGGCTGGTAATGGGCTATGGGGGGGCTAAGACTAAAAATAGGGTGATGGGGGTTAGGACTGGAAGTGGGCTGATGGGGGGTTAGGACTGGTAATGGGCTATGGGGGGGCTAGGATTGGAAATGGGCTGATGGGGGTTTAGGGCTGGAGGTGGGCAGATGGGGGGGTTAGAACTGGTAATGGGCTATAGGGGGGCTAAGACTGGAAATGGCCTGATGGGGGGGTTAGGACTGGAAGTGGGCTGATGGGGTGCTTAGGACTCATAATGGGCTATGGGGGGGCTAGGACTGGTAATGGTCTGGGGGGGTTCTAGGACTGGAAATAGGCTGAGTGGAAGGGGGGCTTGAACTGCAAATAGCTGATGAGGAGGGGGGCTTGAATGGAAATGGGCTGTGAGGGGAGGGAGCTAGGCCTGGAAAAGGGCTGATGGAGGGGCTAGGATAGGACTCGAAATGGGCTGTGGTGGGAGCTTGGATTGAAATGGACTAATGGAGGGGCTAGAACTGGAAGTAGGCTTATGGGGGGCTTGGATTGGAAATGGGCTGAGTGGAGGGGAGCTAGGATTTGACATGAGCTGATGGTGGGGCTAGGAAAGGACTAGAAATGGGCTGATGGGGGGCTGGGATTGGAAATGAGCTGATGGAGGGACTCGGATAGGACTGGAAATGGATAGGGGAGCTAGGAATAGAAATGGGCTGATGGTGGGGCTAGGATAGGACTCGAAATGGGCTGATGGGGGGCAAGGACTGGAAATGGGCTGATGCGGGGACTAGAAGGGAGCGGATGCTGGGTGGGGCTGGAACTAGAAGGAAGCTGATGTTGGGGGAGGATTAGAATGGGTTGGGGCTGGGGGAGGATTAGAATGGGATGAGGCTGGGAGAGTGAAATGGAGAGGGGAAAAATATTTTGTGTGGGATGGAAGAAAAATCTACAATTGGCCGGGTAATGGGGGAATAAGTGGGGATTGAGGATGGAGGGGTAAAATTTGAGTGTCTGAAATAGGAATGAGGAAAGAGCAAAAGGAGAAAGATTAGTATGTTAAAGCAGATGTAGAGAGAGAATGGAAAAAAAACCAGAAGAGAGAAGAAAGGACAAATGGACAGCAGACGATGGAGAGTTAGCAGAAGATATGAAGAAACTAGAAGAAAGTAGCTGGAGCAATTGCAACTGAAAATAAAATGCACAAAAGGTAGAAAAATATCTCTTTATTTTGAATTTATTAACTGGAATATGTCAGCTCTCGGAAATGTGCATCATTAACATCTGCGCTTTGTTTAGTACAAGAGGAAATTAATTTATAGTTTTATTTCTACAGTAGTGTTGTACATTCCAAGTTTGGCTTTTGGGGTTCCCAGTTTAATTATTGTCTTCCTGTTTCTAAATTGTGAATCCTTGTTTCGTGATGGTCTATGTTCTGCATGTGTAACTGAGCTGAGGTATTCTGTTTATATAATTCTTGTTTGACATTGCCACTTGTTCTCTTTCAACAGTAGGTCATGTATTGTTATTCTCTGAAATGTATTGGTTTAATATTTGCAGTGTTGCCTTTTGCTAGGTAGAGTATGGTGCTTTGTGAGTCCTGGTAGTGCTGTTACGATACGGCAGGTTTGCTATGGGTTCTAAATGGGCAGTGTTTGTAGTAGTTCCTAATGTGCCTGGCGGTTGGCACTGGAGTATAGTAATATAGAAATCTTTTAGTCTTTCTTTATCCATACACTCATTAAGAGGCATGTTTACTAAAAGTTAGTGTATGGTAACAGTATGCAAATATTTATGCAAATGAGGCCCCTTATAGCAAAATAGGCCCCACACCGAGTCTCCGTACATGGCCCCGCACCCCCATTGGGCCGCCCCTGGACACTAGAAATGGAAGGAAATAGGGAGAAGGGCAGGAATGCTGGACACAGAGACATAGGAGAGATTTTGGATATGGTGGGGCGATATGGTGTGAGAGTGAGGTGGGAATGTTGGATGGGAGAGAGAGAGAGAGTGAGGGGCAGATACTGGATGGAGCAATCTGGACAGTGGGGAAAAGATGGAGAGGGGAGATGCTGGACACAGCAGAGATGCGAGAAAGGAGAGAATTAGTGATAGATTACGGAATATGAGGCTGGGAAAAGAGAGACATTGGGAATGGGAAATTTTGGGGTTAAGGATGAAAAGTAGTAGAATGAGGACAAGATAGTAAGAAGAAGGAAAGAAATTTGAGTCCATAGAGAAAAAAAAACATAAATGGAAGAAAGCTGAAAAGTAAAAGATCAATGTAAGAGATGGATGTACAGGAGAGAAGTAGTAGATGGACTCGAGACCCTGGAAAGAATTAAGAGAAGATGCAGAAAAGCAGAAACCAGAGGCTGGAACCAGTGCAATTAGAAAACTAAAATGGTCAGATGACTAAGGTAGAAAAAAGTATTTTATTTTCTGTTTCCTGACTGGAATATTTTGGGCCGGGGGAGGAGGGGAGGGGGATATTACAAGGCATTGCATGGTTTGCAGATCTGCAAACTGTAAATGCTGCTGAATGGGATATTCAGCGACACTAACACAGTTAGTGCCCCTGGATATCTGCGAGTGCTGCTGCTACACGCCCTGATACTCAGCGGTTAGCATCAGGACATGTCATGGAGGCACTCGTGAATATCCAGTGGCACTAACCGTGCTCCAGGGCAGAGCGCAGGCAGCACCCACCACCAACCGGGCAGCGGGGATATTGAGCTGCTGCCTGGTTAGCGATAAGTGGGTAAAGTAAGGTGCGGCAAACACTGGGCTAGCTTTACTCGTGGAGGCTAATTGGGTAGCGGCTCAATATCACCACTGCCTGGTTAGCTTCTGGGTTCTGTGGTGACCCAGATATTCAATGTCGGTGGTCAAATATGGCCCCGGCAGTGAAAATCTGGGGTTAGAATTCAGCAGTAATGGCTATGTGCTTTACAGGCCCTAGCTGTAGCCATTGAATATCTCCCCCATTGGTTTTGTAATGTACATGTGCTTTCTTTATATACGTCTTTTTATGTCTTTGGTGTTGTGCTATACGCAGAGTACAGCTTCTTGGGATTTTAGTTTAATTTTTGTCAACATATTTCTATTTTTAGTTTGTGGTCCGTTATTTTGAACTTGATGCGGGTCTATCTGTGTTCTAAAATTATGGACTAATGGAGGGGCTAGAACTGGAAGTACTAGAATTCTAAGTGTATGACTGAAGCCAGGCATTCTGTTAGTATGGCTTTTCTATGTAGGAATCTGGCTTGTTCAGTTTTCCCAGTAGGTCTGTGGATGTTCTAGTTTCCACTTCAATATTTATGGTACCGTCCTTTCTGGGCGCACTCCTTGTGAGAGTTTTGGAAGTGCTATTATGGAATGGTAGACTTGCTCTGTGGATCCTGTTCTTGGTGTGTAGTCAACTATAGAGTGTTGGTGGTTGGTAGAGCAATCTGAAATTTAACATATTTTGTTAGTTCAAATTCAAGGAAATCTGAAATTTTAAGGGGACATGCCAATTTAATTTTGCTTAGTAGCCTGATAGCTTCACTGCTGCTGATTTTTGGGCTTTTCCACTAATACGGTCCAATCCAGCCCCAGCACTATGATCTTAAATTCCTGGTTACCAGGGTTAGTTTTTCTTATTTGATATCTTCCCTCCTCACCAATAAGCTGGTCATAGCACTGACCAAATTACTATTTACTACCATTTAGCACTTATAAAGCACCACGCACGCAGCGCTGCACAGCTAGCCTACAAGAGGTGGCTAACATACAAGAGACAGTCCCTGCCCATCAGAGTCATGCTCATCGGAGCTTACAATCTAGTTAGAACAGTACAGAGCATTAGTCAGTTCAGCGGAAGGTACAGTGTGGTACAGTTTGGTACAGCTTGGTCTAAAGTTTGGTCATAAACGTTAATAGGGGTTAGGGTAGGATGAGGATGGAAGTCAGGATCTGAATGCAACGGTGAAAAGGTGGGTCTTCAACCTGGATTTGAAGAGGGCCAGGGAGGGCGCCTGGCGCACAGACGCAGGAAGGATATTCCAGGCGTGTGGTGCAGCAAGGTGAAAGGAGCGCAATCGGGAGTTCGCGGTGCAGGTGAAAGGCATTGAAAGAAGTGATTTGTTAGCGGAGCGCAAGTTTCGTGAGGGGACATAGGGAGAGATAATAGATATGAGGTATTGAGGGGCCATAGAGTGAATGCACTTATAGGTCAGCAGGAGAAGCTTGAACTGGATGCGTAATTGGACAGGGAGCCAGTGAAGTGACTTGAGGAGAGGAGTAATGTGGTCATGGCGAGGCTGGCAGAAGATTAGTCGAGCAGCGTGATTTTGTATAGATTGGAGGGGAAGGAGGTGGCTCAGGGGGAGACCAGCGAGGAGTAGGTTGCAGTAATCGAGGCGAGAGGAGATTAAGGAGTGGATACGCGTTTTAGTAGTATGTTCAGAGAGAAAGGGCGGATCTTGCTGATGTTGTAGAGGAAAAAGCGGCAGGTCTTAGCTACAATCTGGATATGGGCGGAGAAGGAGAGAGAGGCGTCAAAGATGACCCCCAGATTGCGGGCCGAGGGAACAGGAAGGATATATCTGCACACCAAATAAATATGGTATGCAGATATTTATAATGGTTTGCTTTTTTTCTGAGTGTGTGAAAGTGGTTTTAAGCTAATTTTGATTTACGATTATTATGATTTATTGTAATTTCTTTTTTAATATATTGTGTATGTATGTTTGGAAGTCATCTAGGATTTTAGATAGGCGGCGTATAAATTTTGAAATAAATTATATTTATGAAAATGAGGCCCCACAATGAGTCTCTACACATGGCCCCGCATCACCTTTGGGCTGCCGCTGTATTTGCCAAGGAACATCCTGGGCACTCCCCTGACAGTTAGTGCATGACTATTGCTCTTACTATGCATTAACGTTTACTCAAAACGAACAGTAAGTGCAAAAACTGACCACACCTTAGTAAAAGAGCTCTTTGACTCTGACGCTGCAAACACTGCTTCTGTTTTGCCTGACATACCACTAGCCATGATAGTTGTCTCATAGACTAAGTAATTGGAAAAGACAACAATTTCGCTTGCGGGGTTTATTGATGTTTGGCTTGTTACACAGAAAGCAGATCTCTAACATAACCATTCAGCAGCAGGCTCTCTAGTACCTCCAAAACTGGAGTGCATGTCAAACAGTTCCTCTGAATAGACGATTTCAAATGACCTTCAGATTTCTGAGGGAAACGTATGCATGCGGATGACTTTTTCAGATCTCTGTGTGTTTTCCCAGCATCAGAAGCAGGAGCAGGTGACCATATGTACTTTTCCTTGTGCTAGTTTTCAGAGGAAAAACATGTTTGAATACTTTTGTTCTTTTGCTTACTATAAGGCTACTGGATTTTTTTGTAGGTGAATCTGAGACAGTTTATTTTAAAACATTTATTACCCACCTATCAAAAACTTCTAAGTGATTTACAATAATAACATACATAATTAAGAACAAAACAAATTTCCCACTCCAGCCATCCCTTTATAAAAAGGCTAGTCTAAACAAATAAGTCTTAACCCTTTTACAGAAATCTAAATAACCCTGTACTGTCTGGACAATGTCAGGTATTTCATTCCAAAAAGAGGGCCCCGCCACCGAAAAGGTCATAGCTCGCGTACTCGCTAACGAAATTGCTGTACTTGAAAGAACAGTTAGCAGACCATAACACCTTCCCTGGCACATATGGAGGCTATAAACAAAACCTTAAAGACAAAACAAAGGCACTTAAATTGCAGCTGAAAAAGAAAAGGCAAGCAATGTAACTCCTTATAAGCTGACATAACATGATCCATTCTCCACATAGCAGCCCCTGAATCACACAAACAGCGCATTTTGAGCCAACCACAAAGGCTTTAACATGTAATGAGGCACCTCCAAATAAATCATATTGCAGTAATCCAGGTGATATAACGCCATCGCTTGCACTACCCAATGAAAATCCACTGGTTCCAAAATAGAGCGTAACTTCCGCACCAAGCTCAGTTTAAAAATAGTCCCATCTCGCTGTCACTGCTTCACTAAAGGAGAGCTTGGCGTCTAAAATAACTCCCAAGTAACAGATGCTCTTTCAGAGGAATAATGCAGTCATTCAAAATAAGTGAGGCTGGTGGTTGATAAGTCGAACCCATAAAAACCACCATAGTCTGTTTTCTTAAAATGTATTAAAAGACTGTTATCCAACATCCAATGTTGGATCACTGAAAACTTCTGCACAATCTGTAATGACGACAAATCAGCAGTCATCGAGAATCTCTCCACGATCAAAATATCATCTGCATATAAACGACAGTCTAATTGCAGACTATGAGGCAGCTTATACAATGGAATCAATTAAATATTAAATAAAATTGGGGACAGGGCTGACCCCTTGTTGCCACTGTCTCCACGTAGAAACACCCCCAGAAAACCAAACTTGCCAGGTCCGATCCAACAAAAATGATTTAAACCATTATAAAACCACACCACTCACACCTATCTCACTAGACGATCCACCAAAATAGCCAGAACCATGGAATCAAAAGCAGAGGTTATGTCTACAAATAAAGACAGATAGGCTGTTTCTTTTCCAACCCACACAAAATGCTACCTGCCAATGAAATCAATAAAGATTCAACTCCATGACCTCTCCAAAAGCCATATTGGCATTCATTCAAAATTTGATGGGTATCCAGAAAGGCTTCCAACTGTACCCTGGCTGCCTGCTCAACCAATTTTGCCAAAAGGGCAAATACAAAATAGGAAATAATTACTCAACACTCCAATATCTCCAGTCCCATTTTTAAACAATGGCTTCACCAACGCTCTTTTCAACACAGCAGGAATACTACCAGTCTGCAAAGAAGTATTAGTAAATCCCTCAAGAAACCACATCAGCCCTCTCAGACCTTTATAAACTGCCATCAAGAAATAATCCATGTTTCAGTACATAGATCTTAATCCTGACAACAACTAAGAGGTTTCCTCAATGGACACCTCAGAGAAAGTTGTCCAACATCCCACTTCCTCATAATAATCCGTCCCCTTGATATCCCTCTGACTGGTCAACACCAGGTCAACCTCTGGAAAAGCAGCTATCTTCTTCTCAAGAAAATCCACAGAAGAGTTGGCAATAAAAGAGGACGACTTTTGTCTTGTCCTCCCGGCAATCAACAGTGTCTTATTCATACAGGATCACACATTCACAAAGGCCACATCTAATGCCGAACCCACCCAAAGAAGAGAGAGGAGAGGAGATTACCCTACCTCACCCCACTATCTTCCCTCAGTTATCTGAAGTGTGTGTATGTGTGGGGAGCAGGGGCACCTTAGCTCCAGGTTTGAGCAACAAGGTGTGAAGACAAATCAAGAAAGAAATAAAAACAGTGAGGCATTTCCTCCATACTGTGCAAATTATAAAGATAATGGATGTAAATTCTAAAAGCTGACATATGCAAATCACTAAATTGCATATAAAATTTGTTTTCTCCCCTCTGTCCCCATTGCTGGAATCAGGGACAGAAGGCTGCCAAATAAGCGGTGGTGAGGGACACAGCACTAAATTTGGGGACATCTGGAAACCTTAGCTTAGTTTCACTATGGAGTAAAAACAGGACTGGTATTAGACAAGATGGGGTACAGGGCAGAAAGTGGTGAGGGGGCCCTAAAACCTACATGCAGTTTGCTTACTTCACCTTGAGGCAGACATGGGACCCAGGGCAATTACCCTGTTTTCTGTCCCCCTAACACCAGCCCTGGGTAAAAGAAAGGGGAGAATGAATCTTATCCTGCTACCTCTCTGGGTCCACAACAGTCTTCATTTAAGTGGTATTCTGTTCCACATCCCAGTGACTTCTGTCCTGGCAACAGAAGAAAAAGCACCCACCTGGATGGAATCAAATTTATTGTTCATTCCAGAGGCAGTAGTGCAGCTGCAGCAGCCCAAAGTAAGGTGGCGATTCATTGATTTGCCCGCTAGCTCTGGTGCAGGAACAGGCTGGTGTGGAGGAAGTATTTGGCACATGGACCTTCAGTGGTTGAAGTGGGTGAAGATCAGCACCCTGAGAAAGGGATTGCTGAGGAAACATGAGAGAATGGATGTTTGACCCCTTCGGAGGCCATGAATAGTCTATCTCCACTGTCTGATTCTCCCAGCTCTAGTGGTGTCCTGGGCTTTCTTCAACTAGAGGAATCCACTGCAAAATCCTGTTGTGGTGACATTGGATGCAATGTGGATGGCCATTTCAGCTTATAAGAATATTAAGATATACCATACTGGGTCAGACCAAGGTCCATCAAGCCCAGTATCCTGTTCTAACAGTGGCCAGTCTAGGTCACAAATACCTAGCAGTCTCCCCAAAAGACACAGGTTCCACAGTGCTTGTATTGGGACAAGCAGTGGATTTCCTGGGTTCCCTTTAATAATGTTTTATGGACCTTTTCCTCCAGGAACGTTTCCAAACCTTTTTTAAAACCAGCTACACTAACAGCTTTTACTACATCCTCCGGTAAAAAAATTCCAGAGTTTGATTACACATTGAGTGAAAAAGTATTTTCTCTTGTTGTTGTTGTTGTTGTTGTTGTTAAGTGCCATCGAGTCGGAGTCGACTCATGGCGACCCTCTGGATAGCTATCCTAAATTGTGTTCGGTCTTCAGTCAGGCGGCTCATTGACGACAGACTGGTACCCGTAGCTGCTGTTATTGTAGCGATCCATCTCATTGCTGGCCTTCCTCTTTTGCGTTGACCTTCTATCTTGCCAAGCATGATGTCTTTCTCTAATGATCTCTCTCTTTGCATGATGTGTCCGAAGTATGAAAGTCGAAGTCTTGTCATCTGAGCTTCTAAAGAAAGCTTAGGTTTGATCTCCTCTAGTACCGACTGGTTTGTTCTTCGGGCAGTCCATGGTATACACAGTATTCGCCGCCAGCACCATAATTCAAAGGCATCAATTTTCTTCCTGTCTGTCTTTTTCACTGTCCAGCTTTCACATCCATATGATGTTATTGAAAATACCATGGCTTGAACAAGTCGAATCTTTGTATGGAGAGACACATCTCTGCTCTTGAGAATCTTATCTAGGTCTTTCATAGCCATTCTGCCAAGAGCAATGCGTCGTCTGATTTCTTGACTGCTTGATGCTTCTTTATTGATAGTTGATCCAAGTAGGTTAAAGTTGTTCACAATTTCAATTTCTTCTCCTTCAACGATGAACCTGTTGATTATGCCAGTTGTCATGATCTTTGTCTTCTTTACATTAAGGTGCAGGCCCATTTTGAGACTATGTTCTTTGATTGTGAGAAGCAAATGTTTCAGATCATCTTCGCTTTCAGCCAGTAATGTGGTATCATCAGCATAGCGAAGGTTGTTGATGAGTCTTCCACCAATCTTCACACCTCTGTTGTCTTCATACAGTCCTGCTTCTCTGATGATTTGTTCTGCATATAAATTAAACAGGTAGGGGGAAAGTATGCAGCCTTGTCTTACACCTTTGCTTATTTTAAACCATTCTGTTTCTCCTTGTTCCGTTCGAACTGTTGCTTCTTGATCAATGTACAGATTACGCAAGAGAACGATCAGGTGTTCTGGTATACCCATGCTTCTTAATGTGGCCCAGAGTTTCTCATGGTTTACACAGTCAAAAGCCTTGCTATAGTCGATAAAGCACAAATAGATATCCTTTTGGTATTCTTTAGTCTTTTCAAGGATCCATCTCACATCCGCAATGATGTCTCTCGTTCCTCGCCCTTTCCTGAACCCTGCTTGCACTTCAGGTAGTTCTTGTTCTAGGTATGGCTGTAGTCTCTTTTGAATAATCTTCAGTAGAATCTTGCTGGCATGTGGGATCAGAGCGATTGTGCGATAATTTCCACAGTCAGTTGGATCACCTTTCTTTAGTATTGGTATAAACACAGATCTTTTCCAGTCAGTTGGCCATGATGTTGTCTTCCATATTTCTTGGCAGAGCCTTGTAAGTACGGTAACAGCTGCATCAGATTGCTGCAATACTTCTATGGGAATGCTATCAATGCCTGGTGCTTTGTTCTTTGATAAGGCTTTCAATGCTGCTTCAACTTCTTCTTTCATCACCAATGGTTCCTGATCATAAGGTATAGGTTGAAACGGCTGTTGGTCCACTTGATCTTTATCATATAAAAACTCTGTATATTCCTTCCACCTTTTCTTGATCTTCTCAGCATCATTCAACATAGAACCTTGAGCATCTTGTAACATTCCAATTCGGGGCTGGAACTTTTTCTTTAACTCTCGCAGCTTTAGGAAAGCCGATCTTGTTCTTCCTCTAATAGTTTCTGCTTCTATTTCCTTGCAAGTGTCATTGTAGTACTTTTCCTTGTCCTGTCTTGCTGCACGTTGGAAATCTCTGTTGAGTTCTGCGATTGTCTTTCTTTCTCCTTTGGCTTTAGCTTCTCTGCGTTTCTGGGCAATTTTCAGAGTTTCTTCCGTCATCCATTTTGGCCGTTTTTGCTTTTTCACCTTTTGTAGAGACTTCTCGCTTTCTTCCAGCACAACCTTCTTGATGTCATTCCATAACTCTTCCGGAGCTCTGTCATTTGTATCTAAAGCAGCAAATCGATTTTGCAGGCAGTCTTTAAATTCCAGTGGTATATTCTCAAGGTCATATTTTGGTGCATTCATGAGTGGTTTGCTCTTTTTCAACTTTAGCTTGAGTTTGCATACTAGTAGTTGATGATCTGTACCACAGTCAGCTCCAGGTTTTGTCTTTGTTGATGTTACAGAGCTTTTCCATCGTTGACTTCCACAGATGTAGTCAATTTGATTTTTATACAATCCATTGGGTGAAGTCCATGTGTACAGTCGTCGCTTGTGTTGCTAGAAGAAGGTGTTTGAGATGAATAGATCATTGGTCTTGCAGAATTCTATCAATCTTTCTCCAGCTTCATTTCTGTTGCCAAGTCCATATTTTCCAACTACTTTGCCTTCTTCTTTGTTGCCAACTTTTGCGTTCCAGTCACCCATGACTATCAGGATATCCTGTTTGCATGTTCTGGTCAATTTCAGCTTGTACTTGTTCATAGAACTCTTCAATTTCATTCTCTTCTGCAGCTGTTGTTGGGGCATATACTTGAATTATAGTTGTGTTGATAGGCAATCCTCGTAGACGAATAGAGATTAAGCGTTCGCTGACTGCATTGTATTTCATTACAGTTCTTGCAAGTTTCTTCTTTATTATAAATGCAACACCATTTCTTCTTTGTGTTTCATTTCCAGCATAGTAGACCATGTGATCATCTGATGCAAAGTGCCCGATGCCAGTCCATTTCAGTTCGCTGACACCCAACAGATCAAGTTGTACACGTTCCATTTCATTCTTGACCACCTCCAACTTCCCTTGGTTCATGCTTCGTACGTTCCATGTTCCAATGTGTAAGACATCTTTACAGCTTCTGACTCTCATTTCATGCGCAGCTACATCAGCAGTCAGACTTCCCGAGGGCTTTGATCCAACCACATCATAAATGCTGGCTTTACTCTGAAAAGTCTTCAGCTCTTCCCCAGTAGCTAGTTGAGTGCCTTCCGACCTGGGAGTCTCATCTTCCAGCACCATAGCACAATTTGTTTTGTTGTAACTATCCATTGGGTTTTCATGGCAAGATACAGAAGTAGATTGCCGGGCCTTCCTTCCGCGCAGTTTAAGTTTGGTGTTGTTGCCGTTGTCACAGAAATGTGATCCTCCGCCGTCAACACTATCCCATTCTGCTGCTGCCCAGATGGGTGGTTTGTCTTCGTCTGGCACCTCAGCTGAGACCTGTCCATCTTGGGAGACCCTGCCAGTAGTTAAACTACCGATAGTTTAGCTCTCAGCATCACTGATGCACGCAAGCCCTCACAGCACGACAAGCTTATTAGTCTTAAATAGGTTACACTGTAGCTTAATTGCATGTCCCCTAGTCTTTTTATATTTTGATGGTGTAAATCAATCTACATTTACCCATTCCACTCCATTCATTAATTTACAGACTTCTATCATCTCTCCCCTCAGCCGTCTCTTTTCCAGGTTGAAGAGTCCTAACCTTTTTAGCCTCTCTTCATAGGGATATCCTTCCATCCCCTTTACCATTTTGGTGGCTCTTCTCTGTACCTTTTCTAATAATGCTATATCCTCTTTAAGATACGGTGACCAGAATTGCACACGATATTCAAGGTGCAGTCACACCATGGAACGAGACAGAGGCATTATAATCAGGACCGTACCTAGCCCTGTGCGAGCGGTGCAACTGCACAGGGTACAAAGGCTTAAGGGGTGCGTTTCAGCTGTCTGCCGTTGCCTGCCGCCACCACTTTTTCTTCTATCAGTGGTGGCAAGCAATGGCAGACAGCCAAAATGTGCCCTTTAAGCCTTCTCGCGGAATGCTAAGCTGGTCTGGTCCCTCCGGGAGGGACCAGAGCTTCTTAGCGTGCTGGAGACTTGCACATCTTCTCTCCCGCCCCCATAAAGTGAGGTCCGGGGGGGGGGGGGCGCATGCAATGTGTAAGTCGAACAGGGTGCATTTCAGTATGGCCCTGATTATAATATCCATTGTTTTATTCTCCATTTCTTTCCGTATGATACCTAGCATTCTATTTGCTCTCTTGGCCACTGCTGCACACTGGGCAGAGGGTTTCAACATGTTATCCTCGATGATGCCTAAATCTTTTTCCTGGGTGGTGGTTCCTAATGTGGAACCTTGCATCATGTAACCATAGTTTGGGTTGGTCTTTCCTAGGTGCATAACTTTGCACTTGTCCACATTAAATTTCATCTGCCATTTGGATACCCAGTCTTCTGATATGTCAAGGTCCTCTTGCAATTTTCCACAATCCTCATGGGTTTTAACAACTTTGAATAATTTTGTGTCATCTGCAAATTTGATTACCTCACTCGTCATTCCCCATTTCCAGATCATTTACAAACACATTAAAAAGCAGCAGACCCAGCACAAATCCCTGGGCTACTCCACTATTCACTTTTCTCCACTGGTAAAATTGGCCATTTAGCCATACCCTCTGTTTTTTTATCTTGTACCCAGTTCCTGATCCACATAGTACACTGCCTCCTATCCCATTATTTTTTAAAATTTCGCCAAGAGTCTATCATGAGGGACCTTATCAAAGGCTTTCTGAAAATCCAGATACACTATGGGGTATGTTTACTAAACACCGCACAATTGCGCATCCGCACAATAGCGCACGGAAAGCAGCACTTAAGTGCTCTTAAGCGCCCCGCACATGTGCGGGTCACCCCTGCACACGTGCACGGCACACTAACGGGCCCCGCACAAGTACGTGCTCGCAACTGTCCGATAGAGGCGTGGAAAGGCTAATGGAGGGCGGAGGAAGGCTCCCGAGGGGCGGAGAGACGGGTGCAATGGGTGGGAAAGGGGAGGGGAGAGGCCCCTCGCACATTATCGGGGCCGAATTTCCATGTAAAAACTACCGCGAGTCAAACACTCGCGGTAGAGTGCATTTAAAGGGAAGAGAAACCATTTCCGTCAGCAATGTACAGCAAAACCGGGGAAACCTACAAAACGTGAGCAGTGTGATACATGTGCACAGAACAAAATTGCAAATAAAACCTGAAAATGACCACAACAAAAATTCTAAAAATTACAATTCAGCTGGGCAACAGTTATATTAATGGGCAACAATAAAAAACACTCACAGGAAAGCCCCCAAAAAAAGAAATGATTTTTGGAAGGGTGTACGGAGCGGAGACCCTTCCAAAAATCATTTCCTTTTATGGGAGCTTTGCTGGGAGTGTTTTATATGGTTGCCCATTAAGACCACTGTTGCCCAGCTTGGTTATATATCATCCCCATTTTTTCACGGTCATTTGCGGGGTGTATTTGCACGTTTGCCCCCAGACAAGGTGAATGAGCCCACAGTACAAATGTGCAGAGCAGGGTTTAGGATTCCGGCGGCCAGGTTTCCATCCCCAGGGACAGCACTGTCTCTGTGGCCACAGTGTGGTGCAGCGGACAGAGGCAGTGCCTATAGGATCAGAGAGTCACAGGTTCAAATCCCATCTGGGGCCCCTGCCAACCCAGTTCCCACATTTTACCCACCATTAAACACAGATAGTGAAGACACTCCTTTATTGCAGAGAACATAAGCATGTTTCCAACACCTGTATGTTACCCAACACCGCACACACCCCATAACAATGGGCATCACCGACAGCCGAGTCCCCCAAATGCAGTCCTGGAGTGCCACAACTCAAGCAGGTCACATGCTTTTCTAAGATAAGGACATGGCGGGGGGCGGAGCTAGCCACTGAACAGAATGGACGCCTGAATTTTTGCTCCCGTTGCTGCCCAAGAATCCTGAACATATCCCGGTATTAAATTGAAGTTTGTACCCCCTACCTACATCAATAACGCCGAAATATAGCTGGATGGCATCCCTGAAGCCTGCCCGGCTGGAATTTCCGCAGGGATCCGGCTCAGCAGCGAAACGATCCAAACCCGAAGTGGGTTCCCCGCAGAAAATGGCCGCGGGAGAGAAGGAGGGAGTGACTGCCGGTGGCCTACGTGAAGTGCTACAGGAATTGAAATGCGTTAAAGAAATGATCGCAGCCAATTCTAGTTCACTGAACATGATTCAAGAAGACTTACTGGAGGTAAAAGAGAAACTCCTCACCATCACCACTCGACTTAGTGCAGTTGAATTACAAACCCAGAAGCATGGCGTTGCATTAGAACAGCTGGGCCCTTTGGTCAAACGAGTCCGGCACATAGAAAGTCAGATTGAAGATCAAACAACCATGCCCGTAGAAATAATATCCGCCTTGTTGGAGTCCCTGAAGGCGCTGAAGGCACCGATCCGATTGGATTTCTGGAAAAAACCATACCGGAGATGCTGCAGCTTGTCTTTGCAAGGCCTTTTGAACTAGAACGGGCCCATCGAATCCCAACACACAAAGCTGAAAACACACGATACCCGCGCCCACTCATAATGAAGGTACTGAGATACCCACAGGTCCTACAGATCTTTCAAGCTGCACGGAAAGCCGGATCACTGCAAATCCAGGGACACAAAGTGGCACTCTATCCAGATTTGAGCAAGCAAACGGTAGATCGGAGAAAAGCGTTGCTGGCCTGTAGACCCATGCTACAAAGTGCACAGGCAAGATACGGGCTATACTACCCAGGAACCATGCGGGTCACGCTGCATAATGAAACGAGGAATTTCGTTGAAGCTGAAAAACTGAAAACTTTCCTACAAGAAAAATGCGGTATGGAAACCTGAGGTCAATATTCTGATCTCTCACGCAGTGTAGAGAACTCAGCATATACTCAGGGGGTGCGGCCGTGCGTTCTCACAAATTTTAGAACGCCTTAAGCCTTGTTAAACACCTCATTGACTGTATTTCTGTTGTTCTAAATAGTTTTAATTAACCAGATATTTCTGCTTGAAATGTAGGGGTGGCAACGGGAGGTCGGGGTTGGTTACTGTTTCAGTGGATTGTGTTCACCTTAGCGATACAATGTTTGCCAGTTATGCAGTTATTTGTGTCAGTCCAGTCCAGTGCAAAACCCTCCACATACACGCAAAATGCAAGTACGCGGCAGACTATCCAAAGGATAGCTTTCACCTATAAGGCAGCTTATTCCAACATTGATGTCTAGTGATCTCCTAATGCTTTCGTTAAATGTAAAAGGTATTACTGGCCCTGTCAAGCGAAAGAAGATTTTAGCGTACTGCCAACAAAAAAAAGCAGATATTGCCCTCTTACAAGAGACACATTTAACAGATACTGAATCGCAGAAAGTAACCTCTAAATATTTCCTGGTGGCGGCCTCGGCCTCTGCCACTCAACGCAAAGGGGGGGTAATAATATTAGTGCACAAATTCCTGCAATCCGCCATTACCGGCACACAGATTGATCTGCTAGGTCGATGGGCCAGAGTGACGATGAAAATAAATCAACAGCTTTACACATTCTTCAATATTTACGCACCCAACCTCGATGACCCTAACTTTTTCAAACTGATAGCTAAAGAAGTTACAGCCGCAGCTCACACCAATATCATCTTAGGGGGCGATTTCAATGTCATCTTAGATCCACTGTTAGATCGCACGCCCTATCGGGCTGTAGACAAAGTCAAATCGCAGGCGATTCTTAAAGGAATCATAACAGAGCTACACTTGGTAGACCCATGGCGCCTACTTCATCCCCAAGAAAGAGACTACACATTTTATTCCATCCCACATAATACCCAAACAAGGATCGATTTCTTCCTATTGTCCACAGAGCTGATGCCTCAAGTGTTGTCCGCAGAGATATATGCTACAACGGTATCGGATCACGCCGCTGTCTCCCTAGTGCTGGATACCAACGTTACACAACATGTTCCGCCAAGATGGACATTTGATAAATCCCTACTAGCAGATGACTCCTTTGTACAGCTACTGTCAGGGGAAATTGAGACCTATTTTAAATATAATACACCCACTGATACCTCCATCTGGAGCTGGTGGGAAGGTTTTAAAGCGACAATACGAGCTCATATTACCACCTACACCATTAGACGGCGTAAAGCCAGGAAAAAAGAAAAAGATGAACTGGAACTCCAAATAAAAGCTGGGGAAAGGTTACTAGCCCAAAGAGCTGACTCAATGATATTGATTAGACTCCAAAAATTGCGATACCAATATAATGCTCTCCTCAACAAAGAAGCACTGAGTAGTATCCAGCTACAACGTAGTACATACTATTATGAAAGCAACCGCTCTGGATCCCTCTTAGCTCGGCAGCTCAAACCAAAGACCAGCAAGACCGCTATAGCAGCGTTGCAAGACAATTCCGGGGGCCTTCTCCTGAGCTCTGACAAAATACTAGACCGCTGCAAAGAATTCTATGAGGAACTATATCGCTCAGATACCCAATGTAGTGACAGAGCCTTTGAAGATTTTGTCTCCAAGATAGTAGGACCCACATTAACCAGTCATCAAAGTCGAACGCTGGAACAAGAGATCTCTGTAACTGAAATACAAGATGTGATCAAACAGATGGCTCGTGGCAAAGCCGCCGGTCCAGATGGTATCCCACTGGAATTCTATAATAAATATTGCATTCAATTGGCTCCCATGCTACAGATCTACTACAGTGGCCTGCAAGATGAATCTCCAGAGATTGGAGCCCTGGCAGAGGCTGTGGTGGTAATTCACCCGAAACCGGGCAGGGATACACAAAAGATAGAGAATTACAGACCCATCTCTCTCCTAAACTCTGATTATAAAATCTATGCTAAAGTGCTTGCTAACCGATTAGGACGGATCTTAAAAGATTTGATACATGAGGATCAATGTGGATTTATACAAAACAGATCCACTACAGATAATGGAAGATTATTGGCACATGTACTGGCATCTGCCAAGACTAAGGCCGAGCCCCTGATAGGGCTAGCATTGGATGCCGAAAAAGCCTTCGATCGACTGGAATGGTCCTTTCTATTTCATTCCCTACGGTGGTTTGGGATAGGAGAAAAGTTCCTAAAACGCGTTGAATTGTTATATACCAAACCCACAGCTCGAATAGCGGTCAACTCACACCTCTCAGCCCCTTTTCAGTTGCAAAGAGGGACCAGACAGGGTTGCCCCCTGTCACCGATGCTTTTTAATTTAGCCCTGGAACCCTTATTAATAGCGATCCGACAGAAGGAAAACATAAAAGGAATTGAGTTAGCTGATGGTCCCTGTAAATTGTCAGCATATGCAGATGACCTGCTCATTTTTCTACAACCATCAGACCTGCCTGAAACACTGCAACTCATAGATGCATATTCAGCGATATCCGGATATAAAGTAAATCTGAATAAAACAACAATTATTCCTCTGAATGAACAGGTCAGCGAAGAAATGATGCGTGGATACCCCTTTCAATATGAGAAGTCATCCTTTAGATACCTGGGCGTGACCTATGGCACCACCTTGGAAGAGACTGTCGCAATCAACATTAAGATGTGTCAAGAAATTGTACATGATAACGTCTGCAGATGGACCCCCCTTCATTTGAGTTGGTGGGGCAGGCTAGAAACGATAAAAATGATGTTGGTACCAAAACTCAGCTATATATTAAGTATGATTCCCTTACGCTTCCCGTCAGCCTTCTATAAGAAAATTAATAGTCAACTGATAGCCTTTTTATGGAACAACCGAGTACCTAGAATAGCTGCCTGGAAACTGAAGTTACCTAATGCACAAGGAGGTGTCCATTTCCCAGATCTCGGCTGGCTGCACACTGCCTCTCTTTTAAAGCAGGGTGCTCAATGGGTCGACTCTGACGACACGGATAAAGGACCTAGATGGTTGAGTGTGGAGCGGGCCATACATTCCCCCCTACCTACATGGCTAATGGTTGGCACAGTAGTAGACCAGACTGTACCACATAATGCTATTATCCGAGAAACACAGCATGCCTGTCGATTATTGGCATCATGTATCGATGGAGGGGATGACTTCGCCGCAGATATGCCCTTATGGCTGAACCCGCGCCTTATCATCGGAGGGAAGCCTGTCTTATGGAAAAAATGGGTGGAACATGATCTTATAACCATTGGACAACTGATCAATGGAAGTGCATTTAAAACCTTTGACAGATTAAGAACGGAATTCCGATTGCCTAATACATGCTATTTCCAATGGTGTCAGCTCCGATACTGCATGAGCAAAGCGGGTGTGTCACCTGTCTTGATACGTACTGGATGGCCACTGCGACAGAAACTTCAAGAATTACAAACAGATGCCAAAGCTGTTTCGAGATGTGTTGCGATTCTCCGATCCAAAAGTGACAAGACATGTTTTAAGATACAGTCGGTGTGGGCTACTGAAACCGGTCAAGATATACCTCCGGAAAATTGGGACACTTTTTGGGGAACTCAAATACGTGCCACGAGAGCAGCGTCTCTCACACAATCTATGTACTTTATAGCACATCGAGCGCATATTACACCGGCTAAGAAAATGAAATGGACACTACAGGAGGGAAATCGATGTTGGTCCTGTAACATGGAAATTGGGACACTGGCACATATGTTGTTCCATTGTAAATCCCTGGAAATATATTGGAACAGAGTGTGGGAACGCATATCACAAATCCTCAACTTACAAACTCCTATCACTTATCGGATAGTAATATATAAATCCATAGCTCTGGAACCTACTCTGTTGAAATGGGATAGTAAACTGCTGGACTTAATGCTCGGGATAGCGCTTAAAATAGTTCTAATACACTGGAAGAATCTTGACAAAGCTTGTTTCGAGCATTGGTGGAGTCTCTTAATCCTACACAAGACCTACGAAGAGATCTATATAGCCAAGAACCCATGGTCTGGTAAACTAAGTAAGAAATGGTCAGCTTTACAAAATTATGTTTGATGAAAGTGATTGATGGAGGCTGCCTTGTGGAATGGTCTCTGCTGTAACCACATTGAACGGAGAGAGGGAGGGTGGCGTGCTGGCATGGACTGATACTAGTTCTTGTTAAAGTTATTGTACTGTCTTGTTCAAGTTATTATATTCTTTTGCTATTTTGATCAATAGCATCTGCTTGTATCCTTCTATATCATGATCGTTTGTACTGTTATTTTATATGTTTAAACTGAATAAAAACTACCATTAAAAAAAAAAAAAAAGATAAGGACATGGCAACATGTTGGTGGAAGGGTACAGGTGGTGGCTGGGGCAGTGGCTGCTAGCCACAGCACACAGTGGCCTAGCCATGTGCAGGCTGGCACCGTCCACTGCAACAGACAGGCCCTGTCGGATGTACAGTCATGGACGTCCCAGGGAAATCAGTGAATCTGTGGCTACACGGTGGTGCAGTGCACACAGACAGTGTGTACAAGAGCAAAAGATCACAGGTTCAAATCCCAGCTGGGGCTACTGCCAATCCTGTCCACAAATGTTTCCCACAACTAAACCATGATAGTAAGCACAAACCTTTTTTGCTGAGGGCATACGCATTGGTAATATGCCTATCTTTTACCACACCCAGCACAGGCACCATGAACAGGGGCTTTACCTAGAGCAGAGTCTCCCAAATGCAGTCCTTTGAGAGGGCTAGGCAGCCGCATCAAGTACACTGTTACCCGCACAAGCCTGAATCAGAGACATCCCAGTTCAGAGCCAATTTTTGTTTGCAAGCCCCCTGAAGAAGCAACGAAACGTGCATCGGATACCGAAGTGGTGGCGTTGGGGCAACTGCAATATTGGCAAAAACTGAAACTGGATCAATATTTAAGATAAGTCTGGTTTTCTTTGAGAATCCCAAAATTTGGTACATGACACTTTCTAAGCCATACTCTAAAAATTATACCTGGTCATTGATGTTATTGTAGCACATAGCTCTTGCGATATGTATCCTGAGCAGTGCACGCTATAAGCTGAGACCAGTGGTTAAATAATAATTGGCATATTAAATAAGAGGTTTCTAATTGCACCTTGTGGATTTTGCTACACCGGCTTTGATTAATTTCATTAGAGGGATACCCTATATAATATAGTTGTTCTATATTCATGAGGGACAGCAGGAAAACCCGAACAGTGTTAGGCACACCGGGACTGGAGTTGGGAACCTCTGCCGTAAAGCAGCAGCCAACAGGGGAAGACACACCCACACCCACAGGCCCCATTGGCCAATGTCTCCTGGAGAGGCAGGACATTGGGCCCTGCGTGCATCTCCCAATACTAGCACCTGCATACCTTAGCAATGCCACCATACACCTGGGTATACGGTACACAGCTCTCAAATGTTTGCTATGAGTACTGGTAGATAGACATTCCTACGTTAAGCACAGTTTGCTCTGTGAGCTCCATCATAACAATCGTTCTGATGTCTGCGGTGTGTGCTTCAGGTCTGGCCTCTGACAGTGTTAACCACCCTGGGGAGTGACCGCCAACAGTATTGTGTACCATATCCATGCCTGTACCGTGCCCAGGACTGGTGTGGTGGGCAAGGCTGATAAACTCCTGTATAGTAGCACAATGCTGGCATACGTGTGGGAGTGTGTGTCTGTCTCTACAGTGTGTGTTGGCTGCAAACACCTTCCACAGCCCACACTGCCAGCACTGTTGCCAGAATTGGCCTGCCAATGTGCATAATGAGCAGCAAGGTACCATGGGTATAGCTCAGACAGGGTGGGCTGGCCAGGATGCATCTGCACAGGGCATAGGGCACTGCCTGGGACATTGTCGTGGCCGGCCACCACCTACACAGACAGGGTGGCCTCTGTCTGGCCTGCTGGGCGAGCACACTCATCCTGACAGCATGTCTAGGCACCCCCATAGTGCTATATAGTATTTCTCTCATGTGATATATATGTGTTTCTTTTTGGGGCCCAGTCACTGACTTCTTTGCTAGTGTGCACTGCCATCCCAGTTCTGGGTGCATACATTTCCACCAGGACTAGCTAGCAGACTGTTTTCAGCTGGTCTGTGTCTTGATGGCGTGCCTTGCAGGGTGCAGCAGCTGATGGCTTGCTGCAGGAGAATATCTGATGGTGGTGGGGTGCAGCATAACATATCCAGGCCTAATGTCTGTCTGATATTGTGTTATGGATGTGTATAGATCTGCTTTGACTGCACTGCAGGGTGTTTCTTCTCCAGCAGGACTGGGGTTGATGGTCCACTCTACTGCTCCCATTGCAGGGAGGTAGAATGTGGATCTGTTGATGGGAGACCCTTGTTTTTGGCTGGGGGGGGGGGGGTTGGGGTGTACATGGCCCACCCCTGACTAGCACAGAGGAAGATATCCAAGGTGTTTCTGCAGAAACTACCTATCTCACAGATTAATGCTGCTTTGGAGCCCTGGCATGGCCTCCTTCAGCCATGGAGGGTGTTGTGGACCTGGTCCTGGACGCCTCCTCACACCCTCAGGGTGAGCACAGTACCCGCACAATGTGACGGTGTGTAGCTACTCTGTGCCAGTAAAACACCCGGTCTGTACCCCGTACCAGGCCGAGGTGCTGTGTGGGTGCACACGGCCACTTCCCCCTACCAGGCCGGGGAGCTATTGGGGTGCATTCCCCATCTTGTGTTCATCTGTGGACAGCTGATTTGCATGTGCAGTGCATCATGGGTACGGGTGGCCTAACCCTATCCTGGTTACCACAGCAGACTGTCTGTGGGCACGTGCAGGCTCTCTACAGCCAGCCAGGGGCTCACTGACAGCTATAGAGCTGTAGCCCAATGGTTACTTCACTGCCTGTGAAGCCAGTGGTCATGGGTTCAAGGCCACATTGGGGTTATTATGATAGGGTTGTCCAAAGTTGTTTTTTATTTAATGTACATATGTTGATGCCAGCACAAACACCCTCAGCGTACTGTAACCATAGGGTGCCTCTGAGGGTGCTTTATAGTGCGCCTTATATGGCACCTTATGGTTGCCGTCCATATAAGGTGCACTATACATTATCCAGTGACGCAACATATATGGTGAGCTATAGGGGACATTTTAGGGTGCCTTGGCGGACAGTGAACTTGCACATGTGCCTTATGGGCCGCCTTATGTTAACACGCTTTGAGAGTGCGTTTTCTAGTACTGATAAGTAAAATAAAACTAATATGCCTCCTACAGCACTCATCCCCATAAACCCCTGATCCCTGCACCATTGGTCAGTGTCTTAACCATTGTGCTGTGGCTCTGTTCCTGTGCTTGGACATTGGCGCACCGCCTTAGGCCTTCCAAAATTAGCAGCGCAACGCCTTCTGCCACCCAAAACTACCAACGCAACGCCGTATGATGCCCAAACCTAACAGTGCGCCGCCTTATGCTGCCCAAACTTAACAGTGCGCTGCCTTATGCCGCCCAAAATGAACAGTGCGCCGCCTTATGCCGCCAAAAAGTAATATGCCTCCTAAAGCACTTTTACCCATTAAAGTTAAGGCTTCAGCCAGCCTTTTTCATTGCACACAATGGGGGATTGAACCCATGGCCCCTGCACCATTGTTCAGTGTCTTAACCATTGTGCTGTGGCTCTGTTCCTGTGCTTGTACATTGGCGCACCACCTCAGGCCTTTCAAAATTAGCAGCGCAACGCCTTCTGCCGCCCAAAACTACCAGCGCAACGCCGTATGATGCCCAAACCTAACAGCGCGCCGCCTTATGCTGCCCAAACTTAACAGTGCGCCGCCTTATGCCACCCAAAATTAACAGTGCGCCGCCTTATGCCGCCAAAAAGTAATATGCCTCCTAAAGCACTTTTACCCATTAAGGTTAAGGCTTCAGCTAGCCTTTTTTGTTGCGCACAATGGGGGATTGAACCCATGGCCCCTGCACCATTGATCAGTGTCTTCTCTGTTGTACTACAGCTCTGTTCCTTTGTGTGCCCAGCAGCCAGCAGCGTGACACTTAGCCGTCCCATGCGCTAATGTGGACCCCGCACATTAGCGCGACGCGCACAAGTGCGGTCACTTTCTCCTGTTTTTTTTCTTCTTTCTGCCTGAACCGCCCACTCCTTATATGGCACAGGCACACTACTGCGGCCCTGCACAATTTCAGAGTTTAGTAAACATACCACTATATCAACCGACTCACCTTTGTCTACCTGTTTATTCACATCTTCAAAAAAACATAACAGATTAGAAAGACAAGACCTTCCTTGGCTAAAGCCTTGTTGGCTGTTTCCCATTAAGGCATGACTATCTATATTTCAGGTATTTTGTTCTTTATAATGGCTTCTACTATTTTTCCTGGTACTGATGTCAGACTCACCGGACTATAATTTCCCAGATCACACTTGGAACCCTTTTTGAAAATTGGCATTACATTGGCCATCCTCCAATCATCAGGTATTACAGATGATTTTAATGATAGTTCACAGATTACTAATAGTAGATCTGCAATCTCATATTTCAGTTCTTTCAACACCCTTGGATGTATACCATACAGTCAGTTTATAAAATAGCTGTAATACGTTTTCCCGGTGTATTGATTATTTCTTTCAATTCATCTGCAGCATCACCTTTAAATACCATTTCAGTCATGGGCAACATCCCTACATTCTTCCTCAGTAAAAACCAAAGCAAAGAATTCATTTAGTCTCTCCACTATGGCTTTGTCCCCTCTTTGCACCCCTTTTACCCCTCTATCATCGAATGGTCAACTGACTATCTCATAGTTTTTTTGCTACAAATGTACTTGAAGAAGTCTTTATTATGCGTTTTTGCTTCCATGAAGCAGCAGGCAAAATTTATGTGGGCTGCAGGGGAGAAAGAGATTATTTTTTTTTAAAGTCACGATTGGTCTGATAGCTTTAAATTTATCTGGACAAATCTTTTGAATTTTTGCCTCTTTGTACAAAAAATATCAGGAAGGGTTCTCCTTCTTAATATAGCTAGACGACTTTTTCCTCCTTGCTTATAAAAGGGCACTCTTTCTGTAAAGATGCTTTTCTGCTAACGGTTTCAAAAACATTAAAGTTAGATAATCAAGTATCCCCTGATTATAAAATCTAAGTTATAAAGCTGTCGTGGTCTGCTGAGAACCATGAAAAATGGCAAGAAAAACAATGAAGCGCTCTCCTTTTTTTGCTTGCATATTCCTTAAACCATATGGGATTTTAAGAAAATTTGAGGGGCACTGCAAAAAATGAAATGGAAATCTTGCCAATGGAATTTAACTGCAAGTGGGGAACTAATTCTCTACTACAAACTGTATTTGTGGTCAAGCATCCAAGAACAAAAGTCAGTATGATTGCCCTGCGTATTTGGCATACAGACTAAAATTGGGCTAAAGCAGACGTGATGCTTAAAATAATTGCACCAAAAAGTCCTTCATTGTCTTATCTTTTAAGCATTTATAACAGGACTTTATAATCTTATTCTGTGGACCCTACACAGCAACTTGGCCTTTCAGGTTATCCACAATCATTATATATGAGATTAAATTTGCATACATTAGAAACTCATTAGAGGTGAATTTACCTCATGCTGATTAATGGTGAATATCTTGAAAACCCAAGTGATTGGTGTCTTCGGGATAGGTTTGGGTATCCCTGATTTAGAGGCAAATTTTAATTTCATTTCATTTAATGGCACATTTGTATTCCACATTCTACACACAATGCATGAACAAGATGGACGACAACCTCTTAATACATTCATAATCACTAAAAACATCCCAATACCATGTGCGCAAGACCATGCTGATCTGAAAGAGGACGTGGTCTAATGGTTAGAAGAACGGGCTAGAATTAATAAGTGACACATTCAAATCCTACTTTTCCCACTGCCAGCTTGACCCTTTTTGGCAAATCGCATTAGGACATGTTTACTGAGCACTTAGCACAGTCCTTGACAAGTTTTTTTTTTCTATTTAGGATCCAGTGGGTGTGATCTCCTTCCCCCTCCCCCCCAATTGTCTCCATTTTCCACTGAACTTTAGGAGCAAGGAGGGGGAAATCTCCTCTGAGGAGGTCTACCACAGCTCCTTTTGGGCTAGATACGCTAAGGCTGCTTTTTCATTGTATGACTAAGGGGGACAAAAGCTTAGTAAAAAATGCAATGTGTGCCTTTGAGTCAGCCCTGACTCCTGGCGACCCAGAAGCTCCTGGGTTTTCTTGGCAGTGTCACCGGAAGTAGATTGCCAGGCCTTTCTTCCGAGGCAATGGAGGGTAAATCAGGCCCTTAATGAACTCCTGCAGGCCAGTGGTGGAATACATCAATAGCAGCCCCCTCCCCACCCTGCCACTAGTCTTACATCTGTCCCCCTTTCCACCCTCTTGCCACCTAATCTTGTGCGCACTCTCCCCTCCCCACCCTCTTTTTACCCAGTCTCACTCCTCCCTTAAAATTGGCCACCCCCATCTGCAACCTCCTGAAAGAATCAGTCTCCCTCTTAGCTAATCACTCAGACCCCCATCCCTACCGCTGAAATCCAGTCAGTCTCCTCCAAGGTCATCAGTCATCCCTCTCAAACCCTGCCCCTGCAAGCCAGTCAGCCCCAGCAGACCTTCCCCTAGATAGCTGGTCATTCCCCCAGTCTTTCCCAGATAATCAGCCAACTCCCTCAGCCTCCTCTAGCCCTTACACGCCAGTCACCCTCCCCCCCCCCCTGAGCAGGCCAATCATCCCCCCAGTCTTCCCATAGCTAAGCAGTCAGCCCCTCCAGAAAGCCTGTCATCCCCCCAACCCCTACTAGCCAGTCACCCTCCCCCATCAGTAAAAATATCCCGCTGCTACCAAATACTGCATTGAATATTGGACTAAACGGACAGGAGTAGCGAGAAGATAAACCTCCCTGTTCGTAGGTCCGTAAAACCCTTTTTGTTGAATTTATTTATTGGTGATCAAATGTTGTGATCAAAAAGACTCATCTTAGTCCACGGCAAAATTTGGCCTTTCTGATAAACGCTGGTTTATAAATGCACGACATGCATATTTCAGGTCCCAGAAAGACCCTGCTTCAAGTGTTCCACCCACTGTGTTGCAGAAGCTGTAAACGCCGGGAACCGCCTTTGAACCCCAACGATTCCATAAATAGCATTCTCAGGTGCTGATTTGCTGATCAGAACCTCCTGTCAATAGGTTGTTGCCAAAGTCTGTGTTATCCTTGTATAATTGCAATCGTGCAGGCTGCTAAGACCCTTGCCCCATTGCAGCATCAAGGCCACACATTTCTCTTCCTCCTTGATCTTAATGCTGCAGCTTAGCATTGTTGGAAATAATTGTTGGATCTTTTGGAATTGGTCTAAAGCAAATTAAAATATGGTATGTTTTACCCTTCTTGGATGAGAGCACCTGTGCCTAACGCAACAAAAACCTTTTAAAACCCAGTAGCATTATTGGTATTTCTAGAAGATATGTTGGGTATGCAGACAGATTTTAAGTGACTTCTAATGAGTTTTTAATGGGTGGAATTGTTTTTCATGATGTTTGTGTCGACCTGTGCTACCAATTTGATACTTTATTCAAAAAATATTATTTTCTTTTATATTTTGTCAAGATGTGAAACAATCGGAATTATTGATATATTGGGCCTGCAATCTTTATTGACGGTATCAAACCAGAGGACAAACATCATTTATAATCTGATTTACAGTGCAGCAAAGATGATTTGGGGATTTTGTATTCATACTAATTGGCAAACTTATTCAAAAGAATTAAGGAACAATCCTATTTTGATCATGCTGGATTGTAGCATCTTACATATTTGCTTACCATTTTTGGGATAATGTTTTACGTTCTTTTATTGGAAAGGGGTTTGAGCATGTGGCTGAAAGGTTGTGGTGTGAAAATGTTTTCGGGTGATCTGTATGAGTGTATAACTGGCATTTGAACTTATTGAAAAAAATTGGTTGTGATACTGCTTCTGAGACTAGCTCCTTTTCTCTGCCAGGAACCTCATGCTGTGACCTCTTGTTCTAGAACATTCTGTTTTCTGAAAGAAGTTCTCTCAGGGCAGGCCCAACCACCAGTCAAACTAGGCGGTGACCTAGGGTGGCAGTCTCTGGAGGGCAGTAAAGAGCAGGGCATTCAAAGCTAAACAATAGATTCTAACTGCTGGGGGGGGGGGGGGGCATAAGGCTTAAGGTTTGCCTAGGGAACCAGTATCTTGAACTAACTCTGGGGCTGGCCCCTGTGTTAGCTTCTTGTGTGAGATTTCTACCTTTGAGGAATCTAATGCCAAATCAATATGGCTTCCCTTTTACCTGAGAAGGATGAGGCGGAAACGCTCAGAATGATAAATTCCATCCCCTCCTTCCTGATTTCTTTATAAAATGTGTTCTTAAGAGTTTTCTAGTTGGAATGAGTAAATAATTATTTTGCTGTCCTGCTTAGAGATGTTCAAGCTATAATTAGTTATTGCTAAGTGTTTTTTAATTAAATCACCTTGGAAGGAATCTGTCATATCCTTAATGGAGTCTGTAGCAGCCTGAGGTGGCATTGTGAGCTCTGACCTCTTAGTGCTTTTATAACGTACCAAGGTTATATAACAGAATTAGGTTGCCGGATTGATTGATACCCTTCCCTCCATATGTTATTTTCTTCTGTTTTTGTACAAATACAAACAATTCCAAATTCTTCAAATAGGTGCTTTCGAATTAGGTAAGAAATGTGTGTGTAGGGGGGGGGGGGGGGGAAGAGGGCATTGACTTGCCAACAACATTTCCAGTTTTAAACTGATTTTTTTTTCCATTGTGAAAATTTGTAGGATAGTTTCTTAATTGGGAGCAGACAAACTGGACCTTAAATTTGATCAGTTTTACCCCATGCAGCTCATTCTGGGGTATCTTCAGGCTGGCTAAGACTCTTGCAGGTTTTTGTATTTCAATGAGCGTCCCTTACCTAGTTTGCTCTGTCCCGTGATCCTGTCATCAGATGTGTATACGATAGATCACCTCACCTGCCCTGAATGGGTCAGTTATATCAAGGGTTTTCCCACAGGTGCACAAAGGAAGAAACCTCTTGCTACGTTTACCCAGTGAGAAGTAGCTACATGCCATATATTAACTTTTATATCCACCTGGTTAAACATACACTTTGCTATGTAGGCATCTTATTTTGCTGAGAGCACACTTGGTGATCACTAATGTAATGCACAGAGATTTCAGTTTCCAGATGTCTTTCACCCATTCCCTGTCCATAAGTAAACCTCTTTGAAAATCAGGCCTTAAGTAAGCTCTAAGCAGGTTTACAAAGTTCCCTTTGTATTTTGTCCTAACTTTATCTGGCTGAATATCTCTGCTAAACGAAGAGCAACAGCACTGCCCAATGGAACCGGATATTCAGCGTCTCTGCGCTGCCTCAGAATGCCCCTATGCCAGCCGGATATCATTGGAGCGCATAGGGGGACATACATTGGGATATTCAACATGTATGTGCCATTGAATATTCTCATCTAAGGCATTTATACGCTTTACTGGGCTGTAACATGTTCAGCGCTGGAGCCAATATCCAGGTCTAATTAAAGCGGCGGAGGCCAGGCGCTTTAAAAGCGCTGACACTGCTGAATATCGGCCCCTACCACTTTTATATAGAAAGCACATTATTTGGTACAGTGCTGCTTTATAAGATAAACATGCGCGCTCTGCAATTTTCAGATCTGCGCAGTGTCGCAGAGTTGGGGTGAGCAGTGCGTCTTAATGTCGTGACCACTGCTACAGCTCCCAGAAAGGGGCGTCAGCGTCAGCATCGGGCACTCTCAGAATATCGGTGCTCTAGGCCACCACCTAGTTCACCTAATAAGTAGCGCCGGTCCTGCCTGTTATGAAATTATCCTTTAAGGGTCCAATATTAGATGGGGATATTCAATGGCTCATGGACAGTATAGTGCCGTTTAATATCCCCATCTACTGTATGTCCCTATGCGCCCCAATGCTATCCGGCTAGTATCGGGGCATGTCGGGGCATTCTAGGGCAGTGTGATTTAACTGGGCAATAGTGATATTGCCTGCTGCCCGGTTAGTGCTCTGCACCGAAAAGCTAGGCAAGGAAAACCCTCGCCTATCTTTATGGTGCAGGCGCTTACCGGGCAGCATGCAATATTGCTGCTGCCCGATTAGCTTCGGTGGCTTCCAGGTTGTGCGGCAATACCCGGATATTCAATGCCGGAGACACATATGACCCGCAGAGCCTGCCCAGAAGAATATCAGGCTCCAGATGTCCAAATTCTGCATTTCTGATCTCATCTCTCTTTGGATTCTCGGCTCATTCACGGCTAGGGCTGAAATCTAACCCCATCAGCCTTCATTCACAGCTACTTGTGTCTGTCTTTCCTCTCATTTCTGAACGTTATATCTCCCCCATCACATTTAGTTTGAGGATTGTAATGGCAATCTGGAACCCTGTACTCGTATGCTTTGAATATGGTCACTAGGTGTTGCCTTGAAGCAGTGACCACTACTCCCTTCCCATGCTTAATTTAAATGAGAAAAAAACCCGTTAATCCCCCTTAAATCTTTGATGTAATGCTACCAACCAAATAGGGTACAATGCACCACTGATGGCTCGTACTAATGTGAGTTAGGGGCCAATGTAGGAAGTGCCTTAATATCACCCATTAATACACATAAAGATGGTTTTTATTGCACATTAATGGTTTTAGCTAATGAGATGTAAATGAAGCATGTGTTATCACAGATGCTAAAGTACATGGTTACATGGGACAGTATCACAAAACCTTAATTGCACCTTCTTAAGGTGTAATTAAGCTATTTTTGTATTAATGCGTCTGGGAAGTAGGCTGTGCACATTTTCACTGCACTAATAAATAATGAACTATTTTTCATAATTTTGCATCTCTTGACTTCTTTAGCATAGATTTCACATTATAACGATAGCAAGCCTGTTTTCACAGGCTAGGAGCACTTATAATTCTATCAATGCATATTAAACACTCTTGTGAGCAACTACTATTATTACTTATTTCTCAAGTGTTACCATGTGTATGCAGTGCTGTGGACACATATTCAAAATAAAAATACTATACATGACAACCAAGAGATTCTTCTACAGAATATATAAAAACAAGCTCAAAAATGTGAGTTTTTAGTCTGAATTTGAATATGACCAGAAGGAAAGCATGACATCCTGACTTCGGATGTCTGTTCAGGCAAACAGCATAGCTAGGCTGAAAGAGCAATCAGGAACTATGTGATGAGGTGCCTATCCCATCACAAGAGACCTAGCAGGACCCTCAGTTTAAGATAGCCACCTGGGTATAAGGGGTGCACACCTCCCGTTCTGATTAGAGAAAATCACTTAATACCTGCTGGCGGGTGGCTATGTGGGTGATGGCAGGTAGGGCAGACTAGGATTCAGTCCGACCCATCTGAGGAATAGTGATACTAAATCCCTGAGTGTAGGGCTAGTGGTGGGAGACCAGCGGGACAGTGAGGAGTGGATTCTGCTTTGGGGGAATATTACCCATATAAAATTATGTTGTCATCCTACAAAAAATGTACCTCATGGCAAATCATGTCAAAGCAATCTGTCTATACCAACTACTAAACTCTACAATCTCCCAGAGATCCTCTGTGCTTGTCCCATGCTTTCTTCAATTCAAATACTGTTTCTGCACCACCTCTGCTGGGAGATAGCCATCTTCTTTCTATAAAAAAATATTTCCTTAGATTACTCCCGAGTCTACCCCCTTATATCTTCATCCTATGACCCCACCGCTTCTTTTTAATTGAAAGAGGCCCGCCTCTTGGGCATATATGCCATAGAGATATTTTTCTTGTATCTCTCTTCTTCCACCTTTCTTCCAATTTAGATCTTTATGACAAAAATCACTGGACATTTTAGTTGTCACCTTCTGTACGGATTCTGTTTATATCCTTTTGAAGACGTAGGATTCTGGTATTCAGCAGCAGTGCCTGGCCGTTGTAAAGCAGCCGCTGCCCCATTACTCTTCAGCAGTGAAAGTTAGCCCATCCTTTAAGGGGGTTGCCACTTAGTGATAACCAGGCAGTAGCTGAATATCGTCGATGCTTGGTTATCACTGGCTGCTGCCCCTGCTCCAACCCCGGAATGCTGCAATGCTAGCTGGCAGCGCCTAGGGGATATTCAGTGGCATTAATAGCGGCACGATGTTAGTGCCACTGAATATTTCAGTCAATGTGATTAACGCGGTTAGCAAGTGCTAACCACGGTAATCACATTCTTGATCTGGCCTGTACCATCCAGGATGGTACAGAGCTCTTCAGATGAGGTTTCACCAGATAGCGCAGGGAAATTGCAGATAACGCCATGATTTTCTGAGCTATTTGCAGAAACCACTCTATCTGCATGGGTGGGCATGATATGGGTGAGGAGTGAGCATGTCTGCAATGCCTGGTTACCACAAGCATCAACAGCATGCGGTCGGTGTGTTAATTGCTGGGGAAATGCTAAGCGCCTCCCCCCACCCCCGCAACAGCGCAGCTTTAGTTGCAAAAGCCATGCATTATCTGCACCTTTTTTTTGCAATTTTTGTTGCGAAAGCCTAACATGCTTTAGTGAACAGACCCCATAAGTTGTTAGCCAAGAATGAACAAAAGACGTTTTGGTTACTAAAATTTTGCTTCAAGGTATGCTTCAGCTAGGAAATTTATTTTTTACTAAAAATATGGGTACTTTTGTTGTAAAACATATGTAATATGAAGAATCTGTTCGAATAGTCTAGTCTTCTACATATTTCAGACTAGAGATATTTTAAACTATAAAAACAAGGAGTGGTAACATTTTCTATGATCCCTGTTTACTTAGAAATGCATACATTGCTGTCTGACCGTCTTCTCTCTATCTGCCATATATTCTGGTGTATTAATTCCTTCAGTCAAGGGTCAAATTGTAATCATTCAGATCCCAAAACATCATTAGAGACCATAATCATTTCTATGTAAATGCAATAAGAGTTGAACAAGGGTTAAACTAGATCTTCCCCATCTTCTGTACAAGCACAGAGTACTTATCTGTAGCAATACAACCAGAAAAAATGGTCACACCATTATCTTACCAAATTTTATAGTATAAACCTCAAGGACAAAAGAATAAAAAAGGAGAAAAACAGGTCCCAGAACAAAAAGGGTTACGTGTGGACTATGAGAAATATATTCTGACCAACTTTCCCCAAAACATCAACAACCTGAAATAAACCTCCTTTTTATAAATATTAAACTTATTAAATCATTTTACCATAAACAAATGTGATTTCAAAACCTTAATTAACGGCATTCATTTAGGCCTTCGGCCATCAGCATAATGCTTTCACTTAGCTCCTGCACAGATGCATTCTTGATGGTCTTCTATATAGTTAGTCACCTTGTATGACAAGTTTCTATCCCAACTCTCCTCAGGATGCCCATTTGGTATTTCACTATAATGCTTCTTCAGGGGGAAACAGGTAATGTCAGTGGTGCAGCGCTTTTGAGTCCGTGCTGCTCAAAATGTGTCGCCACCTTCACCGATGCATATGGACTCAAAAGCACTGCACCGGGGACATTATCTGTGTCCCTCTGAAGAAGCATTATAATGAAATGCTTAATGGGTGTCCTGAGGCGTCTTGGGGTAGAATCCTGTACTTATCTGGCTATCTCTGAGAGACGACTCACAGAACCATATCAGGTATGCTTGTAACACTATACCAATCCTGTACTATAGTAGACTTGTATGGTTGGCAGTGAATAGCATCCATGTTCCAAATGACACAGCTCAAGCCTAAGAACTTAAGATATGCCATACTGGGTCAGCCAACAGTGGCCAATCCAGGTCACAAGTACCTAGAAGGTTCCCAAAAAGGCATACAGGTTCCACAATGCTTGTCCTAGGTAAGCAGTGCATTTCCTGGGTCCTCTTTAATAATGATTTATGGACTTTTCCTCCAGAAACTTGTCCAAACCTTTTAAAACCCAACTACACAAAGTTTTTTACTACATCTTCCAGTAACAGATTCCAGAGTTTGATTATGCGTTGCGTAAAAAAATATTCTCTCTTTTTAGTCTTAAATAGGCTACATTGTAGCTTCATTGTGCATACCCTAGTCTTTCTACTTTTTGATGGCGTGAACAATCAATCTACATTTACCTGTTTTCACACCAGTCATTAGTTTATACATCTCTTTTATATCTCTCCTCAGCCAGATTGAAGAACCCTAACCTTTTAAGCCTCTCCTCATAGGGGTATGTATCCTTCTATCCCCTTTATCATTTTGGTGGCTCTTCTCCGTACCTTTTCTAATTCCGCTATATCCTTTTTAAGGTTTTAAGATTAGGCTTTCGACCTAACCATAGCGTCGAAACCCTTCTTCTATTCCTATTCGACAACCTGATCAGAGGATTGGACAGTATCAAGATGGGATTTCTCCTGATATTAATTGATACTTCCTCGGCCTTTGACACAGTATCACATAGCATCTTACTTAACAGGCTAAGATATTGGCCTTCATGGCACCACCATCAAATGGTTTCACTCCTACCTCAGTAACAGACGACAACAGGTGAAATGCAGCACAAACACCTCCACCCCATTCCCAGCAACACAGGGCATCCCACAAGGATCCTCCTTGTCTGCACTTCTGTTTAACTTATATATACAGCCCATCTGCGCCATCACCAAAAGACACAAGATCCACTACATGTTATACGCAGATGACATTATGATTTACTCTCCAATCAACCTGGATTACTCCAATCAACCAGATTACTCAAAGATATCAGAATACCTGGAAAAAATGACGGAATGGCTAACCCAGAACAACCCAAATATGAACTACAGCAAGACAGAAGCCCCCCTTGTCACCCGTAAGTCAGGATTTACCCCCCCCCCCCCAACACATGCAATCAAGCTGAACACTATCACTATACCCATTAAACCTGAAGTAAAATACCTCGGAGTCACCTTGGACTGCAATCTGAACCTTTAATCACATATCAACAGAACATCCAAACATGCCTATCTCAAGATGCATGTTATCAGACGGTTCAAACCACTACTCAGCTAAGAACACTTCCGCACTGTTTGCCAGGCGATAATTACTCCCATCCTGGACTACTGCCACCCCATATACCTTGGTTTACCTAAAATGGCATTCCGCGCTCTACAGATAGCACAGAATACCGCAGCTTGCATCACCACCGGCTGATCAAAACACGACCACATCACCCCCCTCCTGAACCAACTTCTCTGGCTCTCCATTACCTCCCACATCAAGTACAAAACTGTGCGGAACATTTTCAAATCAAGCAAAACATATCTGCCAACATACTGAAAAGCCTTATCAACACGGATATGAGCATCAGACCCAGAAGGCGTATCACCTCTGACACTATCACCACCCCCAGCACCTTCGCCAAATCCAAGCAGTCTACATCTGGAAGAGCTATCTCCTGGGCCACTCCTGCCCTTTGGAACGCCCTCCCCGACAACCTTAGAGCCACTTCTGATTCCAAGGGCTTCTGGAAAAAGCTGAAAACCACTCTCTATATTGAACACTTCGGAGACATTATTTAATATGGACTACCCACACAATATGGACTACCTGCATAATACTTACTACCCTCCCCCCCAACACCTCTCACTGGTCCTGCTGACTGAACTCCCCTTCTGCCCCAGCTCTACCCCCTCAAACATTCTGTTAATGTCCAGCTGTACATAATTGACCACAAACCAAGGTCACTGATGTCATTACATTCTCTTTGTACATAGCTTACCTTATATACGTTAGCTTGAAACAATCTCCTGCATGGCCCCCTCACCCTTTGTTCTATGTAAAACTCCCAAGTTGCACTGTAAACCGCTTTGCTGTTAGAATAAGGCGGTATACAAATCCTGTTAAATAAAGAAAAAAGATACAGCAACCAGAATTGCACACAATATTCAAGGTGCGGTTGCACCAAGGAATGATAGAGAGGCTTTATAATATCCATGGTTTTATTCTCCATTCCTTTCCTTATGATTCCTAGCATTCTATTTGCTTTCTTGGCTGCCGCTGCACACTGGGTGGAGGATTTCAACATGTTATCCATGATGATACCTAAATCTTTTTCCTGAGTGGTGGTTCCTAATGTGGAACCTTGCATCGTGTAACCATAGTTTGGGTTGTTCTTTCCTAGGTGCATAACTTTACACTTGTCCACATTAAATTTAATCTGCCATTTGAATGTTCAGTCTTAATTTATCAAGGTCCTCTTGCAATTTTTCACAATCCTCTTGTGTTTTAACAACTTTGAATAATTTTGTGTCATCTGCCAATTTGATCACCTCACTCATTACTCCCATTTCCAAGTCATTTATGAATATGTTAAAAAGCAGCAGACCCAGCACAGATCCCTGGGGTACTCCATCTTTCTCCAATGAGACAACTGGCCATTTAGCCCTACCCTCTGCTTTCTTTTGCTCTGTTCCTGATCCACAATAGTACACTGCCTCCTATCCCATGACTTTTTAAATTTCGCCAAGAGTCTCTCATGAGGGACCTTGTCAAAGGCTTTCTGAAAATCCAGATACACTATATCGACAGGGTCATCTTTGTCTACCTGCTTATTCACACCTTGAAAAAATATAACAGATTAGTAAGTCAAGACCTTCCATGGCTAAACCCATGTTGGCTTTCTCCCATTAAACCATCTACATGTTCAGTAATTTTGTTCTTTATAATGGTTTCTACCATTTGCTAAGATGGGAATAGAAGTGTCCTTTTATAAATAGATATAAATAGGGGGGGAGGTGGCCCTCCTTACTGAATATGTGAAGGGAATGTAGAGAGTTTTGGGAGAGGCCACCTGCTCATGTATTCTCCAGTGTACACCCATGTGTGTGTTAATCATTTCCCTTAAAAATTATCCTAGTCCCCTATTTGTTCTCTTTGTCTTGAACAGATTGTAAGCTCTGTTGAATAGGGACTGTCTTATTTGTATGTGCACAGCTTGCCTAGTAATGCTATAGAAATGACAGTAGTGATACAAAGCCGGGCTGCTCTGGAACACACTCCCAGACAGAATACATGCCTGCATCGAACTCGCCACCTTCCGCAAAGAGCTGAAATACACATTTGTTCCAGGAACACTTTGGAACCGTAACATAAAGCCTCTAGCAGACCACATGATCTAACTGAAACACAACACCCAGTACAGTTTTATGAAGCAACACATTCCCTGACCGTCCCACCCCTCCTCCTCCCAAGTTCATTCACTCCAGTGCTCCCCTAACACTACGAGCAAATTATTATGTATCTTCAAGTTTTGTGATTGGTATGTACAATACCACCGTTCAAAATTTTTATGTAATCATATACCCATGTTCTAGTTAAATGTAAACCACTTTGAATCCCAGAAAGGCGGTATATAAAAAAGAATAAATAAATGCTCCTACCAAGCAATCTATATTTATATATTCTATGGTAGGATAAACTGTAGTTATGTTCGGTAACCTGCATGGGACAAGAGGTACAACCCTAAACAAACCCTAAACAAAAGCTTAAAGGGGGGTAACCTGCATAGAGTGGTGGGTACAACTCTAGCTACCTCACTAGGGAGATTAGATGGACCATGCTGGTCTTTATCTGCTATCATTTACTATGTCAATAAGCTAAAACCTCAAAAATATCAAATGACTACCACTGATCTCTCAAAATGAAGAAAGTCATTGAAATACACCATTGAGTTCTATGAACATATAAAACTCTTATAGAATCTTTTTTATGTCGGGGTCCCCTGGCAAGAGCGGGAAGGAAGGAAGCCTTTCGCTTATTTTCAACACGGAATGGTATCACTTGACACAGGGCTCTTGATGAGCCCGAAACATGCATGTCGTGTGCAAAAATAACGTTGGTGTTTCCTTATGGGAGACGAATATCGCCTGCTCATGAGATAAGTGTTACTTCACTATTACAAAAGTTATATGGAATTCTGGGTTCCGTACCTGTTTAATAAAAGGGATTTCCCGATGTGGAGGGGAAAGGGTTCCTTCCTTCCCGCTCTTGTCGGGGGACCCCGACATAAAAATGATTCTATAAGAGTTTTATATGTTCATAGAACTCAATCATTTACTATGTAACTATGGGCGCCTTTCTCTCTTGCATCTGAAGCCTGGCAAGGGGCCAGCTATCCTGAACCCTAAGATGAAAATACTTCTGCAAATCCCCCTCATAAAAATACCTAGCATATTCCAAAAACATATCTTAGATAGCTTCCAGTGGAGAAAGAGTAGCTAAAATAAGTTGCATGAGCTCAGAATCCCCTGATACGTGTTTCTGCTACCTCTGTATATTATAATGAACACCATGTGATATTAAAACGGAAGCATTTCAAAAATCAAAGTAGTATTTTATGTACTACCAAAGGAAAAATCAGGCATAATCTGAGCTAACAAATAATGAGCTCATCACAAAAACAGCTCATTATTATGCAATAGGAATTATAGTGGTTGCATGAAGGTTTGCCAGTTGCATTTTTCCTAGAAAGTTAATTATAACTCAAGAGGTATAGTTAACTTCCCGCATAGGCATCAGTACACTGATTTGAAAGATTGTACTAGAGGGATATTTTTTAAAGGGGCTGGCAGTGTTTAAAAAAAATCCTTAGGGTTATGTTTACTAAACCGTCTTAATGTTACCGGCGTTAGTTGCAGTCTTACTGTGATGATTGCCATATAAGGTAGTGGGCATTCCGGTCTTAAGGTAGCTTTAGGGTTATCACACAATAAAGTCCGTTATCGCGTGATAAAGTCCATTATCGTGCGATAGAGGGAGCCGTGGCATGTTAACGTTCATTAGCCTTAATTAGGCGTGCTGACCTACAAACACAGCAACAGAGATGTAGCACAATGGTTAATACATTGACTTCTGATCCAGTGGTCATGAGTTTGATCCCCCAGCGGGCTCAGCTAAAAGACTTTCTGAGGCAATCCCTTTTCCTGCTTGTAACAGTCAGACACATCCCAACAATTTGCACTGCCAGCCAAAACAGCCTCACCCCAGTGTCACAACCTAATGTACCTTTTAGGGCTCACCATAAGACACATCATAAAGCACCATGTCCTCCAAGGCAGGTCATAATGTGCCCCAGAGAGTGGCAGGAAAGGTTGGCACCCCCCCAAGGCAGCATATAAGGCGCCCCATAAGCTGGCCAAACCTAAGGGGTGCGAAAGATGCCCCAGGAATGCCAAGGTGACACAGGAGATGGTGCCCCAAAGTCACAAGCTTGAAATGTATGGCTCAAACACAGATGTACCCGTACCAAAAAAGAACAACAAGTACCTGCACACTAGACAGAGAACCAACCAGGCAGGTACACAAAGACTGCTGACTTAAATTGTTTCTCTTTCCTGCAAATGTGCCTAACGCGAGGGTTTTACTGGCGTTAGTGTTCAGACACAGATTTCATAGCATTAGTGTGCCTGGAGCTCTCCCCTCCCACTCTCCGCCCATTGACCCCTTCTCTCTGCCCTCTGGGAAGCCTTACTCCACCCTTCAGACCCAGATTTCACAGCGTTAGTGCACCTTAATCCTGCCGCCGCGTTATCGCGCGATAAGTGACGTTATCGCACGATATTATCGCGCAATAACGTCACTTATTGCATGATAATACCACCGCTACGACGTTAAGACGGTTTAGTAAACATACCCCTTAGTCTTAAAAGCCCTTGATGAGGTAGTGACCAAGGACCTGCTCACTACCCAGTGAATGAAATAGTCCAAAAAATGTGGCCCCTAAACTCTCCCTCCTTTCTTTTTAAATTATAACGTGCTACCCTCCTTATAGGGTTAGGGAAGTACAGGGGGAGGCACATTCTTAACCACCACTACGGCCATCCCCGCCATCAGGCAAACTAGGCAGTTGTCTAAGATGGTAGCTTCTGGGGAAAGAAAAGAGCAGGACATTCAAAACTAGACAATAGATTCTAACACCTTGGGGGGAGGGGAGGTGTAAGATTTAAGATCTGCCTAGGACACCAACACCTTGAACCAACTCGGGTCAGCCCCGGCCTGGGGTTTTTATTTATGTATTTAACAGGTTTTTTTTATACCGCCTTATCTTAGAATCAAAGCGGTTTACAATGAAACTCAAAACAGGTACAGAGAACTCATGCTTTAAAACTAAATGCCTGTCACTCCCCCTTTACTGTACCTCTCTAGCACTATAAGGGGTGTAGCACTTTAGGACTGCAACTATCATTCCATTATAACTCACTGCTTCTCAACGCAGTCCTCAGAATACACCTATCCAGTCAGGTTATTGGGATATCCTGGGGCCTTGGACTGGTTGCACAAAGAATAACATGCCATGGAGTGGAGGAGTAGCCTAATGATTAGTAGAACCAAGAGGCCAGGGTTTGATTCCCACTAGCAGTACTTGTGGCCTTGGGCAAGTCACTTAACCCTCCATTGCCTCAGAAAAATCCAAGTTATCAATGTCCTGGTTTAATCTTTATTGCCAAGTTTAAGTTACAATGTAAGCCACTTTGACTGAAATGATAAAGTGGTATAAAAAAACCTGTTAAATGTGGCACGATTGGTATAGTTGTGCCTCTGGATGGGCTCTGTTGCTGTATGGTGGGGGACCCTAGACTGGGCCTTGGATTGGCTGCAGAAAAAATGGCAGGCTTACTGGTCTCCTAGCAGACTGCGGATTTAATCAATTGTAATATGTCTGAGGATTGTTGTCAGAGACAGGGCCGGCCCGTCCATTGAGCAAGAATGTTTTTTGCACAGGGCCCCACGTTTCAGGGGGCCCCGCGCAAAGAACATTCTGCTTTTTTCAAAATTAAATAAAAAAAAAAAAACACTGGCTGCTACCGCTGCCGCTGCCGCAGCGGCAGAATGGACTGTCCCGCGGGGCCCCCTCTGCCCGGCTGAATCCCTCCCTCCCTCCCTCCGTGATGGCTGAGCCTCTCCGTGCCGGCTTTGAGAGTCGCGAAGGGAGAGTGTCTCCCTCGCGTCTCTGTTAAGCCTGCAGGGGCAGATGGGAAATTTCCCATCAGCCCCTGCGGGCTTAACAGAGACGCGAGGGAGACACTCTCCCTTCGTGACTCTCAAAGCCGGCACGGAGGGGCTCAGCCGTCGTGGAGGGAGGGAAGGAGGGAGGGATTCAGCCGGGCAGAGGGGCCCCGCGGGACAGTCAATTCTGCTGCTGCCGCAGAGGCAGCGGCAGCGGTAGCAGCCAGCGTTTTTAAAATTTTTATTTAATTTTACTTGAGCCGATGGGGGGGGGGGGGGCTTAGGACTGGTAATGGGCTATGGGGGGGCTAGGACTGGAAATGGGCTGGGGGGGTTAAGACTGGAGGTGGGCTGATGGGGTTAGGACTGGTAATGGGCTGTGGGCTGTTGGGGGGGGGGGGTAGAACTGGTAATGGGCTATGGGGGGGTTAAGACTGGTAATGGGCTGTGGGCTGATGGGGGCTGTCTGGTAATGGGCTGTGGGGGGACTAGGACTGGAAATGGGCTGGGGGGCTTAAGACTGGAGGTGGGCTGATGGGGTTAGGACTGGTAATGGGCTGTGGGCTGTTGTGGGTTTAGAACTGGTAATGGGTTATGGGGGGGTTAGGACTGATAATGGGCTATGGGGGGGCTAGGACAGGAAATGGGCTGATGGGGAGGGGTTAGGACTTGAGGTGGGCTGATGGGGTTAGGACTGGTAATAAGCTGTGGGCTGATGGGGGAGGGGGGTTAGGACTGGCAATGGGCTATGGGGGGCTGACGGGAAATGGGTTGATGGGGTTAGGACTGGAAGGGCTGATGGGGGGTTAGGACTGGTAATGGGTTATAGGGGGGGCTTAAACTGAAAATGGGGTGATAGGGGGTTAGGACTGGTATTGGGTTGGGGGGTTGCTAGGACTGAAAATGGGCTGATGGGTGGCTAGGACTGGAAATGGGCTGATGCAGGGACTAGAAGGGAATGGATGCTGGGTGAGGCTGGAACTAGAAGGGAGCTGATGTTGGGGGAGGATTAGAATGGGATGGGACTGGAAGAGTAAAATGGAGAAGGGAAAAATATTTTGTGTGGGAGGGATAAAAAATCTACAATTGGCCGGGTATTGGGAGATTAAGTGGGGATTGAGGATGGAGGGGTAAAATTTGAGTGGATGAAATAGGAATGAGGAAAGAGCTAAAGGAGAAAGATTAGTATGTTAAAGCAGATGTAGAGAGAGAATGGAAAAAAACTAGAAGAGAGAAGAAAGGACAAATGGACAGCAGACGATGGAGAGTTAGCAGAAGACACGAAGAAACCAGAAGAAAGTGGCTGGAGCAATTGCAGCTGAAAAAAATGCACAAAAGGTAGAAAAATATCTCTTTATTTTGAATTTATTAATTGGAATATGTCAGCTCTGGTAAATGTGCATCATTAACGTCTGCGCTTTGTTTAGTACAAGAGCAAATTAATGTATAGTTTTATTTCTACAGTGTTGTACATTCCAAGTTTGGCTTTTGGGATTCCCAGTTTAATTATTGTCTTCCTGTTTCTAAATTGTGATTCCTTGTTTGGTGATGGTCTATGTTCTGCATGTGTAACTGAGCTGAGGTGTTCTGTTTATGTAATTCCTATTTGACATTGCCACTTGTTCTCTTTCCCCAGTAGGTCATGTATTGTTGTTCTCTGAAATGTATTGGTTTAATATTTGCAGTGTTGCCTTTTCATTGGTAGAGTATGGTGCTTTGTGAGTCCTGGTAGTGCTGTTAGGATACGGCGGGTTTGCTATGGGTTCTAAATGGGCAGTGTTTGTAGTAGTTCCTAATGTGTCTGGCAGTTGGCACTGGATTATAGTAATGTAGAAATCTTTTAGTCTTTCTTTATCCATACACTCATTAAGAGGCACGTTTACTAAAAGTTAGTATATGGCAGAGCTACTCAATTCCGGTCCTGGAGGTCTGCAACCCTGCAGGTTTTCGGGATATCCCTAATGATATGCATGAGATATATATGCATTAGAGATAGCCTGCCAACCTGACTGGTTTGTGGCCCTCCAGGGCTGGATTTGGAGACTCCTGCCTTACACCTCTGTCATTTAAGATTGTGAGTGGGCAAGGTACAGATGTTCTAGACATCAAAAGGGTAGATAGAATGTGTCACATTCCTCCTAGATTCTCAACACCACCAAAAAGTTGTCTAATAGACAATATTTTGGTGGTGGTGAGAAGCAAGGAGGAATGTGACAAATTCTAACCTTTTTGATGTCTTGGACATCTGCACCTTGCCCACTTACAATCTTAAATGATAGAGGTGTAAGGCAGGGGTCTCCAAATCCAACCCTGGAGGGCCAAAAACCAGTCAGGTTGGCAAGCTATCTCTATTGCATATATATCTCATGCATATCATTAGGGATATCCCAAAAACCTGCAGGGTTGCAGACCTCCAGGACTGGAATTGAGTAGCTCTGGTATATGGTAACATTATGCAAATATTTGTGCAAATGAGGTCCCTTATGCAAATGAGGCCCCACACCGAGTCTCCGCACATGGCCCCGCACCCCCCTTGGGCCGCCCCTGGTCAGAGACATAGGGAAAGCACTGCAGAAGGCAAACTGTACAGTGAAAGAGCAGAGGACTGATAGAGAAAGACAGGACGCAAGGCAAATATACACTGTCACTGTGGGTGTGAGTCACTTTGCAAGGAGAATCTAGGCATCTGCATGGCTGTGTTGCAACATCACAGTGAAAGAGTTTTTACTAGATAGGGCAGAGGGCACACACGCACTGCAAAAAATCTGAGTTCTTAAAAAAAACTTGGTAAGCTCATATAGATACAAGAGAATGGTTTGGTTTGTTTTAGCTAAATTTTCGAAAGATGGGCAGTGGTTCACAATTAGCCTACCTGCATCAGGTACCCCAAAAAGATGCAGATAGCTTTTTTGTGGTGCTGCTTTACCCCTCTAATGGGGGAGCTTTCTCTTGGTGCCGTTGAGTTTTATGGAGTGCTTGATGCCTTGGAGTGCTATTGCCTCCATGGCAGATGCCTGCTAGAACGTTTTAAGAAAGTTTGATTTAAAAATGGATGAAAAACTTCATTGTTAGTAGGCAAAATTGCTTGTGCCATTGACTTGAATAGACAGTCACTAGGAACAGCACAAGGTAAGACCCAGCTTACTTTACACTGAAACAGAAAAATTTGAAGAAAATAAAGTACATTATTTTTGTTGTCCATATTAAAACCGACCTATCTGTGTCAGTGGGATCTTTGTGCAGTTGATGCAGATGGTGGGATTTGTATAGTATGTGTCAGCACCGGGGCTGGATTTAAGATGTTTGAGCCAGATAGAGGATATGAACCTTGGCTTCACCAGTCCATGCCTACTACTCTAACCATGAAGCTATTCCTACACATCCGCTGTCTTGAACACTGTTCCAGGGATGTCTATGTAGATGCCCCCACAGACATCCATATCAGGCACGTCCATGTTTGTGAAATCATGTCTGAACTTGGACGTGCCTGCTTTTTTTTTCCAGACGTTCTAGCTTGGACTTCCCAGATTGCACTTGGACATCATTTGTAAAATGTGCCTTCCCTTTGATCAGGATGAAGGGTAAGTCAGGAGTAGGAGGGAGAGGTGAATAGTAAAGCTGAATGTCGGAAGGCAAGAAATATCATGGATTAAGAGTGATGCTAACATTTTTTACATGGGACCTCCCTTTTGTTAGTTACCTTCCCTGTGAAGGTTAGGGGATTCACTGCCATAGGCTGCAGTGTAAAATTATTCCACAGATTGACTGCAGTGTCTGTGATTAAGTTCTTAGGGAGGGAAAAGCACTAGCTACACGATCAGGCTTAGGAGATCATTCACCCTTGTATATTGCTCAAAAATAATTTTTTATTTGCAAGGCTTGATATACCGCCCATACCAGAGTGTCAGGGCAGTGTATAATAATAAACATAGTGGCTACTAGAACTTCAAAGGAGGAAAAGGAACGCCATTGAATTAATAGGAAAGCAGTAGTGAGACAGTGGGAAGAATATAGGAAAGGGACAGAGCTAGACACCGAGGCAGGGCTGACTGCTGGGGGAATGAGAGGGGGAGGGGGTAGAGGCAATATATAGCACCATGACCATCATGCAGTGGCGGGGAGGTTGAAGGTCTGGCAGTAGAGATGGGTTTTAAGTAGAGCTTTGATGCGGAGAAATGAGAGTTCTGTACGGAGAGAGTGTGGAAGTGAATTCCACAGGGCGGGACTTAGAAAGAAAAACGCAGAGTGATGAGTGAGTTCGAGGTGTGCTTGGGATGGAGAGGAAAGAAAGAGACAGTTGCCATGAGCAGAGCGGAGGAGATGGGGAGCAGACTGGAGGTGAATGAGATTGTCCAGATACTGGGGGATACCGGTGTGGAGAGCCTTGTGTGTGGTGATAAGGTACCTATAAACAAATCTGAATTTGATGGGGAGCCAGTGGAGGATGAGAAGACAAGGGGTGATGTGATTGAGAGGGGATGAGTGGGTAACAAGATGGGCAGATGTATTTTGGACGTATTGGAGACAACGAAGCTGAGAGTTAGGGAGACCGGCAAGAACTGAATTACAGTAGTCCAAGTGGGAAACCATGAGGGAGAGAACCAGGATAGTGAGGGAGGGAGCAGAGAGATACGGCCGGAGAGCCCGAATCCTACGAAGGTGAAAAAAACAATTCTGTACGAGGATGGAAATATGTTGGTGGAAAGACAGTGAGGAATCAAGGGTGACACCAAGGTAGCGGAGAGTATGGGCAAGTGGGATGGGGAGGGAGGACATACTGGGAGCCAGGGTGGGAGGAGTGGCAGCAAAGGAGAACCAAATAGCAGAGGACTTGGAGGGACTGATGCAGAAGAAGTTATCAGAGAACCAGCCGGCAATGAGAGTGAAACGAGCATTAAGGGCAGTGAAGTAGGGAGCTGAGGAGCTGGTGTGATGCATGAGGAGAATGTCATCAGTGTAGAAATAAAGGGATATACTGGTCTGTTGAATGAGCAGGGTGAGGGGAGCAAGAAAAATATTGAACAGAAGGGGGGCAAGGGTAGATCGCTGGGGGACACCACAGTGCAGGGGGAGAGAGGGGGAGATGTTAGGACCTTAGTGAACGACAAAGATGCGGGATGAGAGAAAAGACTGAAACCATTGAAGAACAGTGCTGCGGATACCAAAGTCAGACAGACGAGTGAGGAGAGTGCGGTGGTCGACAACATCAAAGGCGGCGGAGAGATCTAGGGAGACAGCGATAGATAAATCACCATGATCCTGAGAACGGTGGAGTTCACTGAGGAGAGCTAGAAGAATAGTTTCAGTGCTGTGATCGACCCTAAAACCAGACTGACGTGGATGAAGAGAGAGGGTAGTGTCAAGATGTGCAGAGAGCTGTGTGAATGCAAGTTTTTCAAGAACCTTGGAGAGAAAAGGGAGATTTGAAACAGGCTGCCAATTGCAGAAAGGGTGAGGTCAAGAGTAGGTTTCTTCAGGAGGGGACGGACCAGGGCGTGTTTCCAGCGGGTAGGGAAGAAGCCGTAGATAAGACTGGAGTTGAGTATAGCAAGAGCATCAGGGAGGAGCATAAGAGAGGGATCAAGAAGCCAGGTGGAGGGAAGGGGATCCAGTGGACAGGTAGTTTTGTGAGATGAGGAAATTACCTTGACAAGTTCAGAAGAAGTAACAGGTCGGAAGGATTGCCAAGTTTGGGGGAAAACGCAAGAAGGGGGGGGGGACATAATGGGGGAGGCAGGAAGGGGAGGGGGAGGGGAGAGAGGGGGGGGGACAGAGATGAAAGGAAGAGCGGAGAGACTGGATCTTATCAACAAAAAACGATGCAAGACTTGTTGGGCTGTGGGCAGCAGAAGGGAGTACCGATGAAAGAGGGAGAGTAGAGGACGATGAAAGACAATGGAGTACCCGGTAGAGGCGACGGGAAGAGTTGTAGGAAGAAGTAATGAGATTTAAGTAGTGAGCCCGCTTAGCAGCAGTGATCATAGAGCGGTACAGGCAGTGTACGTGACGGAAAGCAGCAAGGAAGGTAGCAGAGGGTTTACTGATAGGTCATACTTTTGTGCTACTAATTTTTCTAAGGACGAGTACAGAGAAAAGTCTGTACATTTTCACAGCTTCAGTCTTTAGGAATTAAAAAGGTCCAAAATGGAGAATACACCAACCCATTTGAAATCTACTTCTCTAGATCTTTGAGCTTACAAAAGGAAACATGGGCCTATAATCTTCCCATTGGAATTTCTTCTCATTTGATCTCCAGGAAATCTTGACAAAAATGTTCATCAACGGGGTGGTTGATGCAATTTTTTTTGTATCTCATGAAAGAGGAGGACTTCTTCAGCTCTTTCATGAAATACAAAAAGATTGCATGAACCACAAATGGCATGGAGGAGTGGCCTAGTGGTTGGGGCAAGGTACTTCAGGCTAGAAGGTTGGGGGTTCAAATCCTACTAGAGGACAGCAACCTTGGGCTGGAAGGACTGGGGTTTCTAGTCCCACAGGTGCTCCTTGTGGTCTTGGGCAAGCCACTTAACCCTCCATAGACCATGTTCCCTGTAAAATAGTTATCTCCAAGTTATAATACCCTGTTCAATGTAATTTCAGTTTGTTCAATGTAAACTGCACTGATGCAGAATAGCATGGTATATAAGAGAATGTAAATAAATAAAGCTCCTATCCCCATGACCTGAGAATATTCATCCTCCTAAACTATGCTTGGGGGAGATCCTTCCTTAGCATTCTTCTGGTGAGAGGAGAGCAGCTCACTCTCCTGATGGTCTTCCCATTCCTGGAGCATGAAAGTTTGCAGTCTTCTGTTTCTCACCTGCTCTCTGATCAGCATTCTCAAGACCCAGAGTCCCTCATGAGAACCTGCCGTTACACATTACCCTACAGGAACCCTCCTAACTCTAGAAAATTCCCTTTTACAAAACATAGACCTAAGGATCGCCACATACAATAATGAAAAGATACTAATTTCTTGCCAAACTAAAAAACTGGAAATGGCCACTAGCATCATCCTCTCTTTCTCGTGCCTTCTCTTAGGGCCAGCATTTCTATTGTAGATCACTGGCTAAACCAATTTAAAGAAAGCTACATAATTTATATACAGAAACAAATGGGTTAATATTTATCTGCTATGATCAGCATTGTGTTTTTTTTTAAACACAGGCCGCAATGGTTAAGAAAAACATAAGTAAGGATAGTGGCGCTGAATAGCGGCTGGCATAGAATAAACAAATATTGCAAGAAGCGCCAGCAATATCGAGGGGACTAGTTACTAGTGTACACTAATCTTAACATGTTATTTTAGCACAAGTCCCATATTGTTCAGTGGGATCTAGCTATTAATAAATTAACATGCGGTAGCACTAGTGCACCTTAGTAACTATCCCCCTCGGTACACTATCTGGATAACTTTAGGAGAGCCCTCATCATAGCTTGGTGGAGCCCAATTCCATAAGATTCACATCTGGCCCGCAAGCATGATCAAACAGAAAACCAAATACTGCATCCGTAGTTATAGATGTGTCTGCAGTTCCAGAATTGGGGACATAGACGTTTCCAGCATGGCACAAACAAAGCACTATGGCATACGAGAGATGGGAATATGCAACAAAAGGCTGTGGACGTCCCCATGCTCAATGTATTCTGAAAAGATCGACGTTTCCAATCCTGCCTGTCTCTGCCATATACTTGTGGACTACCATGCCTCCTCTGTAAAACATGCATCTCCTAAGCTGCTCCTATTACTGACAGTGTTGTGCTGATGCAAACTAAACATGAATACTGATATATAAATGTTGATGCAAATTAGATCATATATACCAGTCTATTGAATACCCAGAACACTGCAAAGTAATCTCGGTGCACTCAAAAATAGTATAAAGCAAGTAGAAAGTGATATGTTTGTCATGACATACTTTGCATCAGAACACACATCTGCAGATTTGATTACCTCACTCGTTATTCCCATTTCCAGCTCATTTACAAATATGTTAAAAAGCAGCGGACCCAGCACAAATCCCTGGGCTACTCCACTATTCATCTTTCTCCATTGGGAAAATTGGCCATTTAGCTCTACCCTCTGCTTTCTATCGTTTAACCAGTTCCTGATCCACAATAGTACACTGCCTCCTATCCCATGTCTTTTTAATTTCGCCAAAAGCCTCTCATGAGGGACCTTGTCAAAGGCTTTCTGAAAATCCAGATACACTATATCAACCGACTCACCTATGTCTACCTGTCCACCTTCATAAAAAAACACAACAGATTAGCAAGACAAGAGCTTCCTTGGCTAAAGCCATGTTGGCTTTCTCCCATTAAGCCATATAACTATCTACATGTTCAGTAATGGTATTCTTTATTATGGTTTCTACCATTTTTCCTGGTACTTATGTTAGACTCACCAATCTGTAGTTTCCCGGATCACTCCTGGAACCCTTTTTAAAAATTGGTGTTATATTGACCATCCTCCAATCTTCAGGTGTTACAGATAGTTCACAGATTACTAATAGTAGGTCTGCAATCTCATATTTCAGTTCTTTCAACACCCTTGGATGTATACCATCCGGTCCAGGTGATTTACTAATCTTCAGTTTATCAAATAGTTGTAATACATCTTCCCAGTGTATCAATATTTATTTATTTACATTCTCTTATATACCACACTATTCTGCATCAGTGCAGTTTACATTGAACAAACTGAAATTACATTGAGCAGGGCATTATAACTTGGAAATAACTATTTTACAGGGAACATGGGATATGGAGGGTTAAGTGGCTTGCCCAAGACCACAAGGAACACCTGTGGGACTAGAAACCCCAGTAATTCCAGCCCATGGTTGATTGTCCTCTAGTGGGATTTGAACCCCCAACTTTCTGGCCTGAAGTACTTTGCCCCAGCCACTAGGCCACTCCTCCACTTTAATTTCAATTTGCCTGTGGCATCACCTTTAAATACCATTTCAGTCATGGGTAACATCCCTACATCTTCCTCACTAAAGACCAAAGCAAAGAATTCATTCAGTCTCTCTGCTATGGCCTTGTCCCCTCTTAGTGCCCCTTTTACCCCTCTATCATCTAATGGTCTAACTGACTCTGTCACAGGTTTTTTGCTATGAATGTACTTGAAAATGTCTTTATGCATTTTTGCTTCCACAGCAAGCTTCTTCTCAAATTCTCTTTTTGCCTACCTTATTAATGCCTTGTATTTAACTTGCCAGTGCTTGTGTTTCCAGTTTTCATCATTTGGCTCCTTTTTCAATTTCCTGAAAAATGCTTTTGGCAACAACAGCCTCTCTGACCTCACCTTTAAACCAAGCTGGCAGTTTTTTGGACTTCCTTCCACTTTTCTTAAAGCATGGCATACAGCTGGTCTGGGCATCTAAGATGGTATTTTTAAATACACATGCTTGATCTAAATCTTTAACCTTTTGCAACTGCTCCTTTTAGTTTTTTCTTAACTATTTTCTTTATTTTATCATAGTCTCCCTTTTGAAAGTTAAAAGGTAGTATTGTGGATTTCCTTTCCATCCCTCCTCCGTTTATTAAATTAAACACAATCATGCTATGATCACTATTGCCAAGAGGCCCCAACACCCTTATCTCTTGCACCAGATTTTGTGTTCCACTAAGGACTAGGTCAAAAATGTCTTCCCCTCTGGAAGGTTCATGAATCAGCTGCTCCAAGAAGCAGTCATTTACTTCATCTAGAAACTTTATCTCCCTAGCATGTCCTGCCGTGACTCTGACCCAGTCGATACTGGGGTAATTGACATCACCCATTATTATTACTGTGCTGTAACTTTTGTTAGCTTCTTTGATTTCTCTGAGCATTTCATCATCCATATGTTCATTCTGGCCAGGTGGTCGATAGTATGCCCCCCACTGCTATCGCCTTCCCCTTCTCCTTTTTACATGGAATTTCAATCCATAGAGATTCTACAGTGAATTTTGTTTCCTGAAATACTTTAATCCTTTGTGACTCAATTCCCTCTCTGACACAGAGCGCAACCCTTCCACTAATTTGATCTGCTCTATCATTACGATGTAGTTTGTATCCAGGTATCAAAGTGTCCCACTGGTTGTCCTCCTTCCACCATGTCTCTGAGATACCAATCATATCTAACCTCTCATTTAGTGCTATATATTCTAACTCTCCCATCTTATTTTTTAGACTTCTAGTATTTGCATACAAGCATTTTAGAGGCCGATTATGGTGCTTTTGGGCATGTATTAGTGGTGTCTGGAATGTTGAATGCTCTCATTTTGAGGGTCCCTTATTGATAGGGATATGTTTTGACCTTTAGCTATAGAAAATCTTTTCAGAATTTTTTTCAGCCCAATCACACTGGCACCTCGTGACGCTGCGGTAATCCCTATGGCCCAGGTACTGGCCAGGCATTCATGTGCCCCCCAGAATTGCGGATGAGTACACCCAATCCTTCCATGCAACACTCAAACCACACACACACACGCTCCCACTTGCAGTCAGCAAAAATGTACATCTGCCAAAAAGATGCTCTGCACTTATCAAGAACAACTGATCTGTTTTTCTCACCAAAACAAGAATCTTTTCCATATTCTCTCACATTCTATCCCTAACATCTATAGTCCCATTTTTCAGATCATAGGAATTGTAAGGGACCCTAGATTATCTCCTTTAGCACAAACAGCAAATGTTAGCATAGCCAGAATAAAAACTATGGGATGTTCATCCCCGCTATTCGTCCCTCTGTTGACCCTGTCAATACTCTCCCTGTATGTACAGCATGTTTGTATGGGGAGGCTTAAACAAGGGTGGGAGAGGGCATTCCAGAGGTGGAGGGAGGGCAGGCCATGACCCCGGATGTACAGGGCCGAGTCGGAGGTTGGCCCTGTATGTCTGGGGCCTCAAATCTAGATGGGGACTTATTCCACCTTGAATTCCTTCTTCCACCATTAACCACTCATTCCTAGTCACATACTTGTTCCACTTTCAGTCTCATCACAGAAACTGCCATCAGTAAAATTATCACCAGTTCAAGAAAGACTACCTGCTCCTTTGATCCTATGCCCTCCTCTTGGATAACGGATCCATCCCCTGTCCTTTTTCGTTTCTTGCTATCTCTGTTTACTAATAGCCTGCACACAGGGGTTTACCCCCTACTGTTGGAAATCTGCAGTCATATGTCCATTGCTGAAAAACCTTAATCTTGACCCATTTCTCCTCCTAACTATAGTCCTGTGTCCAATCTCACTTTTCCTTCTAAAATCTTAGAGAAAGTGGTATACCAGCAGGCTTTATTTCATCTCAAGAAAACTAATTACTTACATCCTCGGCAATCAGGGTTTAGGATGGGACATATACTGAGACCATCATCCTCTCCACTCTTAATGATGCTTGATACTTCCTTGACAGAGGAAATATTTCTCTTATGGCGTCATTAGATCTCTCTTGTGCTTTTGATCTGATAAACTACTCTCTACTTCTCTCATGCCTTTGCTTAGCAGGGTTTTGGGATACTCTATTACACTGCTTCTGCTCCTTTCTTTCACAGCGTTCATACTTTAGTCACTTTCTGTGGCTCTACCTCCACTCCCTTTCCACTCAACTATGGTGTCCTGAAGGGATCTGTGTTGGCTCTTCTTCTTTTTAATATCTTTCTTGCACCACTGGCTACTATCATGCAGCAGGGTGTCACCGTGTTTTATTATGCGGATGACATCCTTCTGCTATATTACACAGATCCCATAGCCCTAGACTTTACAATTCTCAACAACTACCTTTTTCTTTTGGCAGCTTGGCTACAAGAGAACTGTCTAAAACTAAATCCAACTAAGATTTCTGCCCTTTGGTTAACTGGGTGCTTACCATCACCCACTGTTGCTGCTGTTCTCGGTACTTCTTTAATACCTCTTGTGTCTTCACTCTGGTATCTCGGTGTCATTCTAGATACCTCCTTTTCATTTCAGGACCATATTAGTATGGTGGTGAAGCTCTGTTTTTATACTTTTCGACAAATTCAATCAATCCGCTCTTATCTCCCTGAATCTTCACTCCTTATTTTGCTTCTCACTTTAGTCATCAGCAGGATTGACTACTGTAATGTTGTATATGCAGGTCTAGACAAAGGGAGAAGAAGGTCTTCTGCAAAGGAAACAGTAGAAAGAAGCGGAAGCCAAAAACACAGCCAGACATAGTGGGGATATCCAAAAATCTTTATTAGCAGAACTAACTAAAATGTTTCAGCCTGAGGCCTTCTTCAGGGGTCTAAAGACAGACACAAACATAAAATTAAAATATAAATTCATAATATAAGCCAACAAGAAGTAAACATTTGAAAAGATTTTTAAATAATACATAAAACAAGAGTTACTTGAGAGAGTTATTTTTATATTTGTTGTTCCCATTTACAAAGATTTGCTTCTAATAGTCTGTTGCATGCCGTATAAACATAATAGTTCATATTTTTATCATTAGGGATCACGTTTACAGTGTTTTTGCCCCTTTCGATTAATGTTTTGTATTCAGGATGTTGCCGATTGTCCTACACAGTTATTTTGACATCCTTTGCATTTATTTTATTTTTAAAGATCTCTTTAAGGATTTGTCATTAATAGATTGGTTTACGTCCTTATTTAGAATTACATTTTAAAACACCTTCATCTTATAATGTTGTTGATTGTTTTTAGATAGTTAATCTGATACCCTTCATTTCCATTTATAAAGATTTGTTATTAACAGACTGTTCTTTTCTATGATCATATTTTACCCACAATATAATATTTTTTATAGCAATTTTATTTACACTGTATCCATAGTTTTGGGCAACATCGTTTTCTGGTCCCTCGTTCTCTCTTATGTTTAGAAAGTTACACTGAAATATTGTCTTTTATATTGTTATGTTTTATATTCCTTAGTCATTGTGTAAAAGCCTGCAATGCTTTTTTGCTAGCAGTATATTTTCTTAAAGTTGTGTGTTTTTATTTGTTCTTTATTGTATCTTTTTATTATTTTTGCTTTCTATATTATTTATGCATTGTATTTTTTATGATATTATTTATATATATGATACATATAGTATGTTATATTTTTATGCATTTTTATGTTTATTATACTAATTATTTTATGAATATTTAGTGCGTTATATTTATTGTCTCTATTTATTCGCCATAGAATGGGAAGAGTGGTTTGTTCCACCCTTTTGACATTGCTTTTTGTCTTCTTTGGTAATGTATTATTTTTTATGTATTATTTAAAAATCTTTTCAAATGTTTACTTCTTGTTGGCTTATATTATGAATTTATATTTTAATTTTATGTTTGTGTCTGTCTTTAGACCCCTGAAGAAGGCCTCAGGCCGAAACATTTTAGTTGGGTCTGCTAATAAAGATTTTTGGATATCCCCACTGTGTCTGGCCGTGTTTTTGGCTTCCGTATATGCAGGTCTACCAAAATATCAGCTTAAACACCTACAGTCTATTCAGAACATAGCAGTCCATCTCGTTCATCATGCCTCTAGAGTCAATCGTATTTCCCCTTTACTTGTCAGATCATATTGGCTACCTGTTACTCACCTTGTCCAGTTTAAGTTTCTTGCACTCACTCATAAGGTTCTCCACTCTGGAATTCCTACTTATCTCTCGTCTCTTCTCATTTTGCATGCTCCTCCATGGCTTCTTCGATCTATTCTTTCCTTGCACTTGCCCTCTCCTTCACATACTTGTTACAAGAGTACCAGGCATTCAACGTTTTTCTTTTTTAGGCCCCCATTTATGGAATTCTCTTCCTGCCGATATTAGGCTTTAGTCTTCCTACCCTCAGTTTAAAACAGCTTTGAAGATGCACCTTTTTAATTTGGCATATGATTTGTCCTGATTTTAGTGTGACTGTTTTTGGCTGCTCCCCCTCCTTACAACCCTTAACTCCTTTCCTCTCCCTCCCCTTTCTCCCTGACTTTTCTATCCAGTTAATGGGGTTTCTTTCCTTTTTCAATTTTACAGTTTTGATTGATTGTACACCACTTTGAGGTCTGAAAGGCGGTATATCAAGTTTTTAATAAACTATAAACATGCTACCTGGGAAGCTAGGGGGTAGCATATGATTTTGGTGTCACACTAAAAGGTAGCAAGGGGCCCTGTTCCAAGAAACACAAGCTACTCAGGCAGCGTACATCTAGGTGGCACTTGGGTATGGTGTGGGTGTTCCCCCTGCAGTGCCACTGCAACCGTCAGCACAATGGGTGGGTGGCACTTGGGTATGGTGTGGTCATTCCCCCTGCAGTGCCACTGCAACCGTCAGCACAATGGGTGGTGGTAGTTGGGTATGGTGCGGGCATTGCCCCTGCAGTGCCACTACAACCGTCAGCACAATGGGTGGTGGTAGTTGGGTATGGTGTGGGCGTTCCCCCTGCAGTGCCACTGCAACCGTCAGCACAATGGGTGGTGGTAGTTGGGTATGGTGTGGGCATTGCCCCTGCAGTGCCACTGCAACCGTCAGCACAATGGGTGGTGGTAGTTGGGTATGGTGTGGGCGTTCCCCCTGCAGTGCCACTGCAACAGTCAGCACAATGGGTGGTGGTAGTTGGGTATGGTGTGGGCGTTCCCCCTGCAGTGCCACTGCAACCGTCAGCACAATGGGTGGTGGTAGTTGGGTATGGTGTGGGCGTTCCCCCTGCAGTGCCACTGCAACCGTCAGCACAATGGGTGGTGGCACTTGGGTATGGTGTGGGCGTTCCCCCTGCAGTGCCACGGAACCGTCAGCACAATGGGTGGTGGTAGTTGCTCCTTGTGTCGATATGAACGTGGTGAGCCGCACTAAATCCAGGAAGAAGGCTGCCCCACCCTCTCTGCATCTAGCCTAGTGCGCCACGCTAGTAATATGGCCCAGACCCGCATTATTAGCCTGGGGTTTAGCAAGATGCCCCGATATTTGGTGGTAGGAATTTTTTTTTAACTTGCCAGTTTCCTTCTACTTTAGGTCTCCTGCTTAATTAGAACCAGCACTGGGTTCCTGGTATTATAAGCCTTCATTTTCAATAACCCTGGAGACGTTTCCCCTATTTTTAATCTTCCTCGTCCCATCAGTATATCTAATCATGCCATTACAGGCCAGAGATCGTGCACCAGGTCTCCTCCTAGATTGCTATAACCAATGGCCTTGAATCTGACCACAAAGTGTCATCCCGGAGCAGCAACACTGCCTTGAGAGTATAATTGCTGGTCTTTGTAGAAGCCCCAACAAAAGCAGGAAGAGGGGATCAAAGCAGGGACCTGCTACAGAGCCACCGGGTTGGCTTAAAAAGTGGTGGTCTTAGTTGCCTGCTGCACTTTCTGTGCAGCAAAACACACTACTCTGTGAATTATTACAATTGGACATGCACCAATTGTAAAAGGGTTAAATGAGCCTGATTTATTACAAAGTGTGCATCTTTAATAAACAAATAATTTGTCTCCTGCTTGCATCTACAGTAAAATTTACTACCAGGGGATACTATGCTGATGTCCACATAATTAATAACTATCAGAAGAAATAAGCTTGTGTTGGTTCACCACTGTTTAGTTGGGTGGGAGGGGGAAGGGGGCGGAAAGAAATAGTCCCAGCCACTGCAGCTCCGTTATCTGCTTTTGAGCAGGTGTAGAAACAAGAGTCAGGGCTGCCTGGCTTTTATTTTTAACACCCTGCTCCCAGGCGGTGACAAGCCATTGCTAAGTGAGGTAATAGGCAATTGATTTTGTTCCGTTTTTGCAGTGGGCAGCCATAAATCATGCGGCTTGTCAGAGGGGGGTGTTCCATGTTTGCAGTGAAAGCGTGCCAACAATTAATCGGCAGAGAGCTGTTGTGGCTCCCTTGAAAATGTGGCTGCAGCCTGACACGGGCGATTGAGGGCCTTTTCTTGACCATAACGGAGCAGCTGTGACAAGAGCTTTAAAGTGTCTTCCTCCCCTTCCCCCAACCCTTTCTGGGTCAGACAAATAATTGATCGATGGCGTGGAGGACCAAATCAGGCCGCTGAGACTAAGCTGCCCAAAAAGAAGCTGAAGGAAGATGTAGAAATACATAGAAGAGGATAGTCTCATTGTTAATGTTGGGCCAGAAAGTACTAAAAGGATTTTTATTTTGTGTCTATAGGAAAAAAAATTATAGTACATTTGGCTCAGTTGGCGTTTAGAGAGAACTTGAGTTAATTTCATCTTCTATTAACCTTATGTGAAAAGGCTGTTTCGCACATTGACTGTCTGTTTTCTAAACAGTGGAATAATTAGGATTAGAAATTGTAGCCATCTTCAACTGTAGAAATCAGAAACAAAAAAAATGCAAGAAGGATATTCTGCATTCAACACGGACACATCATCTGTATCTTTGTACTGATCTAATGACAGACATGTTAGGGAGGGAGCTTGCCAGTATACCACCTATGACAAGGAAGGGAGGCTATTTCTAGACATGGTTGTTCTTTGGCTTTAGAAAGCCAAAGGAGTGAAAAAGAATATCTCTAGGTAACATTTGTATCTTTGCTTGACATGTGCAACGCAGTCAAAGCTGGGGATAGAAGAGGCTGTATTCTGTAGAAAATGAATCTGCCTCATCTGTACAGTGACTTATTCCATCCTTTCCTGGGGGGTGGGGATGTGCATTTTCATTTCAGTAATTTTCATTTTATTTTAGCACATGTTTTGATTGGCATACATAGTGCACACTATTTCATTTAAAGGTTAAGGGGGTCATTTTAAAAGACTGCGTCATGATTTAGGATGTCTGAAGACATTCACGTGGATGTCACAATCATGGAGAGGTCTCCGAAGTCATTCCACAAATGACATTGCAGCCGTCTCCAGTCCAGGAATGTCCAAGGGGGTGTGGTGGAGGCATGTCTAGGAAGATGCAATGGATTTACACGTCCCCATTCAATTTCAGGAATGACAGGGACATCTGCAGGCACGTCCATGTTTAGACCTGTTGCAGACAAGAATAGGCATCAGGAAAGTAGTTGTTTTGGACTTAAAATATCCAGAAAGTGTAGAAAAGATAGAAAGTTAAGCGATTAATCTAAGATCACAAAGGATCCACACTGGGATTTCAATCCTGGCCACCCTGCTCCCAACCCATTACTTTTAACCATTATGCTATTACCTGTAGACATCTATATTCTGAGATGCTATTCTGGGGACGTCTATGTAGATATCTCTATAGGCATAACGAGCACGTCCATGTTTCTAAAATTGTGCCTGAACTTGCATGTGCTTGCTTTTTTTTTTTTCCCCCAGACATTCTGGCTTTGACATCCCAGATTGCACTTGGATGTCCTTTTGTAAAATGTGCCTTCACAACAAACATGAAACTTAATTTATTTATTTAACATTTCTTATATACCGCCTTTCCTTATCGTCACTCCAGTCCAGTCCCTTACTTCTGGGTTGCGCAACCCTTCCAGCAGCTTGGAAGCTGAGCCCAACCTTTTTGGGGATGGAGCGGTATAAATACCACTGGGACCACCCACCAACTCCAGTATTCTCAGCCTCCAAGCAGCTGGAGGGTTCCGTAAGCCTTGGGCTTACTGGAGTCCTGCCTTCAGATATTCTCCTTAATTTCTTTAAGTTCTTTAATTTCTTTAATTTACTTAATTTAAGTGTTATTTACTTTTATTTATTTAGCTTACTTGCTTTTTATTTGAGGACTCTGCTCCTTTAAGGTTGCTCTCCTCCTCCCCCCCCCCCCACCGCTCTCCCGGATCCGAGCGAATTTCTGGTCTGCAGCAGCGAGGAGGTGCTCTGCTCTGCCCAGCTCCCGGTTCCTTTAACTCTGCCTTCTTCGGGGGAAACAGCCTCGCGCCGAAGCCCTTCAGGTGGCTGAGCGCTAGAGGCTGCAACGCTTACCGGAGTGAACCGCCCATCCCGGCCAGACGCGATTGCCCACGGAGGAGATCCACGCGGTGCCCAGGTTCACACACGGTGCGATCAGACGGCGATCGCACTCGTGCTTCTTTGGGGCTCAGCGCCGAAATCAGCGCCGGAGCAAAGACAGATGCCGGGAACACACTCGCGGTCCCCCCGGTCAGGCTCCACGTGGTGAGGCCTACCACGTGTTGAGCCTACGGGTGGTGATAGCAGAGTCGGGCCTAGGAGCTGCAAGCCCTGAAAACCGCAAGTACCTCCCTTAGGGGATAAAGGAGTGTTAGCCTTTTTTAACTGCAATCTTATTTTAATTCCGTTTTCATTTTGATTTTAATTTTAATATTAATGTTAAATTTATTATTGCAGTTCTATTAAGTTAATCTGGTTAAATCTTATTCGGGTTTTAAAGGAAAATAAGGGCTCCATGGCATCTGAACCGTGCTGCCCTTCCTGTGGAACGCGCAGGGGCACCTCCGCAGAGGCAGGAATCTGCAGGAGCTGCGCTGCAGTGGCTGCTTCAGTAGAACAGGAAATTTTGCAGCCCTCCCAGGGGTCAACAGACCCTCTAGTAGGGGAGGGGGGGTCCCAGGGTTCAAGCGCTTCTCCTTCTGAGCTACCCACGCCTCCTCTGCTTCCCCCGCCCCTAACCTCCAGTGCAGGGGGCGACGGAGATTTTTTCTCCCCTGACTTCATCCTCTTGCTTCATAAGGCCTACTGTCTGCGCAAGCAGGGCCTAGGGGCGGAGGAGGTTGCCACTCCAGTGGAAGACAAAGCAGCTAGACTCCTCGGGGCTGTCAACCCGGAATCTGGCTTCCCTTCTAAGCGTCCACGTCTGGATGGGGAAGACCTCCTACCGTCCCTTTCCCAGGGGGCTCCGGAGGAGGATAGCTCGGTTAAGGATCTGGACGAGGATGAGGAGGAGCTGGAAGAAGGAGAGATCCCGGAAGAAGATCAATCACGGATTGTTAGGGTTTTTCGTTGAGAGGAGCTCCCGGCCTTGATTAGTGAATCCTTAAAAGTACTCAATGTGGCCTCAGACATACCATCACAGGAAGAGGCGTTGGAGGATCCCTTAATCCAAGCCATTAGGAGATCCCAGAAGGTCTTCCCGGTCCACAGGGTGGTGCGCCAGATGATCCAGGAAGAATGGGATCAACCAGAATCCAGTTTAAGGGGAGTCAGAACCATGTCTCGACTATACCCTCTCCCAGAGTCAGAGAAGGAACGACTGAAATCGCCCAGAGTGGATGCAGCGGTATCAGCAGTTACTAAGAAGACAACTATCCCAGTTGAGGGCAGTTCAGCCTTAAAAGACGCACAAGACAGGATGTTGGATACACTCTTGAAGCAAGCCTTTGATGTAAGCGCCCTCGCCTTGCAGGCCTCAGTGTCAGGAGCTTGGGTGGCTCGAGCCTGCTTAAGGTGGGCTCAACAGCTTCAGACAGAGGGCTCTGCGGACGAGATTCAGGCCAACTCGGCCAGAGTGGAATCCGGTGCAGCCTATTTGGCGGATAGTCAGTATGACCTTATCAGAAGCCTAGCCAAGAACATGGCCTCGGTGGTGGCGGCTAGACGTTATTTGTGGCTACGAAATTGGGCAGCTGATGCTTCCTCAAAGTCGCGCCTAGGTCGACTCCCCTTTAAAGGGAAACTATTATTTGGGGAGGATTTAGAGAAGCTAGTTAAGGACCTGGGTGAGTCTAAGGGAGGCAGACTTCCAGAAGATAGACCAAAGCAAGGACGCCCCCTAGCCCCAGTGCGCACCCAGCCTAGGGAGGCGCGGAGATTTCGCCCTGCCAGATCAAATTCCTTTCCCAGGGGCCGGTTTCCCTCTAAGGGACAAGGCTTCAGAAGTTTTCGAGGGGCAGTTCGGGGGTTTGGGGCTTCCTCCTCCTCCTCCTTCTCGGGCCCTAGGAAAGAACAATGAAAGGTTGGGGGTCCAGGGGGAAGGACGGCCGATAGGCGGCCGTCTGAGGCTGTTTCTCCCCGCCTGGACCCGGGTCACGTCCGATCAATGGGTTCTAGAGGTGATCAGAGAAGGTTATGCGCTCGAATTTGCAAAACAAATTCCTCCAGCTTTTGTTCAGTCACCCTGCGGCACATCATCAAAAAGGGCGGCAATAGAGACAACTCTTACCCGTCTAATAGCTTTAGGGGCGGTGATTCCAGTACCTCCAGACCAGTGCGGATCTGGTCGGTACTCGATTTACTTCGTGGTACCAAAAAAGGAAGGTTCTTTTCGACCAATCCTAGATCTAAAACAGGTCAACCGCTGCCTCAGGGTGCCTCACTTCCGGATGGAGACCCTACGTTCAGTCATAGCGGCCGTGAGGGGAGGAGAGTTCCTAACTTCCCTCGACTTGACAGAAGCCTACTTGCACATCCCGGTCAGGAAGTCCCATTAACAGTTCCTGAGATTCGCAGTACCAAGAGGCCATTTTCAGTTCCAGGCCCTACCCTTTGGCCTAGCTACGGCTCCCAGAACGTTCACCAAGGTAATGGTCGTAGTGGCGGCCTCCCTCCGGAAGGAGGGAATATTAGTGCATCCCTACTTGGACGATTGGCTGATCCGCGCAAATTCGGAAGAGGAAAGTCTTTCGGCAACATCCAGAGTGATTCAGGTCCTAGAGGAGTTGGGGTAACATAGTAACATAGTAAGTGACGGCAGATAAAGACCAGCATGGTCCATCTAGTCTGCCCAGCAAGATGGCAAGGGTAGGTGCACCTGTCGCTCTGTGCAGGCCACCCCTCCCCATGTTTTTGTTTCTGTTTAGGGGTGAACCCACCACTCCATGTAGGACACCCTTATTTGTTCAGATGCTAGATAGTTCAGAAGTTAGATGGTACTGTTTATTTTGCTTTTATCCTGTTGCTGTAAAGGGATCCACTGTGTTTGTCCCATGCCGTTTTGAATTCCATCACCGTGTTTGCCCTCACCACTTCCATCGGGAGGGTATTCCAAGCATCCACCACCCTTTCAGTGAAGAAATATTTCCTGACATTGCCTTTCAATTTACCACCTTGCAGCTTCATGTTATGCCCTCTAGTTTTACAGCTTCCCCGTCTTTGGAAGAGGTTTGTTTGTTCATCATTTCTCTTTAAGTATTTAAAGGTCTGAATCATATCTCCCCTGTCCCTCCTCTCCTCCAAAGTGTACATATTTAGGTCTTCAAGTCTCTCCTCATAAGGCTTCTGACGCAGGCTCCAAATCATTTTGGTCGCCTTTCTCTGAACAGTTTCCAGTCTTTTTACATCTTTTGCAAGATATGGCCTCCAAAACTGAACACAGTATTCCAAGTGAGGCCTCACCAGTGACTTGTACAGTGGCATAAGTACCTCTTCCTTTCTGCTGGTAATCCCTCTTTGAATGCAGCCCAACATCCTCCTGGCTTTTGCCACCGCCTTGTCGCACTGTTTTGCCACCTTGAGATCATCAGAGATAATCACACCAAGGTCTTTCTCCTGAACCGTGCATACCAACCTCTCACCCCCTATTGTGTACTTTTCCCTTGGATTTCTGCTACCCAAGTGCATGACACTGCACTTTTTCACATTAAATCGTAGTTGCCAAGCATTAGACCAGTCTTCCAGCTTTTGTAGATCTTTCCTCATGTTATCCACTCCCTCTGGGGAGTCCACTCTGTTGCAAATTTTTGTGTCATCTGCAAAAAGACAGACCTTTCCATTCAGTCCTTCAGCAATATCACTCACAAATATATTGAACAGTGCCGGGCCCAGGACCGAACCCTGAGGCACCCCGCTAATCACCTTCCTCTCATCCGAGTGAGCTCCATGTACCATCACCCTCTGTTGCCTGTCAGTCAACCAATTTCTAATCCAGTTTACTATCTTGGGACCCATCCCCAAGCTACTGAGTTTATTGACAAGCCTCCTATGAGGAACAGTATCAAAGGCTTTGCTGAAATCCAGATAGATGACATCCATTGCATGCCCCAGATCTAGTTCCTTGGTCACCCAATCAAAGAACTCAATCAGATTTGTTTGGCAAGACCGTCCTTCGGTAAAACCATGTTGCCTGGGATCTTGCAACCTGTTGGTTTTGAGAAAGTTCATTATTCGCTCTTTCAGGAGCGCCTCCATTACTTTTCCTGCCACCGAGGTAAGGCTCACGGGCCTGTAATTTGACACTTCCTCCCTCTCACCACTTTTGTGTAGAGGTACAACATTAGCCATTCTCCAGTCCTGAGGAACCACTCCTGTTTCCAAGGATCTGTTGAAGACATCCTTTAACGGTCCTGCAAGAACCTCTCTGAGCTCTTTCAGTATCCTGGGATGTATCCCATCCGGTCCCATGGCTTTGTCCACTTTCAGTTTAGCAAGTTGTTCTAACACCTCATCTTCTGTGAATGGTGTGGTATCTACTTCAGTCCTATTTTTATATTTGGGAGTCACAGCTGGTCCATCTCCAGGATCTTCTTTAGTAAAAACAGAGCAGAAGTATTTGTTTAGCAATTTCGCTTTTTCAGTGTCACTTTCCACGAGTCCTTTCCCAGCACTTCTGAGTCCTGCAATTCCAACTCTGATCTTCTTCCTTTCCTGAATATACCTGAAGAAAGTTTTGTTGCCACCCTTAACATCTTTAGCCATTTTTTCTTCTGCCTTTGATTTTGCTATCCTTATTACTCTTTTAGACTCTTTGAGTTGGATCCTGTATTCATTTCTGTGTTCTTCTGTTTGCAAGCTTTTGAATTTTGAAAAAGCTGTGTTTTTTGCCTTTATTTGCGCAGCCACCTCTTTGGAAAACCAAATAGGTTTCCTTCTCCTCTTGTTTTTATTTATTTTTCTTACATATTTATCTGTTGCTCCTTTTATTGCCGCCTTTAGTTTAGTCCATTGCAATTCCACTTCCCTTATCTTCTTCCACCCCGTCATCTCCTCCTTTAAGTACTCGGCCATTTTATTGAAGTCAGTGTTTTTGAAGTTTAGGACTTTGAGCTTGCTATGATTGGCCTGTACCATGGCTTTTATCTCAAACCACACCGTGTGATGGTCGCTGTTGCTCACAGGGGCACTCACGCAGACATTTGACACGTTATCACTGTTGGTAAGCACTACATCCAGCGTTGAGCTTTCCCTGGTTGGTTCCATCACCATTTGTCTAAGTAATGCATCTTGGAGAGCATCCACAATTTTTTTGCTTCTTTCCAGATGTGCAGAAGGAGTAATCCAATCCACATCAGGTAGATTAAAGTCACCTAATATGATCGCTTCCCCCTTTGCTGCTATCTTGGCAATATCTATAATCAATTCGTTATCTCTCTCTTCAATTTGAGTCGGAGGTCTGTAGACTACAGCAATATGGATGAGAGTGCCATCTCCTCTTTCCAACGCAATCCAGAGCGCTTCTTCTTTTCCCCATGTTCCCTGCATTTCAGTAGCTTTAATACTGCTTTTGACATACAAGGCTACTCCTCCTCCTTTTCCATTTTCTCTGTCTCTTCTGAATAGATTATAGCCAGCTATGGCTATATCCCAATCATGCGATTCATTAAACCATGTTTCCGTAACGGCCACGATGTCCAAATCCGTTTCCACCATTAGGGCTTCCAGGTCTGGAATTTTTTTGGCTAAGCTTCGAGCATTTGTGCTCATTGCTTTCCAGCATTTACCTGGCTTGTGTGTATTTTGCATTGATTTTATTCTGCCCATTTCTTCCCACTTGTTTTTGATGTGTGGTTTAAGAGTATGGCTGTTTCTGATGTTGTTCTGCTTTTGCAGGGGGTGGCATGCAGATGTTGACCTTCCACATCCGTCACCCCCTTTTCCTAGTTTAAATGCATATCCACATACTGCCTGAATTTTTCACTTAGGTTTCTTTTCCCTGCGACAGAGAGATGCAGTCCATCAGCACAGTATAGTCCCTTGTTGGTCCATCTATTGTCCCAGTTGCCAATAAATCTGAATCCTTCTTGTTTGCACCAGGTCTGGAGCCATGTATTAAAGTTGTTAATGCGATGCAGCCTTTTTGTCCCCTTACCAAGAACAGGTAGAACTTCTGAGAATGCAACAGTGTTAACAATGGGCTTGAGTTTCTCTCCCAGAGATTGGAAGTCCTTTTGAGCTGTAGAGGCACTGTTTCTAGCCAGGTCATTTGTGCCCAAGTGGATAATAACATCTGGTTTGGAGTGCTCACTTTTTGTGCTAAGTATTTCAACAACTTGGTTTGTATTCCTGCTGGCTGAAGAGCCTGGTAGGCACATGACTATCTTCTCTCCTTTGAACTGTGTTCCCAAGTTGGTGCCTCTGATGATGGAATCTCCAAGTAGTAATAGTTTTCTGTTTGGTGAGGATTTCTTCATATTTGGTGCTTTAGCAGGAGATTGGGCATTGTCTGACTCATTTAAGGGCCCTTCAGTTTCCTTGGGTTGCGCATCCTCATTAGCCAAGGCAGAGAAGGCATTTTGCAGGGATATCTCTTGATGTGTAGGATGTCTCTGCATTACAGGTCGCAATCTTCCAGAACCCACTGTGATCCATTTGTTCCTGGGGTGTTTGACTCTTTGTGGGAGCGGTGGTGGACTTTGTTCAGTTTGTATCCTAGAAGAGGTGCGCTTCATTGCAGCCAATTCCTCCCTCAGTAGAGAAACTTCTTTATGCATGGGGTGGGTCATCAACCGGGCAAAGAGCAGGTTGACTCCCTCTCAGGAGCTCGAGTTCCTAGGAGCAAGATTCGACACCCACAGGGGCAGAGTGTTCCTGTCTCGGTCAAGATCAAGAGAATTAAGAGGCCTAATCATGCAGTTTCTGGGCAGACGAAATCCCTCGGCGTGGCATTATCTTCAGGTTCTGGGTACTATGGCGGCATCAATAGAGGTGGTACCATGGGCCAGGGCTCACATGCGACTGCTGCAGCGGGCGCTATTGCGTCGTTGGTCTCCCCAGCATCAGCCTCTCTCAATGCAGTTGCCTTGCGCTCCGCGGACCAAACAGTCCCTCCACTGGTGGAGATGTCCGAGGAATCTGGACCGCGGAATGCCACTCGATCCCCATCAGTGGTTGCTGTTGACGACGGATGCCAGCCTGTCAGGTTGGGGAGCGCACTGCGAGGACCAGTTCATCCAGGGTCGCTGGTCACAGTTGGAGTCACAGTGGCCCATCAACAGACTGGAATTGCGGGCCGTCACCCTGGCTCTCAAGGCGTTCAGGACCTTAGTGCAAGGAAAAGCAATTCGCGTTCTCTCCGACAATGTCACTGCGGTGGCCTACATCAACCACCAGGGAGGCACCAGCAGTCACGCCTTGGAGAAGGAGGCGGACACTCTTTTCCAGTGGGTGGAGCTCCGCCTGCTGGCACTCTCAGCGCAGCATGTGGCGGGCGAGGACAACGTCACAGCCGACTTTCTCAGCAGGTGCAAGATAGACCACGGAGAGTGGGAACAAGAACAGGAGACCTTCAACCAGATAGTGGCCCGTTGGGGGCGCCCAGTCATGGACCTCATGGCGCGGTTCTCTACTGCCAAGGTAGACAGATTCTTCAGTCGAAGGAAGGAAAGGATGTCCGAGGGATTAGATGCCCTGTCACAAAAGTGGCCCTTAGAAGGACTTCTCTATGTATTCCCTCCGTGGGCTATGATCGGAAAGGTGCTCCAACGAGTGGAGGCTCACCAGGGCTTGGTAATTCTCATAGCTCCGGATTGGCCTCGCCGCCCCTGGTATGCCGATCTGATCAGGCTGCTCGTCGACCTTCCTTGGCGACTTCCTTTCAGAAGAGACCTGCTGAGGCAGGGTCCGGTCCGGATGCCTCACGTGGATCGATTCTCGCTTACGGCCTGGCTATTGAAAGGGCGCGGCTCCTAAAACGAGGCTACTCAGGAGCTGTAATCTCGACGCTGTTGAAGGCCAAGAAGCGCTCGACCTGTCTATCTTATGTAAGGGTTTGGCGCATCTTCGAAGCTTGGTGCGCAGAGCATCGTCGGAAGCCCCTTTCGGCCTCGGTCCCGGAGGTTTTGGATTTCTTGCAAGCAGGTTTTGATAAAGGTCTGGCGCACAGCTCCTTGCAGGTCCAGCTGGCGGCGATCTCTTGCTATAGAGGAAAGGTCCAGGGCAAACCCTTGGGGGCACACCCGGACGTCTCCAGGTTCCTAAGAGCGGTTGGTCGGCTACGTCCGCAACGGAGATCGGTCATCCCCCCTTGGGACCTTAACCTAGTGCTAAATGCTCTGATCGGGGAACCCTTTGAGCCCGTAAAAAGAGCCTCATGAAAGGATTTGACCCTAAAAACAGTGTTTCTGGTCACCATCTGCTCGGCCAGAAGGGTCTCGGAATTACAGGCGCTATCTTCCCAGCCCCCCTTCCTGTCCTTCCTCAAGGACAAAGTGGTTCTGCGTACAGTGCCGTCCTTTTTGCCCAAGGTCATCTCTCCCTTTCATGTGAACCAGACAGTTACCCTGCCGGTCTTACCGACCAAGGGACAGGAAGGTAGGAATGACAAACTGCGTCTCCTAGACGTACAGAGGGCCTTGAAATGTTACCTCTCTCGCACAGCACCATTCCGAAAGTCTGACCGACTATTCATCCAGTTTGGAGGTCCGCACAAAGGTGAGGCGGCTGCCAAGGCTTCGATCTCCAGTTGGATCAGAGAGGCGATTGCCTCCGCCTACATCCTGAAGGGGAAGCAGGTGCCGGTGGGGCTGCGGGCACACTCCACTCGGGCTCAAGCTGCCTCTTGGGCAGAATTTTCCTTGGTTCCGCCGCTGGACATCTGTAGAGCAGCGACTTGGTCATCGCTGCATACCTTCTCCAAGCACTATAGACTGGACGTGCAGAGTGCAGCGGACGCCCGGTTCGGTCTAGCGGTTCTTCAGTCCGGTATGCCGGATCCCACCCAGGGTTGAACTGCTCTGGTACATCCCAGAAGTAAGGGACTGGACTGGAGTGATGATAAGGAAATAGTAATTAGATCTTACCTGCTAATTAGTGTTCCTGAAGGAACGACAGTCCAGTCCCTGATCCCACCCGCTTCTGGCAACCGGTCAGACCTCGGGTTCATGGCAAGGCTTCCGGCCGGGCATAGGGCTGGTACGGCAGGAAGGAGAGCAGGATAAAGCCAGCTCGGGTAGAAGCAGACATCTCCTCGGGCTGTTACCATGCCTCCTCTCCTTTTTTCCCTTTTATATATATACTTCTATAAAAAAAAAAAAAAAAATATATATATATATATATTTGCCTGTTGGATAGGTTTAAGGTTCTATATTATGTTTCGTTTTGGAGTTTGGATTAGAAGTTAGTGAGATCTGCTTTTTCAATCGAATACTGGAGTTGGTGGGTGGTCCCAGTGGTATTTATACCGCTCCATCCCCAAAAAGGTTGGGCTCAGCCTCCAAGCTGCTGGAAGGGTTGCGCAACCCAGAAGTAAGGGACTGGACTGTCGTTCCTTCAGGAACACTAATTAGCAGGTAAGATCTAATTACTATTTCATGATATCAAGGTTTACATTGAACAAACTGAAATTACATTGAACAGGGCATTATAACTTGGAGAAAGCTATTTTACAGGGAACATGGGCTATGGAGGGTTAAGTGACTTGCCCAAGACCACAAGGAGCACCTGTGGGACTAGAAACCCCAGTCCTTCTGGCCCAAGGTTGCTGTCCTCTAGTGGGATTTGAACCCCTCCTCCACACATCTCATGCACAGACTGAACTTACTACTACTACTGAGCATTTGTACAGTGCAACAAGATGTGTGCAGTGATGCAGACACATGTAAAAGATGGTCCCTGCTCATCAGAGCTTACAATCTAGTCAAGACAGTCAACACAGTAGCTATAGACACAGGATACAACTAGGGGGAATGGTAAGGAAACACAAAGGAGACCAGGTGAGTCAAGATCTGAAGGCGGCAGCGAAGAGATGAATTATCAGCCTGGATTTGAAAAGGGCCAGAGAAGGCACCTGATGTACACACTCAGGTAGTTTGTTCCAGGCATAAGGAGCGAAGTCTGGAGTTAGCAATAGAAAAGAAGGGCAAAGATAGAAGCAATTTTCCAGAAGAGCGAAGTTCCTGAGGAGGAGTATAGGTAGAGATAAGAGGGAAGGTAGTGAGGAGCTGCAGAGTGAATGCACTTTTAGGTCAGCAGGAGAAGTTTGAACTGCATGTGGAAATGGATAGGGTGCCAATGAAGTAACTTAAGAAGAGGGGTAATATGAGCATGACGAAGCTGGCGGAAGATTAGCCATGCATCAGAGTGTTGAACAGATTGACAGGGAAAGAGATGATTCAGAGGAAGACCAGCAAAGAATAGGTTACGATAGTCTAGATGGGAGGTGACTAAAAAGTGGATACTTGTCTTAGTAGTGTATTCAGAAAGGAATCGGCAGATTTTGTTAAAGGGAAAGAAACAGCAGGTTTTAGCTATTAATTGGATGTGTGTGGGGAAGGAGAGGGAGGGGTCAAAGAAGACCCCAAAGCTGTAAGCTGAGGAAACAGGATTGAGCAGAGTTATCCACAGAGATATAAAGGAGGAAGGGGAGAGGAGGGTTTGGGGGGGGGGGGGGGAATAACAAGCTCAGTTTTGGCCATGTTCATTGTCAGCAATGTCAGAAAGGCATGCAGAGATCTGAGCCTGGATTGCCAGAGAGATTTCAGGTGTAGAGAGGTAGCCCTGGGAGTCATCAGCATAAAGATGGTACGAAAAGTCATGGGAAAAGATGAGTGCACCAAGGGACTGGGTATAGAGAGAAAAAGAGTGGATCCAAGACAGATCCTTGGGGCACACAAACTGAGAGGGATAGCAGTAGAGGAGGATCTACCAGAACAAACACTAAAGGAGCAATGGGAGAGATAAGAAAAGTATCAGGATAGCATAGAGACCTTAAAACCAAGTGAGGACAAGGTGTTGAGGAGATGGTTGTGGTCAACAGTGTCAAAAGCAGCAGAAAGGTCAAGAAGATTGAGGATAGGTCCTTGAATTTTGCCAGGAACAAGTTGCTGGAGACTTTGGCAAGAGCCGTTTCAATAGAATGTAAAGGACAAAAGACAGATTGTAAAGGATCCAGGAGGGCTTGAGAGGAAACATGGCAACAGCAGTGAACCACACATTCAAGTAGTTTAGAAAATGAAAGGGAGGAGGGAGATGGGTCGATAGTTAAGAAAGGTATTATTTAGTGAGTGGTTCTTGAGGAGAGGTGTAACCACAGCATGCTTGAAGGCTGAAGAGACAGTTGCAGTGGAGAGCGATAGGTTGAGAATATGAGAGATGGAAGGGGCAACAGTGGAGGAGATGGGGCTTAGGAGATGGGTGGGAATAGGATCAGAGGAGCAGGTAGTCAGTTTGGAGAGGAAAGAAGGTTTGTCGTTTTCTCCTCAGAGATCATAGAAAAGGAAGAAAGGGTAGCAGAGGTAAGGGGGAAAAGTTGGGAGTGAAGAGGGGTGGAGGGGAAGTAACTGACCTTGTGGGGAACTGGAGTATGATCCTGTGGATTTTGTCATGGAAATAGTCAGCCAGGGTTTGGGCAGAAAGGGAAGGAAAGTTCAGAGGCGAAGGCACCTTGAGGAGGGAGTTGAGAGTTCTAAAGAGATGGCAAAGGTCAGAGGCAAGAGAGTTAGTCAGACTGACATAATAGTCTTGTTTGGTGAGTGCTATGGCTGACAGGAAAGAGACAAGCATGAATTGGAAGTATAGAAAGTCTGCAAGGATGTGGGATTTGAGCCAAGTGTGCTCAGCTGAACAGGCACAAGAACATAGATAGCGGGTAGTGGAAGACAGCCAGGGTTGCGGTATAGTACGCTTCACAGGATGTGGCATGGGCAGAGCAAGATCCTCCAGAGCAGAGAGTGCAGCATTATAGGAAGTTACTGCCTCATCAACAGACTCGGGTGACATAGTGGTGGAAAGAGGTAATGAGACAGTGAAGGAGAGCGTCAAAGGGTTAATAGCATGAAGATTTCTAAAGAGGTTGGAGGAGACAGGGTGAGGTGAAGGTCAGGTGATGAAGAGTGAAGCTTAGCAGGTGATGGTCTGTTAAGGGAAGAAATGAGGTACAGAGTTTTGAGGGTAAGCAATTAGAGAAGAGTACAAGGTCGAGGCAGTGGCTGTTCCAGTAGAGCAAAGCTGGAGGTCGAATGAGGAGGTAAGGGAAAAGAGCTTCAAAGCATACGAGTCAGAGGGGTTATCATGAATGTTAAAATCTCCACGAATCCAGAAAGAAGGAAAGCCACAAGTCAAAGTAGATGAGAAAGGTAGAGATGGACTTGTCAGAAGGTCAATAATAATGGCTAACCAGAGAGGTAGTGGAGGGAAAAGGCGGATGGAATAGACTTCAAAGGAGGGAAAGGAGTGAGACTGAGGCAGCAGGAGGGGTTGAAATTGGTAGGAAGAAGAGAGTAGAAGCCCAACACCACCACCACGGCCTGTGGGACAGGGGCTTTGGGAGAACTGATAGCTGCCATGACAGAGAGAGGCAACTGAGGCTGAGTCTACTGGGAGGAGCCAGGTCTCAGTTAGAGCTAGAAGATGGAGAGCATTAGAGACAGAGATCAGCACCTTTCATTTCTCCCTATTTCCCCCCTCGTGTACTCCATTCTTCTTCCCAGTTGCTTCTTGCTATGCCCTTCTCCTCTATTGCCAGCTCCAGATTCCGCTCTTTTCACCTTGCTGCTCCTTATGCTTGGAATAAACTTCCTTTGTCTATACGTCAGGCATCTTCTTTGCCCCGCTTCAAACTCAAGCTAAAAGCTTATCTTTTCGCCTCTGCCTTTGGCTCTTGATTTTGCTGTTCTCCTTCCTTCCCCTCTTTTATTTCACATTTCTTTCTTCCTCTTACACTTGTTCTTACCTCTTTCCTTTGTCCTGTCTCTCCTGCTCTTGTCTTTTTGACCTTGTTCTTATCTTTTTTCTACTCCTTTTCTTGCTTTGTCTTTTTAGACTGTAAGCTCTTTTGAGAAGGGACTGTCTTTTTGTGTTTTCATTGTACAGCACTCTGTGTGCCTGGTAGCGCTTTATAAATGCTTAGTAGTAGTAGTAGATCATGAGTAAAGGCAAGTTTATTTGCGATGGAGTGTGTGTTCCACAAGGAACATGAGAAAGGGAGAGAGGAAGGGGAACGGAGAGAGATAAGAATAAGATTTGAGGTGTAGCGTGAATATCTGTTCTGGGAGTGTGACAAGTCTAGGGGGCCAGGGTTGAGGTTGATATCTCCAGGAGAAAAGGACAAGGAGAAGAAGAGTGCAGGGCAGAGAGGAGACAGCAAGGTGGTAATGAGGGTGAGGTTGTCTTAGAGAGAGTGGAGATGGCTGAATGAGAGGGAAAAATGGTGAAGCTCAAGAACTGATGATAGGGTGGAGGACAAGATTGTGGGGGAAGTGAGGATAGTAAAGGGGAGATGGTGGGGGGGGCTCGAAGGTGTTGATAGGAGGGGAGACAATTAGAGACTATGAGGAATAGGAAGAGAAAGTGATGAGGAGCCATAGAAGAGAGAGATGGGGAGGAGAACAGAGATCAAAAGAAATAAGGATAGGTGGGAGAGACATCACAGGGGATTAGGTGCCCCTGTGAATAATCGTAGTAATGCGTAGAAGATAGTATAAGAGACTAAATGCCAGGGAATGGGTGGGAGGGGGGGGGGATAAAATCTATGAGGATATGTAGGAGATAAGTAGGAATGGAGAAAACTGAACAAGCTTACAGATAAATAAATAGCACACCAACAGTGATAAAATAAATACGAGGACACAGAGGCTGCCAGGTAAATGTGCCCAAACTTGCAGGTGAGCAGCTGAGAACAGGCTAGGAGCCCCACTGTTATTAGGGTGTGTTGCTGTGAGTTCAGGTGCTTGGCAGACAACAAAATGTAGACATTTATATGAAAATCCTTTTTAAATTTCTTTTTAATTATTTTAGCCCTGGAGATGCACATTTCACATGCTAAGAAAGTACATGACTCCTGGCTCTCGCCAATGAGGACAAATCCATTATTAGCCAGTATACATAGGGAATCGGCACCTCTTATTTTGGGAGTGGGGGGCAAGGAATGGATCTCCCCACCACTAGTGATCCAAACTGACCATTGTTAGACACTGGATGCTGGGCTTGAAGGGCCATTGGTCTGATTAGGGCCATACCAAGGTCTGAGCGAGCAGTGCAGCCGTACAGGGCGCAAATACAAAAGGGGCACTGATATCGTCATTGGGCTTCCAGGAAGTCTGACACAAGCAAGTTTTTGAGGGAGGGGTCACCAGTTTCATGAGTTGCATAGGAAGCATTTCTAGCTTGGTACGGTCTTGGGTTTGATCCAACGTGGCACTACTTAAGTTCTTAAGTAATCCCCTAATCTGTATAGAATCTCATTTAGCCAGAGTTCCAGCCTCTGCCTACAGGACCAAACTAGGAATGTGCTCTGTGTGTCTAACAAATCTGGTGCCCCCCTCTGCCCCAGCTACATGCAGTACTACACTCTTTTTGAGCTTCCTAGAAGTGCAATATTAGCGCCTTTTCTGTATGTGCACCCTGTACGGTTGCACCGCTTACACAGCGTATGGCCCTGCCTGCCTGCCTGTCCCTAAGGGCAGAGGGTTGAAGAAAACCCTTGATACAGTATATTCTGCTGCTTTTGCCTATAGGGGGTTGTTCCAGACTAAGGGCAGCTAGTGTGCTGTGTTTGATTTGATATGTTTGAAGAGATGCTGGTATAAATAGTAGATCAGGGATATTTGAATGGTGCAAAGATTTTGAATGGAAGAAAAGGCCCCATGGTTGAGCTCCGAGAAGCTGAATTAGGGAGGTGACATGTTTTAGTATATGTAAATGGCAGCCATAAAGGAAGGCAATTATGCGACTGAATTACTAATGAATGCAAGTTAATGGCACAGAAATGTCTAGAGTTCATTAAAGTGATCCATTATTGCAAAAACACTTCTAAGCAGGTAAAAATAGGGGGCCTGGTAATAAAATGTGAATGCAGTGATTATATTACTGGGCTGTAGCGAGACATTTTGGTATCCAGAGCAGGATGTTAATTTGGTGTGGCTCCTTCGCACACATTTAGTTTATACAATGCTTTAAAAAAAATTTTAAAAGCTTAAAATAAAAGTAGTTTAAAATATTATAATTTTCATTTAATGAATGAATGTACAGCAGGACAAATTACAAGACTTTGCTCTGTTTGATGCCTCCCTTCTATTGGCTGCCTTCATGGATGAGCACCTGGGATATATTCCCCCTCTGTCCTTGCGCAGAAAGGGGTATATGTTTATTAAAGTACTATAACAGTTAATATGGGGTATACTGCGCTTGTGCTAAGAGCAAGTGTGCTAAAATACAGCCGTACTAAAAATCCCACATTAACTGCTTAGCGCAGGTCGAGGAGAAGACCGTGCAGGTTAGGGGTGGAGCCTGGGTGTTGTCTGCACACTGCAGTTAATGCAGACATCATTAGAGCGTGCTCACTGTCAAGGTCACAGTTAACAGGGGTGTACCTCAATAGGTGGCATTAACTGTATTCACAGTACTTGTGGCAATCAGAATAGCTCTAGGGGGCACTGGAGCTATGTTTACTGCTTAGGGACATGTCATGCATGTCCCCATTCATTAGTGGGGGTCTGGCACCAACCCCGTGCTACTTTTTGGGAGTGAAGCCATGGTAAAATATTGTGATTTAGTAAATTTATCCTAAAATGATCTATATGAAAAGGTTTCAGGCTGGACATGGATTCCGGGTGTAGGAAAATGATTGGTGCATTGCCTGCCTCCTTTTTTTCTTCCTCAAGCAGTTAAAAAAAAACCCAAACAAACAAACATCTAGGGCCTGACATTGAAAGGCATTTACATGGATTTCAGACCTGCAAACCGTGTAACTGCCACTCTGTGGGATCGAGCCCAATTCCCGTAGGGGCACGTACGGGCCATCCGGATGGCCCCAGGCAAAATGGGCCTGTTTGGACCTGATTCTTTACCGCGGGAACAAAATGTTCCCGCGGTAGTCAGAACTGGGCCTGAGGACGGACTGGAATGCTTGTGGATGGACTGGCGTGCCCCTACATGCCCGTGAGGACATCTTCCCTGCAGGATCCCTTGGCCACCACGTCTCTGCCCCTACTTCCCCACCACCTGACCCAGAGCTTACCAGCCAGGGCCTGGATTGGGAGGCAGGAAGTCCCCGCACCTGGCCCTGGCCCCAGGGGGAGGGTTCCCCAGCTCCGATCACCCCAAAAGTGCTGCTTATACTACCTTTGTGGTGGTATAAGCAGCATGTCCCCATGGGTCCGGCAGCACGTACAGGGCTGTGACCTGAATTGGCCCTATATGAGGGAGGAGTGGTCTAATGGTTAGGACAAGGTACTTCAGGCCGGAGGGCTGGGGGTTCAAGTCCCACCTGGGACAGCAATCTCAGTCCGGAGGGACTGGGATTTCTAGTCCTATAAGCACTCCTTGTGGTCTTGGGCAAGCCACTTAAACCTCCATTGCCCATGTTCCCTGTAAGTATTAACGTATGTGTGTCATATCCCCTCGTGTTAAATGTATCCCCCAATTGACCGCTTTGACCCGGTGAAAAGCGGGATATAAATACAGCTAAATAAATAAATAAATATATATATGTGCTGCTAGGCTGGCCCACGCCCGCTCTGCTCCCACTCTGCCCATACTCTGCCCCCCACCGGCTCTCCCTGTCTTAGAGCACGGGCTGTGCGGGGAGGGCAGGAGGGGGAAGAGGGTCCAGGCAGCTTGCAGGGCTGCAACCCGCTTTTCGGAATGACCTCCATAGTCAGTGGCACAAACATGGCTAGTACTGTTGAATAGCCACTGGTGCCGTCACCACATGCCCTGATGCCAACCGTTTAGCATAGGGGTGGGCCAGGGGGCATTTTGGGGTGGCATTCAACATTAAACATGCAGCGGCAATATTGAGCTGCTGCCTAGTTAGCAATACATTGCAAAAGTCAGGCGCAGAAAACCTGGGCCTTTCACTACAGAAGCTAACCGGGCAGTAATTGCCACAAAGCTAAATGGGCAGTAGCGATTTTCAATCTGGACAGCCCAGATATCCCATGCCAGAGCCTGCAGGCATTCTGATAGGGAGACTACCTTAGTGTGGCCAGACTGTCTTTTGTATAACAATCCTCCATCTTGTGTGGCAAATTTGTGCAGTTTGCTGTTCTCTTAGACTTCCACACCTAGTTTTGTAGTTTTTCAGGCCATGCCGCATCTTAGGAAGTGGAACTGATGTTTCAGCCACCATGCTGTGGCTTTCTTCAGGGTGAAGTTATGTAGTGGATGTCTGTTCTTATATACGGTGGTTCTCAAACTGGATTTGTAGGATTGAGGTGGGAAATTTGAATTCTGGCAGGAAAATTCATTGGAGATGAGGGTGAAAAGTGTAAATTTAAATTATAGAAGGTGGGGAATTTTTAATTTTAGCAGGAAGATTTGTTGTGATAATCTCCAATTTTGGAAGATGGAAAAAAATGTTGATCTTTGGCATTAGTCCTTCTAGCACTAAACCTTCTGTGAAAGAACGGGTGCTTTGCTTTGTCTATATTGAGTCCTTTGTCCCCATTGATGTTTTGTGGGTGTTTTGCTATCTCTACTGCCTCTTTGATCCTCAGCCTCCAGCAATATTCTGGTGGACAAGGATCCTAGAAAAAGATCGCTGGTGGCTGAAGATCAAAGAGGGATGGAAATAGCAAGAAGATAATTTGTAAAGCCTTAGATGTGATTTGGGTGTCTAAAAACGTGCATGTGGATGTACAAATCATGGAGACATCCAAGGAGCTATTTTACAAATGGCTTTTAAAGAAGACTATGAAATCCAAGTAGACAGTAAGTTTGGCAGAGGCAGGTCTGGGGAGGTGCAATGGACTTAGACATCCAACCTTGATTTCAGAAACATTGGGGATGTCTGCAACCCGTCCAAGTTTAGACCTGCTCCAGGCATGAATAGTCCATGAGGGTGAAGAGAAGACGGAGAGTTAAGTGACTTGCCCAAGATCACAAAGAGCAATAATGGGATTTGAACCTTGGCCACGGCCCACTACTCAAACCATTAGGCTATTAGACATCACTAGACTTGAATGCAAGTCTGGGAATGTCTATGGTGATGTCTATATTTGTGAAACATGTCTGAACTTAGATGTGCTTGCTTTTTTTATCAGATGCTACTATTACTACTGAGCATTTGTATAGCGCTACAAGTCATACGCAGCGCTGCACAGACAAGTAAGAGACAGAGACAGTCCCTGCTCATCAGAGCTTACAATCTAGTCAAGACAAACACAGAAGGTGTAGGCAGAGATAAAGCAAGGGAAGGAAAAGGAGATCAGGACAGTCAAGATCCAAAAGATGCTCTGACTTGGATGTCCTCTGTAAAATGTGTTTTTAAATATGATCATATAAAACCAAAAATAGATCAGTCCCAGCCCCTTCCAAACAGAAGATTCTTTTAGGTCCTATTTTGCATACAGGGACAATTTAGGACTGCTTATGAAGTGGGTAATTTTGAAACTCTATGCATAGGAGGAAGTTCTCAAGTACTCTTTAACCACATGATTTGCACTTATTTTCTAAATTAAAACACGTGCCGACTTCTACACCTGCTTTTTGTGCAGGTGGATTTTCAAGCGGCATTGGAGGGGGGTGGAAATGACGCATTGTGAAGAGGAGGAAACCACAATACAGTGTTTGTGTAGCAAGTAAGCACTGTGTCACAGTTTGGGGGCTATTGCTGCTAGCTGCAGGCCTTGAAGAGGGACGGCAGTGGCGATCATGGGGCGGGGATGGCAGGATGAGGGGGCCACCTAAGGCACCTACAATTTTTGCACCAACCCTGGCCACAAACCAATCAGGTTTTCAGGATATCCCTAATGAATATGCATGAAACATAGTTGCACAAACTCCCGCTCATCGTATGCAAATATATCACGAATAGTCATTGGGGACATCTGCTCTAAATGTAACTAATATTATGTGCCGTGCTTGTACTTTTTAACCATAGTGGAAGACAATCTTCAGACAGCCAAACTAGTTGTGTAAACTGTTATTTATCTGCATGTACTGTATAGCTCTGAAAATTACCCTCGAAAAGCACTTCGGAACACAGAAAAAGGAGGATTCGGTGATGAAGACAGAGCAGTGTACATTGCATTTGAAGATATTTTCCAACACGCTTCTCGGATCTGATTTAGTTATTGTGCAAGTATTTACATCTCAGTGTCAAGAAATAAAACCAAACTTGTTGTTCTCTGCTACAGTGAGCACAAGGAGTTTTCCAGGCGTTAAGTAAGCAAAACAAAAATAAAGAAATAAAAATGAGTTGCTTGAAGAGACATCTGCTACAGATGCTGTGTCACTACAATTTGGCAGAGTGTTTTTTAATGCACCTTCTTTGCCTATTTATTTCTCTTTGGCTGTCTGTCTCTCTTAAACGGTAGAGTAATGTTTTCAACGTATCTGATCAAAAGTTGACTTTTTATCAGCTCAGCCATGACATGATTGTTTTACTCTTCTTGAATAATACTGAATAGCTAATACCGAGCAGTTGACCTGATAAAAGAAATGTAGTGTGAAAGCATACGATGAATGGGTTGGAGGTGCTTCTTTTGCATTACCAGTTTCTGGATCTTTTATGAAGCTAATATGGTTGCCTTACTTTGTGGTTATGAGCCCATGTTGGTGATTTTTAGCCGAGTCTGATTTTTTTTTTTGAGGGTTTCCTAGGCTTCAATGAGAATTTTATGGAAGCACATGATCCCCAGAATATATAGGGGTAATTTTATAACTGCTGGCATTGGCAAAAAGTACATGCACACTTTTTATTATGTAAGCTTTGCTGCATTTTCTCCCCTTGCAGATTTATACCTTCTACTTTGTGGGCAGGGTTTTCCAGGCATAGGTAGGTGCACAAGTGCAGACCCCAAGCCGACTTTCAGGAATAGATTCTTAAACTATGCGTAAACCTACACGCATACGGGCACTATTCATATTGGCAAAGATTTACATATTAGATTTTAAGTTGTATTTTACTTTATGATATTTTTTTCCAGCATTTCCTGCGTTTGGTTAATTTATTTGTTTATTTTTGGGGATAAAGAATCTTAGTAGTCTTGCTGCAAAGACATGAGGGGGAGAGAAAACGGAGGTACTGGAGAGATCTGGGGGATAAAGAGAAAAAAGGAATTTTAGAGGATGGATGTGCGAAAGGGATCTTGGAATGAGAATAAAAGGGAAAGGAGATGGAGGGGGGGGGGCTTGTGAGGAATGGGAATAAAGAATGAAGGAATATCTGAATTGGGGAGGGAGAGATCTTGTATTTGGAGAGGGACGGAATCGAGATCCATTCTTACATATCATCTCCAGAGGCTGATCCCTTCTCTCATTTACTAATACCCCAAACGCTAACTCTTGCTCCTCCTGCCTCCCTCCGTTTATTTAGGTCTGGGATGCTCTGGCTGGGGAAAATGGAGAGAGGGTTTGGAATTTAATTGGAGTTGCCTCCCTAGCTGTAATTCATACTTTAAATTGTCACCAGCACAAAAGAAAATCAGTACAACATACATGACAATACAGGTTCAAAGTGTATGATGGAACATCCGTCTGATTACAAAGAAGAGCAAAACGAAAGGAAAAATAGTCTGGAGTTGTAGGGCTATGTGAGAAATGTCAGAAGAGAATGTGACATTAAATATGCAAATCTATGCTGATGAAATTGCAGACCTATTAGTAATTTGTAACCTATCAGTAAAATAATTTCTGGTACCTGAAAACTGGTAACAGGGTAACATCAATTTTTAAAAAGGGCTCCAAGGGTGATGGAAAACCATAGATTAGTGAGGCTGAGACATGGTTTAATGAGAGAGAGCTAGCATGGATTGAGACAAACAAAGTCTTGCCTGGACAATCTGTTACAATTTCGAAGGGGTTAATAAACATATGGATAAAGGGAAGTCAGTTGATATGGTGTATCTGGATTTTCAAAAGGCCTTTGACAAAGTTCCTCAGAGACACCTGTGGAAATTAAAGTCAAGGAATAGGAGGCAATGGATTGGGAACTCATTACAAAATAGAAAACACAGTAGTACTAAATGGTTAATTTTCTCAATAGAGAAAGATGAATGGTGGAGTGCCATAGAGATCTGGCCCGGAGGTGGTGTTTTACTGATAAATGATCTTGAAAAGAGAATAAATGAGGTGATCAAATTTGCAGATGACGCCATTATTCAAAGTTGTTAAATCACAAATGGATTGTGAGAAATTGCAGGAGAGCCTTGCATGACTGGGAGACAAGGCATCCTCATGGTAGGTGGACAAGTGCAAAGTGATGCATCAGGTCCATCTGTGCATTAGTGGACAAAGAAGCATTACACATTCTTATTCATGTTCTTGCTTTCAGTAAGTTTGATTACTGTAATGATTTTTAAAAACAGGCTACCCCTTCCACAGCGAGAAAGTTACAGATTGTGCAGAATATAGTCATTAACCTTCTATACTTGGACAAAAGTATCGACTATGAAAAAGCCTTGGCAACCATAACTGAGATGATAAAATTTACAGATAACACAAGGTTGTTAAATCAGAAGAGGATTGTGAGAAATTGCAAGAGGACTTTGAGAATCTGGGAGACTGGACATGCAAATGGCCGATGAAATTTAATATAGACAAATACAAATGTATGCATGTAGGAAAGAAAAGACAAGAATATAATCATTCCACCATACTATCAAAACTCAGATCAGGTACCAACAAACAGTGATAGGACACCAACAAATTTTAAAAGTAGGAAGGAAGAAACAAAGCCTCAGAACACAAGGTAATGTAATTCAGCTTCAATATCAAGAAGCCAACCTTCAACACATCATAGGCTCATAATGCCTCCTTCCAACCCTTAAAACCTGTCCACAACAATGCTGTCCTACTTTTCTCTTTTTACTATTTTCTCTTTTTTTGTTACAAAAGTACAACAGTGTACAATGCACATAACAAACAGTAAATCGCCAGAACATAAACACAGGCACAAAAGGCACTTATCACAATACTTAAGCATTTAGCCTGTCACACCCAAAACCCACACACAGTTGAATGATGCTACTGGGGGAAGCACACCCGATGCCACACATAGGCAGCCCAAGCGTTTCGCTAGAAAAAGCTTCTTCAGGGAAAACCCCTCCCAAACCGTGTACAAGTCGCTGACAAGGTTTTTGCTCTCATGATGGTACATTGTTGAAGATTTTGATTTTGGTTTCTTTTTTCTCTTTTTCAGCGACTTGTACACAGTTTGGGAGGGGTTTTCCCTGAAGAAGCTTTTTCTCATGGTCCCTTTAAGCCACATGTTTTGAGATAGTCTCTTATTATGCTTCCTCTTTGCTATTTGATTATTCAGCATTACCTTCAGGGTATCAAAATAATCTAACCTAGTTTAAAAATGTGGTTTGTATATTTGTACACTCCTTACAAGGTCTTCAAACTATTTCATAGGCCTGCTCCAGCACTGAATATCTGGGTTGCACAGATTGCCATGAAGCTAACTGGGCAGCGGCGATATTGAGCCGCTGCCTGCTTAGCTTCTGTGGCAAACGTTTGGCCAGTCCTTCGTGTGCCTGACTTTTGCTATGTGTTGCTAACCAGTCAGTGGCTCAATATCACTGCTGACCAGTTAGCAACAGGTGCTGTTCCAGAATGCCCCCGGGATGTCCTGTTGCTGACCGGTTAGCACTGGGTCGTGTAGCGGCAGTACCGACAGATATTCAGTGGCACTAACATGGTTAGTGCTGCTGAATATATAAGGAGTCTCCACTTCTTCTAAAGTAGCATCCTTAATATCTTCTACTACCTTCGATTTTAGAGGTCCATCAAAAAGTGGAAAGACCAGAGGACATGCAATGAAACCCACTTAAGACTGATTGAAAATATATTTTTTCTTATTAATGTGTAATCAAACTCTGGAATTCATTACTGGAGGATGTAGTAAAAACTGTTAGTGTGGTGTTAAGTGCTGTCAAGTCGGTGTCAACTCATGGCGACCTTCAGGATAGCTGTCCTAAACTGTGTTCAGTCTGTCACCACCAGGTGGGCAGGCTGTCGCCTAGGGCTAGCAGGTCTGCGTCTGATGGCAATTAAGTAGTTGTGCAACACGAGTGGTTGAAGGTAAAAGGATTTATTTCCCCTCCCGGGGGTCGGATTATTCAAATTTATTTACTGTAGGAATGAAAACCGATCACTCTCATACCACCTGATTTTGTCATTAATTAGATGCAATAACCATACGGATTAATCCCTCTCTGTAATACCTGCAATTCTCTGTAATACCTGTAATACCTCTCTGTAATTCTCTGTAATACCTGCAATACCTCTCTGTAACACCTGCAATTCCAAACCACTTATTGCACATCTCTCTCATGGTATCAGAAGTTTTTCCCGTTATACTTATATTTTATATACTGATTGAGATATCACATGTGCGACAACTAACAAATGACCCTAAACTACAAGTAAATAACCTCTGCCACCTTCGCACAGAATTTCTCCTCCAAGGATTTCCATAACAAACTCTGCACCAGACCCAACCACACAAACCATGGCACCCATCACCTATATGGTAATTCTCTGCCTCTACGTATCCCTAGCCGCATACGCATACTTACCAAACTTGACCCAACACCAGGCAATAGGATGGCATCCTTTCCTTATCCATGGCCAAATACTGTTACCCCTACTAACTCCGCTAGGGCCAACATACATAGCCCATGATGAAACCCTACTCAACCCAGGCCTGAACACTGCGTTAAAGGTCACTGAAAAACCCCATAAAAGACGTAGCTCCAAAACAAAACATAATAAACATAGGAAACCGACAGCCACAAAGACCAGAAACAAGCAACAGCAACCACACCAATTATCACAAACCCCCATCACAATCTGTCTCATCAACGCCAGATCCATTAGAAATAAAACCCACATCATACACGATATCATTACAGACAACAAACCCGATATCCTCTGTGTCACCGAGACTTGGATCACTGACACTGACCCAGCAATACTAAACCAATTACCCCATCCCAACTACACAGTATTTAACTGCCCCCGTCACAACAGGAGAGGAGGAGGAGTACTTGTCATTGCCAAAACCTCCCTCACGTTCTCAAGCCCCTCCCTAACTGAATCCAAAGGCATTGATATACTCAAGATCGAAAACAAAACATCAATACTTTGCTTAATCTACAGACCCCCCTCAGCCCATCATGAAACCCTGGCCACCGCACTAGAAAATATCTCAACCTCTGCAACCAAAAAACTGCGCATCATTCTGGGCGACCTAAATCTCCCATCGATTCCCCCTGTACAGGCAGACGCATTCTTTGAAGCCATGCATCAGCTCGGCTACACACAAATCATACAAGAACCCACACATAACAAAGGTAACACCCTTGATATGGTGTTCTTATCACACAACATCCAAAAATACACCAAACCTCGAGTAACCCCAGTCCCATGGTCCGACCATTTCCTAGTCGAAATTGAAATCCACCTACCTCCACAAAAGGTAAAGCCTCAAGCCGACCCAAAAACACATCAACAGAGGAAATTCCAAAAATTCAATAGCGAAGCTTTGGTAACTTCTATATCTACACATTTTGAGTACACCACCACAGACCTAGACAAGCTGGTAGACCAATGGAACTCAGGGATCGAAGCAGCTGCAAGTCCAACATGGAAGAACACAAACGCTGTAACAAAGATAGGAACCGAACCATGGTACTCTCCCACGCTATCTAAAATGAAGAGAGAACTACGCAAACTCGAAAGGAAATGGAGGAAAAAGCAAACCGAAGAATGCAAGCAACTATACCTAACACTCCTCGCAAGATACAAGAATGAGGTAAACCTCGCTAAAAAGACACACCACACTAATCTACTCAACAAAGCGCTCAACAGACCCAGAGAACTTTTTGAACTCGTAAAATCTCTAACCAAAACTTCACAAAACTCCATCTCTGCAGACGATATAAAGGCCCAGACGCTTGCCGACCACTACGCCAAAAAACTAAATCCGAAACTTCCCACAAGCATGACCAAAGGCATGCCACTAGCTCTCACCACTCGAGGAAACCACAACTGCCCCTCAAGCAGACCCAGAAACAGAATGGAACACCTTCCAGCAATTAGGTGAGCAACAAATCTTAAACATCATAACCAACTTAAACACCACTACCTCCCCCCTCGACCCATGCCCAGCCGCTTGGATGAAAGTAACCAAGAAAGACAACGCAAAACCCATCGCGCACATTGTCAACCAGTCTCTGAAACAAGGAATCATGCCGTCTCATCTCAAGAAATCGATTATTAGACCCATATTAAAAAACAAGTCGCTCAACAAAAGTGACCCTGCATCATATCGCCCAATCTCAAGCATAGCTTTCCTAGCAAAGATGATTGAAAAAGCAGTCCAGCACCAACTCCAGGACCACATGGACAAGATAAAAGCCCTAGATGAACATCAATACGGATCCCGTCAGAATCACGGAGTGGAAACACTACTACTGGCACTCCTTGACAATCTACTTAGGGGCCTCGAGAACAAAAACTCCATGTTCATACTCATATTCATCGATATCTCAGCGGCATTTGATACAGTACATCACACCACCCTTTTGGACCGCCTGGCCTCGCTAGGTATAACAGGGACCCCCCTGAAATGGTTCACTTCATACATATCCAATAGGATGCAACAAGTGCAATTCAACAACGACAGAGCTGATGCCTTCCCCCAAACCCAAGGGATCCCTCAAGGGTCTGCCCTCTCATCCCTACTGTTCAATTTGTATATAAAGCCGGTATGCAGTATTTTCCAGAAATACAACATAAATTACCACATATATGCCGACGATGTGATGTTATACACACAGCTTGACATAACACAGCCTAACTTCAGTCCACTAGAAGAATGCCTTGACATGCTCCAATCATGGCTTCAGCAAAACAACATGTCAATAAATCACAAAAAAACAGAGGTCATGTTCATGTCCAAGAAAGCCAATTTCATCCCGCCCACCACAGTCACACTAAACAAAAACATATACGATACAAAGCCTGTAATAAAGTATCTAAGAGTCCTACTTGACAGCAACCTCAAGATGGACAAACACCTCAGAACAGTTAACCGAGCCATCTTTTACAAACTCAAAATCCTTCAACCACTCCGCAATATCCTCGAGAAATCCGACTTTAGGTCTGTTGCCCAAGCACTAATCATTCCCCACCTGGATTACAGCAATGCCATTCTATAAGGGCTTCCAAAGAGCACACTAAGCATCCTGCAAATGGCTCAGAACGTGGCTGCAAGAGTCATCATGGAAAAGAAAGTCACCGACCACATAACCCCAGTTCTAATGGATCTGCACTGGCTCCCAGTGGCCGCCCGCATCATCTACAAACTACTCATCACAACATTTAAACTCATCAATGGCATCGCACCATCCTACCTCAATAACCTAATCACTATTCAACCTAGCAACAGGAGCAGGAGAACTATGAATCTCAACACCCTATGTATCCCGACCAGCATAAGATCTGTCAAGGCCGAAACAAGCAATAGGGCGTTCACATACTCAGCGCCAACCCAATGGAACCAACTACCGCATGAATTAAGGCTCACAAACAACCTGAACGAATTTAGACGAAAACTGAAAACCTATCTGTTTCAAACCCACTACAACTTGATCTAACTGCAATACCCTACCTCAACCAGATCTCCTCTGCCGCACTCGGCAGCATATAATCCAATAGTATATAGTCATGTATAACTTGTACACCTTGGCAACTAATTCCGTACAAATTGTATAACCATGTATAGCCTGTACACCTTGGCAACTAATTCTGTACAAATTGTATATATGGGGCCCCCCCCAATCTACTGAAATCAAATGTATACCTTGATCTGTGTGCTTTAATCAAATGTGTATCGTATCCAAATGCTTGTCCCGTGTTACGTAATCATTGACTAATCAAAATGTAAAACTGAAATCTCAATGTACCGTACAATACATTATGATTCTGTAAAGTAAACCGCTGCTGATCGTAGGAAGCAGCGGTATACAAGTGTTTACTAAATAAAAATAAATAAATAAATAAATAAATAAATAAACATAACACAGTGCTCAAAACAAATAATCCATGCTTTCTGGCAAAACATAAAGGAAAGTAGAACAGCTTCTTCTTGCTTTAAAGTAAATGGTCAAAGTTAAACATTCAAACGCAGCACATAGTTTCACTATGAGCAAAACAGCATTCTTCAGTTGTAGTGTTTGCCTTACACACTACACGGCCCTGACTAACACAGAGACGTCACTTTATCAGATAAAATCAATGTGCAGTCCATTGGGTCACCATTAAATGAACACTCGCTGAGTGTATCAATGATCATAGGCTCCTGTATGCATTCAGAATTATCTGACTTCTCTTTATCAGAATACCTCTGCAAGTTCCCCTGTAACGTGCCGTCACAGTGTCTCTCTGTGCAACTCCCTCTAGGGCTGGAATACCAGCTACCGTATTCCTCAGTGTCTGGGAGAGAGGGAAGCCACCATTCAGGGTTTCTATAGTCCCACTTCTTGTATGAGGTTCTCCCCCTGGAAAGCTTACTGGCTCTATCTTCAGGCTTTAATACTTCTCCCCTCCTAACACCAGGTTTCAGCCTGCGGGGTTTTCTTTGAGGCTTAGGAACTTCTAGGATATCTTCCTCAGACATGCACACATCTTCGGGGAAATACTTTTCTCTCTCTGGAGGTGTTAAATGCTCTCTCTTCAGCTCTGTGCTTAAATCCCTCGGCTGGGTGTTAAAGCCCTGCCCCCACCTAGGATTTTCTGCACGAGGCTTCTCAGCATTAACCCTGTAGGTATTTCTTTTATCTACAAACTTTAACTTCCCACCAGAATCATTCTTCAGGCTACAGCTCTCAGATACATACTGTTTGTCTTTAGGCTTCCAATCACTCCGGTTGGAACGTTGCCTCTGAGCTCCAAAGGGTTTGCAATCAGCAGAACATTCACACCTGTTCTCTACCCTTACTAGCTGCTTCCTCCTGTAGGACTCTGGGTAGTTTCTGTGGAGAACTCTTCCTGTTTCTGACTCTGACTCACGTCCTGGGTCAAAGTCTGAAACTCCTCCTTCTTCCTCTAGGTCAGCTGCTTCAGCTAATTCTCCTAGTTCTCTCCGTTCTCTTAGTCCTGTCAGTTCTAACTCTGTATTAACCTGCATAGCTCTTATAGTGGCTATAAGCTCTTCCCCTTTCCAGGTGCAAGCTATTAGGAACTGGGGAATGTTTCTCAGCTGGGCGTGTTTTCAAACCTCGTGGCTGAGTTTGTTTTTGTCGTCCCTGACAACAGCTGCTCACATGGCCTGCCTGCCTGTCAGCTTCAGGACTAGAATTCAGTGAATCCTGTGTTTTTAAGGTAGAGAATGGAACTTCCTCATCACATATCCCCCCCCTTAAAACCTTACGGGCTGCTGACGCCCTCGTCTGACAGCACGTAAGCCTTGATAATGCATCTGCGTTGTCGTGCAACTTGCCTGCCCTGTGGTGTATCTCAAAGCCAAAGGCCTGTAAGGCTAAGTGCCACCTGGTCAAACGAGCATTATCATTTCTCATATGGCCGAGCCATTTCAGCGGCGCATGGTCCGTGACTAGGACAAACTTGCGCCCTGACAGGTAGAAGCGTAATGCCTCCACGGCCCATTTAATCGCGAGGCATTCGCGTTCCACAGTGGAATATTTTTTTTCAGCATCGGACAGTTTCCGGCTGAGATACATAACGGGATGCTCTATCCCTTCGAATGTCTGTGACATAACAGCACCTAGACCTGTCTCGGAGGCGTCGGTCTGCAGGATGAAAGGCAGCCGAAAATCGACCCCTCTTAGGACTGGAGCTTTACAAAGTTTTTCTTTGAGCGAAACAAAAGCCTCCTCCGCCTCCGGAGTCCACCGTACAATGTTCGGCGCGTTCTTTTTGAGCATATCGGTGAATATCATGCTCATTTCCGCAAACCTAGGGATAAACCTCCTGTAATATCCTACAAGGCCTAAAAAGCTGCGGATGTGCTTTTTATCTAGGGGCCGGGGAAAATTTCGGACAGCGTCAATTTTGCTCGTGAGCGGTTTTACCAGCCCGTTCCCCACTATATGTCCCAGATACTTGGCCTCCCTAGTGGCAAATAGGCATTTTGCGGGATTTAAGGTTAGGCCGGCCTTTCTGAGAGCCTGTAATACTGCCTCCACCCTGACTAAATGCTCCGCCCATGTGTTGCTATGAATGACTACATCATCCATATACGCTAGCGCGTAATTTTGGTGAGGCCGCAAGACTTGATCAATAAGCCTTTGGTACGTGGCCGCTGCGCCATGAAGGCCAAATGGCATACGCCTAAACTGATATAGCCCCACCGGCGTGCTGAAAGCGGTTTTTGGCTTGGAGTCTCTAGTTAACAGGATTTGCCAATATCCCTTTGTTAAATCTAGTGTCGTCAAGAATCGGGCTTGGCCTAACCTGTCTAGCAAGTCATCTATCCGTGGCATCGGATAGGCGTCAAATTGCGATATGCTGTTAACCTGTCTAAAATCAATACAAAATCGAAGTGTCCCATCTGGTTTTGGGACCAGCACGATTGGGCTCGACCACGGGCTTCTGGACTCCTCAATGATGCCCATTTTAGCCATCTCTTTTACCTGGGCTATCACTTCTGTCTTTTTCGCCTCAGGTAACCTGTAGGGACGCTGTCGCACTATTTTCCCTGGGGTTGTGATAATTTCATGAGCGACGATGCGGGTTTCTCCCGGCATCGTCGTGAGAACATCAGTAAATTTACCCAGCATCTGGATCAGTTCCTTTTGCTGTGGTACTGACAAGTCCGTGCCTATGTGCGGCTCTGGGTGTTCCCTCCAATCCGTAGGTTGGGGGCCTAAGTCCTCCTCTCTTTTACCATCTGCCATGGCTGTTAGGCTTTTCACCTCCCCCACACCCGTTGAACCAAATCCACCCGTACCTCGGGTTGTAGCAGTTAACGAAGGGACTTCTTCTACTAGGGGAAAACCTACCCGTTCGCATATTAATTGGGCGATTCTATCCCCCTTCCTGACCTTATAATTTTCTTTGCTAAAATTAAAAAGTAGGACCTTTACTTCGCCCCGATAATCAGGGTCCACTACTCCCGCTCCTATGTCCAGAAAAGTTTTAACAGCCAATCCGGACCGCGGGGCTATTCGGCCGTAGCAGCCTTCAGGTATCTGGATCTGTAATCCTGTATCAATAAGGGCTTTTCCTTCCCTCGGAACCACTGTATCGCTTATGCTAAATAAGTCATAACCCGCCGCTGCCTCCGAAGCCCTCTTCGGACTTTGAGCTAGCGGAGATATTTTGGAGAAGCGTAAGACAAACCTTTTCTTTAGAGAGGTTCCCTCCACTACCTGTGGTTTTATGTGGCCCTTAGGCTTTTGTGTCCTCCCAAATAAGGAACTTTTTGTGCTATGGCCTCTGTTTTGGATACCTCAGGTTCCTCACTAAGGCCTTTCTTCATCTGTCTAGCAAATGGGGGCCAGTTGCATCCTAACACTACCTCATAAGGGAGTCGGGGAACTACTGCTACTTGTACTTCCTCTTTAGTACCTGCTCCTTCCACACACACTCTATACAGCGGGTAATGGGACGAGGTGCCATGCACGCATCTTACACTCACTCTTCCGTCAATTTGACCTAGGGCAGAGGGGTCATGGGCCGTGATGGTCTGCCATACCTCTTGGGAGACCATGCTTTGGTCGGCTCCAGAATCTAGGAGTGCCAAAGCTTCTAACCCTTCTATCTGGACTTTTAACAGAATTCCTTTCTCTAGGTGGTTCTCTCCTCCCGACACTAGAGCGGTGCGCTCATTACATTTCCTGTATAAATGTCCAGGCTGGCCACAGTTAAAACATTTCCCAGAAATATTTTGCTCTACATTTTTACCAAACATCTTTTCCTTACATACATTCTCACCACATGCATTTCCCTTAAAGGTCTTTCTTACTCCACACATTCTATCAAGACCGGCCACTTTTAAAACATTGCCTCCGGAGGTGCTGGCTAATTCAGCCTCAAAATAATTCTCCGTGAGGTTGGCTGCGTCTTGGGTAGAATGACACTTCTGTAACATTATGAAAGCCTTTATCTCGGGTGGTATAGCTTCCAAATATTGCTCTAAGATGATGGTGTCTAACAATGACTCTACCGTCGCCCTCTCTGGAGCAAGCCATTTGGTCGCTAGTCCTCTTAACCTCTGTAATAACGCCTTAGGCGTTTCTCTATTCATAAGCCTAGCTTCTCTGAAGAGCCTTTTGTAGTGCATGGGTGTCAAGCCCAGCCTATCCCTTATGGCTGATTTTACCTCTGGGTAACTGGACGAAAGACCGACAGGCATAGTTTTGTAGGCCGCTAGTGCTTCACCTGATAAGGTCATAGCGAACCTTACAGCCCATTGATCAATCGGCCATTTAGCCGCCTCTGCGATACGCTCAAAAGCCTGTCAGCTTCAGGACTAGAATTCAGTGAATCCTGTGTTTTTAAGGTAGAGAATGGAACTTCCTCATCACAAGTCTTCAATCAGTGGCTCATTGTTGACAGACTGGCATCCATAGTTGCTGTTATTATATCGATCCATCTCATTGCTGGCCTTCCTCTTTTGCATTGACCTTCAACCTTGCCAAGCATGATGTCTTTCTCTAATGATCTCTTTTCGCATGATGTGTCCAAAGTATGAAGGTCGAAGTCTTGTTGTTTGAGCTTCTAAAGAAAGCTTAGGTTTGATCTTCTCTAGTCCCGAATGGTTTATTCTTCGAGCAGTCTATGGTATGCACAGTATTCTCCGCCAGCTCCATAACTCAAAGGCATTGATTTTCTGTCTGTCTATCTTTTTCACTGCTCAACATTTGCATCCATAAGATGTTGTTGAAAATACCACGGCTTGGATAAGTCAAATCTTTGTATGGAGAGAAACATCTGTGCTCTTGAGAATCTTGTCTAGGTCCTTCATAGCCATTCTGCTCAGAGCAATACATCATTTGTGTTCTTGACTGTTTGTCATTTCTTTATTGATTATTGATCCAAGCAGAATAAAGCTGCCCACTATTTCAACTTCCATCTCCATCAATGATGAACTTATTGATTTTGCCAGTTGTCAGGCTCTTTCTCTTAATGTTTAGGTGCAGGCTCATTTTAAGACTATATTCCTTCATCAGGAGAAGAAAATGTTTCTGATAGTCTTCACTTTCAGCCAATATTGTGGTATCATCAGAAAGTTGTTGAGTCATCCAACAATCCCTCACACCTTGGTTTTCTTCATACAGTCCTGCTTCTCCGATGATTTGCTTTGCCCATAAATTAAACAGGTAGGGGGGAAAATATGCAGCCTTGTCATGCACCTTTGCTGTTTTTAAATCATTCTGTTTCTCCTTGTTCCATTCGTACTGTTGCTTCTTGATCAATGTAAAGGTTGTGCAAGAGAACTATCAGGTGCTCATGCTTCTTAATGTGGCTCTACGAGTTTCTCATGGTTTGTTGTTGTTGTTGTTAAGTGCCGTTGAGTCGGTGTCGACTCATGGTGACCCTCTGGATAGTTGTCCTAAATTGTGTTCAGTCTTCAATCAGGCGGCTCATTGTTGACAGACTGGTACCCGTAGCTGCTGTTATTGTATCAATCCATCTCATTGCTGGTCTTCCTCTTTTGTGTTGACCTTCTATCTTGCCAAGCATGATGTCGTTCTCTAATAATCTCTCTCTTCGCATAGTGTTTACAAAGTATGAAAGGCGAAGTCTTGTCATCTGAACTTCTAAAGAAAGCTTAGGTTTGATCTCATGGTTTACACAGTCAAAAGCCTTGCTGTAGTCATTAAAACATATATAGATATCCTTTTGGTATTCTTTTGTCTGTTCAAGGCTCTATCTCACATCCATGATGTCTCTTTTTCCTTGCCCTTTTCTGAACCCTGCTTGCACTTCAGGCAGTTCTTGTTCCAGGTATGGTTGTAGTCTCTGCTGCAGGATCTTGAATAGAATTTTTCTGGCATGTGGGATCAGAGCAATTGTGTAATAATTTCCACCGTCAGTCAGTTCACCTTTCTTCGTATTGGCATAAACACAGATCCTTTCCAGTCAGTTGGCCATGATGTCTTCCAATATCTGGTGCTTTGTTCTTTGATAATGCTTTCAATACTGCTTCTACTTCTTCTTTCATCACCAATAGTTCCTGATTATAAGGTACAGGTTAAAACGGCTGTTGGTCCGCTTGATCTTTATGGTAAAAAGACTCTGTATATTCCTTCCATGCAACATGGATCCTTAAGCATTCCAAGTCGAGGCTGGAATTTTCTCTTTAGCGCACGTAGCTTTAGGGAAGCCGATCTTGTTATAATAGTTTCTGATTCTATTCCCTTGCATGCATCATTGTAGTACTTCTCCTTGTCTCATCTTGATGCATGTTTGAAATCTGAGTTCTGTGATTGCCTCTCTTTCTTCTCTGACTTTAGCTTCTCTGCATGTTTGGGCAATTTTCAGAGTTTCTTTAGCCATCCATCGGGGCATATACCTGAATAATAGTTGTGTTGATGGACATTCCCCATAGACAAATAGAAATTAAGCATTCACTGACTGCATTGTATTTCATTACAGTTCTTACAAATTTCTTCTTAATTATAAATGCAACACAATTGCAACACAATTGTACTGTAATCATCAGATGCAAAATGCCCAATGCCAGTCCATTTCAGTTTGCTAACACCCAACAGATCGAGTTGTACACATTCCATTTCATTCTTGACTACCTCAAATTCCCCTCGATTCTTGCTTTGTATGTTCCATGTCCTAATATGTATGACATCTTTGCAGCTTCAGACTCTCATTTCATGTGCATCTACATCATCAGTCAGACGTCCTGAGGTCTTTGATCCATCCATATCATAAATGCTGGCTTTACTCTGGAAAGTCTTCAGCTCATCCCCAGTAGCCAATTGAGTGCCTTCTGACCTGGTGTTCTTATCTTCCAGCACTATAGTGCAATTTGTTTTGCTGTGACTATCCATTGGTTTACAGCTTGTGGTGCTGTGAGCTAAGCTATCAGTAATGCAACTACTGGCAGGGTCTCCCAAGATGGACAGGTCTCAGCTGAGGTGCCAGACTAAGACAAAACACCCATCTGGAAAGCAGCAGAATGGGATGGTGGTAGAGGCGGAGGATCACATTTCTGTGACAATGGCAACGAAACTAGCATTACCTACGTGGAAGAAAGGCCTGGCAATCTACTTCTGTATCTTGCCATGAAAACCCAATGGATAGCTGTTAGTGCAGCTGTGTTTTAAAAAGGTTTGGACAAGTTCCCAGAGGAAAGGTCCATAAACCATTATTAAAGAGGATCTGGGAAATCCACTGCTTACCCCAGGACAAGCATTGCAGAACCCATGTACCTTATGGGCAACCTGCCAGGTAGCTGTGATCTGGATTGGCCACGTTTGGAAACAGGATACTGTGCTTGAAGGACCTTGGTATGACCCATTTCTTTTATGTTCTAATTAATATCCCACTTAGCGGCATTTTCACAGTGTAAATGCCTTTGACTATCAGGCCCAAGGTAAATAAGTGTGTAACAAATACATGGACTTTCATGTAGATATTCCTTTACAAACTGAAAAATTGGAGGGAGGAGTGGCCTAGTGATTGGGGCAAGTTGCCTCAGGCCAGAGGCCCGGGGATTCAAATCCCACTGGAGGACAGCAACCTCGGGAGGAAGGGACTGAGATTTCTAGTACTACAGGTGCTCCTTGTGGCCTTGGGCAAGCCACTTAACCCTCTATTGCCTCAGATACAAAATGTAGATTGTGACCCCTTGTCCCCCGCAGCCCCCCCTGGTGGCGGCGTAGTTTTCCACGGAAGGGCTGGGGAGCGCACAAGATTATGGTGATTGGGGTTGGACAGGTGCGAGGGTCAAGGGTAGCAGTCCCTTGTGCCGGCCTCGTTACCAACTTCCCAAAAAGAACAAGTTCACACGAAAATGGAGGGAAAAATGAAAAAAGGCTTTATTTCCCCTTTGCACAAAAATGGTTCAAAAACAGGATAAACGGCTTTGGAAAGTAACCCAACTGAACAAGTCCTTGCATCAGGTTTAAAGCACAAATAAAACGGTCAAAGTAATGGCTGTTAACTTCACAGTAATTTAAGGTAAGACAAAACACTGCATTCACTTATGCATTCATGGAGCTAGAAATAAACGACAGCTTCACTGCTGTACAATATGTACATTCCATCGGCTCGTCAGACTCTTCGCCTGCAGATTCCACTTGCATAAATTCTATGTCTGATAGCTCTGAGCCTGAGGCTTCTGCATAACTGAACTCTGGCTTTTTAAAAGCGTGCCGTACAGTTTCCCAGTGTCTGGTAGTTAGGTTAGGGCGTCGGTTTCTGGCCACTGGGTAAAACAAAGGCTCCTCATCAGCTATAGTTTTAAAAGCTCTCTCAGCACAATGCTTAGTATTTACAGTTCTCCTCTTAGAGAAATTGTCTGTTAGCTTTTGCTTATAAATGTCATTGTTACAAGGAGAAACTTCCTTCCCCTGTCTTTCTCTTATGTTAGGCTTGAGCAAACAATTGCAAGTAATAGAAGCTTTACCTTTGAGCTTTCTTCTTTCCTTCTCAGGGAAGGCTTGAGGCCTAGTCCGGTTGTCCTCTAACTCAGGATGGCCCAAGTTCTCCCACGATATCTCTCTTGCCTTAGTATATGGATGAACCTCTCTGTGCCAAGGCTGCAGCTGTTGCCATCTGCCCTTGCCTTCACTCCTGAGGCTGTAGTTGCCTGGTGACCTCGCTCCTTCAGCTTCTCTCTGCTCACCAGTCCTCTGTGCTCTCCACTTTTCTCCCAGGCCAGCACTCACGTTGCTTCTCAGGCCTGCTTTCTCTCTCTCATTCAAGACTGCCCTTTCTTTGGCTCTTGAATCTCTGTCCTCCTCTCTCAGGATACTTCTCTGGATATCTCCCTGGATATCTTTCTCTCCTTCCTCCTGGATATATCTCCGGATACCTTTTCCTCCTTGGATATCTTTCTCTTCCTTTGATTCAAACCTGCCTCTGCTTAAATCCAAACTGACTGGGCCCAAGTCCTGCCCATAGAGGCGTGGTTCTTCAGACTCTGTACTGACTCTCATGCTCCCTCTATGTGGATCTTCAGGATATTGCAGCTTATACCTGTTTTTTTCTGGATTTAAAACTTTTCTTCTATCTGCAAGAGGGTCTGCTGCATCACACCCTTCAGGGACAAAGGAAATATATACCGTACCTGAATGTACACCACTTTGACCTGGTGAAAAGCGGTATATAAGCATTGCTAAGTAAATAAAAGTGCAGTTGTATCAATGAATATTTATTTAACATGTGTCTTTATGAAATGTTAAGATGCTCATCAGGCTAATACTACTAAAACTAGACCATAGTAGGCTCAGTTGAGTACAGAAAAAGATCAAGAACCATGCTAGAAAATACTCTATTTAATCTGTCAAAGAGCTTACACTGGTTCTTCAGCTGAGCCATATTCCATATGAGTAGGGAACCTTCATCTACCTCTTTCCATATAAGAAGCCGGGTTACCCAACCATTATCTGAAGAGTGTACCCTGCCTTTTCATAGGACCATTAGAGAGCAATGCTCACTAGTTTTATTGGACAGCTTTCTTGCTATGCATATAGGAAGGATCCGAATACTAGTTAAGCCAGAACCTGACCTAAAGGCAGGGACTGGTACTTGTGCTGACTGATCAATCAGTCCTTACAGTTATTTCATAGTTATTTATTTATTTATTTATATTTATTTACATTTCTTTTATACTGCGCTATTCGACATCAGTGCGGTTTACATAAAACATAAAACATACACGTTGCATATAATGAACTGTGCTTACAGGAAACAGGAAATAAAACTTGGTTAACTAGGGTAACTATTATATAGTTTATCATTTGGTTTGCAAATATTTGCATTCTCTGTATAGCCTAATTCTCGGAGCAATCGTCTGAAAGCCAAGGTTCAAATCTCACTAATGCTCCTTATGATCTTGGGCAAGTCACTTAATTCTGTATTGCCTCAGGTACAAATATAGGGGTACTTTTACTAAAGGGCATTAAGCAGTTAGCATGCATTAATCCCAGGCTGTGACCAGTGCAGGGTCAGTACAGTTAGCGCATCCTGATTTCCGTAGTAACTGTGCTGCATGCGTTGGAGTAGAAAGTGGGTGTGTCGGGGTGGAGGGGTAGTGCCTTGCAGTCAGCGTGTCCTACATTAACTGCAAGGCTTTTCATTAGCACAGGTGCACTTACCGCCGCCCCAGCAAGTGAAGGTAAGTGCCCACATGTTAATTTTAGGAAAATATTAAGGCAGAGTGCACGCATTAAATGCCAGAGCATGCTTTCCATGCCCCCCAACAGTTAACATGGTGATGTTGCACCTAATGCGCCATGGTTTTGAGCATTATGGGTATATTAGGTGCGACACCATAGAGCCTTACAGGCAGATGCAGAAAGTTAGCGTGGCCTTTAAGCACAGATAATGTCACATTTAAGCACACTTCAAGCACTTTTTAGCTAACATCAAATGCAGAAAACAGACGGACGCATGCGTCAAGAGCGACGGAAAAGCTAATGCCCAATTAATGCCACGAGTATTTAAAGTATTTAAATTGAAGGAAAATGAGCTGCACATAATAGTCTGGTATGCAAATGATGGCTGTGCCCGATGCAGAAACAGGTATAGAGGATTTTGCAACCAGCCATAGCACCGATATTTTTACTACAGGGTCTGAGGTGTCTTAAACCTCTAACGTGTGCCTCCGACAGTATTTCGATGGCACCGGACGCTTTCCCCAATGCCTTCAAAGGACAGGAAAAGACTTACTTGCACATGAATGTTTATATTTATTTACAGCTTAATATATTGCTATTTGTGGGTATATTAGTGGTTTATAATTTTAAAAACAAATTAATTAAAAGTAAAAAAAAAAAAAATTCAAGTAAAAGAGAAACTCAATAATATCAGTTTGAGAGAACTAATGTCCGTACTGCCCCATCCTGTCCCACCTAGTCCGCAAAACCTTTTGAGAAAAACAATGCCTTAAGTCCAGACTTGAATTTAGCCATTGAGGATTCCAACCTCAAATTCTTTGGTAATGCATTCCAGACAAGTGGTGCGAAAATACAGAAAGCTGACGTATGAGGAGAGTCAAGACAAGCATGTGCAGGAGGAGGAATACAAAGATGTTTGTCAGATCATAAAAAGAAATAACTTGTAAGAAATGTAACTTGCCTTGAGCTACTCCTGAAAAAGGTGTGAGCGAAATCCAAAATTCCTTCCCTGTGTTTTAGCTTTTGTGTAAAGAACCTAAGTGTTGGGGGTTTACAAGCAGTCTTGAAATTTAGAGTGCCTGCTTTCAAAATGAACAGTGCTGGAAATATAGCAATGCATACCCGCACGTCTACATTTACACAAAATGTATTTAATTTATTGTGAAGGTGTTCATCTTGTTGAAGTAATTTACAGCTGCCATAAACATGTTTTGGGAAAACAATTAGAGTCTAAATGTAAGTGGCAATGCTGAAAGCCTTGACAATTGATGCTTTTGCTCCAAAACTTAAGTCTGTAGTCATTTCGTCTTTCAGTGTGAATGGCATTGGGGGGGGGGGGGGGGTGGAGAATAGTCTCCATTCCATTGAATTTAGAAAACATGTCCAGAATTGATGCTTTCCCAATTGCATTTGGGTAGGAGAAAGTGTAAGGCTGTGGAGAATCCTAACATTGTTTTTCAATTGTAATTTAATTGTTGGTGTGCGTGATCTGTTCTCCTTATGAATTATCAGATCCTCTGGAAAAAAAAACCCCTCCCAAAACAAAACGGTGTCCTTTATTTCAATGGGTGAAACTAGGAGGATGTTCTGAAAGCAGTTAAATCATCTAGTTGGATTAAAAATTAGTTGAGGAATGCGTTCATAATGGGCAGGTGGTGGTGGGGGAGAGAAGGGGCTGCAGTCTTTCCTCCTCCCAACTCCAGTTTGATGATTCCCAGATGGTAATCTGACTGCTTTTATTTTTCCTAACTTTTGTGACTCTGGATAAGGCGAAAGAGCAGAGTCCGAGACAAGGGGGTGGGGTGAGAGAGAATACAGCTGGGGTCAAACCCTTTGGGAATAATATGTATTTCAAAGAGGCTTTCTCAGACGAGCCATTTACATTCTGAACTAGGAGGTTACTGTGCTTTGCATTCAAGGCTTCAGGAAGCCAGGCTCCAGTGGGAGTAAATAGCAGCAAGTGGCGAATTGATCATCAGACAGGGAAAGGAAATTATCTTCTTGCTGTTTTATTGTGTTTATACAGAACTAGGTTCTGCTTAAAAGATTATTCCTTGTCCCAGTATAAATGAGTTTAGAAGTGTGATATTTTTTTATTCATTCATTTTATTGGCGCTGTGGGTCTTTAGTCTATATTTGTTTTATATAGCGCTAATGCTGAAGAAGAAGGATCCAAAAAAAAAATATGCAATCAGAATTTTGCAATCAAAAATGCTTTCGAAAGGACAGGTAGCTCTTTGGTAATTTGAGATCCTAGCTTTCTGAACATGCTTGTCCTCATCTCCTCTGCTGGGTCAGAAAATAGTACTTAACAAGAAACATTGGCGTAAAAACCCTCAGGCAAAGATTTGAGATGAGAGATTGAGATGGGATCAGGTAAGCAAAGATTGTCAGGAAGGGGCAAAGGGAACTGAATAAAGGCAAATGCAAGAACAAAATACTAAGGGGTATGTTTACTAAAACCCCGTTAGTGTGCGCGCCGCGCTATTGTGCGGGATGCCATATAAGGAGTGGGCGTTTCAGTCAATAAAAAGCAAAACCGGGATTAATCATGTGCTAATGTGCGCCGCGCATATTAGCGCGAGAAACTTACGCGGGAAGCATAAGTGGCGCGCTGATGTACAAGCACAGGGACAGAGCCACAGTACAATGGTTAAGGCAGTGACCGATGGTGCAGGGATCGTGGGTTCAATCCCCCACTGTGCCCAAAAGAGAAGGCTGGCAGAGGCATTACCTATTATGGGGAAGATTGCTTTAGGAGGCATTTTATTTATATTTTAATTACTTCTACTAGCAAACGCACTCTCAAAGCGTCTTAACATAAGGCGCCCCATAAGGCACATTTTAAAGTGCACTGTCCGCCAAGGCACCCTAGAATGTTGCTTATAGGGCGCTTTATAGGATGCTGTATGAGGTACCGCAAGGTCACAGCACTGTTTTTTATGGCAGCACTGTGCAGTTTAAGGAATGAAAATCATAAGTAGGTACGCTGACATGCAAGGAGGAGCAGCAGTGGAGCACAATGGTTAAGGTACTGACTGCTGATACAGGGGTCACGAGTTTGCTCTCCAGTGTGCCTAATACGTAAGGCTGGCTGAGGCATCAGCTTTGCAATGTACATATTGTTTCCTGCAGCACTTCATTTGTATTTTATTAATTGCTGCCAGCAAACACGGCCTCACGTGCCGTAACTCAAGGTCCCGCATAAGGCACCCTATAAGGTAAAACATAGGGCACATTATAAAGTGCACTGTCTGCCATGGCACCCTAAAATGTCCCCTATAGGGCACCCTATAAGTCGCTCCACAGGATAACGTATAGTGCACCTTACATGGACGGTAACCATAAGGTGCCCTATAGGGCGCCCTATAAAGCACCCTCTGAGGCACCTTATGGGTACAGTACACAGAGAGTGTTTTTGCTGGCAGCAATAATGTACATTAAAAAGAGATAATGCTTTGGGCAGCCCTATCAAATAACCCCACTGTGGGTTTGAATGCATGACCTCTGGCTCCACAGGCAGTAAAGTAACCAGTGGGCTACAGCTCTATAGCTGCCAGCAAGCCCCTGGCTGGCTGTAGAGAGACTGCACATCACCACACATACAGTCTGCTGTGGTCACCAGGATAGGGTTAGGCCACCCATACCCATGATGCACTGCACATGCAAATCAGCTGTCCACAGATGAACACAAGATGGGGTATGCACCCCCATAGCACCTCGGCCTGGTAGGGGGAACTGACCATGTCCACCCCCACAGCACCTCGGCCTGGTAGGGGGTACTGACCGTGTGTGTTACTGGCACAGAGTAGCTACACACCGTCACATTGTGCGGGTACTGTGCTCACCCTGAGTGTGCAGTGGGGCGCCCAGCACCAGGTCCACAGCACCTTCCATGGCAGAAATAGGCCATGCTGCAGGTCCCCAGCAGTGCTAATGTGTGAAATAGGTAGCTTCTGCAGAACCACCTTGGATATATCTGTCTGTCTCAGTCAGGTGTAGCCACCATGGACCCCTAAGAGGATTATGTACCACCACCACCCTCCTCCTCCAGGGCTGAGGGTGGTAAACATGGTCTCCCCCCAACAGATGCACATTCTACCTCCCTGCAATGGTGGCAATAAAGGGGACCATCAACCCCAGTCCTGCTGGGGAACAGACAACCTACAGGGCAGTCAATGCAACTCTGTACACATCCATAACACAATAGCCAACAGGCATTAGGCCTGGATATGCTAAGCTGCACCCCACCACTGTCTGATATTCTCCTGCAACAAGCCTTCAGTCACTGCACCCTGCAAGGCACTCCATCAAGACACATACCAGCTGCAAACAGTCTGCTAGCTAGTCCATAGTGCATGTTCTTGGTGGAAATGCATGAACCCAGAACTGGGATGTCAGCATACACAACAAGCAGATAAATCAGTGACTGGGCTCCAAAAGGAACACCATAAATATCACATGACAGAAATACTATATAGCACTATGGGGGTGTCTAGCCATGCTGTGGTCACTGCACAGTCAGGGTGAGAGTGATCTCCCAGCAGGACATGCTGAGGCCACCCTGTCTGTGTAGGTGGTGGCCAGGCACTAAAATGTCCCAGCCAGTGCCCTATGCCCTGTGCAGATGCATCCTGGCCAGGCCACCCTGTCCGGGCTATACCCATGGTACCTTGCTCCTCATTATGCACATTGGCAGGCCAATACTGGCAACAGTGCTGGCAGTGTGGGCTGTGGAGGGTGTTTGCAGCCACCACACACTGGATAGACAGACACACACCCCCACACCTATGCCAGCATTGTGCTACTATAGAGGAGTTTAGCAGCCCTGGCCACCACACCAGTCCTGGGCACAGTACAGGCATGGATATGGTACGCAATATTGTTGGGGGTCACTCCCCAGGGTGGTAAACACTGTTAGAGACCAGACCTGCAGCACACACCACAGACATCAGAAAGATTGTTATGATGGAGCTCAATGAGCAAACTGTGCTTAACGTAGGAATTTCTATCTGCCAGTAATCATAGGAAACGTTTGATAGCTGTGTACTGTATACCCAGGTGTAGGGTGGCATTGCTAAGGTATGCAAGTGCTAGTATTGGGAGATGCACGCAGGGCCCAATGTCCTGCCTCTCCAGGAGGCATTGGCTAATGGGGCCTGTGGGTGTGGGTGTGGATGTGTCTGCCCCTGTTGGCTGCTGCTTTACGGCAGAGGTTCCCAACTCCAGTCCTGGTGTGCCAAACACTGTTCGGGTTTTCATGCTGTCCCTCATGAATATGCATGAGATACATCTGCATACCATGGGGTTGGTGCATAGATATGCAGCACAGGCATCTTTATTAGAGGCAGCATGGAACCTAAATGGTGTTTGGCCCTCCAGGACTGCATTTGGGAGACTCTGCTCTAGGTAATGCGCATGTTTATGGTGTCTGTGCTCTGTAGGGTAAAATATAGGCATATTAACCATGCGTATGTTCTCTGCAATAAAGGTTTGTCCTTACTATCATGGTTTAGTTGTGGGAAAAATATGTGGACTGGAGTGGCAGTAGCCCCAGCTGGGCTTTGAACCTGTGACTTTCTGTTCTTGCACACACTGTCTGTGTGCACTGCACCACCATGTTGCCACAGATATGCTGCATTCCCTGGGGAGTCCATGACTGTACATCCGACAGGGCCTGTTTGTTGCAGTGCATGGCACCCACCTGGACAGGGCTAGGCCATGGTCTGCTGTGGCCACCAGCTTCTGCCACCTCCACCACCAGTACCGCTCCATCCTTAGATTGGAGACAGCATAAACCCTGAAGGTTTTGTGACCCTCCAGGACTGCATTTGGGGGAATCTGCTCTAGGTAATGTGCATGTTTCTGGTGTCTGTGCTCTGTAGGGTAAAATAGAGGTGTTTGAGCCATGCATATGTTCTCTGCAATAAAGGTTCGTCTTTACTATCACTAGTTAGTTGTGGGTAAAATATGGGGACTGGATTGGCAGGAACCCCAGCTGGGGCTTGAACCTGTGATTTTCTGTCTCCAAACACGCTGGTTGTGTGCACTGCACCACCGTGTTGCCACAGAGACAGTGCATTCCCTGATGATACCATGACTGTTTGTCTGGCAGGGCCTGTCTGTTGCAATGCATTGCATCCACCTAAAAAGGGCTAGGCCATGGTCTGCTCTGGGCACCTGCCACTGCCCCCCTCCACCTCCAGTACCCCTGTGCCACCCTGCTGACATGCCCTTCTGCTGGTGGTGCTGGTGGTACGCAGTCTCAGGCCATCCTGTGTGCGGGTAGGTGGCTGCCTATGGTGCGGGTTCTGGGGTAGGGGTGCCTGCAAATTTGTCCGCACGTCCCCCAATCACCGCCTGCCAATGTTCTGTGCCCCTGGGGGTTGCTGCTGGGTACTATTCCCTGTGACACTGTGATAAACACTCTCGTGCCCATGTTGGGCCCTCATCAGTTGCTGTCTAGCTGCTGTTCAGTTTCAGCATTCCTAGGTGCCATCTAGGCATCTGCCTAGTCCGCACTGTGCCCCAGCTGCACCACAGCATGTGTCGCCTGCAGCCCTCTGTATCCCCTTTCCCAGCATCTGTCCAATTGCCCATTCCGACCTACCCGCCCTGCTGTTGTGGAAATGTGCATGCCATATGTAACCTGTCCAATGGAGAGGGAAACCCTGATCAGTGCTATTTCACTGTGGGATCATTCACCTTGTATGGGGACGGAGCTTAGACCCTTGTAAAATTCATATTTATTTTTTGCGGCTTTCTTGGGAGTGTTTTTTGATGTTTCCCATTACTATCACTATTGTCCAGCTTGATTATAATTTTTTTAGATTTTGTTGGGGTCATTTTCAATGTTTATTTGCACTTTTGTACCATGCACATGTATCACACTTATCACTTTTTTGTAGGTTTCCCTGGTTTTGCTGTACATTGCTGACAGAAATGGTTTCTCTTCCCTTTAAATCGGCTCTACCGCGAGGTTTTCACTCGCGGTATTTTTTGGCTTGAATTTCAACCCCGCTCGTGTGCGGGGAGCCTCTCCCCTCCCACTCTCCACCCATTGACCCCTTCTCTCCGCCCCTGGGGAGCCTTCCTCTGCCCTCCGGGAGCCTTTCCACGCCTCTATTGCATCTCAGCGCGCCGCGCACATGAGCGGGCACTTTAGTGCGGCGCGCACGTGTGCAGGGCACAAATACGCATCATTAGCGTGCGCTAAGGTACCTTAGCGCACGCTAATGTGCGCCGCGCACATGAGCGCAGTTTAGTAAACATACCCCTAAGAGTGAAATGACATTTCCCATGTTTCATGTTATTACCCTAAATGATAAGAAATAGTGTTTTTTTTCTCATTAATTCAATGACGGGTCCTATTGTGTAAATAGTACATCCCATTGGCAATATTGCCCAAAAAATGAAGAAAAAAATTAAAAACCCTAAATAAAATGAAAAATCCTATACACAACATGGGAAACTAAATAAAAGGAACATTTCTGGCCTGCACACCCCACAAAATTCTATAGGCAGGTTTGGGCCTTCAAATGCTGCCTAATTGGTAGCTATCTTAGGTGATGATGGATTATTGTGGAGATGTTGATGAATTATTAAGGAAATCTTGAACAAATGGAAGGGAATTTTAGAAGGGACATACAAGTGCAATCTGGGATGTCTAAGCCAAAACCTCTGGGGGAAAAATAAAACCAGGCATGTCTAGGTGCAGATGTGATTTCACAAACGTGGACATGCCCGATAATAGATGTCTGTGGGGGCATTTCCATAGACATCCCCAGAATAGGAGTTCAAAACCTAAACATCTAGGAATAGCCTAATGGTTAGAGTAGCGGGCTAGGAAAAAGGAAACTAGGGTTCAAATACCACAGCTACTATCACTGAAATAGTGCTGAGTACTGGGGGTGATAAAGCACATTCTCCTCTACACCCTCTGGATGGTTTTCAGCCAAAACAAGTAACATGACACTCACATAGATTACATGAAAAAACTAGAGGAATATTGTGAAGTCATCAACAAATAAGAGTGAATATCACACAAATCTCATAATGTCATTAATAAACAAACCTAGAGACCTCATCAGTATCATCAAATCCCTATCCAAACCCCAGGAACAAGAGGAACCCACACTTACACCAGAAACAATAGCATGGTACTACATAGGAAAGACAGGAGAGGTCTCCACAACAACATTTTTAAATGAAGATACTGACTCCATGATAACCACAGCATGGACAAGATTCTCAATGACATACCCAAGTCAACTACAGAATATAATAATTAACCTTAATACAACTACATCAGTCATCGATCCCTGTCTAGTAAATTGGATGAAAGCAACAAATGATGAATTCTCCCCTGCAATAGCACAATCATCCCTTGAAAAAGGTTACATGCCTAAAGAACTCAAAACTGCATCGATATGCCCTATCCTAAAAAACTCTGCATTAAATAAATCAGACTCTAGCGCCTACAGACCAATCTCTAGTCTACCACTTCTAGAAAAAATAAAAGAAAATATAGTACAAATTCAACTACAGGAACACATTGACATGCACTCTCCACTAGACCCACAACAGCACGGCTTCCGGAACAACCATGAAGTAGACTACACTCATGGACAAGATAATAAGGCGGATTGACAAATAGAAAACACACTTCATACTGATATTTCTAGATATAGCCTCTGCTTTCTGCTAGGTACATATGACCTAGATTGGCCACTGTTGGAAAGAGAATACTGGGCTTGATGGACCTTGGTCTGACCCAGTATGGCATATCTTATGTTCTTATGACTCTACTACTTACCAGATTGCAAGAAATTGGAGTTAAAGGAACACCACTGCAATGGTTCAAATCTTTATCTAACAGACAGGAAACAGCAAGTAAAAATAGATCCTAACTTGTCCAAGCCATACCCTCAACTACAAGGAATTCCACAAGGATCTGCCTTATCAGCACCACTTTTTATTCTCTACATACAGCCCATCTACAAAAATATCCTAAAACATAACGTCTGCTATCACATATGTAGACGATGTTATACACCACCAACCACAATTTGAGCAGGATAGTCGAATGCTTCAATGAAGTTGCCTTATGGTTAGCTGAACATAACCTGAACATAAACTACAAAAAAAAGAGGTCCTTTACATATCAAGAGACAAAACATTCACCCCCCCCCCCCAACAACCCTGAAAGTAAAATATACGTACCTCTAGGTAAAAACTGAAATCAATACTTAGGCATTACAATTGATGGACAGCTAAACATAACCACCCACATTAACAACATCACAAGAGCAATATACTCAAAGCTATAAACCTTACAGCACCTATGACCCCTCCTATCCACTAGCAATTTCCGCACAACACTCCAAGTAATGGCGCTTCCCCACGTAGACTTCTGCAATAGCATTCTTACAGGCTTCCCAAAGTGAACCATACAACACCTCCAGTTGGTGCAGAACACAGCCCAAACCATCACCCAAACCCCAATAAGATAACCAATCACACCAATAATACAAAAACTTCACTGGTTACCAATACACAGCAGAATAAAACATAAAAACCTGCATTCTGAACCCCCTACCTACTTAAGATCACTCCTACAGACCACCCCAGCAAAAAGAGAATGGAGAATCCATGCCAGAAACTCTCTGGCCACCCCAACAGAATTCACCAAACGTAATGCATCCACATTCAGCAGAGACTTCTCTCTCTATGCACCAGGACTATGGAACTCGCTCCCAGAGAAAATACGAGCCACAAGAGACCCTCAAATAATTTGCAAGCTCCTAAAAACATGGTTATTCCAAGAACACTTTCAAGAATCAATCACCTAACAACACACAGAATTCCACAAGTGTCTACTAGCTACCTGCCACCCACTTCAATAACTAGAGAACACCAACCCATACTATCAACAAAATACTTACATCATTATGCATACCCTAAAAACTTGTTATTGCAAATATAACCTATACTGTAAATATAACTGCAATGTAAATAGTTACTTGTTATGTAAAAGTTACATGGGAATATGGATTCACTTGTGAAGTTACCTGTTACGTGTAATAGTTATGTATTCTATGTAAACCACCTTGATTTACTGATGGGGCGATAAATAAAATCGCATAGATAAATAAATCCTAACTAAATGGACAAGGCTGTTGAAAATTGGAAATAAGGATAAATGGCTCTCAATGTTGTCTTCACAGTGTTTCCCAACCTAGGCAGGCCCAAACATTACACAAACTAAGTGGCTGCCTAGGGTAGCAGTTTCTAGGGATGGGGAGGGGGTGGCAAAGAGTAAGGAATTCAAAGCTAAATAATAGATTCTGATAGCCGGGGGAGCATAGGGCTTAAAGTTTGCCTAGGGTACCCACACCTTGAACCAACCCTTGGGTCAATCCTATTCCCAATACAACGTTCAGCTGCTTCCTACCCATAAAGTGATATCTAGAAGGGCGCTATCTTCTTCCCACCACTGGGCTGGGTACTTTGCTCCAAAATAAATATGAAGACTGACTGCCATGAGAAGTTTATTTACATTGTGCACTCTTAACTCTATCCATACGTCCCCCTGTTGCAGAGCCTAAAATGTTCAAAATCTGCTGACGGATTAAAGACTCAATATTCAGTTCTTTCCCTGTACTTTCAGGCTGTGACAAGGCTTCAGTTCCCCAGCAGGTCCTGCTCCCTCTGGTTTCCAGCGGAGTTGATCTTCATGCAAATGTTTTTCTCATTAGCAGAACAAAGATCAAAGGGTCCAATATTCAGAAGTACTTATGCAAACAACAGCTGACCACATAACTGCTTTTCTAAAAAAAAAACAATGCCACTAGTTGTATGCATAGCTTTTGGTCACAAAAGTCACTCTGTCAAAGTTACCATTTTAAATTGAGTTGAGATTTTGAGTGTTCATGGGTATTTTGGGTATAAAAGATTTACAGAGAACAGCAAAATTCAGCCTTTCTCCATCTAATCTGTGCATTCAAACATGAATACAGAAAAGGCAGGAATAATGCTGAAGAATAAATTATCTGTTTAAAGTTGTGCCGGCATATTCAGCATTGAAACTTGAATGCTTCACTCCATTAAGTATTTGCATTACTTTAAATGGATAACATATCCATTTTAAAGATATGTGGTGGCTGTCTTGATGAATATTGACCTCAAATTGCATATTTTACCTTTTGCAGGTGTAGCTGGTGACTAGAACTTTCTTCTGCTTGAACAAATTTAAGAGGCCACTTTTTGCATTTGAGCTTTACAAACCAACCTGTTCATTGTCTCTGTACTCCCTCTCATGGAACAGACCACCTCCTGCACCCACCGAGGGGTGAACTACGCAGGGTTGTACCACCTTCTGTATTAGAGAATGCTATTTTAGTTTGCCATTAAAGACAACACAGCCTTTCAGAAAACATTTTTTGAAGTAAATGTTTACAATTCATTAATCTATGTAGAAAGCTATATAAAATTGGTGACTTTTTATTTTCCATTAAAAGGAAAATGGAAAAGACAAAGGGCCTGAAATTCAACTCAACAGGCTATGCGCCGCTATGGCGCATAGTCCTGTCCACTCACTCCTACCTACGGATATTCAATGCCGTGGCAAAGGCATTGAATATCCAGGTTTGGCATACAAGGAACTTAGCGGCAGAGCCTAATCAGGTAGCGGTGATATGGCATCGCTACCCGGTTAGCATCCATGGCTAAAACTAGGCAAGCCAAAAGCTGGCCTAGTTTTAACCGCAGATTGCTAACTGGGTAGCAGTGCAATATTGCTGCTACCCGATTAACGGCAGCCTCCGCTCCGTAATGCCTCCAACACTCCCTGATACTAATCAGATAGTATTGGGGTGCATAGGGGAGTTAGTAGCGGATAGAGCCTCTTTCAATTGAAAGCAAGTTCTGCTACGAGGGGACATGGGATGAGGGTGAAGGGAGATAGATTCAGGAGTGATATGCGGAAATATTTCTTTACGGAAAGAGTAGTGGATCCGTGGAATAGTCTCCCAGTGGAGGTGGTAGAGATGAGGACAGTAACTGAATTCAAAAAAGCATGGGACAAACACAGAGGATCTCTAAAGGTGAAAAGGGGACTGTTGTAGTTGTTATGGAAGGACAGACTAGATAGACCATGTGGTCTTTTTCTGTCATCATATTTCTATGTTTCTATATTCAGTGCCACTAACCGTGAAAGTGCCGTTCAATATTCCCATCTAAGGCATTTACATGGTTTGCTGGATTGTAAACTGTGTAAATGCCTTTCGAATATTGGGCCCCAGGTGACTACTGATCCAAACAAACATATCGCTCTGAATGACACACTTTTTAGATTCAATATCACACAGTGCTTCTGCATATATAGAGGGGAAATTTAGAAGAGCCATCCAAATGCAATCTGGGACATCTAAGCCAGAATGTCTGAAAAAAATGCAGGCATGTCCAGGTGAGACATGATTTCACAAATCTGGATGTGCCTGATAAAGACGTCAGCAGGGACATCTACTTAGATGTCCTCAGTCCATATTTCAGAACACAGATGTCTAGGATTAACATAACACTTCAAGTAGTGGGTTAGGAAACAAGGCAATAGTGGTTCAAATCCCACTGCTGCTATAATTGAAATTGTGGTGAGTACTGGGGATGATAGAGTGCTTTCTCTACACACTCTGGATAGTTTTCAGCTAAAATGAGCAGTACTTGCTTGTTGCTAAGTAGGTCTAGAATTTGGTATGATGCCAGTTATCTACATTTCTGCGATCAGGGAGGGACTTCTTGGGAATGACCTAACCATGCCTCCAGGTTCTTGGGAACAACCTGACCTCTCCTCCTCTACACCCTCATTAAAATTCAGATGTCCCCACAGCTGGCTTCTAAAATGGCTCTGGAGACAGGCTTTGGATGTCTCTAGGTCTGTTTTCAGAGTCCAAAGGTCTTCTAAAATAATCCTCATAAGGTATAATATTTTGGGGGACCATCAAATCACAAACAATGCTCAAACTGATTTCATCTTCAGTCCCATTTAGTTTTTCATTGTTCATATTTAGAAAGACTTAAACATAGTAACATAGTAAATGACGGCAGATAAAGACCAGTATGGTCCATTTAGTCTCCCAGCAAGGTGGCAAGAGTAGGCGCACCCAACGCTCCATGCAGGTCACCCCTCCCCATGTCTTTGTTTAGGGGTGAACCCACCGCTCCGTGTAGGACACCCCTATTTGTTTAGAAATTAGATAATTAAGGGGCATGTTTACTAAAATCCGCTAATTTGCGCGCCGCACATTAGCGCACTAAAAGCAGCACTTAAGTGCTCTTAAGCGCCCCGCAAATGTGCGAGGAACCCCCGCACCCGTGCGCGTCACACTAACGGGTGCCGCACAAGTACGGGCCCGCAAATGTGCGATAGAGGCGTGGAAAGGCTAACGGAGGGCGGAGGAAGGCCCCGGAGGGGCGGAGAGAAGGGGTTAATGGGTGGGGAGGGGGAGGGGAGAGGCGCCCCGCACATTATCGGGGCTGAATTTCAAAGGAAAAATAGCGCGAGTGAATCACTCGCGGTAGAATGCATTTAAAGGGAAGAGAAACCATTTACGTCAGCAATGTACAGCAAAACCGGGGAAACCTGCAAAACGTGAGCAGTGTGATACATGTGCACAGCCCAAAAGTGGAATGAAAAATAGAAAAGGACCACAACAAAAATTGTAAAAATAGGAATTCAGCTGGGGAACAGTTATAGTAATGGTCAAAACTAAAAAACACACCCAGGAAAGCTCCAGTAAAAAGAAATGATTTTTGGAAAGGTGTACGGAGCGGAGACTCTTCCAAAAAACATTTCCTTTTGTTGGAGCTTTCCTGGGAGTGTTTTCTATGGTTGCCCATTAATATCACTGTTGCCCAGCGTGGTGATATTGTGTCCCCCATTTTCCGTGGTCATTTCCGGGGTTTATGTGCACGTTTGTCACCAGACAGGGTGCATGTGCCCACAGTAAAAATGCATAGAGCAGGATTTGCGACTCCATCCTGCCAGGTTTACTACCTCCAGGGGCTACACTGTCTCTGTGGGTATAGTGTGGTGCAGCGGACAGAGCCAGTACCTCTAGGACCAGAGGTTCAAATCCCAGCTGGTGCACTTGCCAGCCCAGTCCCTATATTTTACCCACCACTAAACAAAGATAGCGCAGAAACCCTTGTATTGCAGGGAACATAAGCATGGGGAAAACACCCATATTTTACCCAACACCGCACACACACCACAACAATGGGCATTACCTACAGCCAAGTCCCCCAAATGCAGTCCCGTACTGCCACATTGCAATCAGGTCATCTGCTTTTTCTGAGAGAAGCTCATGCCAGCATGTTGGCGGACGAGTACATGTGGTGCAGGGGGCAGTGGCTGCTAGCCACAGAAGACAGAGGCCTAGCCATGTGCAGGCTGGCACAGTCCACTGCAATAGGCAGGCCCTGCCGGATCCACAGTCATGGATGTTCCAGGGAATCCAGCCAATCTGTGGCTACACAGTGGTGCAGTGCATACAGACAGTGCATACAAGAATAGAAGGTCACAGGTTCAAAGCCCAGCTGGGGCTACCACCAATCCTGCCCACATATTTTTCCCACAACTAAACAGTGATAGTAAGGACACACCTTTCGTGGCGAGGACATATGCAATGGTACTACGTCTATCTTTTACCCCACTGAGCACAGACACCATGAACAGGGGCAGTACCTAGAGCAGAATCACCCAAATGCAGTCCTGGTGGGCCACACACCAGTCAGGTTCCATGCTGCCACTCATACAAATGCCTGTGCTGTATATCTATGCACCACCCCCATGGCATGTAGATGTAGCTCATGCATATTCATGAGGGACAGCAGGAAAACCTGAACAGTGTGATGCAAACCTGGACTGGAGTTGGGAATCTCTGCCGTAAAGCAGCAGCCAACAGGGCCAGACACACCCACACCCACAGGCCCCATTGGCCAATGTCTCCTGGAGAGGCAGAACATTGGACCCTGCGTGCATCTCCCAATACTAGCACCTGCATACCTTAGCAATGTCACCCTGCACCTGAGGTATACGGTACACAGCTCTGAGACGTTTGCTAGGAGTACTGGCAGATAGATATCCATACGTTACGCACATACTGCTAGTTGACCCCATCAGAACAATCTGTGAGGTGTTTGCGGTGCGTGCTCCAGGCCTGGCCTCTGATGGTGTTTACCACCCTGGGGAGTGACCCCCAGCAGTACTGCGTACCATATCCATGCCTTGGTGTGCCCAGGACCGGTTTGGTGGGCAAGGCTAATTACCTCCTCAATAGTAGCACCATGATGGCATAGGTGTGGAAGTGTGTGTCTGTCTATACAGTGGGTGTTGGCTGCAAGCCACTTCCACAGCCCACACTGCCAGCACTTTTGCCAGTATTGGCCTGCCAATGTGCATAATGAGTAGCAAGGGACCATGGGTACATCTCAGACAGGGTGGGCTGACCAAGATGCAGCTGCACAGGGCATAGGGCACTGACAGGGACATGGTAGTGCCTGGCCACCACCTACACAGACAGAGTTACCTCTGTATGTGCTGCTGGGGGATCACTCTCACCCTGAGTGTGTAGTGATTGCAGCATGGCTAGGCACCCCCATAGTGCTATATTGTGTTTCTGTCATGTGATATATATGGGTTTTCTGTTGGGGCCTCTTCACTGACTTATCTGCTTGTGTGTGCTGCCACCCCATTTGTGGGTGCATGCATTTCCATCAGGACCAACCAGCAGATTGTGCACAGATGGTATGTGTCTTGATGGCGTGCCTTGCAGAGTGCAGTGGCTGATGGCTTGTTGCAGGAGAATATCAGATAGTGGTGGGGTGCATCTGTGAATATCCAGGCCTAATGTCTGGCTGATATTGTGTTATGGATGTGTGTGGAGCTGCTTGGACTGCCCTGTAGGGTGTGTGTTCCCCAGCAGGACTGGGGTTGATGGTCCACTTTGCTGCCATGGGGGGTTTCCCCACTAACTGAGGCAGACAGAGATCTCCAAGATGTTTATGCAGCACCTACCTATCTCACAGGTTCTTGCTGCTTTGGAGCTCTGGCATGGCCGCATTCAGCTATGGAAGGTGTTGTGGACCTGGTCCTGGGCGCAACGTCACACATTCAGGGTGAGCACAGTTACCCCACAATGTGATGTTGTTTAGCTACTCTTTGCCGTTTGTCCACCCACTCAGAACACCCTACCAGACCGAGGTGCTGTGTGGGTGCACACGGACACGTCCCCCTACCAGGCCGGGGAGCTTTAGGGGTGCATTTCCCATCCTGTGTGCATCTGTGGACAGCTGATTTGCATTTGCAGTGCATCATGGGTACGGGTGGCCTAACCCTATCCTGTTTACAACAGCAGACTGTCTGTGAGGTGACATGCAGGCTATCTGCAGCCAGCCAGGGGTTTGCTTACAGCTATAGAACTGTAGCCCAATGGTTATGTCACTGCCTGTGCAGCCAGAGGTCATTGGTTCAAACCCACAGTGGGGTTCTGTGATAGGGGTGTCTAAAGGGTTTTTTTACATTTACTGTACATATGTTGCTGCCAGCAATTATACCCTCAGCGTACTGTACCCATAAGGTGCCTCTGCGGGTGCTTTATGGGGCGCCCTATAGGGCACTTTATGGTTGCCATCCATATAGGGTGCACTATACATTATCCTGTGTCGCAAAATACATGCTGCCCTATAGGGGACATTCTAGGGTGCCTTGGCGGACGGTGCACTGTAACATGTGCCTTATGGGCTGCTTTATGTTAACATGCTGTGAGAGTGGGTTTGCTAGTAGTTATCACAAAATAAAATTAATAAGCCTCCTACAGCACTCCACAACATAAAACATACTGCCTCAGCTACCCTTTTTCACAGGGCACTGTGAGGGATTGAACCTGTGGCCCCTGCACCATTGGTCAGTGTCTTAACCATTGTGCTGTGGCTCTGCTCTTTTGCTTTAGCATCAGCGCGCCGCCTTGTGCTCATCAGCGCGCCGCCTCCTGCTGCCCACAATTAACAATGTGCCGCCTTGTGCCACCCAAAAATAACAGTGTGCCGCCTTATGCCACCCAACAAGAGCAGTGTGCCACCTTATACCGCCCAACAAAAGCAGTGCGCCGCCTTATGCCATACAAAATGTACAGTGTGCTGCCTAATGCAGTCCAAAATTATGTTGCCACCTGAACCACTTTTACACATTCAAGTTAGTGCCTAAGCTGGCCTTTTCTGTTGTGCACAATGGGGGTTTGAACCCTTGGCCCCTGCACCATTGGTTAGTGTCTTCACCATTATGCTACGGCTCTGTCCCTGTGTATAGATATTTGCGCACCGCCTTATGCCGTCCACAACTAACAGCGCACCGCCTAATGCCACCCAAAACGCACAAGATGAACAGCGCGCCGCCTAATGCCGCCTAACATTTAGAGCGCATCGCCTAATGCCCCCCATATCTGGCAGCGAAACGCATAATGACGCACAAAAGTAGTTACTGCCGCCCAAACGTTACAGCGCGAGGCCAAAGGCCGCAAAAAAATAGTGTGCCTCTTAAAACACTTGCTAACCATTACTATTCATGCCTCAGCCAGACATTTTCGGTTGCGCACACTGGGGGATTGAACCCATGGCCCCTGCACCATTGGTTAGTGTCTTCACCGTTGTGCTACGGCTCTGTTCCTACATTGCCCAGCAGCGCCCCACTTAGCCTTCCCACGCGCTAATGTGGGCCCCGCACATTACCGCGACGCGCACACGTACGGTCGTTTTTTTTCCTTGTTCTGCCTGAACCGCCCACTCCTTATATGGCACACGCACACTAACGGGGACCTGCACATTTTCGGAGTTTAGTAAACATGCCCCTAAGTTTATTTTTATTTTATCCTGTTGCTATAAAGGGATCCACTGTGTCTGTCCCATTTATTTATAATTCAGAGTTCATTTATAGTTCAAAATTCATTTGTTATATGAAATCTCACTTGTCTTGAACAAAACAGCATTAGATCATCACACAGAAACCATGATCTAGGAAAGTCGTTTGCTAGTTTATTTTGAGAAGTGTCTCTCAGAAAGAAGCAGAAAGTAAGATTTCCCACCTTAGAAGAAAAATGTAAAGAAAATATTTGTCAATATAGAATTTGTGGGTAGGGTGGCAGCCTATAAAATGATACTCTTCCCAAAGATTTTGTATATTCTTCAACTCCTACCTATACAGTTGTGGAGACAGGATGTTCAGCAGATAGAGAGATCTTTACAGAGTTACTTTTGGAAAGGTAAAAAACCCAGACTTAAAATTGCTAGGTTATATGGTCAGTGGCACCAGGGAGGGTTGGGGCTACCGAGGTCAATATAATTTGGGATGTGCGCTGCACCATGTTCGAGATTGGCTGGGAGGGACAGAGGTGTATACCCCATATGACTTTGAATCAGCGCTGGCGGCCCAGTACTCGCTTCTATCTGTATTGCATGCCTCACAGGCACAGTTGCTTAAAGGTCTCAGAGACAACATCTTGTGGAAAGGGGTTCGTTGGAGGTGGAGAGTCCTGTGTGGTAGATTGGAGATCCCATATGATGTATCAGGATACTTGCCCCTACAGGGTAATTTGACCTTTCAACCAAGCACAATGTCCAGTTTTTTTCAAGGGTGGGCACTGAGGGGCCTGCTCCAGGTACGACAAGTCATTAATGATGTGGAAGAACTCCGACCTTTTTTAGAACTGCAGGAACTCTATGATCTACCAAGTGGACATTATTATGCATATCTGCAGGTAAAGCACTATGTGGCAGCTATGAAAGAAGGGAAACAAGGTTTGAAAAAGGAAAATTTTGAGAAATTAGGGGCGTGGTTTGAGTTGGCAGATAAAGAACGGATAACAGTTGCTGGTTATTGTAGGGCCCTGAATAGAGGGGTTCCAGAGAGAAGTTATAGCCAATTGAGTATACAATGGGGTCGGGAGTTGGGAGTAAATCTTGATGCATTTTTCTGGGAGGTGGCAACAGGAAGAATTCCTAGATTAATAACGGGGGCTAGACTCCGAGATATGCTATTTCGAATAGTAGAATGTGCATATATATCACCCTATAGAGGGTGGAAAGTGGGATTTGCGGAGCACAGTAAGTGCCCATGGTGTGGTGGGATGGAGGCAAACTTGGGGCATATGTTTTGGGGATGTAGACAGGTGGGGAAGTTCTGGAATAGAATCCAACAATTCTTGAGGGAATTATTAGGGCAGACACTGACGTTGACTCCGTGCCTAGCTATTCTAGATACTCCAGATCCCTTAGGATTTCTGAAGGCAGGGAATAGGCTGATGGTGAGGAAGTGTTGCCTTATTGCCAAACAATGTATTCTTCGCAAATGGAGGGACGAAAGGGGGCCTGAATATTGGAAATGGAGGAATGTATTACATCAGTTGGTGTTATGGGAGGGGGAATCATCGAAGCAACATGTACTCAGAAGAGCACACATTTTGTTGATTTGGTCCCAGTACCTAGAGAGTATATCAGTTAGGGCGAGGAATGATATATTAACAGTATAAGTTGACTAAATGGATGTTAAACTTCCTTAGGAAGGGGGGTTGAGGGGGAAGGGGGGGTAGATTATGGGGGGGGGAGGGAGGAGGGGGAAGGAGGACACAACAATGAGGGGGCTAAAAAACACTGAATGCGCTAATAGATGGGCAGCTGAGTGATGGTGGGGGACAAGGTACATTAAACTATTCACATAAGAATGGATTAATTGGGGAAACACTATAGCAATCTGACATATTGTAGGCCCCTGAGACATGGAGATTGTGTCTAGTGGTAATGGTCTGTCATATTCCAAATATAAAAAATACTGGCGGGTATAAGAGTACCCACCCGCTGGGGGAAAAAATGTTAGTGATACTGTTAAGTTCATAGGAAAATATCATAATTTCTATTGGGAAGGGGGGGAGGGAGGAGGTTGGGAGATGGGCAGGGAGAAAATACTAAAATGTAAAATGTATAAGAAGTAACAGTTGTATGGTTGAATAGTTTCAATTATGTAACAAAATGCTTATATACTGGAGATGTTGCAGTTCTGGTTAATAAAAAAGATTTAAACATACAGTATATGGAAAATGTTTGAAATTTCAATGGACGAAGAATGGTGTAATTGGTACATGTTACTGTGTTTACAAAACACGGTCTTTATTTCCATTTAGACTAATGAAAATGCTGCGTATGGTTGACCATTAATGTTTTTTTAAATGTTGCATGACAATTCTCCAAATAAAGTCCATGGCAAATTAGATTATACATTTCATAAAAAATTCTCAATATCTTCATAATTTTTATTTTTTGAATATCCTTACTCTTTGTATTCTTAGGAGCCTCCATCCATTTTGTTCTACCAGCAGCAGAAAAGTCAAAACGATGGCCTCATTGTGGGATCACTGGTGCTTTCTTCCAGGTATGTGTCTCTTAGAAACCCATTGCGTTCTCAAAGAGGCAATCTTGTAGATCTTAGGTTTGTGCATTCATTAGAACATATTCAGTTTGTTAGTGTTCCTTAACTTTTAGTGTGTGCTAATTGATGTAACATGCATTAACCTACAAATTAACATATGTTAAGTTTAAGTCTGTCTATCAAGCCAAGCTACCTGCAGCTAGGTCCCAACATGGAACCTAGTTGCAGATAGCCTGGGTTAACAGTTAGCCCGGCTTAGTAGACGTACCCCTATGTGTGCATGAAAATGTTTTAATGCATATTGATTTTTTTAAATTAAAATTATTCTGTGAAACAAACCAAAAAAAGTTCAAAAATTAGGAAAAAAAACCAAATGAGAAAGAAATGAACTGCACATTTTTGCCTTGTGTATATCCTTAATAGATGTGGCCTAAACTTCTCTCAACTGGTATCCAGGTAGTCAAAAGTAAAGTATTGCATTGGGTATCCAGTGTGCGTCATTTCCTTCAGGTTTCAGTATCTTTTACACCCTGGTTTACTTTTTATCAGGATTCTCAGATTACTGTACCTTCCCACTACCTCTTCCAATGTTATCCGATTTTGTTTGGTCTGGCAATTCCTTTCTGCTCCTTTTGGTTTTGAGATCAATCAGGACTGGCCTCTGTTGGACTACATTGCCATGAACTTTCATTCATAACTAGTGGAGAATGTAGCCCAGTCATTGCAGCAAGGTCTGTCAGAAGCCACAAATCCTGGCAAATGCGGGCACTTAAGTCTGGTCACTAGATGCTGCTACTGAGAAATAGCTCATGAGAGAAGAAGGGAGTTATGACCACTGCCTCCTTGACATTCCTGGCCATCTTGGGGAGCACAACTTTAAGGCCAGGAAATGAGCCCAGCTTTTGTGTATGGTAATACATAGCAGTTCTGATCTGAGCCACCAGTCAACCCTTGACAGCACTTACTTTGATGAAACTGCCATGGTGCTGCTTGACATTAAATAACAGATCATAATGAGTGGGCTTGTTTATGTATTTATTTATTCATAGATTTATCTGATTTGCTAAAATGGCCTTCCAATACATAAAAGGCTCCCAGTGAGAAGGCGATCCAAAAAGAAAAGTTTTTTATGTTGGAGCGCTAAGAAGAAGCAAGGAGAAAATTATCAGCCCGCAAACCAATACGCTCCATTTTACTCAAGTTCATTTTAAGATACTTTAAAATATAATAAAAAATTATCTCAAAGCACAAAAATGTGAAGAGAAAAGGAAGTCCGAGTCGTGGTCCCGCTATGTGACATGTTCGAATCCTGATGCAGAATCCCTGAGATCTGGATTTGAAACGTGTCACGTAGCAAAACCACAAATCGGACTTCCTTGGCTCGTCACATTTTGGTGCTTTGAGATAAGTTCTTTTTAAGCTATTTCTATCATATCTCCCCTCAGCTGTCTCTTTTCCAGGTTGAAGAGCCCTAACCTTTTTAGTCTCTCCTCATAGGGATATCCTTCCATAACCTTTACCATCTTGGTGATTCTTCTCTGTATCTTTTCTAATAACGCTATATCCTTTTTAAGATACGCCGACCATGAATTGCACACAATATTGAAGGTGCGGTTGCACCATGAAACAATACAGAGGCATTATAATATCCTGTGTTTTAACAACTTTGATTACTTCACTCGTTATTCCCATTTCCAGGCCATTTACGAATATGTTAAAAAGCAGCGGACTCAGCACAGATCCCTGGGTACTCTATTTACATTTCTCTATTGGGAAAATTGGCCATTTAGCCCTACCCTCTGCTTTCTATCTTTTAACCAGTTCCTGATCCACAATAGTACACTGCCTCCTATCACATGACTTTTTAATTTTGCCAAAAGTCTCTCATGAGGGACCTTGTCAAAAGCTTTCTGAAAATCCAGATATACTATATCAACCGACTCACCTTTGTCTACCTGTTTATTCACACCTTCAAAAAAACATAACAGATTATTTATTTATTTTTATTATTTATTACATTCTCTTATATACCGCGCTATTCTGCATCAGTGCGGTTTACATCGAACAAACTGAAATTACATTGAACAGGGCATTATAACTTGGAGATAACTATTTTACAGGGAACATGGGCTATGGAGGGTTAAGTGGCTTGCCCAAGACCACAAGGAGCACCTGTGGGACTAGAAACCCCAGTCCTTCCGGCCCAAGGGATTAGTAAGACAAGACCTTCCTTGGCTAAAGCCATGTTGGCTGTCTCCCATTAAGCCATGACTATGTACATGTTCAATAATTTTGTTCTTTATAATGGTTCATACCATTTTTCCTGGTACTAACGTCTGGCTCACTGGTCAGTAGTTTCCCGTATCACCCCTGGAACCCTTTTTAAAAATTGGCGTTACATTGGCCATCCTACAATCTTCTGGTATTATAGCTGATTTTAATGATAGTTCACAGATTACTAATAGTAGGTCTGCAATCTCATTTTAGTTCTTTCAACACCCTTAGATGTATTCCATCCGGCCCAGGTGATTTGCTACTCTTCAGTTTATCAAGTAGTTGTAATACGTCTTCCCGGTATATTGATATTTCTTTCAATTCTTCTGCGGCATCACCTTTAAATACCATTTCAGTCATTCCTACCTCAGTTGTTGGTCCTTTGGATACATTTTTGTTTCGTGCGGCTCGAGGTTCGGATGAAGCTGGGGGAATAAGCCGGGCTGCAGCTTCGCCGGAGTCGGAGTATTCGGCTGCTGCATCGGTGTCATCTCTCCCCCCTAGCATTAAGCCCGGTGCTGAAAGTGCTCCGCAGTCAATCTTTGCCGGAAAGATTCCTGGAGATAGCTCTCTCCTCAGCGTTGGGCGAAGTTGCTCTCCCGGGAGGGCCAGGAAAAGAGGGACCGGTGGAGCCAGAGAGTGTTTTGCCTGGGTGGCACTGTTCGACTTCATCATCGGCATCATCGAGTGAGGAGCGTGCAGGGAAGGGAATCTCTGCACTATGAGGAGGAGAGGTGTCAGCACGAATGGAAGCCGTACTGCCAGCTGCTGAATCAGTGGTGGCTTTTTCCTTACAGCGGCCTGTGAATTTTACCCTAGAGGCTATTTGGAATGCCATTGTTTCATTGGGAGAGGTTTTACTGCCTCAGGGATCTTCCTTAGCTACGAAGTTGAACACCTCTTTGGTTGCAGTTGAAGAGCTGGAAACAAAAGTTTGAAGAATGCGGTTGGAATTGGAAGAAACGTGTAATAAGGTCACTAACCTTTGCGTCTGTTCAGGTTAAGTTGGAACATTTAGATAATCTGTCTAGAGCAAATAACTTGAGAATAATTAATTTTCCAAGCCTGGTTACAGTCTCAGCTAGAGACATGTTCAAACAATATTTGGTAGATGTATTAGGGGTTTCTCCTGAATTGATTCCACCTCTTCTTAGGATTTATTATTTACCTAAGGCAAAGTTAACTCAGACTGTGGTTAATTTGGGGGGGGGGGGGGCGGGTTTCAGAACAGGGGAATACTTAAGAACATAAGAACATAAGATATGCCATACTAGGTCAGACCAAGGTCCATCAAGCCCAGTATTCTGTTTCCAACAGTGGCCAATCTAGGCCATATGTACCTAGCAGTTTCCCCAAGGGACATGTTACATTCTCCTAGGACAAGCAGGATGAGTCAGCCACACTTGGTGATGTCATCCGACGGTGCCGAGACGGAAGTACTCTCCATAGCTCAGAAGGGCTTTTAGCCCTTCTGAGCATGGGCCAACTGGCCCCACCCCACTGCCCGCCCCTAGCTAGCCAGTTTCAGTTCTTCCGCCTTGCCAGCAAGATGGACTTTCTACTCTCCACCAAATCTTACCTCTTCTTATGAAAATTTCTTCTTACAGCGTATGTATGATCAGTTTTAATGCTTTGTTCAAGCTTTGTTTCAGATTGCTCCTATTCCCGCCTTGTGCTCTCAGCAGGCGGCAGAATAAATCTATTGGTGCCGCAACCCAAGGAATGGAGGAGTAGCCTAGTGATTAGACAACAGCCTCATATACAAACGACCGGAGTTCAAGTCCCAGTAATGGCCTGGTGCAAGTCACTTACTCACGTACCTTCGTGGGACATCTCTGACTCTGCCGCCCCTCAGGGTGTGCCTAAAGGCCTCCACCCCCAGCCGCAGGCTTAACCCACCAGCTCTGCCGCTGCTCAGGGTGTGCCTAAGGGCCTTCCCCCCAGCAGCAGGCTTTTTATGACCAACGCGACTCCTAAGACACATCCCAGGATTCCGCTCTGGATGTGGAGCCCTCGCAGCAGCCCAGGACGTGCCTAGGAAGGCCTCCGTCCCCGGCCTCTGCTCCTCTGACGCCGCTCCAGAGGTGAAAGCACAGTCAACACAACTCCCAGGAAGCATCCCAGGATTCTGCTTCGGGTGTGAAAGCCCTCGCGGCAGCCAGGGCTCCGTCCCTGGACTCTGCTCCCCTTACGCCCTGGACCTTCCTCGCACGTGTGTGGACCATGGGGGCGGCCATCTTGCTGCAACTGTGTGCTGCCCTGCAAGCCGTGCCCCCTCCGCCGGATTGGATGATATCGCAAGCTCTCAAGCAACCGGCACAGCGCCATTGGCTGGCGCCACATCATTCCGCCCCGCAGCTCCATTGGCAGGCGTCACATCAAGCCGGCACTCAGCACAGCGCCATGGGCTGGCGCCATGTCAGCCCGCCCCCATGGCTCCATTGGCTGGAATCACATCACCTGACACTCCCATCGCCATCGGCGCGGAGGCGTCAGAGAGATCACAGCCCGTACCCTTAAGTCTCATGCCCCATGGCTCCATTGGCTGGAATCACATCACCTGACACTCCCATCGCCATCGGCGCGGAGGCGTCAGAGAGATCACAGCCCATACCCTTAAGTCTCAAGCCTGGAACCTGTCCACTTTGGCTGGCGTCATGATGACGGAGTCCAGGGGTGGTCCATGTTGGCACAGAAAGCGGCGTCCATCACGCCTGAGGGCCTGCCTCGGCACCGATCGAGCCTGCCTCGGAGACGATGAGAAGCAGATGAGCATACAGAGCACTTCTCCCATGCCAGATTCCCTCAATCAGCATCGACGGACCTTTCCCCGCGCCAGCGCTCTCCGTGAAGACGCCGGAGCAGCCAGGGAGCTTCTTCTCATGCCGGAGAAGGCTTCTGGGAGACGCATGGATAGCCGGCAACAGTAGGAGTAGGCTTGCTCTCCATGCCTCTAAACAGTTTGGCGCATTTGGCCCAGAAGAAATGCCAGCACCACCTGATGCTTAGCACCTCCATGCTGTCACACGGCTTGCAGCTGCGTGCAGCTTACACGGGAACGTAATTAAGATATGCCCTACTGGGTCAGACCAAGGTCCATCAAGCCCAGTACCCTGTTTTCAACAGCGGTTGGTTCTACAATGCTTGTACTGGGTCAAGCATTGGTAGCCTGGGTCCATCCTTAACAATGGTTTTTGGCCTTTTTTCTCCAGGAACTTGTCCAAATCCTCTTTAAAACCAGCTACTAACTGCTCTTATTACAGCTTCCCCATTGATCAGCCATAAAGAGTCTGTCCAGTGCATCTTACATAGCCCAGCACTGGCTAACAGAGATGGCACCGGCTCTGATCTTATGTCACCGGTGACGCATGACTCATATTGTCCATCGGATGATGGCCTGCACCTGATCCCCAAAACAGAGAAGTGGTCTCTTTAGACTTCTAAGGTGGGGGCCTGGGTTACAGCGGAACAAAGATGACCATGAGCAGGGAGGAAGCGATGTCTGCAGGTTACTAACCCGGCAATAGCAAACTATAACCCAGCGCTGAGGGGATGGCTATGTGCCCGCAGTGGCACCTGGAGCTTCAGATCAACATCTGGCACCCGCCACCTGCTGACTATCTTGGGCGCAAGGGAAGCCCAAGGTGGAGTCCCGGGAGTCCTGGGTCCAATCTTCAACCCTAGGAGCCTTAAGAAGTCTCTTTAGCCCTTAAATCTCCCACCAGATCCTGCCCCTTCGAACATGCCTGCTGTGATGGTGAGCCCGGCCTTGAACCTCGCTCAACCAGCTTGCGCCTAGGCACTGGGAATAGATTTAGACAATGTGCAAGGATTCAGAAGCCTCCCCTCGCATTGCGCTTCTGATTCTTACTGTAGCATCCCATCGCTGCTGCACCCGGAAGACTTGGCATCTCGACGGGGAGTGCTGGAAGGAAAGGTTACTTAAGATGGCTATTGCCCTGTGCTGGTATGGGTTAGTTGGCACTCAAAACCAAAACAGCCCAGAGCGCTCAGTGTTCTGCTCTGTATGGAGAAATACATCCCCCTTACAAGGTAGCCACCTAGTATGGTTTGAACCATACACTTGGTTGTCCAAGAAGAAAGTGGCTACTCCGCGGTACAGTAAGTAGAGATCTACGGCCAGAACACCTGAGGTGAGAATCACCTCCAACATCAGGCTGTCGACCCGCCTTCCAGTCTCTCTGACTCAACAGCACCTCAGACTATGCAGCGCTGTTCTTGCTGTCAATGGACAACCGTCAAGACTACCTGATACCATGGCCTAAAGTGTGAGGCCTGCATCCCGGACAAAACAGGCAACCGCCAATGCTGGTGACACAGCAAAGACTCCCTGGCTGCACACTGGCCTCCAGAAAGGGAGGCTGCACTCTGTCCACCACTAAGGGGTCCAGCACCCCTTGTAGCCTCTAAGAATGGCCTACAATGAAAGACTGTAAGGAAGCTTGACATTCCACCACCGTTGCAGTCGCAGCAGGATGGTGCAATATACACAGTCGATGTATACATAGTCGATGGGTCGTCTAACAGAAGGTCACAGGTTCAGATCCCAGCTGGGATCCTGCACTGCATGCCCTACTTCAGTCAAGGAGACTAAGAACCCCACATTGACTGCGGGCAGGACCTTTAATGATGCCCACTGTTCCCACAGGGTCTTCCAGAGGAAGAATCCTATCACCCATACCCCATATTGATGTAGCAATGGTTAAGGTGTTGACCTCAATGGCAGACGTCATGGTTCAATCCCACAGTGGGCTTCTTTTAGTAAGGCAGTCAGAGACAACTCCCTCTGGTTAGTGCATGACCTCAAGAACCAGTAAGCAGAGTCAACTTGATCGTTATACATTGATCTGGCAGCCCCGGAGCATCCGCTTGATGCACATCCTAGACCCGGCATCTGACGAGACATGGGTGTTCTCTCTACCACATTTGCATGGGTCCCTGGGCATTCCCACCTGACAAACGTCTGAGGTAAGCACTACCCACCATCAGGTTGGGGTCCCACCATCTGGTTGGGATATGCCCTTCCACTTTTCGGACTCAATGGTGCTGCCTCTTCTGCCTAACAAAGTTTCTCATGCCGGTCCGGGAATCTGGAGCGACGCACTGCTGCCATCTGGAGCCCTTGCTGTGATCCTACAACTAGGCTGCCCATTACCCCTGAGCCTTCTGACAAACCTCCTCAAGACCCTGCCCCAGCAAACTCTGTGGCACTGAACCTAATGTCACGGGAGGCATAAAGACGGAGTGACAGGCTCATAGCCAGCCTGGGACCCCAGTCTGGATCTTCTTTATGATCTACTCAGGAGCAACCTGCCTCAGCAAAGGCAGGAATACCTGGCCAACGGGCAGCAAAGGCAGAGTACCTGGCTAACGGGTCGCAGGCTCAATTCGCAGGTCCAAGACCCGGCCGAGGTCCATATTGGGGAGTTACAATGGTGCAACAATGCCTGTGGCTCGGCACTCCAGGGCCTGGACGGCGAGGGAGCAGATGCCCCTGGCAGTCCTTCCCCCTGGGAATCATGCAGGAGCTCAACCCGTAGGCGTCCTCCTTCAGTGGGCCTCATCGCAAGCAGATCTGCATGCTGACAGTTCAGCACCAGAGCCGGACCCTGTTGACACGCTGTGATCCAGACCTAAGCCTGTGGTCTTCTACTTATCAGCATGACTGAATGGCTCACACGAACGAGCATCAGCCTCCACATAGCTGTTGCTCTTGACAGCCCGATGCCGTCCAGGGCATGTTGGCCTGGAATAGATCTCTGGTATGCCCAGAATATACACAGAACAGTGCACGAGCCTGGGTTCAAGCCCCACCGACACTTCCACAAGCACAGCTGCCTGGATACAGGCAACTTGGCTGCACTGGCAAGGGTCCAAGCCATGCCGGATACAAGCAGGGGCTCAGCTACACGCAAGGGCCCACAGGCTCAGCTACAGGCAAGGGCCAAAGCCACGCCAAGGGCACGCACACAAGCACGCACACATTGCATGCATCCCCAGAGGCCCCCCCCCACGTCCTGCCATGTAACACACATCTGCAAGGCACCAAGACCTTGCAACGTGAACTATCATATCACCCGTGAACCGAACACCATCGGTAATGGGTGCACCTCACTGAGAAATATAAGGCCGTGAGTTCTTGTTGACCAGACAGCCCTAACAATCTGGACTCCCACCTCTCTGCCACCTCCAAAGGCCGCCCGGCTCGGAACTGACTTATGGGCACTGCAGCAATGGAACTGACTTATAGGCACTGTAGCATTAGTGGTCAACCTCATACCACTCTTATAGCATAGCCGATGCTGCCTCGCTACCTCAGCGCGCACCGTTCGCCTCACTGATAACATAGACCGGATGGTACACCATTATGGGTCAAACGAGGTCCATCACGTCCATTGTTCCTTTTCCAGCATGGCCATTCTGAATCATGCCTTCCCAATGGCACAGGTCCCCCAATGCCGGTTATCTCTTATCCTCCACACTAACGGTTTTACAACTTCCTCTGATAACAAGTCCGGAGTTGACTATGTGTAAAAATAAATAAATAAATAAATAAATAACGACAAAAGAGATGCTTCCCTTATTAGTGATGTTCCTCTCTCGTGCCAGCAACTGATGCAGCTGCTTCTTTGTTGCAGTTACTCCTGCACTGCTACTGCTCGATGTCCTCGTTGCGGTTGCTCCCGCACCACTACTACTTGATGGGTCTTCACCTCTGCTACCGCAAAGAGGTGCCCCTTTTAACTACAATCGCGACTGCAAGCTGTCGTACGGTGCCTGATAACTGCACCCTACTACTGCACGCTGCTACGGCGCATGTGTGCCCCGCCCCTACAGTGTGCTCCACCACTCCAGGCCTCTAGGTTACTGCAGGCCTTGGTTCCTGCAGGCCTATATGTTCTTACAATGCTACGACTGCACATGCGTGCACTACAACTGCACATGCATGCATCGCCTCTACAGGTCTATATATAGGCCTATATGTTCTTGTTGCAACATACAACATGCTGCCATGACAAACCTGAAGAAGGGTCTTGGCCTCTCCCCATCCCCCACAGCACATGGCAGCTTGGGAGTCACCAATTGTGGCTGACTCATCCTGCTTGCCCTAGGAGAAAACGGAGTTACTTACCTGTAACTGAAGTTCTCTGGGGACAGCAGGATAAGTCAGCCACACATACCCGCCCACCTCCCCTGGGATGGGGTCGGCCTCCGTCCTGGTGCCCGCCTCCTAGCGGCAAAAGGCTCAGCTAGTGACGTACTGGCTAGCTAGGGGCGGGCAGGGGAGTGGGGCCAGTTGGCCCATGCTCAGAAGGGCTAAAAGTCCTTCTGAGCTATGGAGAGTACTTCCGTCTCGGCGCCGTCGGATGACGTCACCAAGTGTGGCTGACTTATCCTGCTGTCCCTGGAGAACTCCAGTTACAGGTAAGTAACTCCATTGATTTGTTAGAGAATTCAGGGTATGAGTCTCAGGTTCCTTCTACATTGTTAGTGACATTTGCATTGTTATCTGATAAAGAATGGTTCTTGAAACTTTTTTTTCAAAAAAGGAAGCTATTGTTTCGTGGCCTAGCGATACGCATCTATCCTGACTTAGCAAGAGATACTCAGAAGCTGCTCAGAGAATTTCTCCTGCTCCGCCCTGGTGTAGTACAGTTGGGTGGGCTCTTTTTCTTAAAGCACCCATGTAAATGTTTAGTGAAAAATTACTCTGTTTCTTATATCTTTTTTGAACCCTCACAACTGTTGGCTTTCATTAATGCTAGGCACCTGGAGGCCTTCATCGACTTCTCCTAGGTGCTCTTATTAGATATTGTTCCGGATTTTGACTGCCTGCCTATTTTTTCTTACGTATTTGGTTGGAGTTTATAAATGAGATTTCCCCCCTCTTTGTGGGCTAGGGTGAGCTGACACCTTTTGTGTTAAAATGCTTTATGTTTTTTTTCTTTCATTGTGTATCTTGTAAAAAAGTACTTTTCTGGATGTCTGCTCTATTTCTGCAAGAATGGTTTTTCTTGGCTTATTTGTAAAAATTTCATAAATATAAAAAAAAAATTACCATTTTAGTCATGGGTAACATCCCTACATCTTCCTCAGTAAAGAATGAAGCAAAGAATTCATTCAGTCTCTCCGCTATGGTCTTGTCCCCTCTTAGTGCTCCTTTTACCCCTCTATCATCTAATGGTCTAACTGACTCTGTCATAGGTTTTTTGTTATGAATGTACTTGAAAAAGTCTTTATTATGCGGTTTGCTTCCACAGCAAGCTTCTTCTCAAATTCTCTCTTTGCCTGCCTTGCATCTAACTCACCAGTGTTTGTGTTGTTTTCAGTTTTTGTCATTTGGCTCCTTTTTCCATTTCCTGAAAGATGCTTTTTTGGCAACAACAGCCTCTCTGACCTCACCTTTAAACCGTGCTGGCAGCTTTTTGGACTTCTTTCGACTTTCTTAAAGCATGGAATACAGATGATCTGGGTTTCCAAGGTAATATTTTTAAACACCCATGCTTGATTTAAATCTTTAAACTTTGCAACTGCTCCTTTTAGTTTTTTCTTAACTATTTTCCTCATTTTATCATAGTCTCTCTTTTGAAAGTTAAAAGGTAGTACTATGGACTTCCTTACCGTCCCTCCTCCATTTATTAAATGAAACGTGATCATGTTATGATCACTTTTGCCAGATGTCCCCAAGACCCTTATCTCTTGCACCAGAACTTGTGTTCCACTAAGGACTAGGTCCAAAATGGCTTCCCCTCTTGTCGATTCATGAACCAGCTGCTCCAAGAAGCAGTTATTTACTTCATCTAGAAACTTTATCTCCCTAGCATGTCCTACCATGATGCTGACCCGGTTCATACCGGGGTAATTGAAATCACCCATTATTATTACTGTGCTATAACTTTTGTTAGCTTCCCTAATTCCTTTGAGCATATCATCATCCATTTGTTAATTCTGGCCAGGTGGTTGATAGTACACCCCAACTGCCATCACCTTCCCATTTCCCTTTTTACATGGAACTTCAATCCATAGAGGTTCTACAGTAAAATTTGTATCCTGCAAAACTTTAATCCCTTGTTACTCAATGCCCTCTCTATCAACTTGATCTTCTCTATCATTATAATATAGTTTGTACCCAGGTATCACAGTGTCCCACTGGTTGCCCTCCTTCCACCATGTCTCTGAGATACCAATCATATCTAACCTCTCATTTAGTGCTATATATTCTAACTCTCCTATCATATTTTTTAGACTTCTAGCATTTGCATACAAGCATTTTAGAGTCTGTATTTTATTCATATTAATCTGGCTATCAGTAGGCAGGGGTAATTTGGAATCTTTAAGCTCTGTCTGCTCTGTCCTCAAGAGCGTTTAGGCTACTTTTGTCTTTATTGGAACCTCTCTGCTGATATGCCCTAACTTCAGTCTTTTGCTAGTATCCTTCAAAGATACATTGTTCTGAACCATGCGCTCTTGGGCAACTGTTGGTTCTCCCTTATTATCTAATTTAAAATCTGCTCTATCTCCTTTTTAAAGGTTAATGCCAGCAGTCTGGTTCTATCCTAGTTAAGGTGGAGCCCATCCCTTTGGAAGGGCCCCTCCTTTCCCCAGAATGTTCCCCAGTTCCTAGCAAATCCAAACCCCTCTTCCTTGCCTCATCGTCTCATCCACGCATTGAGACTCCATAGCTCTGCCTAGCTTTTGGGTCCTGAGCGTGGAATGGGAAGCATTTTGGAGAATGCTACCCTGGAAGTTCTGGATTTCAGCTTCCTATCTAAAAGCCTAAATTAACCCTCCAGAACCTCCCTACCACACTTTCCTATGTCATTGGCACCAACATGTACCAAGACAGCAGACTCCTCCCCAGCATTATCTAAGACCTTATCTAGGTGGTGCATGAGGTCTGCTACCTTCGCACCAGGCAGGCATGTTACCAGGCGATCCTCACGTCCACCAGCCACCCAGCTATCTACATGCCTAATGATCAAATCACCAACTATAATGGCTGTCCTAACCCTTCCCTTGTGAGCACATGGCCCTGGATAAACCTCCTCAGTGCAAGAGGGTTTTACATCACCTGGAGGGCAGGTCCTAGCTACAGGATCACTTCCTGCCACACTATGATGATGCTCTCCTGTCACATGACCTCTCTTCTCCATGGCAACAGGAATGTTGCCAGACTGAAGGTGGGACTTCAGGACTATATCACTGTAGGTCTTGGTTATGTACCTCTATGTCTTCCTTATGTCCTCCAAGTCTTCTACTCTAGCTTCCAGAGATCGGACTCGTTCCCTGAGAGCCAAGAGCTCCTTGCACCTAGTGCACCCATAAGATTCCTCACCAACTGGGTAAAAATCATACATGTGGTACTCGATGCAAAAGACTGGAAAAACCCCTGTCTCGCTGTTGGACTGCTGCCTGCATCTTCGTTTTAAGGTTGTGTTTAGGTATTTAAGTTGTTTACTTACTAAGGTTTGCTGGGGATACTTATACTAATAAAACTACCCTAATACATTTAATGGACTTTGTTCACTTCAAGCTTAATTCATCTCAGGTCCTTAATGTATGCTTGATGAGGATAAACAGCTGCATCTGAGAGTGAATATGGTACCTTCTTCCCTCTAAGAGGTTTAAGCATCTATAAAGCTATAATTATCCCAGGGGTGGGTGGGAGTTGGGGGAGGGAGGGAAAGAAGATCTATTAAAAGCTGGCTGCTATACAGTACCCTATCCTTTGCTTCTAAGGTAATCTGTGACCAATTTCCTAGGTGATTCACACAGCCCTTGCTTGGATAGAGGGAGTCTTTCAGAATACCCCTTTGATCTGTCACTTGGCTTTAACACCTATTTAAAACAATTTCACAGGTCTCTTGCCCCTATCTAGAAGGCCTCTTTGTAAAGGTCTCTAGAAACAATTTATTGCTCAAAGAATACTCACCCTGTTTTTCATTTTATGCTAAGTTGTACTCTGATTTCATTTAAATTAAAACTCCTTGCTGATACTAGGCCCTGACTGATTTAACAAATACACTGGATTTTGAATTTACACAGAGTAATCAGATTTAATCTAAATAACTTATTTTTCCCCCAAGATTTAGAAAAATTCCCAGAAATAAATGCTTACAATTGCAGATCTCTCTCCAGAAGTAGCAGTCCCTTTTTGTAGTCCTTCAAGACTGAGAATCACAGAGCTCTGGTTGAACTATTTATGCAAGGCAGTGAAGCAGCAGAGAGTGGTCAATGAGACTGAAAGCCAAAGAAAGGTCAAGAGAGATGAGAAGGACAGTTGCCTTTGTCGAGAGAACCAGACTTTGTTGAGTAAGATGCTGATGAGGGACTTCGTGCTGCGATACAAATGAAAACCAAACTGTCAGGGATGCAGTACCAAGGCTTGATCTAGGAAGTGACTAAGCTGAGAAAAAATGATTTTCTCTGAATGACATGGCTAAAGGCTAAAACCATGTACCGTCATTGGTCAAACATTCAGTATTTTATGATTTATTCATGGCCAAAAATTCCATATTTTGTGTTTTGTCATGTGGATTTTGAGTTTGAAACCAAAGACTGGTAGATAAATTCAATAAATCACAGAATCACACTTTAAAGATGATAAGCCTTAAAATTAATTAAATCAGACAAGTTTTAATTGAGGTCATACATTATATGGAGTAGATTTACATCAAGTACTGTAAGGTAATTATGCCACAGAAATTATACATTAATCTTTGGCCTTTTAGAACTGCTGTGGGTCAATGAAGACAACAGATGATGCATTTTGATTCAGCTGCACTGGAATGTAGGAAGAAGGGACATGAGGAACTGAAGTTACAAAGAATTTTGTAATATCATGAAATGCCTAAGAAAGGCACTTTGAGGAAGATTTGGTGAGCAAACAAATTTTGCTGGATCACAAAAAAATGGTGAAAGGAGAAAAATCCATAATGATGATAGTATGAACAAATATGACTCAGCCATTTTATAAAACTGAAATCTGTACTGAATTGGTAAAACAATGAATAATTTGAAATTTGCATGCTGCCTTTCAGGTTTGTTAATAATTATTTAACTCATTCCAGTAAAATTCAAGTATAAGCATTTTCATATATCTATATATCCTACCTCAGTAAGGGAGAAGGGCATAAATGGATTGGTCAAAAGGTTCATAGGGAAGGACTCCCAAATCATCATATCTACACATAAATATCCTCATTATTTGTCTTGGAACTGTGATGCTTTGTTGATTTTCTAGTAGCTGATTTGTCAAGTAAAAGGTAATTAGAGAGAATTAGGGTAGCCATTTTAAAAGACCAAAGTACTAACCCATGGGTTTCCTTGAGTTAGAAGAAAAGATATGTGGTGCTGGGGTCAGATCAAAGGTCTTTGAAGCCCAGCATCCTGTCTCTGACTGTGGCCAGTCCAGATCACTTGCAATGCCCGGCAAGATCCCAAGAACTGAATCCATGAATTGTTGCTCTCTCATCAGGATAAGCAATGGCCTTTCTAAGTCTTTGAGAGCAATACTAGTTTATGGATGTTTCCTCCGGGAACCTTTCTGAAATCCTTTTTAATCCCAGTTACAGTATGCTATTTTCCTGCATTCTATCCTCTGGCAACCAATTCCATAACATGATTACATGCTGAGGGAAAAAATGTTTTCTCAGATTAGTTTTCTCTCTGCTACCAGTTAATTTCTTGGATTGTCCTCTAGTCGTAATAATATTTCAAGGACTAAATAACCATTCCCCATTAACCTGTTTCAACCTCTGTCATATATCTCTCACTCGTCTCCAAGCTGAAGAGCCCTACTCTCTTTAGGTTCCTTTCATAACAGAGACATTTCAGCCCTTTAGCATCTGCAGCAACCATCCCCTGTTTCATGAGAATATATCCTACCTCAGTAAGGGAGAAGGACATAAATGGATTGGTCAAAAGGTTCATAGGGAAGGACTACCAAATTCAGCCCTTTAGCATCTGCAGCAACCATCCCCTGTTTCATGAGATGTTTGCTACTCCTGCCATTGAGCTCAACACGTACGTTTTGCACAAAGATTTGCTAAGGGGGCCCAGCAGAAAAGAATAATTGTGACTTTGGCATACGTATCGTTTTTTGGAAAACCAGGCCTGCAAAGACATTTTTGTGAAATGCAAAGTTAATGAGTTCCTCTGCATAGTTAATGAGCTCCTCAGTAGCTCAGTTTTTGAAATTAAATAAACTTTCATGGTTCACAGACTAGGCATGAAAGCTTACAAATGTGAATGATCAATTTCGGGAAAACTTTCATGGGAAGGGGGTGCACAGAAACACTTGAATTTTGGGATTTCCATTTTTTTTTCACACACAGTCCCATTTCTGTCTATTTTTTCCACATTGATGCCTCGACTTCAGCAGTGTGTGACTCGGTCCTTTGTTTATGATTTGTTTGTATTAGAATACTTTCCCTTTGAAAATTGACCCGGGGGAGGGGAGAGGGGAGGGGAAGGATGCCTCTAAAGATTTGTATCTGCTTTTTCTGCAGGCACTTTTTCCCTTGAAAATAAGGTGCATGGATTTGAACACAGCAGGTTATTTCTCTCGACCAAACTGTTATCCCGAGACTGAAGACCGGCAGTGGGAGATGAGGCACTTAAGTCCTTCTTCGACTATCAGGGGGGTACAGCTCAAGCAATCCACTGAAGGAAGTTGATAAGAGGTGAACAGTGCAGCAACTTCTTAAAAAGTAAGTAATGTTTGCTACGCTCTGCTTCCATCCCCACAGCGCAGGGTCACTGGACCTCTTCTTGATTGGCCCCTCTCACAGCACTGCAGTGGCTGCTTCGGTGGAATTTAACACTGATGGTGACATGAACTTTCATTCACAATTACCCATAGGGTTTTTTCTTTATTTTATAATTCTCTTCTAAATTACTTGGCTCAGTCATTGTGCTGACAATCCTTGGCCAAGTAAAGCGTGCCAGGTTTCCTTCCAGAACCCTGAAATTGTGGTCCTACAGTCAACCACTTAGGCTCACTGTTGTGCAATAACTGAAGTTCTTACTCCTGGGAACTGTGAGTTGCCTCTTCAACATCTCCTGCCGATCCATGTCCTGTTAGATGAATTAAGTTCACAAAAGATGACTTCTCCCCAATCATACTTAACATAGTTAATAGATCCCTGTGGCAAGTGCAAAGTTTTGCCTCTAAGACAGAACAACCCAAACTATGGTTACATGATGCAAGGTTCCATATTAGGAACCACTACCCTGGAAAAAGATTTAGATGTCATTGTGGATAATATGTTAAAACCGTCCGTCCAGTGTGCGGCGGCAGACTAGAGAGCAAATAGAATACTAGGTATCATAAGGAAAGAAATGGAAAATAAAACAAAGGATAGCGTTCTCTGAAATGCTTCCCATTCCATATGCAGGACCCAAAAGGCAGGCAGAGCTCCGGAGTATCAATGCATGGATGAGACAATGGTGCAAGGATGGGGGTTTTGGATTTGTTAGGAACTGGGGAACATTCTGAGGAAAGGAGGGGCTCTTCCAAAGGGATGGGCTTCACCTTAACCGGGATGGAACCAGGCTGCTGGCTGTGTTGTTGTTAAGTGCCATCGAGTCGGAGTAGACTCATGGCGACCCTCTGGATAGCTATCCTAAATTGTGTTCAGTCTTCAGTCAGGCGGCTCATTGTTGACAGACTGGTACCCGTAGCTGCTGTTATTGTATCGATCCATCTCATTGCTGGCCTTCCTCTTTTGCGTTGACCTTCTATCTTGCCAAGCATAATGTCTTTCTCTAATGATCTCTCTCTTCGCATGATGTGTCCAAAGTATGAAAGTCGAAGTCTTGTCATCTGAGCTTCTAAAGAAAGCTTAGGTTTGATCTCCTCTAGTACCGACTGGTTTGTTCTTCGGGCAGTCCATGATATACACAGTATTCGCCGCCAGCACCATAATTCAAAGGCATCAATTTTCTTCCTATCTGTCTTTTTCACTATCCAACTTTCACATCCATATGATGTTATTGAAAATACCATGGCTTGAACAAGTCAAATCTTTGTATGGAGAGAGACATCTCTGCTCTTGAGACTCTTATCTAGGTCTTTCATAGCCATTCTGCCAAGAGCAATGCGTCGTCTGATTTCTTGACTGCTTGTTGCTTCTTTATTGATAGTTGATCCAAGTAGGTTAAAGTTGTTCACAATTTCAATTTCTTCTCCTTCAACGATGAACCTGTTGATTATGCCAGTTGTCATGATCTTTGTCTTCTTTATATTAAGGTGCAGGCCCATTTTGAGACTATGTTCTTTGATTGTGAGAAGCAAATGTTTCAGATCATCTTCACTTTCAGCCAGTAATGTGGTATCATCAACATAGCGAAGGTTGTTGATGAGTCTTCCACCAATCTTCACACCTCTGTTGTCTTCATACAATCCTGCTTCTCTGATGATTTGTTCTGCATATAAATTAAACAGGTAGGGGGAAAGTATGCAGCCTTGTCTTACACCTTTGCTTATTTAAACCATTCTGTTGCTCCTTGTTCCGTTCAAACTGTTGCTTCTTGATCAATGTACAGATTGCACAAGAGAACGATCAGGTGTTCTGGTATATCCATGCTTCTTAATGTGGCCCAGAGTTTCTCATGGTTTACACAGTCAAAAGCCTTGCTATAGTCAATAAAGCACAAATAGATATTCTTTTGGTATTCTTTAGTCTTTTCAAGGATCCATCTCACATCTGCAATGATGTCTCTCGTTCCTCGCCCTTTCCTGAACCCTGATTGTACTTCACGTAGCTCTTGTTCCAGGTATGGTTGTAGTCTCTTTTGAATAATCTTCAGTAGAATCTTGCTGGCATGTGGGATCAGGACAATTGTGCGATAATTTCCACAGTCAGTTGGATCACCTTTCTTTAGTATTGGTATAAACACAGATCTTTTCCAGTCAGTTGGCCATGATGTTGTCTTCCATATTTCTTGGCAGAGCCTTGTGAGTACGGTAACAGCTGCATCAGATTGCTGCAATGCTTCTATGGGAATGCTATCAATGCCTGGTGCTTTGTTCTTTGATAAGGCTTTCAATGCTGCTTCAACTTCTTCTTTCATCACCAATGGTTCCCGATCATAAGGTACAGGTTGAAACGGCTGTTGGTCCACTTGATCTTTATCATATAAAAACTCTGTATATTCCTTCCACCTTTTCTTGATCTTCTCAGCATCATTCAACATAGAACCTTGAGCATCTTGTAACATTCCAATTCGAGGCTAAAACTTTTTCTTTAACTCTCGTAGCTTTAGGAAAGCCGATCTTGTTCTTCCTCTAATAGTTTCTGCTTTTATTTCCTTGCAAGTGTCATTGTAGTACTTTTCCTTGTCCTGTCTTGCTGCACGTTGGAAATCTCTTTTGAGTTCTGCGATTGTCTTTCTTTCTCCTCTGGCTTTAGCTTCTCTGTGTTTCTGGGCAATTTTCAGAGTTTCTTCCGTCATCCATTTCGGCCGTTTTTGCTTTTTCACCTTTTGTAGAGACTTCTCGCTTTCTTCCAACACAACCTTCTTGATGTGATTGCATAACTCTTCCGGAGCTCTGTCATTTGTATCTAAAGCAGCAAATCGATTTTGCAGGCAGTCTTTAAATTCCAGTGGTATATTCTCAAGGTCATATTTTGCTGCATTCATGAGTGGTTTGCTCTTTTTCAACTTTAGCTTGAGTTTGCATACTAGTAGTTGATGATCCGTACCACAGTCAGCTCCAGGTTTTGTCTTTGTTGATGTTACAGAGCTTTTCCATCGTTGACTTCCACAGATGTATTCAATTTGATTTTTATACAATCCATTGGGTGAAGTCCATGTGTACAGTCGCCGCTTCTGTTGCTGGAAGAAGGTGTTTGAGATGAATAGATCATTGGTCTTGCAGAATTCTATCAGTCTTTCTCCAGCTTCATTTCTGTTGCCAAGTCCATATTTTCCAACTACTTTGCCTTCTTCTTTGTTGCCAACTTTTGCTTTCCAGTCACCCATGACTATCAGGATATCCTGTTTGCATGTTCTGTCAATTTCAGCTTGTACTTGTTCATAGAACTCTTCAATTTCATTCTCTTCTGCAGCTGTTGTTGGGGCATATACTTGAATTATAGTTGTGTTGATAGGCATTCCTTGTAGACAAATAGAGATTAAGCGTTCGCTGACTGCATTGTATTTCATTACAGTTCTTGCAAGTTTCTTCTTTATTATAAATGCAACACCATTTCTTCTTTGTCTTTCATTTCCAGCATAGTAGACCATGTGATCATCTGATGCAAAGTGCCCCATGCCAGTCCATTTCAGTTCGCTGACACCCAACAGATCAAGTTGTACACGTTCCATTTCATTCTTGACCACCTCCAACTTTCCTTGGTTCATGCTTCCTACGTTCCAAGTTCCAATGTGTAAGACATCTTTACAGCTTCTGACTCTCATTTCATGCGCAGCTACATCAGCAGTCAGACTTCCCGAGGGCTTTGATCCAACCACATCATAAATGCTGGCTTTACTCTGAAAAGTCTTCAGCTCTTCCCCAGTAGCTAGTTGAGTGCCTTCTGACCTGGGGGTCTCATCTTCCAGCACCATAGCACAATTTGTTTTGTTGTAACTATCCATTGGGTTTTCATGGCAAGATACAGAAGTAGATTGCCGGGTTTTTCTTCCGCGCAGTTTAAGTTTGGTGTTGTTGCCGTTGTCACAAAAATGTGATTCTCCGCCGTCAACACTGTCCCATTCTGCTGCTGCCCAGATGGGTGGTTTGTCTTGGTCTGGCACCTCAGCTGAGACCTGTCCATCTTGGGAGACCCTGCCAGTAGTTAAACTACCCATAGTTTAGCTCTCAGCATCACTGATGCACGCAAGCCCTCACAGCACGACAAGCTGCCAACCAAGTGAGAGAGGCTGCTGGCATTTAACCTTTAAGGCTGCTGGCATTAACCTTTAAAAAGGAGATAGAGCAGCTTTTAAACTAGATAATAGGGGAAAGCTGAGAGTCGCCCAAGAGCGCATGGTTCGGAACAATGTATCCTTGAAGGATACTACAAAAAAAATGAAGTTAGGGCACATCAGCAGAGAGGTTCCAATAAAGACAAAGGTAGCCCACATGCCCTTGAGTACAGAGCAGACAGAGCTTAAAGATTCCAAATTACCCCTGCCTACCAATAACCAGATTAAAATGAATAAAATACAGACTCTAAAATGCTTGTATGCAAACGCTAGAAATCTAAAAATTAAGATGGGAGAGTTAGAATATATAACACTAAATGAGAAGTTAGATATGATTGGTATCTCAGGGACATGGTGGAAGGAGGACAACCAGTGGAACACTATGGGGTATGTTTACTAAAACCCCGGTAAAGTGCGGGCCCCGGTAGTGTGCGGGTGCCATATAAGGAGTGGGCGTTCCGTCCTGAAAAAGGAAAGGCGGAATTTACATATGCGCTAAGGTGCGCGGCGCTCATGTGCGCCCAGCACCTTAGCGCATGAGATAGCTGCGTGGGAGGCATAAGTGGCGCGCTGAAGGGCAAAAAAAAAAAAAAGAGCAGAGCTACAGCACAATGGTTAAGACACTGACCAACAGTGCACGGATCAGGGGTTCAATCCCCCACTGTGCCCAATGGAGACAGCTGGCTGAGGGGTTAATTTATGAGGCACAGAAATACTGGGTGGCATAAGGCGGCGTGCTGATGTTTATGGAGACATTATAATACTGGGTGGTATAAGTGGCACGCTGATGTGCAGGAAGAAGAGCAGAGCCACAGCACAATGGCTAAAGCACTGACCAATGGTACAAGGATCAAGGGTTCAATCCCTCACAGTGCCCAATGGAGACAGCTGGCTGAGGCATTATTTTAGGAGGCATTTAAATGATGGGCCGTATAAGGCGGCGCGCTGATGGGCATAAGGCAGTGCGCTAATGTCTTAGGAGGCTTTTTAATACTGGGCGGCATAAGGCGGCGCGCTGATATGCAATCACAGGAACAGAGCCACAGCACAATGGTTAAGGCACTGACCAATGGTGCAGGGATCAGGGGTTCAATCCCCCAAAGTGCCCAATGAACAAGGCTGGCTGAGGCAGAACATATTAAGGGGAAGGTTGCTTTAGGAGGCATTTTATTCATATTTTAATTATCACTACTAGCAAACGCACTCCCAAAGCGTGTTAACATAAGGTGCCCATAAGGCACATATTAAAGTGCACTGTCAGCCAAGGCACCCTAGAATGTTGCTTATAGGGCGCTTTAGAGGGTGCCGTATGAGGTACCGCAAGGTCAGTGTACTGTTGTTTATGGCAGCACTGTGCAGTTTAAGGAATGAAAAGCATAAGTAGGTGCGCTGTCAGACAAGGAGGAGCAGCTGTGGAGCACAATGGTTAAGGCACTGACTGCTGATATAGGGGTCATGAGTTTGCTCACCAGTGTGCCTAATACGTAAGGCTGGCTGTGGCATCAGCTTTGCATTCTACATATTTTGTCCTGCAGCACTTTAATTTTATGTTATTAATTGCTGCCAGCAAACACGCCTTCACGTGCCGTAATTGAGGGTGCCGTATAAGGCACCCTATAAGGCACTCCATAGGGCACATTAGAAATTGCACTGTCCGCCACAGCACCCTAAAATGTCCCCTACAGGGCACCCTATAGGTTGCATCACAGGATATTGTATAGTGCACCTTATATGGACGGGAACCATAAGGTGCCCTATAGGGCGCCCTGTAAAGCACCCTCAGAGGCACCTTATGGGTACAGTACGCTGAGGGTGTTTTTGCTGGCATCAAAATATGTACATTAAATAAAATGTGTTGGACAACCCTATCAAATAACCCCACTGTGGGATTGAACCCATGACCTCTGGCTTTAGAGGCAGTGAAGTAACCATTGGGCTACAGCTCTATAGCTGCTAGCTAGCCCCTGACTGGCTGTAGAGAGCATGTACGTCACCACAAAGACAGTCTGCTGTGGTCACCAGGATAGGGTAGCCCACCCATACCCATGATGCACTGCACATGCAAATCAGCTGTCCACAGATGAACACAAGATGGGCAATGCACCCCCACAGCACCTCGGCCTGGTAGAGGGAAGTGACCATGTGCACCCACACACCACCTCGGCCTGGTAAGGGGTACTGACCGTGTCTTTTACTGGCACAGAGTAGCTACACACCGTCACATTGTGCGGGTACTGTGCTCACCCTGAAGGTGCAATAAGGCATCCAGGACCAAGTCCACAACACCTTCCATAGCTGAATGAGGCCATGCCAGAGGTCCAAAGCAGTGTGAGATAGGTAGTTTCTTCACAAACACCTTGGATATCTTTGTCTGTTTCAGTCAGGTGTAGCCCCTATGGATCCCTAGGTGGGCTATGCACCACCCCCCCCCTCTCCTCCAGGGCTGAGGGTGGCAAACAGGGTCTCCCATCAAGAGATCCACATTCTACCTCCCTGCAAAGGTGGCAGTAGAGGGGTCCATCAACCCCAGTCCTGTTGAGGAGCAGACACCCCACAGGGCAGTCAATGCAATTCTATACACATCCATAATACAATAGCAGACAGATATTATGCCTGGATATGGTGAGCTGCACCCCACCACTATCTGATATTCTCCTGCAGCAAGTCATCACCCACTGCACCCTGCAAGCTGCTCCATCACAACACATACCAGCTGCAAACAGTGTGCTAGTTAGTCCACAGTGCATGTTCCCAGTGGAGATGCGTGCACCCAGAACTGGGATGTCAGCATACACAGCAAGCAGATAAATCAGTGACTGGGCCCCAAAAGGAAACCCATATCTGTCACATGAGAAAAACACTATATAGCACTATGGGGGTGCCTAGCCATGCTGTGGTCACTGCACAGTCAGGGTGAGAGTGATCTCTCAGCAGGACATACTGAGGTTACCCTGTCTGTGTAGGTGATGACTGGGCACTAAAATGTCCCAGTCAGTGCCCTGTGCAGATGCACCCTGGCCAGGCCACCCTGTCTGGCCTATACCCATGGTACCCTGCTCCTCATTATGCACATTGGCAGCCCAATACTGGCAACATTGCTGGCAGTGTGGGCTGTGGAAGGTGTTTGCAGCCACCACACAATGGATAGGCAGACAGCCACCCCCACACCTATGCCAGCATTGTGCTACTATAGAGGAGTCCAGCAGCCATACCCACCACACCAGTCCTGGGCACAGTACAGGCATGGATATGGTACGCACTACTGTTGGGGGTCACTCCCCAGGGTGGTAAACACTGTCAGAGACCAGACCTGCAGCGCACACCGCAGACATCACAATTATTGTTATGGTGGAGATCAATGAGCAAAATGTGCTTAACGTAGGAATTGATATCTGCCAGTTATCATGGGCAACGTTTGAAAGCTGTGTACCATATACCCAGGTGTAGGGTGGCAGTGCTAAGGTATGCAACTGCTAGTATTGGGGGATACAGGCAGGGCCCAATGTCCTGCCTCTCTAGGAGGCATTGGCCAATGGGGCCTGGGGGGTGGGGGGTTGTGTCTGGCCCTGTTGGCTGCTGCTTTACGGCAGAGTGTCCCAACTCCAGTCCTGGTGTTCCAACCACTGTTCGGGTTTTCATGCTGTCCCTCATAGATATGCATGAGCTACATCAGCATACCATGGGGGTGGTGCATAGATATGCAGCACAGGCATCCTTATTAGAGGCAGCATGGATCCTGAATGGTGTGGGGCCCTCCAGGACTGCATTTGGGAGACTCTGCTCTAGGTAATGCGGCTGTTCATGGTGTCTGTGTTTGGTGTGGTAAAATATAGGCGTATGAACCATACGTATGTTCTCAGCAATAAAGGTTTGTCCGTACTATCACGGTTTAGTTGTAGGAAAAATATGTGGACTGGATTGGCAGTAGCCCCAGCTGGGCTTTATATCTGTGACCTTCTGTTCCTGCACACACTGTCTGTGTGCACTGCACCACCGTGTTGCTGCAGATATGCTGTGTTCCCTGGGGAGTCCATGACTGTACATCTGACAGAGCCTGTCTGTTGCGGTGGATGGTGCCAGCCTGCACAGGCCTAGGCCACTGTCTGCTGTGGTTTGCAGCCACTGCCCCCTCCACCACCTGTACCCTTCCGCCAACATGCAGACATGTCCCTATCTGGGAAAAAGCATATGACCTGATTGAGTTGTGGCACTCCAGGACTGAATTTGGGGGACTCGGCTGTAGGTAATGCCCATTGTTATGGTTTGTGTGTGGTGTAGGGTAAAATATAGGTGTTGGAACCATGCTTATGTTCTCTGTCATAAAGGAGTGTCTGTACTATCACTGTTTAGTGGTGGGTAAAACTATGGGGACTGGGTTTGCAGGTGCCCCAGCTGGGATTTGAACCTGTGACTCTCTGGTCCTACAGGCACTGGTGGTGTCTGCTGCACCACACTGTGGCCACAAAGACAGTGCAGTCTCTGGAGATAGGTAACCTGGCCGCACGAGTCAGACACCCTGCTCTGCACAATTTTACTGTGGGCTCGTTTACCTTGTATGGGGACAAAGATGCAATTAAACCTCACAAATGACCTCTGAAAAAGGGGAAAAAACCCACAACCAAGCTGGGCAACAGTGATATCAATGGGCAACATGACAAACACTCCCAGGAAAGCTCCATTAAAATGCAGTGCTTTTTGAACGTGTCTACGGAGCGTAGACCCTTCCAAAAATCATTTCCTTTTTTTGGAGCTTTCCTGGGAGTGTTTTTTATGGTTGCCCATTAATATCACTGTTGCCCAGCTGGATTATAATTTATTAGGAATTTGTTGTGGTCATTTTCAATTTATATTTGCTATTTTGTTCTGTGCACATGTATCACACTGCTCACGTTTTTCAGGTTTCCCCGGTTTTGCTGTACATTGCTGACGGAAATGGTTTCTCTTCCCTTTAAATCGGCTTTAACGCGAGGGTTTCACTCGCGGTATTTTTCTTGCCGAAATTCAGCCCCGCTCCTGTGCGGGGAGCCTCTCCCCTCCCACTCTCCACCCATTGACCCCGTCCCTCCGCCTCTCGGGGGCCTTCCTCCGCCCTCCGTAAGCCTTTCCCTGCCTCTATCGCATATCAGCGCCCCGCACACGTGTGCCGGCCCGTTAATGTAACGCGCACGCGTGCGTGGCACTTAAGAGCACTTAAGTGCATCATTAGCATACGCTATTGTGCGCCGCGCACGTGTGCGCGGTTTAGTAAACATACCCCTATGTTACCTGGGTACAAACTATATCATAATGACAGAGCTGATCAAATTGGTGGAGGGGTTGCTCTCTATGTTAGAGAGGGCATTGAGTCACAAAGGATTAAAGTTCTACAGAAAACAAATTTTACTGTAGAATCTCTATGGATTGAAATTCCATGTAAAAAGGAGAAGGCAATGTCACCAGAATACTCTCAATCCCAGCCCATTTTTGTAATCCAATCAAAACTACAAGTTCAAGAGCGTTCTTGTTTGTAGCCCCTACTCTCTGGAATGCTCTCCCAGACAACCTAAGACTAATAAAAGATCTTCAGACTTTTAGAAAAGAGCTTAAAATACTCCTCTTCATTCAACACTTTAACCTCAACACCTCTATTACTCCCCCTCGAACACCATGATCCCTCCTACTTCTCTCTGCTATATACTGGAGAAATACAAATACAATAAGTACATACCCTCCTGACCCTCTTTCTCACTTGATATAGCTTAATTTATTTATATTCTCTTATATACTGTGCTATTCTGCATCAGTGTGGTTTACAATGAACAAACTGAAATTACATTGAACAGGGCATTATAACTTGGAGATAACTATTTTACAGGGAACATGGGCTATGGAGGGTTAAGTGGCTTGCGCAAGACCACAAGGAGCACCTGTGGGACTAGAAACCCCAGTCCTTCTGGCCCAAGGTTGCTGTCCTCTGGTGGGATTTGAACCCCTGACCTTCTGGCCTGAAGTACCTTGCCCCAGCCACTAGGCCACTCCTCCTCCTTCTTACTCCTAATTACTCTTCTTCCCCCCACCCCCGTCTCAACCTTTCTCTTTATGAAACTCCAATATATTTCTCCCATATCCCATTCCCTTTTCCAACCTACACTGTAAATAGCTCTTCCTCAGCATCCGCTATTCTGCTGTATATGTGAACAGCTGATTTGTAAATAGTACCTTGGAATATATAGTTTGATATGTTCTATGTTCTTTGTAAATGAGTTCTGTTTATTGTAAACCGCCCCTTATCACTGGAAGGGGGGGGGGGGTATATAAAAACATTTGAATAAATAAAATAAATAAATACATTTCAACAACAGATTGGTACAGTAAACAGTGGAACTTATATACATAAACAGTCACTTGAGTGACTGTTTATCTGCATGAGTAGTTAGTTAATATAACTTATATACTTGAATGACTTTTATATATACTATCCAATTAGAAGGGGGAGGGGGTAGAGGGGGCACAGGAGGCTTCAGGTAGAGGAGGGGAGGGATCATGTGATGGCACCAGTGTTCATTGAATAGGTAAATTTTAATAAGATCAATATACTCTGTTTGGGTCACACTACTACTACTACGTACCATTTCTAAAGTGCTATGAAACATACACAGTGCTGTACATATACACATAAGAGACAGTCCCTAATCAATAGAGCTACTGCTTGGTGAATATTTTTTGAGCCCCTTTCTGGTTAATTGAGTTCTTGAGAAAAAGATTGAGTACATATGAACTGCCATATGGGGTCAGTCCAAAGTTCCATCAAGTCCAAAATGCACTGACATTATTCCTCGTTTTGCAATTGGTAAAGTTACATGCATATATTTAGCTGTATAACATCCTACTATTGAAACCCAGTTTTTGCATTGATCTTATATTTGAACAATGGGTTCTTTTGTGTAACTTTGAAATCCTATCATTGACACCATCAATGGCATGAATTCCACTGATGAAGATGGTGGGGGGAAACAGTGACAGAATTTAATAAGGCAAGGGACAGACACAGAGAATCCTTATATAAGCAAGAAGATGAAATCAAAGCAACTTAAATGACTTTTACACTTCAGAAATAGAGGGGGGGGGGGAGGGTGGAGTGTTAGGTACAACTCTAGCCACCTTACTGGACTTTATTTGACATCACTTATTATGTTTCTATGTTATGTACTTCCCTTTTCCACTTAGATGCCCCACTGAAAATGTTCCCCTTAAAAGCCTTAAAATAAAGAATGACTCTTTTCCATTACCTCTCATACTTAGGACCTGCTGTAGAGCCGTAAATACAGGCCCAGCACAGGGATCTAAAACCACTATTCTGGAAGGCAGCAAACCAATCTGATTTTCAAGATATCCCTAATAAATATGAATGATATATTTGCATGCACTTCCTCCATTTGTATTAAATACATATCTCATGCATATTCATATCAGAGTAATAACCCTGATAAGATTTTGAACTGAAGTTGACTAAGGTGTTCAAGATGTACTGTAGTCCTAATCATTATACCGTTTAGGAGCTGGAACTAGCTGAGGCCATAGATCGTTAGAGTGTTATCAGAAGTCCTTCACGGCAAGACCCGTAGGCATCACGATTGCCTGGGCCTTGCCTAAAAATCATTGTTGGTCATTGTAGTAACTCAAAGGCTGACTTATTCTGTTGCTGTTAAACTTCATATATGCTTGCAGAATCCCTGCCAACTTTCTTTGTTTTCTAGTCTTTCTCTACAGTCGTCTCATTCTAGTTTTCCACGTCAATCCTCCAGCTCTAGTCTTTACTAGTACTACTTCAGCTTATAACTTCCTTCCTGATTGTAGTTCCTGGCCTACAGTTCCAGTTCACTTCTAGTTCCCTTTCCATCCTTGCAACCTGCAGGCCTGTTCCAACTCCAGTTCTGCTCCAGTCCATACCACCTGCAATCTTCAGATCCATGCGTCCTATTACCCAAGTGTCATTTGTAATTCATAGACATTTACCAACCCATGCCTGAATCAGCCTGCATACCTATGCCCAGTGCTTGGTCTTACTCCTCAAGGGGTAAATTTCTCAAGGGGAGTCAAATGGAATATCCTGAAAAACGAATTGGTTTGTTTCCTTCCAAGACTGAAATTTGATACTCTTGGTCTTGTGTTTAACAACGGAAACATAATATTCCTTGCATTAGGTGCTCAGGATGAGATACTGAAAGTAAATCATATGCTCATGAAAGGAGGTCTATTTCCTCAGGCTGGTTCTTCAAAAAGCCCAACAGTTGAGGGGTCCTTGCAACATAAATTTTGGAGGCCTCGGAATTTGGCCACTCTTCCTGGTGGTCATACTCGCAATTCTTTCCTAAAGCACTCTGTTAGCCTTCGTTGATGCCCTTCATCTATAGCGACTGGAAAAAATATCCATAGGTAGCCAGATCTGAGAAACACTGCAGTGGTACATATATAACTGGTATGTGTTAATAGTCTGCATAGTTACAGGAAATTAAGATATTGCTCATCGAGTCACAAATTCATCGTTGGTTTTGTGTTAGTAGCTTGGGGTGAGAGTATGGGGAAAAAGCATATGTAGGAGTGATATGATTTGATTCATTTATTTTACATAGTCACGTATAATCTAAATACTGTGATTTCTGTTGATTAACTGCTTCATTATTTGGTAGGAAAAGAACTCGCCTGGTAATCCTCTGTCCTCCATCATCCAGTCATTTGCAACAGTGTTGTGATAGTTCAGAGAGGTTTGTCACTTGTTAAGCAAAGAACAAACTAACTTCTAATTTCTTAGTGTGTGTTTAATGTGCCAGTTAAGTAGTGGTAATTGGCAGCAGCTGTGCCTTGAAACCAATGGGTTTGCATGGAGTGAACTTTAATGTGTCAAATGATGCAACATTGGTTTCACTGGTCTGCTTTTCATGTAGTGTGAGTCAGCGAGAGAGAAAGAGACTTGTGGAGAGTAAAGTTTTAATAACTGCTTTCTTACGGTGCTATAAAGTTATTTTTCTATATATAGTACAGCTTCCCTCCCCTTAGCTGAATACAGAGGATTAACATATTCTAATATATTTAGCAATCAAGTAGCAAATGAACAAGGGAGAACACAATTCTGCATGAAATCAAACCTGGAGCACTCTTTAAATGATGCCAGCTTCACTGCTTTCAGTTCTAATTTAATCTGGGTTATGTATATCACCTTTCTAATCTATGAAAGGAATACGCGATGTAACTTAAAACAATGTAAAGACACATTCTCAATTACAGAAACATTGACATTATAATTTTAATAGGGATGCTTGTGCGTAATGGGTGAGTTCTCCAAGCGTAAAAGCAGTCGGTACAGGTCATACTGTCAAACATTCAGAAGGATTGAATCTCCCCTCTCTCTCCCTTCCTTTCCCCACCCCCTCCCCCACGAGTCCTTCCCCTGCCGACTGTTGGAGGCACAAAAAATAGCATCTCAGTAGGAAATATTCCTCAACAGTGCTCACCATATTGTAGTTTCTGAATTCACCATCAACAATGCCCAGCACATACAGAAGCTCTAAGGCTGCTGTAAATGTTCCCCCCTACAGTGTGCACACACCTTAGGCCATTTACACTAGTATTTTATAAAGACGAATACGCGCCTATTTGTCTTTTAAAAATAGGCTTAACATGGACATTTTAAAACTTGCTTTAACTAAAATACTCTGAAACCACCAAGCTAGTGCTGAAAATGTAGGTGCCAACATAGACTTAAGAATAAAGTAGAATGTAGGGTTTTTAGACTGTCCGCACTGTATGCCTACGGAATATGAGAAAAATGTGGCCTTTAGAGTATCTCCAATCTAGTGGAGTGGAGGAGTGGCCTGGGAGGGGGGGGGGACGTCCAGGACCTATGCTCTAATGCTGTTCCTGCGGGGCCAGCATTGGGTGCATATCCGAGCTGTAAGGCCTGGATGTGCCCCAATTGGAATTGGCCTCGGCCTCCACACAAATGGATCTGAGTGCTAATTCAATACCGTATATGTGAATACATCCGCAATGCAACGTAAGACTACTGTTCTCTAGAATGGGCCCTTACTGATACTGGACCATAATTTATTTTAATGTATGTAAAATCTAGATTCTTCTCCTAGACACAATCAGATTTATTTACTAAATGTTAATGCGCATTAGTAGAGCGTGTTAATGTCTAAGTGCTGCTGTGGATCATAATTTCTATGGGCACAGTGACACTTAGTGCAGGTTAACATTTGTTAATATGCACTAACCTTTAGTAATCATGCCCCAATAATTGTTAATAGAAAAAACATGGTTGCTAACTGATCTCTAGATACCCTTTCAGGATGGTTTATATTTCAGAACATTCCCTGGGAACGCTAAATTAACACATAAGTAAGAAGAAAACACTGATATTAAAGATTTGAAGTCCAAAGCTTGGTTATCTGAATAAACTATCTTTTCCTTGAAAGCACTAAGCTTTTTTCTTACAGTGAATTACTCTCTCGTTCCCTTGTTGTGTTCATTTAATTCTTTCTTTGTTAACTATGCCCCCTCTTCAGATTATTTCTATTTATGATTGGCCCAATTTCTTCATCTGTATATCGCAGCTTCTATGTACGATCCCAATATTTCTATAGCCACCTAACCATAGTATTTTGCAATTACCCTTGGGAGGGAAGTACTTACCGTAACATGGCCGATCCCGTATAATTCTGATCAATGGAATATTTTGCATCCATCTTAAGTGGTTTATGCCAAGTATTTAACAGATTGCCTAGTTTGATTTGGCAGGAAGATGCCTATTTTATGAAGTCACATAGGCCTTTATAAAATACTAGTGTAAATTATGCAGAAACCGCACCTGCACTGACTGCTGCTTGGCAGCAAGCATAAACGCGAGCGCATATTTTATAAAATATATGTGGAAATCACAGCTCCTCCCATATTTTGCCCCAACTCTGTGCCTGAGCACTCCTACTCTACAAATTTATGCCTACTTGCACGACATGAGCTTTTAGGATTAAAGTAATTTTGTAAGAGGCCTTTTGCACATGTAAATCAGTGTTTGACTTGTAACAAAGGTTTTAAAATGACCTCAGGGTGCTTGGCAGTAGTGACTTGGCAGTACTGGCAGGGTGCTTGGCAGTAGTGACTTACATGTGGTGCATGGAGCTCATTGGGATGAAGAGACCACCACTTGAATTTGACGTTTCAGCCCGGGCCCCAGGCTGTAAGGAGAACAGCTAACTCCTAGTTAGGCCCATTTTTGTTTTTTGTTACATAGCTTTTTTGGTTTTGTTATTTCATATATATGCACATATTTGTGGAAGGGGGAAGTGAGGTACTGTAACGTTGTTTTTCAAGCAATTTGCAAGATTAGAATTGGTATTTCCTATAGTATTTAATTTGACTTTGCCATCATGACAGCAAGTGAAATAAATATATTATGGGCGTAATTTTATAAGATGCTGCCTGGATTTAGGCAGCAAGTATGTGACTAAATGCTGGTGTTTTAGTCATTGCGCGCAAAATGACCTCATAAAATACCGACTATTGTAAAAGTGCTCACGTTGTTTGCATCGTGCGTACCTCCATATGGGTGGAGTTAGGCAGCGCGTGCAACTATGCGTGCCGATGAGAGAACACTAAAACGTATGTGCATACTTGCAAAAAGCAGGGACGGGCATTTACACTAGTTTCTAGGGAGGGCGTAAATGTCCACGCTTTAACTTAAGGCGCATTCTCTGCCGTTTATGCTAGCATTTTATAAAGTCAAGTATGTGCATCTGTGCATAAAAAAATGCATTAGCTAGACACGACTTTATACAATTACCCTTCAGAAGCTTGCTTTGGCTGCCTTTTTTTGTTTTTTTTTAAAATTGCAAAATGTCAAGAATAATGAAAGTTGTGGTAGGTTTTTTATTCCCTGCATTTTGAATCCACAACCATGTTTTGAAACACCACTTTCTTCCTTCAGGACTGGTGAATGCGTAGCAGGGAAAATATACAGACATCTGCTTGCTAAAGGTTGTTTTCTCTGTGAATGGTGGCATTCACTATTGCTACCCTTCATGTAACTGGAAAATAATCACTTACCTATGTGCTGATTTAACCCTTACAAATAAACGGAGTTGATTTTAAGTTAGTTCCACCTCAGTCAATCTTGGGTAACACAGCTGGTAGATGTTTTGATCCAATTTGGCCTTAGGCATAGGAAAATTATACAGCTGTAGGCTTAGGAGCACAGAACACTAGGGGTATTCAAAGTCTAGCCCAAAATGTTTCTGCATGTGCAGACCTCGTTCATTATACAGCAGAGGTAATATGCTATTGCCACATGGCTTCGAATGCATAAGGCCTATAGTATCCTGGGGGATGACAAGTTACCTGTTTCCTGGAGAGAGATGTTAATGTAAACCTATTTATTTTTAATGTCCTGATGCATTTTGCAGTACTTGTATTTTCAGGTTCTATGAAAAACCGCTTCCCCCAAAATTAAAACATTGCAGCGCAGCATGAAGGAAGCCAGTAATCGGAAGTAACCCAAAGTCATAATCTGGAAACTTGGATTACTTGGTTGTCTTGCACAGGTAACTTCTTCTCTTTCCAGGAAGCAGGGTGAGGGGGTTCTATAGCAGATTGTTTACGAAACTAGTGTGGAGAGGGCATGCACTAGTTACCGCTCTTCAGTCTTTCTGGAGCTGTAATTGTTTCCTCTCCCTTCATTATTTGTTACGTAGTCAGGATGAGGGGCCTTATCTTACATGAGGACTGGGACTCTGCCCACTCGGAGGTTCCTTCAGTTATTGATCTGGCATGGGCTTCCTTTAGCAGTTCCTTCAATAATTTGCCATTTGAAGGGGCTCTTACTCTATTCTTTAGGCTCTTACTCTGTGCTGCACTTTAGGGATGTGCATTCATTAGCATGCATTTGGGTTGTTAGTTTGTCTTAAAACATAGAGCCCAGTTCCATAAGGGGTATGTCCGGGTTAAATGGCTACCCAAGGCCACCAGGAGCACCTGTGGGACTAGAAACCCCAGTCCTTCTGGCCCAAGGTTACTGTATTTTGGAATTACATGTGTATTTTTACACGCATTCAGGGTGGGAAATGCTTTTTATCCATGGAAATTGCTTTGAAAATTGCCCTCAGTACTATATAAAAGGGTAAATAACTGTTTCCTATTTACTTGTTCAATATAACTTATGTAGGGTTATTTTAGAAACTCTAGTCCTGCTTTGGACGTTTGAAAAGGAGCACGGAGATGTCTCCAAGCACATTTTAGAAGCCAGGTCTGTGGACATCCCTGCCTGATCTCAGAAATGTCCTGGATGTCTGTAGTCACGTCTAAGGTTATACCTGCTCCAGGGGTGAATAGGCACCAGGAAAGTGCTCATTTTGGCCATAACAAATCCAGAGGGTGTAGAGATGGAACTCTACCATCCCCAATATTCAGATCTGGCCCAACCATTAGGTAAACTAGGCAGTCACTTAGGGCAGCCACTTCTGGGGGAGGGGAGGGAGAGGGGGAATCAGAAGCAGGACATTCAAAGCTAAGCAATAGATTCTGACATTTGGAGGGGGGAGCATAAGGCTTGCCTAGAGCACCAAACATCTTTGACCAACTCTTGGTCTGGCCATGCCAGTACTCTGCATAACCACAATGTTAGCAACAGTGGGATTCAAACCCTGGCGTCTCTGGTCCTAGCCCACTGCTCTAGCCATTAGGCTAGTTCTAGACATCCATGGCCTGGAATACTATTCCAGGGATGTCTATGTAGATACCCTTGCTGATGTCCATATTGAGCACGTCCGCATTTATGAAATCATGCCTGAACTTGGATACACCTGCTTTTTTTTTTCCAGATGTTCTGATTTGACATCCCAGATTGCACTTGGATTCATTTGTAAAATGTTACTTATTTCCTAAACCTCAATCATATCTCCTCTGATGAACCCCGACCTGTTTAGCCTTTCTTCATAAGGGAGGTGTTTCTTCACCTTTATCATGGATCGTGCAAGAGCTGTGTGCGTTGGTGACAGGTGGTTGGAGAATAGGCAGAGATTGGGAGTACCAGTAATGTGCGATTACTGGTACGTGCAGTAACCGCATTTTTGGCAGACATTGCAGGTAGCTAATACCATCTCAATGGGTGGCATTAACTGCATCCGCAATTCTGCGTGTTATCTGCTGGGGAAATGCTCTGCACACACCCAACAGATAGTACCACAAGAGCTGCAAAAGCTGTACATTATCTTCACTATCGTTGGCGTTAGCTGCAAAATCTTAATGCACCTTAGTGAACCTACCCCATTATGATGCACTGCTTTATTTTCTATTCCTTTACAAATATTTCCTAACCTATTTGCTTGTCTGACCCGTGGTACACACTGAGCTGGGGATTTCAACATATTGTGCCCCTGACCACTTTCAGTTACACAAAGGCTCTTTGTCTTATACTTTGCATTTCGGTTCACAGCTGTGAAATGACTTACTGTGGATTACTTGATCAGAGGGAGACTACATGGAGTTCTGAAAAATGGTTGAAACTTGGCTTTCTGTCGTGATTAATATTGGAGGTTTCATGGATAAAGGCAGGATAACCATTTAGAGATGACGGGAGCACTGGGGATGGGGGAAAGGTAGGATGTATCACAAATTTATAGACTTTTAGATTTTTAGATTTTGCAGTTTGTATTTTATGAGATTTTATTGTACCACAACCTGGGCCATTTGCCAAGGTGTATAATTAAGTTGAAATAAATAAATGAACAAATGACTCTGTGATCCTTTTCCTGACTAGTGACTCTTAATTTGGAATCCAGAATTCTCTACTTAAGATTTGTTTTCCCTCTTTGGAGCGCTTTGCACAAGTTCATATTAAATTTCATCTGCTATTTAGATACCCAGTTAACCAGTCTTGTAAGAACCTACAATATCTTGCATTCTGCTCATATTTTAATTATTTTAAATAATTTTGCCATTTGCAAGTTTGATGCCCTTAGTCACTGCTTTCGTTACCAAATCATTAATGAATGCATCCCTATGCTTTCAAGAAAGCTAACAACTGATATCTACTTTCCTGGAAGAGTCCAGCTAAAGACTTGAAGTGTCAATGACCTCTGAGCTATGTTTTACTAATGAATGGCCCATAGGCATGGATCAGATATTCTAGATATGTACCATATTTTCGGGGTAAGTCACATTATTTTACATGATGATTTTTGGGTGCAACTTATAGAGGTGCAACTTATATACTAACTTTACACAGTACTGGGCGATGTCTGCCTCTTTATTCAAGACTGCTTCGCCTATCAAAACCCGAAAAGTTCGTACCTCCAGCATTTGTATCCAGGCATAGGATTTAACCATAGCACTATATAATTTATTATAGATACCATCAATGTAGTGTCTTTGGTATCAAGAGCAAAGTGAACTTCTGGTTCAGACCATGATTTAGAATAAATCATATATACAATGGACAGTTCTTTTAAATAAAGTTGTCTTAAACTTTACATCGGTTTTGGATAAGGTATATCTCAGTAGAATGTTTTAAACGCTATTTAAATTACTGCGAGGCTTGCCATAGAATTTAGCTATAGCGCTTCTGGTACTGTATATAATTTAGAGTTAGGTTAACCCTATTGGTATATAATTTACCATAAATGTTGATGATGTAGTGTCTTTGGTATTGCTTGACCATATTAACCACATGGGATCAAGAGTGAAGTGAACTTCTGATCCAGGCCGCAACTGATACAATGGAGTGACTTATATATTAGCTTTACCAAATTTAACCTAATTTTGGCCCCTGAGATATATACTCAGGAGCAACGTGTAACCTGGGAAATACGGTAGGTCTCTGGGTAAAATGAGCTGCTTGCTGTAGATACTGCATGAGTACTTGCTGATGCTTCCTCTTGAATATACTTAGGAAGCAGATAAGCAGTTCTACAGGATCTCATCAGAAAGGCTGCATACCAGCTGATCCTAAAGCATTTCCGCCATATCTGAGCAAAGTTACAATGTTGTGCCAGGCAGTACAGTTCAGTAATACATTTGGTAAAACTCTCCTCCTGATCTGATTCTTCTAATTCTCAGATGGGAGTAGAAATATATAGCACAACCCGACTATCCTTCTATGACTTCTCAGTTGGTCTTGCACATGCTATGAGGGCTTGCACAGAGTCAAAAGTGTCGGCCCTCAGATGTAGCATGGTACAATCTACTTTCTTTCTGCATCAGTAATGCCATTAGTTGCTAAATAAAAAACTAGCTTTGCAGCATAGTTGTCCTAGTTTAATTTCTTTGATTTGCCTAAAGGAAGCTGCTGCACCCACAACCTGCCCCGCTGACCTGAGGTACTCTACAGAAACCATGCTGTACACTTATTCAGAATCTACACAGGTCTTAGCAAAATCACTTCTCATCAGCTTTTCTGGCCCCAGTAGCATTGCATCCTTGCTGGCCCCAGAAACATTTCATGGTGTTCTAGGGGCCACCCAGAGAGCCTCTATTACAACAATATGCAGATACAGTCTTGCAACTGGATCACAGGTTGTAAGTAAAATTGCATCCTGTCTGTTCCCCTCGTACTTGAACTTCCTGGTATGGCAAGCACGAGAGGCCAGTATACTACAACTCTCACATCCATTCCCTTATGCCAATTCTATTTCTTTTCCTCCACACCATCCATTCTTTGTTCTTCTGCAGCCAACACCTTAATCTGCTGCTTGATCATCACTTGCGTAAATTACTGCAGTCATTCTCTGGCATCCCCATCTGCTGTACTGTCTCCTAAATCCAAAGCACCACCCAAACCTTTCTTCACTGGTGACTGGCAAAAGATTGTGAAACTGTGTGAGGTCTCCTGGGAGATGGGAGTGTATGGCAGAGGCATGAAGATTTGGAAAGCAGGCTACAGTTTCTCTCTCTTTTTTAAGTCGTCTGGGTAAAACTTTCCCTATGAGAAAATGTGTACTGTGCAGAGAAATGTTTACCAAACTCCAGAGAAAGCATTTGATCAAGAAAACTTTATCCGAGTCGGTGAATCTTTGATTTTGCTTAGGGCATTGTTGTGCCTAAGGCCACTCATGCCTTTGATACATATATTTAACAATACAGACCCTGAATACAGGATGAGTAATTCTGATGACTTTGGCATTCGATTTTTAATCCCATTTCAGTTCCGTTTCATACAAGGCACTCTATTTATTTATTTAATTTTCTTATATACTGCGCTATTTGTCATCAGTGCGGTTTACATTGAAACAATACAACAATTGGTCAGATATAACAGACCTATTACAAGTAACAGGAAAATTAACATGGAAGTAAACAGGGAAATCATTTATATTTCTAGAAAATACATGTTGGAGATATATAAAATATATACAGTTAGTTAGGGTAGGTATGAGGTTAAAAGGATGGGGGAGGGGAAGGGGTGTTTAGGTGTTTGAAGTGTGCGATGAAAAGGTGGTGTTTAAGGGCTTTTTTGAATTGTTTGATGTCTTTAATTGCTCTGATATTGGGAGGGAGTTTGTTCCAACATCTAGGACTTGCCACAGTAAATATTCCTATCACAGGTACATCTAAAGGAGGGTTCAACTAATAACCCTGCTAAAAAAAATGATTTGGGGGCAATCAGAAGGGAGTACAGCAAGCCCAAAGGGCAAATTGCATTTATAATCTCAACTTCCATTCATCGGCCCCAAATTCTATAGTCCATCAATCGCTACACTTTATTCAAATTCAATGGTTTTTTTAATATTATTTTTATCTTCTCATAAATATTCCTCAGTGCATTGAAAATCATCCAGATATTTGTGTTACCTCCACAGTGCACACAATATCATAATTCATATCCCTTCATATCCACAGTACAGTGCTTACATAGCAGTATCAAAAAATTATTAATATCGGCCACTGCGCAGCACTTATCTGTTTATTGATACTTCAACTGCTTCCCAGTTTGAGCATATATATTCAATTTATCTGATCATTGTACTCTTAGGGTTTAATGTTTCAAGCTGTATTAACACAAACATGAATTCTTGTTAAATTGCAGCATTGTCTCTCGCAAGGAGCTAACATGCTCTAACTGTGCTGATGCATAATATATGCTAAAAAATGAAGAATGTAGCACAGATGCATTTATAAAAAAAAGCTGTACCCCAGGGAGGTTGTTTAAATTTTGGTGTTACTGCCACATTAATGCACACACCCTACCAACTGCACTAACACCTGCCACAATTTCAGTTATGAGTATTAAATACCATGAGGTCAACATTCAGCAGCTAAGTGGACATATACATTTGAAATAACCGAGGTATCCGGATGCCCTACTCGGCATGGGCCCACCCCACTTCCCCCCCCCCAACAACCCGCCGAACAAACCCCCCCCCACCCACCAACCATTGACAAAGCACACAGACGTCGAGTATTGGTGCAAATGCTTGGTCGCAGCTTTTATTAACGGTAAGAACACCAGCCCAATATGGGCCAACTCAGTAATCAGAACCATAACAGAATAGTGCACCCCCCCCCACCCGTCATCCGGATGATGCCCCCCACCAGCCGTTTGTAGCAAAGTGGAGCACCATCCAACCCACCCCCCCCCCCCGTTACCCCTTCCCGCCCGCCTCGCCATGTTAGCAAAGGCCGGCTGAAGGGGTTGCTATATTTCCGGGTAGAGACCCCAGCCGGGATGTCTCCCCCAACCTGAATAGCCGTGCCGCTCACATGGAAAGCGGCCTCCAGCTGAAATGAGCCGCCGGGTCAACGAGCACCAGCTCGCCACCCCGCTCGCCCGGCCCGGACAACGCCACCCTCGCCCCCCCCCCCCACCAGCTGCGACAAAATCCTACCTCCCCCTTCCCAGCCGAAAACAAGGGCGGGAGGGAGGGAAACCTTTTTCAAACGTGAGCAAGGAGGAAGAGAGAGATCGCCGGCCGGCGATCCCTCCTTGCTCGTGCTGCCCCGCCCCCAGCGACCGCCTCTGCAGACCAATCACTGGGCTCCACGGGAAGAGCGTGGAGCCCCGGGGCGCATGCCCAGCGGCGCCCCCCCACCCCCTCCCCCGAGAAGCGGCCTGCCTCGTGGTCGGGCCCCGGGGACCTGGTTATCAGGCAGCCGCGGGACCGGGGCCTGGCGGCTCAGCCGGTACTAACCGAGGTATCCGGATGCCCTACTCGGCATGGGCCCACCCTACTTCCCCCCCCCAACACCCGCCGAACAACCCCCCCCCCCACCAACCATTGACAAAGCACACAGACATCGAGTATTGGTGCAAATGCTTGGTCGCAGCTTTTATTAACGGTAAGAACACCGGCCCAACATGGGCCAACTCAGCAATCAGAACCATAACAGAATAGTGCACCCCCCCCCACCCGTCATCCGGATGATGCCCCCCACCAGCCATTTGTAGCAAAGTGGAGCACCATCCAATCCACCCCCCCCCCCCGTTACCCCTTCCTGCCCGCCTCGCCATGTTAGCAAAGGCCGGCTGAAGGGGTTGCCATATTTCCGGGTAGAGACCCCAGCCGGGACGTCTCCCCCAACCTGAATAGCCGTGCCGCTCACATGGAAAGCGGCCTCCAGCTGAAATGAGCCGCCGGGTCAACGAGCACCAGCTCGCCACCCCGCCACCGGCACTAGGTAGCGCGCTATCCTAGCGCCGCCCCCACCACCGAAAGCTGCGACCAGCACCATGACTCTAGCGCCTCCTGCCAGTCGTTCAAGAGTAGGTCCTGCCCCACCGGGGCAAGGTGAACCCCATCAAGCCAGTACAAACCACCACAAGCGACATCTGCCCAAGGGTGCCGAACCTGGAACCCACCCGTCTGCTGCACCCAGCGCCCAATCTGGCGGTTGATCTTACACAAACCCCTCGACCAACGCCGCTGGGTCCAGCAAGCAGGGCGGGGTATAATGTCCGACCAGATAATGGCCACCCCGGGGAGGACCCCACGCAACAGGGCAATGTCGCTCTGAACAGTCCCGATGAGTTGCCGGCAAGCCCGACCGGCAATATCATTGCCACCCAGGTGTAGCAGCAGCCCGAATGGCCGCTGGCGCCGTCCAAGTTCCACTCGAACACAGTCAAGGAGCTGGTCCCAATGCATGCCGCGGTGGCCCATCCAGCACAGCCACACTCCAGCCCCGGCGAGACCCAGGTGAGCACCCAACGGCCGAACCGCCGCACGACGCTCTGCCCAGTAGACAAAGGAGTGCCCGATGATCCACCAGTCACCGGCAGCCACACCATCTGAAAGCAGAAAAGAGCGGACTGCCACCAGCAAGCAAATCTGCAATAGGAAGCAAAGGATTAGTACCCCCAGCCCCCCTCCCCACCGCGCCATAGGCAGACCTCCACCCCGGCGCCGCACCACTCTACTCCGCACCGCCAGAAGCCGACAGGCGAACGTACCCCGCATAGGCACCTGACCGCCAACGGCCAATGCGCTGAATCCCCGCGGGTCTAGCCCCGCAGCCGCCATGCTAGTAGCCGCCCCAATCCGAAACGAGTGCAAAGCGTAACTCCGCTCGGCGCAGCCCAAAGCACGCAGGGCCAGGCGTATCACAGCCGTGAACTGAAACTGCGTCACCGGCTTGCCGTCCGCATGAATGAAAACGGGCCACATGCCACCGGTCGCTGCCGCACGTACATACTCAGAGCACGAACGGGACAGGACAACAAGGGGGGGATGGTGCTCAGCAGGACCCAGCCCCCTTTTCCGGACTGGTCCGTCTTGGACTGTGATAGGAAGATCCGGACACGCGCGTGGTCTACCCGTACGTGCCCCACCGCAAGCCCCCCAACAGGCCCTCGCCTCGCAGACCGAGGAACCAGCTTGGACACCCGGAAGGCGCCGACAAAAAGCCGTGGTAAACAACGCGTGAAACAACACCGCCTCAAAGCCCGAGGCAGCCACCCGCGGCAAGACCTCACAGATCTGCAACAGGAGCTTGTGAGATACCGGGAGCCGCCAGTCCTGCGGCCCTGGCTGCGCGCAGGCCCAGCCGGCGAGCAACCGCCCGACTAAAAAGGAGATGCGCGGGTTCCCCCAACCAGCAGCCTTACAAAAGAAAGAGAAGACCGCAAGTGCCCCCGTGACCGCCGACCGCGCCCAGCCCTCCTTCTTCGCCCACAGCACAAAACGGCCGACCAAGCCCTCGGGCACCGCCCCCCCCAGCCCAACCCTGCGGGCTCAAAAACGCACTCACCTGAGAGTAGCCCCGGCGATACGCCGTCCAGGTACTGCGAGCCACCGATGCCGCCAGCAGAACCATTAGGTCGGGGTCCCAATTGTCCAGAGATGCTCCGGAACCCGTGAGGGCAGCTCGTCCGCCCCAGGAGCCAGCCGCCGGAACTGTGCCCACTGAAAACGTGATAAAGCATCAGCGATGGAATTCTGGGAGCCAAACACATGCCATGCCCGAGCGGTGACATTCAGGCGCAAGCAGGCCAACACAAACACCCTCATCAAGGAAGCCACCCTGGGGCACCGGGGAGCATGACGATTAAGGACCTCAACCACCGCAGCATTATCGCACCAGAAGACGACCCGCCGATCACGCAACCGGTCCGGCCATACCCAAAAGGAAACCACAATTGGGAAAAGCTCCAAGAAGGTGATATTCCGCGTCAAGCCGGAGCGCACCCACTCCGCAGGCCAAGGCTCAGCACACCAGGCACCATGGCAAAAAGCCCCGAAACCAGAACTGCCCGCCGCGTCGGTAAACAACTGAAGGTCAAGATTCGATAGCTCAGGCAACTGAAGGACGGAGCACCCATCGAAGCCAGCCAGGAACGCGTCCCAAACCCGCAGATCCTCCCGCATCCCCAAGGACACCCTGATCCGGTGATGCGGCAGCCGCAGCCCCGCCATTGCCAAAGATAGGCGCCTCGTAAAGGGGGGCCCCATGGGAAGGACACGGCAAGCAAAGTTGAGGTGCCCAACCAACGACTGCAAGACGCGGAGTGAAGTCTTAGAAGCGGAGCAGACAGAGGCCACCAGCTCGCGGAGGCGATGAACCTTCGCCGCCGGCAAGCGGACGACCATAGCCACCGTGTCAATCTCAATGCCGAGAAAGGTGAGGCAAGTAACCGGCCCAACCATTTTATCGGCTGCTACAGGAATGCCGAAGGCGGCAGCCACGCGCAGGAAGGTGCTCAAAAGAGTGGGACAGGTCGGGGTCCGCTCAGGCCCGACAAACAGAAAATCATCCAGATAGTGCACAATGCTGGAGACTCCCGACTGCCATTCCACAACCCAGTGCAAAAAGGTACTGAAGGCCTCAAAATAAGCACAAGAGATTGCACAGCCCATGGGCATGCACATATCGAAATAGTACCGCGCCTCGAAGCGGAAGCCAAGCAAAGGGAAAGCCGAGGGATGAACAGGCAACAATCGGAATGCCGATTCGATGTCCACCTTGGCCAGGAGGGCACCTGGCCCGCACTGACGGACTAGGGAGACGGCGGCATCGAAAGAAGAGTAATGCACCGTACAGAGTTCACGAGGTATGCGGTCGTTGACCGACTCGCCCGGAGGGCAAGAGAGGTTGTGTATCAACCGGAACTTGCCCGGCTCCATCTTGGGAACCACACCCAAAGGCGAGACCGTGAATGGAGAAAAGGGGGGATCCAAGAAGGGGCCCGCCACGCGGCCAAGTGCACACTCCTCAGAGATTTTTTGCCGTACGAAATCCCCGTGGAGCCGCGCAGAGGCGGCGTTGCGAGACCCACCTGTGCGGATGTCCCCCGTACGGGGATGCGAAAACCCCGTGTGAACCCCCCTAGAATCAAACCGGCCACCCTACCCCGGCGGGAACGCCCGTACTTGAGCAACCACGGGCGCATTATCACGACCCGCACAGGGGTACTGGCCAGGACCGCCGCTGCCTCACTTCTCCCCCGCAGGGGTCCCCGTGACCCCCTTCCTGCTGCACTTCGCGGCCGCGTGCACGCCCCCACACAAGGAGCAAGCATGCTTAAATTTGCAGTCCGGGAAGGGGCAGGATGCCTTGTTGAAGCGCCAGCAGACGTCCCCCCCCCGACGACCCCCCCCTTTGGCTGGCAGAGCAGAGCCAGAGGCACGAAAGGACCGTCCCCCTGGCAACAGCGGAGACGTGCCCGCCTTGGCCCCCGCCGCGCCGGCTCCACCGCCCCGACCCCTTGCGGACATCTGGGTCAACCACAGGTTGATGTCCTTCGTCCCCAAATGCAAGTGACTGTTCTCCTCCATCTGGTCCCGGAACTCCTCGTCGTAATTCAACCAGGCCCACCCCTCGTGGGTCTGGGACGCCGCCAGGATGTTATAGGCATAGGCCAGCAAAGCCCCGTATTGGTCCGGGAAGTAATGCCCCCAGACACTCGCCAAACGCAGGAAAGCGCGGGTCCAGTTGAGGGTGTTGCGAGAGACCTTACGCACCTGGCCTGCCTTCTCGTCTTCCTTGTGCTTTTTCCTACTCTCACCTGAGCGCTTCCAGCCGTCGAGCAGACGGAAGATATTGATATATCTACGACGCTTAATCCTCCGGCGCAACTTCCGCGGAACTGACTCCCAGAGCTCGGCGCAGCGTATGATGGAGGTCCCGCCAAGAACACCGCCATCCGCCAACACCGGCACAGAGTTGTGCGATGAGGCCGAGGATGACGACGAGGAAGAAGAGGACGAGGACGCTCGCCGGCAGCGACGAGCCCGCTTGCGCTTCCCTTTAACTTTGCCCACCCCCCTCGGAACCCGGAATGGAGTCGAGAACCCACCCTCCGCCCCACCAGTATACTCACCACTCCCCCCGGAGGAGGCGACTGGAGCGCCCCCGGTAGACGTGCCAGGGGCCGGGACAACCAACGTCGCTGTAGAACCCGAAGGGCCCGCTCCCACCGGCCTGTCGGAAGCAGCCATGGCAGTTGCAGGCGTCGAACTCCTCGGGACCTGTGAAGAGAAAGAAGAAAAACCAGCAGCCGGGGCCCCAGGGGTACTGGGAACTGCAGAGGGCCCGACCCCCCAAGCGCGCGCCGAAGGCCCTAACCCCCCAGCCTCCCACGCCGCAGCTCCCCCGGCCAATCCACGCCCATCCCCAAACCACCCCCCCAGCCACCCCCCCAGGGCCCTAAACCCCCCCACGGGACCGCCCCATATGCCCAGGGGCCCGATGGATCGAAAAAACCGGGAGGAGGGGGGAAACCAGGGGAGAGGGGGAAGGACACCCCCCTTACCTGGGGAGGGGACGAAACCGGAAGCCATCCGCCCCCCGTCTCGGGGGGTGGGTTGGGCACCAGGGGCCACGGGGACCCCGGCCCGCTGACGACTGGGCAGCCCAGCTCAGCCGTCCCCCCGAGCGGCGCAAACGCACAGTCCCCACCCGAGACTCCCGCAGGAGGTGCCAGATCGCCCAAGGAGGCGCACTCGGCCGCATTCACGGGCACGGAGAGCCCCCTGGAAGCCCCCCGACCCCGAGACCCACCAGCCCTGCTGCGCCCTCGCCCCTGCCGGGCCCCAGAAGGAGACCGGGAACCGGGGACGCAGGGGGCACCGCCCTACCATGGCCCGCGGGCGTGGGCCCACGCCATACAGCCCCCCGTCCCCGAGCAGCGCCCCGCAGCCCTTTGGCCGCACCACGCGATGGGACCCGTCGGGCCATAAGGAGAAAAGCAGCCGCCTAGCCCCCACACCGACCCGGCAAAGTGCTGCTCTGTGGCCAAATTGCTTGCAGCGACCTGGGGGCCTGCTGTGCAAGGTCTTTGTCCTGTTATTATATATTTCCTATCTTTTTTTTTTTTTTAATAATGCGTTTTGGGTGGTGAGGTTTCCCTTTATTATTATTTTTTTTTAATATAATGGGGCCCGCCTAAGAACCACCCGACCTCCGGCCTGCGAAATTGGGCTCCCCTGCACCAGCAGCAAGCAGGACCGCCCCGCCACAACCAGGCAGGAAAAAAGGCCCCCGCGGCGCGGAGCAGCTGGAAATATTTTTAAATGGGGCTGCCACTGCTGCGTGGCTAGAGTCTGCGTCCCGTTTGAGGGTTCCTTTTCTTAAGGAATGGGCAGACACTGAGCCCGCGACGGTAAGAGACGAGGCCGCAATGAGGCCTAACCCACCGGCAAGAGAATCAACCCGACCAACCTTTTTCAAACGCGAGCAAGGAGGAAGAGAGAGATCGCTGGCCGGCGATCCCTCCTTGCTCGCACTGCCCCGCCCCCAGCGACCGCCTCTGCGGACCAATCACTGGGCTCCACGGGAAGAGCGTGGAGCCCCGGGGCGCATGCCCAGCGGCGCCCCCCCCTCCCCCCTCCCCCCTCCCCCGAGAAGCGGCCTGCCTCGTGGTCGGGCCCCGGGGACCCGGTTATCAGGCAGCCGCGGGACCGGGGCCCAGCGGCTCAGCCGGTACTAGTCTTAAGTTATACACATGAAGGTATATTTTAGTTAGTACGTGGAGATCGGAATTGAGACACTGAAGTTGGGACACACTCAGTTTCGACGGTATTTTAGAAATGGCTCTGCTAAAGGTGGAGCCGTTTCTATAACATATCAAAGGCAGCGCAGGAATGCACAGGGATCTATATCCACATGCGGTGGGAGGAGCCATTCCCAAATATAGACATGGGAGGGATCAATGGGGAAACCCAGCAACTTACACACATTAGGTACTGGCATTTCATACTGTGCATGTGTAAATATCAACATGTACGCATGTATTGTAACCATTTTACAAACCTAGACATGTAGATGCTGCTAATTAACTACAGAGGACTCTGTCTTTGCTACATTTCAATTTGGAGGCGGAAATAAACTTTGGGGGACTGAGGGGATATCCCATTATTCCCTCCTGCAATGGGAAGAGCAAAAGGAACACTTTTTAATGCCTATATATGTCGGGGGCAGGTATATATCCATGTAAAATAAGCTTTTTCTAAACTGGCGATTTACATGTATAAGTGGTCTTATTTGCATGTGCAAACTGTGAATAAGGCTTCTAAAATAACCCCATAATCATCTGTACTATCTATTGAGGCATCAATGTTGAATATTCATGTATAACTTGAAGCATCCAAGTCATGCATGTCAAGTTATACCTTCTATTTATGTGGGCTGCTTAGATATACAGCTTATATTTTTAGGGATTAATTTTATAAGAGAGCTTCCTAAAGTGACATACAAACATTGCATATAAATAATTGTATTCTAGTGATTTACTTGTGTAAATGGGCCTATATGTGTGCATTTTAGCTGGTCGCTATTGCATCAGTATGCGTATAGGGCCAATGGCCTGTACTTTCAGTGGTGCACACAAGTTGTTGTTGTTGTTGTTAAGTGCGATGGAGTCCGTGCTGACTCATGACGACTGTCTGGATAGTTGTCCTAAACTGTGCTCTGTCTTCAGTCAGGTGGCTAGTTGTAGATAGTGGTGTTCATAGCTGCTGTTATTGTCTCCACCCATCGCATTGCTGGCCTTCCTCGAGCTGACCTTCAATCTCTCTCATGATGTGTGCAACGTATGAAAGTTGAAGTCTTGTCATCTAAACTTTTAAAGAAAGCTTAGGTTTAATCTCCTTTAGTATTGACTGACTTATTCTTTATCCAGTGCATGATATACACAGTATTCTTCACCAACACACTTTTCTTCCTGTCTTTCTTCTTCACTGTCCAACTTTCACATCCAAATCACATTATTGAAAATGCCTGGGCTTCGACAAGTCAAATCTTTGTATGCATCTCTGCACTTGAGAATCTGCTCTAGGTCCTTAAGTACACACGTAAATTATGAACTGCTATAATTTATGCATGATTTTGAAAAATTTAGTCAGCATTTATACTAACTACAGTGTGTTCAGCCATTTGCACGCTTATTCTATAAAATCAAGTACGTGATGACTTGACTATAAAATAGGCATGAAATGCATGCAGAATAATGCTGCTTAACCACTCAGGACTGAATATTGCCACTCAAATGTATAAATTAGACAGTTAAGTGTCACTGCCACCAAAAACATCCAAAATCCCACCCACTGTTCTGACAGATAATTTTGGCTATATAATAATTTATATGCTCAAATTTATCCACTGAAGTATCACAGATTTTTTTTAAAGGAAGTAAGTGGTTAGCACCGCTGCTGATGGCATAAGTGTTTTTGAATATTGACCTCCGTGTTTATGCATGTTAACACAGTTTAGTGCACTGGCCTCTTAGTAAGTCTTGCCTTTTGCTAGGTAAACAGTTTTGCTGGTGTGAATATCATCACTACTGCAGCTCACAGAAGCCATCTGCAAATGATTCTCTCTCTTGGAAACCAAGCATGTTCTCAAGTTGAGACAACTAAATGCATATTTAAAGGAGCTCGGCATTTTATTAACTGTTTCGCCCTGTTGTTTCTGAGATTACCCTAGTGTCCTATCATCTTTTATGGGTTGCACAGACTGTCTGACTTCTCGTAAAACAAATATAGTGTTGAATGTTTAACAAATGTCTTTGGCAAGCTTGTTTTATTCAGTCGGAGAGAGTGAATGCTACTCAAAAGTACATTTTATGTGCTGTATGCATAGTAGAAATCGCTAGAAAATATATTTGACCACACTTGTTGATCAGCTTGTATATGATCAACTTGATTTGGCTATGTAAGAGAATGTCATAGACTGTAAAGCTATATAACTCCAGTATGATTTTATCTAGTAATAGGCTGAGCTGACACATCTAATAAAATAATAGCTAATTTGCTTCCTCATCTGTCTCGGAGGTAAAGTAATTAGCTCAGTTTTTAAAGGAGCTCCACGCCTAGACTTGTATGCTTTGCCATGACAAGTTAGAAACACAACACTCAAGGTGCTTTGTTTTAGCGTTTATCTTTTGCTAGGCATTTTGTGGTATTGATTGGGATTCTCAGTCCATTTTGATCAGTAAAGTAGTTCTGCTTATTCTTCTAGAGTACTGTTGTATATCGTGATACTATGCATTCTTCAGACATGGCACTACAATTCCACACCAGAATTAGGGACCATTTGGAAACCTCACTGAAGTGCAAGCTCATTTTACATAGGAAATCCTGCATGAGGTTTATCATTGAAAATGCAGCAGACTTAGGGGTATGTTTACTAAACCGCGGTAATCGTGAATAACGCGCGTAATGTACGATTAACGATCGTTCGCACGATTAACAATCGTTCGTATGTCATAACGTGCGTTCTGACGTGCGAACGATCGTTAACCGTACATTACGCGCGTTAACCGCATTTAACGATCGTAAACCACCGCGGCGCGTTAAAACAGCACAGAAGGCGGAGAGTGGGTGGAGAGAAGGGGTCAATGGGCGGAGAGTGGGCGGGGAGAGGCTCCCCTCACACTAACGCGCTGAATTTCAGAGCTCAATTCCAACGCGAATGAAAACCTGTCGTTAAAGGCATATTAAAGGGAAGAGAAACCATTTCCGTCAGCAATGTACAGCAAAACCGGGGAAACCTACAAAACGTGAGCAGTGTGATATATGTGCACAGAACAAAATATCAAATAAAACGTTAAAATGACCACAAGAAAAATGGTAAAAATTAAAATTCAGCTGGACAACAGTGATAGCAATGGGCAACATTGAAAATCACTCCCAGGAAAGCTCCAAAAAAAATAAATGATGTTTGGAAGGGTCTACGCTCCGTAGACCCTTCCAAAAATCATTTCATTTTATTGGAGCTTTCCTGGGAGTGTTTTTCAATGTTGCCCAATGATATCATTGTTGCCCAGCTTGGTTATGGGTGTTTGCCCCTTTTTTCGAGGTTTTTTGTGAGGTTTCTTTGCACTTTTGTCTCCATACAAGGTAAATGAGCCCACAGTAAAATTGTGCAGAGCAGGGTTTCTGACTCGTCAGGCCAGTTTTCCTATCTCCAGGGACTACACTGTCTCTGTGGCCACAGTGTGGTGTAATGGACACAGCCAGTGCCTGTAAGACCAGAGGGTCACAGGTTCAAATCCCAGCTGGGGCTCCTACCAACCCAGTCCCCATAGTTTTACCCACCACTAGACAGTGATAGTAAAGACACTCCTTTATTGCAGAGAACATACGCATGGTTAATACGCCTATATTTTACCACACCAAACACAGACACCATAAACAGGCGCATTACCTAGAGCAGAGTCTCGCAAATGCAGTCCTGGAGGGCCCCACACCATTCAGGTTCCATGCTGCCTCTAATAAAGATGCCTGTGCTGCATATCTATGCACCACCCCCATGGTATGCAGATGTAGCTCATGCATATTTATGAGGGACAGCATGAAAACCCGAACAGTGTTTGGAACACCAGGACTGGAGTTGGAAAACTCTGCCGTAAAGCAGCAGCCAACAGGGCCAGACACACCCACACCCACAGGCCCCATTGGCCAATGCCTCCTGGAGAGGCAGGACATTGGGCCCTGCCTGTATCTCCCAATACTAGCAGTTGCATACCTTAGCAATGCCACCCAACACCTGGGTATATGGTACACAGCTATCAAACGTTTCCTCTGATAACTGGCAGATATCAATTCCTATGTTAAGCACATTTTGCTCATTGAGCTCCACCATAACAATCATTCTGATGTCTGCGGTGTGTGCTGCAGGTCTGGTCTCTGATAGTGTTTACCACCCTGGGGAGTGACCCCCAACAGTATTGCGTACCATATCCATGCCTGTACTGTGCCCAGGACTGGTGTGGTGGGTATGGCTGCTGAACACCTCTATAGTAGCACAATGCTGGCATAGGTGTGGGGGTGGCTGTCTGTCTATCCAGTGTGTGGTGGCTGCAAACACCTTCCACAGTCCACACTGCCAGCAATGTTGCCAGTATTGGGCTGCCAATGTGCATAATGAGGAGCAAGGTACCATGGGTATAGGCCGGACAGGGTGGCCTGGCCAGGGTGCATCTGCACAGGGCATAGGGCACTGACTGGGACATTTTAGTGCCCGGCCACCACCTACACAGACAGGGTGACCTCAGTATGTCCTGCTGAGAGATCACTCTCACCCTGACTGTGCAGTGACCACAGCATGGCTAGGCACCCCCATAGTGCTATATAGTATTTTTTTGATGTGCTAGATATGGGTTTCCTTTTGGGGCCCAGTCACTGATTTATCTGCTTGCTGTGTATGCTGACATCCCAGTTCTGGGTGCATGCATCTCCACTGGGCACATGCACTATTGACTAACTAGCAGATTGTTTGCAGCTGGTATGTGTCTTGATGGAGTGGCGTGCAGTGGCTGATGGCTAGCAGCAGGAGAATATCAGATAGTGGTGGGATGCAGCTTAGCATATCCAGGCCTAATGTCTGTCTGCTATTGTGTTATGGATGTGTACAGAGCTGCATTGACTGCCCTATGGGGTGTCTGTTCCTCAGCAGGACCGGGGTTGCTGTTCCCCTCTACTGCCACCTTTGCAGGGAGGTAGAATGTGGATCTATTGTTAGGAAACCCTGTTTGCCACTCTCGGCCCTGGGGGAGGGGGGTGGTGGTACATGGGGGCTACACCTGACTGAAACAGACAGAGATATCCAAGGTGTTTCTGCAGAAGCTACCTATCTCACACATTAACACTGCTTTGGATCTGCGCCATGGCCTCTTTCAGCCATGGACGGTGCTGGGCGCCTCACTGCACACTCAGGGTGAGCACAGTACCCACACAATGTGACGGTGTGTAGCTACTCTGTGCCAGTACAACACATGGTCAGTACCCCCTACCAGGCCGAGGTGCTGTGGGGGTGCACATGGTCACTTCCCCCTACCAGGCCGAGGTGCTGTTGGGGTGCATTCCCCATGGTGTGTATCTGTGGACAGCTGATTTGCATGTGCAGTGCATCATGGGTGTGACTGGCACAATCCAACCCTGGGAAAATCCAGCACCTGCTCACAGGCTCTGATAAACTATAGGCCATCACACGTACATCTGTTAGCGTAATGTGGAGTGGAGGAGTGGCCTAGTGGTTGGGGCAAGGTACTTCGGCCTGGAAGGTCGGGGGGGTTCAAATCCCACTAGAGGACAGCAACCTTGGGCCGGAAGGACTGGGGTTTCTAGTCCCACAGGTGCTCCTTGTGGTCTTGGGCAAGCCACTTAACCCTCCATAGCCCATGTTCACTGTAAAATAGTTCTCTGTGTGCTGTGCTTTCCTGTCTAATCAATGTGTTTATACCTAAAAAAAATTTCCTGTCATGATTTGACAATTTCCAATCTGTAATCAAACCGCTGCTGATCGCTGGAAGTAGCAGTATACAAATGTATACTAAATAAATAATGCATAGGTGCAAGACACCCTAAAGAGTCTGTAATATAAGGTGCCCATGCTGGTAATAACACACGTACCCATGCATGATTGTATGCACGCACCAATGCATGCACCAACATATGTGGCTACGCACACTGTGAGGGTGTGTTTCTGACACCACTACTCAACGTAAAGAAAAACATGCCTCCTCATTCCTTATGTAATGTACAGGGTGATGCCTGGGCCAGCCTTCTGTGTTAGGCACACTGGGGATTTGAACCCATGGTGCCTGTAACAGCAGTCAGTACAGTAACCATTGTGCTACAGCTCTGTTTCAGTGATTTGTGTCTGTACGCCTTCTTACGATTAACGCGCAGTAACGTGCCACGGTGCCCTGTAACGCTCATTAGTTTTTGGAACGCCCATGTCCTTATTTGGGGTTTCTGTCACTACCGCGGCTCCTAACGCGAATTGCACTAACGCAGTTTAGTAAACATACCCCTTAGGGAAAAGGATTTTGCTTCTCCAAACAATTGTTTGCTCCTGGAGGCAAGTATGTACTCTGGACATAATGTGGGTCATTTTAGAAGACTTGTTACTGCTGTGGACATCCGAAAATGGGCTCAGAGATGTCCAAAGTACAGAGACGTCTCCAGAACCATTTTAGAAGCTGGTTCTGTGAACGTCCTCAGTGTGAGAATGTCCAAATCTGAATGGAGATATGTAAAATTTGGATTTTGATTTTCACAGGAAAGTTTGTTGGAGAAAGACTGGAGATCTCTCTTTTTTTCCATAGATTGGAAGGTTCTCTGGTGAATTTAAAGATGTTCACCTTGTAGACTTTCTTTAAAGGGAATATTTAAAGCAACTTTGTGGGGAGAACATCTTTAAACTCACCAGAGAACCTTCCAATCTTCAAGAAAAGAAAAGTCCCCATCTTTTCTTCAATGAACTTTCCCACCAAAATTCAAATTCCCAAGAGAACATTTAAAGAAACTCTATGCTTCCTGTCCCCCAAGATAGAGATGTTTACAGTGAAGGGAGGAGTGCAGAGCATTATTCAAAGGGTTAGAAGGAGCTGTACTTGACCAATGGAGTCAAAGGTTTTAGTTTGAGCTGAAGCATGAAGTCAGGTAGGTCTACAGGAACCAGGATTACAGATTAAGCAGGAAGCTGCTTGGCTTAACCATAACAATATACATGAGAGTGAAAAACATGTACATACAAACAGTGGGAGTAGAGCAATGTTATCTATACCTTCCCGAGTTCCTACCCTGTTGCAGATTTTGATGTCATCTGCAAAAAACAAATCTTGCAGACCTTAATATTGAAATATTGCTTACAAAAATGTTAAAGAAATCAGATTAAGGACCAATCACTGCAGCACGCCACTGGTAATGTCCTCACTCCCTTTACATCTATATATTGTTGCCTCTCACTCAGTTTCTAACCTAGTCAGTCACTTTATGAACCATCCCAAGGCCGCTCAGTTTATTTATAAGTTGCCAATGTGGAATGGTATCAAAGCCCTTGCTGAAATCTGAGTATACCACATTTAGCATTCTTCTCCAATCCAATTCCCTGGTCACCCAAATAAATTGACCAAATTTGTCTCAGAAGCCTACTTCTAGTAAAGCCATACTGTCTTGAATTCTGTAATCTCTTTGATTCCTCTTCTTTAGCTGCATTTCTATTAATTTACTCACCACAGAGGTCAGACTAACTGGCCTGTAGTTTCCAACCTCTTACATACTTCTGCTTTTATGAACAGGAAACACATCTGCCCAGCTCTAGTCCTTTGGGATAATTTCTGACTCGAAAGAAACATTGAAAAGGTCATAAAACAGAGCTGCCCGTACTCCCCTATCCTTGGATATACTCTATCTGGCCCCACATCACTAGAAAAATTATTGATGCTGGCATTTATAGCTGCCCCAAACAAAGCTGTTTAAAGGGGAAGTTGTCAACACCAAGGTCTGCCACCCTTCATCCCCAACATTGTTTCTCCCCCGATTACCACTGGCAGCCTTGTGATACTCCCCACTCCAAGTCATCTGATTCCCTCTCTAAACACCCGACAGCTGATTCTCCCACCTGCTCTCATCCCCTCCCCACGGAATGAAGATCCTTCCAGCATAATGAACCCCCTCTGAGGTTTCCCCATCAGACCCGCCAACCCCCACCCCAATCCTTACCCCAAATCATGCTGGGATCCCTGGCTCTAGTGGGAGCAGGAGTAATCTCTAGCTGTTCCTGTTCTTAGGCCCACTGGGTTATAAAATAGCATCTATGACCTGTAGTGGTAATCTCAGGTATTGCTGCTAGGGGTCAGTACTTCAAGATTACTGTTAAGGGTCATTGGTGCATTTTGAAACCTGAGGCATAAAGCAGGTCCAAATCACTCCTCCTCCCACTAGACACCAGGAACCCTAGCACGACCTGGGATGGAGTTGGGGGCTGGAGGTTTGCTTCTTGGGGGTTTTGAGTGAGGAGCTTCATGCCAGGAGTGTGGGTGGGGGCATTGGCTGTCAGAGGCATCAGGGAGGGAATCCTATGCTTTGGAAAGATTAGGGGTAGTCAGAAGGCCACCAGAGGTAATCAGAGAGGATTGATGTTACGGGATAATTGGGGTGAAAACAGGTGTTGCAGGATTGGAGTGTGATTGCAGAATGGGAACAGGGATTTTAAAAAGTTACTCCACCACACATGTGGGGCACAGTTGTACTTTTTTCCCCATTGTGCATCTTTTTAAGGTCACTACTCCCATTGGACATGGGGGGATATCAACGTGCAGTCCTGCAATTATTTTAGAAAAGGTTCTACATTTGGCAGAACCTCTTGTGAAATACTATGGGTATTTTTCATGTCCTGACCTGGTCATATGAGGTCTCCTCTCCATGTCTTCATGTCAGTTGTATGCATGCTAAATTTGATGCAGTGAAATAAACTGTGCCCAGTATCTAAAAGAACAAATACTGAAAATGCACGCCAGTAAGTACCTTCCATGGGAAAGAGTGGTGGTGTTGGGTATACGGTGTCCAACTTTTCTACTTTTTCACACCATTTAGATCTTTGTCTCTTCAAATATATGAAATGGATGTTTTCATTTAGAAGGTGCCCATGCATCATCAGAAGAACAAGATGATTAAAAAAGGGAAAAAGAAAAAAGATACAAAGACCGCATCTCTAAAGACTTCCTTAACAGACATTTAGCATGAGGATCTAAGTGCCAACAAAAAAAAGTCCAGACAAGTTCTAGGAACACTACAGAAATAAAAAGTCTAACACAATGTCTTCCCTGGAAAGCATAAAAGCACAGAATAAATTTACGGAAGTTCTATTTTTTGACCTGAAAAATTACCTACTCTTCCTCCCCAATAGTCCAGTGTGTACCAGAAACACAGCAACAGTGCCCCTCCATCCCAACGCAATTAGTTGCTGTCCAGAGCCAACCAAGTCAGCATTGAATTCCTCCTCATTTGCATTCATTGCTGACATTGCATTAGCTGTGCAATTCAATTCCATCCATACTATGGAGAGTATATGTTGCACAGACTAGGGGCAGGATGTAGAACTCAAGTTCAGAGCAGTAAGTTCTGCTGTGAGAAAACGCTGGTTTAAGTCCCACCATCATCGGTCATTCCGGTAGCGATCAGAATTGAATGGGATGATGTCACTTGACTCTCTATGCTTAATATTCAATTGTAATCTGTATTGGCATATATTCCATTTCCATACTGGTACATGAGGAAAACTAGAATATCTGATGATTGTGATATATTTTGCACCACCTTGTAATGAAACATCTATTTATCTTTTGTTGGTCCAATAAAAGATAACGCAGCCCACAAATATGTTTTTGGAGAAAGGACCTTGTAATCATTTATTTTATGCACTGCTAAACATATCACTAAATGCTTTAGAAACCACACAGCTGTTATTTTATATTGACATTAATGTCCCCATGCAACTTCATTCTCTGAGAAGAAACAAGCCTATCAGACTATTTCAGTGCTAGTTCATTCTGCTTCCGTGTGTTCTCTTACTATTTATATGCTTTTTTTTCTACTTCCAGTCAAAATGGAGTTTAACCAAATTAAGCTAAAATGATCCGAACAATAATAGAGGCTGGGTGATAGAAGGTAATTACAAGAACCCAGTGTTAATATCATTCTATCTGACAACCAGCAGAGCACACAAAGGGCGGTCTTGCTGTAAATCTCAATTCAAGAATAGATTTTTAAGAGATAAATAGTGAATTGTCAATGATTGTTTTGAAGTAAAATATACCATGGGCATGCTCTCTGCCTTAAGAAAAATGACCAGTATATTTCCATTGTGCAGCCCTGAGCTATGGAATTGACTTGCATTGTGCTGCTGTCTCGTGAACAGCGTATTGGAGGGTGATTCTCTGGAAACATCCAGTAACACTAATCTATGTATTAATTAGAGCTCTAACACAGCTGTTCACTGATCTGAAAAACAAGTGATTCTTATTATAATAGTACTCCTAGGACAAAGGCATTCACTGTTAGAACGTGGCTTTTATGAATGCATCGGAGCCAAAGCCAAGACTCCTTTTCCTGTAATATCACATTGCCCTTACCTAGTATCCTGGGATATCATTACCTGTGATGCACTCGCTGTAAAGAAGTGTAATGGCTTTTCATGACCATTCAAGCAAGCAGAAAATATTATTGAGCTTTAGTCAACCAGAATGAGCCCACCTCCTTGGCAACTATGGCAGCTGATAGTTGCTTGACCAGGCTGACATCCTTTTCTGTGTTTTTACCGCCTGCCTTCTTCCTGTTCATACACATCTGAGCAAGTTCATTTCCAGTGTTGTTCGTTTAGCTGGTCCCTATAGCTTATGTCAGCAGCAGCTCACAGATCAATCGGAAACCTGGAAGCAGAATTGAATAGATATACAAAAAATCAATCCCCAAGTTAATCGCATTGGGACAAATTCCAAGAGTTCATTCAATTTCTGAATTAAGTTAGCTGCAGTGCGTTAACTTGTTTTTTTAGTTGTTGTTGTTTTTAAAGATAACATCTCTGGAATTATACTATACAGCACATAAAATTTGAATACAGGTTTATTTTTGCTCCAGAATTTTGAACAAGGTGACACGTTGGAGTTCTTTTACTAAAGGTGCTTCGCAGTCGATACGGGTTTTGGCATGCATTAAGTGCATGCTGAAGCAAGCGGTAATCGACAGCTTGTGGCCAAAACAGCGCAGGCTGATTTCTGTGTTAACAGTGTATCACATGTTGGGGTTGTAAAGGGGCGAGTTAGGGGCGGAGAGTGGGTGTGGTGAGAATTGGGCAGTTAACGCAGAGGTATACACTGTGCACCTCATGCAATTAGCGTGGGTTAATTTAATGCCACCTTAAGTGGCGTTCAGTGAGCTTGTGGTGATAGAGCACACTGCTATGGCACATTAGAATGCTGTTTTTTGTGGTAACTGCCGGGAACAAGCTGGCCGCACCCCTGGCAATTAGTGTACAGCAGTAGCAACTACCACCCCTTAGTTTTAGTGCTGAATGCACGTTAGTTGCTAAGCCCTAGAACTCTTTAGTAAAGGAACCCCAGAGCTTGAATTACTTTATAGCAATTAGTATTATAAGTTTTGCCAAATATCTAATTTTATACCAAGGCAGCTCATACAAAATGTCATAGAAAAGATGCTGATTTTCTCTCTGTTTTATTTATTCACCAACCTCAAATTTATAGTCCTGAGAAAAGGTCTCACCCTATCTAATACAAATGCATTTATGACAATTATATGAATACATAGTTACATTTACTAGTTGCATTTGTAGACATTATACAAATGGTTAAAATCATGTACATCTATTGGGAACCCATGGCTTTCCAATTATGTTAAAACATGTATAATCACAACCTGGTTAAATATACCAATGACCTTGTATTTAATGCATACTCTATCAGCAGCACACATACCCCTGCACACACACATATATAATTTACAGTCAGCAGAAAGTTTCATGCATTTCCTATGTTATAAGATGTTCCAGTCACACTGCCAAGAAACCACAGGTGCTGCTGGGTTGTCAGGAGTCAGCATTGACTTGAAGGCACACGTTGCATTTGCATTACTTTTGTAAAGTAAATATGTAAATCACAACTCCACCCATGTTGCACCCAGACTCCACCCTTGTGCATGCCTATTGTAAAGGGTATGTCAATTTGTAGCATACATGCTTTTAGGCGTGACTTGATTTTATAAGAGCCTATTTATGCATTTATAATGGTATTTTATTCACAAATACTGTTTATAAAATTACCCTCTATAGTCTTAAATTGTAGTATGAGTGATTTGGAACTAGAAGCAAGGAACAATAGTTTTACTGGACTAGTAGTAGTTCAACAATGTACCATGTTACCTTAAGAATGATGGAATCCCACGACCGGTGGTCTTTAAGATCAGGGTTCCCAAGTCTGTCATGGGGGACCTTCAGTCAGTTGGATTTTTAGGATATATCTAAGGTAAATTTGCATGCCATGGAGATGGTGCATTCAGATTTATCTCACATACATTCATTGTGGATATCTTGAAAATCTGATGGACAGGGAATCACTGGATTAGACAAATAATGATTTGGAATAGAGTAGACACGGGGCATTTTGCCTTGAGGCAGGAGTAGGAACTAAATGTCCTTTTGAAATTCAGACCACATCATAAATGCTGGCTTTACTCTGAGAAGTCTTCAGCTCATCCCCAGTAGCCATTTGAGTGCCTTACAACCTGGGGGGTGGGGGGTCTAATCTTTCAGCACTATAGTGCAATTTGTTTTGTGACTATCCATTGGGTTTTAATGGCAAGGTAGACAGGCAAGATACAGAAGTAGATGTGGTAGGATTTGCTGATGTAGCTGTGCATGAAAAGAGAGTCAGAAGTTGCAAAGATGTCTTAGATATTGGGACATGGAATGTACGAAGCATGAATGAAGGAAGTTGGAGGTGGTCAAGAATGAAATGGAAAGTGTACAACTTGATCTGTTGGGTGTCAGTGACCTGAAATGGACTGGTTTTGGGCACTTTGCATCTGATGATCATATGATATACTATGCTGGAAATTAAAGACAAAGAAGAAATGGTGTTGCACTTATAATTAAGAAGAAATTTGCAAGAATTCCAATGAAATACAATGCAGTCAGTGAACACTTAATTTCTATTCGTCTACAAGGAAAGCCCATCAACAACTGTAATTCAGGTATATGCCCCAACAACAGCTGCAGAAGAAGAAGACATGGATGAATTCTATGAATAAGTACAAGCTGAAATTGACATAACACGCAAACAGGATATCCTGATAGTCATGGGTGACTGGAATGCAAACGTTGGCAAAAAAGAAAAAGGCAAAGTGGTTGGAAAATATGGACTTGACAACAGAAACAAAGCTAGAGAAAGGCTGATAGAATTCTGCAAGACCAATGATCTATTCACACCTTCTTCCAGCAACACAACCACCGACTGTACACGTGGACTTCACCCAATGGATTATACAGAAATCAAATTGACTACATCTGTGGAAGACAACAATGGAAAAGCTCAATAATATCAATACCTGGAGCTGACTGTGGTACAGATCACCAACTACTAATATGCAAATTCAAGCTAAAGTTGAAAAAGAGCAAGCCACTCATCAATGTAGCAAACTATGACCTTGAGAATATACCACTGGAATTTAAAGACTGCCTGAAAAATCTATTTGCTGCTTTAGATACAAATGACAGAGTTCCAGAAGCGTTATGGGATGATATAAAGAAGGTTGTGTTGGAAGAAAGCGATAACTATCTACATAAGGTGAAAAAGCAAAAACAGCCAAAATTGATGACTGAAGAAACTCTGAAAATTGTCCAGAAATACAGAGAAGCTAAAGTCAGAGGAGAAAGAGAGGCAATCACAGAACTCAACAGAGATTTCCAATGTGCAGCAAGACAAGACAAGGAGAAGTACTATGATAACACATGCAAAGAAATAGAGTCAGAAGATATTAGAGGAAGAACAAGATCGGCTTTTATAAAGCTGCGAGAGTTAAAGAAACAATTCCAGCCTCGAATTGGAATGCTATCAGATGCTCAAGGATCCATGTTGAATGATGCTGAGAAGATCAAGAAAAGGTGGAAAGAATATACAGAGTCATTATACCATAAAGATCAAGTGGACCAACAGCCGTTTCAATCTGTACCTTATTGGTGATGAAAGAAGTTGAAGCAGCATTGAAAGCCTTATCAAAGAACAAAGCACCGGGCATTAATGGCATTCCCATAGAAGTATTACAGCAATTGGATGAAGCTGTCACCATACTTACAAGGCTCTGCCAGGAAATATGGAAGACAACATCATGGCCAACTGAATGGAAAAGATCTGTGTTTATACCAATACTGAAGAAAGGGGACCCGACTGACTGTGGAAATTATCGCACGATCGCTCTGATCCTACATGCCAGCAAGATTCTATTCAAGATTGTTCAGTAGAGACTATAACCATACCTGGAACGAGAACTGCCTGAAGTGCAAGCAGGGTTCAGGAAAGGACAAGGAATGAGAGACATTATTGCAGATGTGAGATGGATCTTTGAAAAGACAAAAGAATACCAAAAGGATATTCTTATATATTTTATTGACTACAGCAAGGCTTTTGAATGTGTAAACCATCAGAAACTCTGGGCCACATTAAGAAGCATGGGTATACCAGAACACCTGATCATTCTCTTGCACAACTTTTACATTCATCAAGAAGCAACAGTTCAAATGGAACTAGGAGAAACAGAATGGTTGGTTTAAAATCAGCAAAAGTATACGACAAGGCTGCATACTTTCCCCCTACCTCGTTAATTTATATGCAGAACAAATAATCAGAGAAGCAGGTGTGAAGATTGGTGGAAGACTCATGCACAGCCTTCGCCATGCTGATGCTACAACACTACTGGTTAAAAGTGAAGATGATTTGAAACATTTGCTTCTCATGATCAAGGGAATATAGTTTTAAAATGGGTCTGCACCTTAACGTTAAGATAACAAAGATCCTGACAACTAGCAAAATCAATAAGTTCATCATTGATGGAGAAGAAATTGAAATAGTTGACAGCTTTGTTAGATAGAATTTGTCACAGTCCTCCTCACTTCTCACCACCACCTAAAAATTGTCTATTAGCCACCTTTTTGGTGGTGGTGAGAATCGAGGAGGAATGTGACACATTCTATATACCCTTTCGATGTCTAGGACATCTGTACCTTGCCCACTCACGATCTTAAATGACAGAGGTGTAAGGCAGGGGTCTCCAAATCCAGCCCTGGAGGGCCACAAACCAGTCAGGTTGGCAGGATATCTCTAATGCATATATCTCATGCATATTCATTAGGGCTATCCCAAAAACCTGCCAGGATTCCGGCCCTCCAGGACAGGTTTGGACACCCCTGGGATAGACAAACACACGCTCCCACACCTATGCCAGCATTGTGCAAATATAGAGGCTCTTGGCAGCCCTGGCCACCGCACCAGTCCTGGACACAGTGCAGGCATGGCTATGGTACGCAATACTGTTGGGGGTCACTCCCCAGGGTGGTAAACACTGTCAGACATCAGACCTGAAGCACACTCCAGGGACAGCAGAAAGGTTGCTATGACGCAGCTCAATCAGCAAATTGTGCTTAACTTAGGAATTGCTATCTGCCAGTAATCATAGCAACCGTTTGATAGGTGTGTACAATATTACCAGGTTTAGGGTGGCATTGCTAAGGTATGCAAGTGCTAGTATTGGGAGATGCACGCAGGGCCCAACATCCTGCCTCTCCAGGAGGCTTTGGATAATGGAGCCTGTGGGTGAGGGTGTGTCTGCCCCTGTTGGCCGCTGCTCTAGGGCAGAGGTTCAAAACTCCAGTCCTGGTGGGCCAAACACTGTTCGGGTTTTCATGCTGTCCCTAATGAATATGCATGAGATACATCTGCATACCATGGTGGCGGTGCATAGACATGCAGCACAGCCGTGTTTATTAGAGGCAGCATGGAACCTGAATGGTGTTTGGCCCTCCAGGACTGCATTTGGGAGACTCTGCTCTAGGTAATGTGCATGTTTATGGTGTCTGTGCTCTGTAGAGTAAAATGTAGGTGTCTTGGGCATGTTTCTGTTATCTGCAATAAAGGTTCTGTCTGTGTTAGCATGTTTTAGTAGTGGGTAAAATATGGGGACTGGGTTGTCAGGAACCACAACTGGGACTTGAACCTGTGACCTTCTGCTCCTGAACACACTGGCTGTGTTCACTGCACCACCATGTTGCCACAGAGATTGTGTATTCCCTGGAGATACCATGACTGTTTGTCAGACAGAGCCTGTCTGTTGTAGTGCACGGCACCCACCTAAACAGGGCTAGGCCATTGTCTGCTCTGGGCAGCTGCCACTGCCCCCTCCACCACCAGTACCCCTCTGCCACCATGCTGACATGCCCTTCTGCTGGTGGTGCTGGTGCTGCGCAGTCTGAGGTCATCCAGTGTGCGGGTAGGCGGCTGCCTATGGTGCGGGTTCTGGGATAGGGGTGCCTGCATAGTTATCCACTCTTTCCCCCAGCACCGCCTGCCAATGTTCCGTGCCATTGGGGGTACCTGCTGGGTACTATTCCCTGTGACACCGTGGGAAGCACACTCTTGCCCATGTTGGGCCCTCAGCAGTTGCTGTCTGGCTGCTCTACTGTTTCAGCATTCCTATGGGCCGGCTAGGGATTACCCTAGTCCGCACTGTGCCCCAGCTGCACCACAGCATGTTCCGCCTGCAGCCCTCTGTGTCCTCTTTTCCAGCATCGGTCCAGTTGCCCATTCTGACATGCCCGCCCTGCTGTTGTGGAACATGTACACACCATAGGAAACCTGTACAATGGAGAAGAAAACCCTGATCAGTGCATTTTCACTGTGGGCTCATTCATCTTGTATGGGGACAGAGCATAGTCCCTTCCAAAATTCATATCTTTTTTTTTGGAGCTTTCTTGGGGGTGTTTTTTTATGTTTCCCATTGATATCACTATTGCCCAGCTTGTTTATGTTTTTTTTACATTTTCTTCTGGTCATTTTCACTGTTTCTTTGCACTTTTGTTCCGTGCACATGTATCACACTTATCACTTTTTTATAGGTTTCCCTGGTTTTGCTGTACATTGCTGACGGAAATGGTTTCTTTTCCCTTTAAATCAGCTCTAACGCCAGGGTTTCACTGGCGTTAGTTTTCAGCCTCGGATTTCACAGCGTTAGTGTGCAGGGAGCCTCTCCCCTCCCACTCTCCGCCCATTGATCCTCTCTCTCCGCCCCAGGGGAGCCTTCCTCCGCCCTCCGGGAGCCTTTCTCTGCCTTCAGCGCTCGTTTTCGCCTTAGCGCGCGCTAAGGCAAGTTATTGCATGATAAGGCGCCATTATCATGCGATATGGTGCCTTATCGTGCGATAACGTGGGAGAGCTCATGTTAAAACGGTTTAGTAAACATACCCTTTAGTAAACATACCCTTTAGGGTATGTTTACTAAACCTTCTTAATGTGCGCTCTGTGACGTTACCACATGTTAAGGTACCTTAACGCGCGTTAATGGCGCTTTATCAGGCGCTCAGGTAACTTAGCACGCGTTAATGTGCGCAGCGGCGCAACTGAGCGCTGAAGGCGGGGAAAGGCTCCCGGAGGGTGGAGGAAGGCTCCCCAGGGGCGGAGAGAAGGGGTCAATAGGTGGAGAGTAGGAGGGGAGAGGCTCCCCACACACTAACGATGTGAAATCCGAGGCTCAAAACTAACGCCAGTGAAACCCTGGCGTTAGAGCTGATTTAAAGGGCAGAGAAACCATTTCTGTCAGCACTGTGCCCAGGACTGGTGTGGTGGCCAGGGCTGCCAAACACCTCTATAGTAGCACAATGCTGGCATAGGTGTGGGAGTGTGTGTCTGTCTATCCAGTGTGTGGTGGCTGCAAACACCCTCCACAGCCCACACTGCCAGCACTGTTGCCAGTATTGGCCTGCCAATGTGCATAATGAGGAGCAAGGTACCATAGGTATAGCCCAGACAGGGTGGCCTGGCCAGGATGCATCTGCACAGGGCATAGGGCAATGGCTGGTACATTGTAGTGCCCGGCCACCACCTGCACAGACAGGGTAGCCACAGCATGTTCTGCTGGGAGATCACTCTCACCCTGACTGAGCAGTGACCACGGCATGCCTAGGTTTCCCCATAGTGCTATATAATAATTTTCTCATGTGATATTTATGGGTTGCAGGAGAATAACAGATAGTGGTGGGGTGCAGCTTAGCATATCCAGGCCTAATGTCTGCCTTCTATTGCTGTATGGATGTGTACCGAGCTGCATTGACTGCCCTGTAGGGTATCTGTTCCCCAGCAGGACTGGGGTGCATGATCCTCTCTACTGCCACCATTGCAGAGAGGTAGAATGTGGATCTGTTGGTGGGAGACCCTGTTTACCACCCTCAGCCCCAGAAGTGAGGTGAGGTGAGGTGGGGGTACATAATCTTAGATGTCCATAAGGGCTATACCTGACTAAGAAATTCAGATGTATCCAAGGTGTGCCTGCAGAGACTACCTATCTCACACATTAGCACTGCTGGGGACCTGGTGCTGGGCACCCCACCTCACCCTCAGGGTGAGTACAGTACCTGCACAATGTGACAGTGTGTAGCTACTCTGTGCCAGTACCACACACGGTCAGTTCCCCCTACCAGGCCAAGGTGCTGTGGGGGTGCATACCCCATCTTGTTATCATCTGTAGACTGCTGATTTGCATGTGCAGTGCATCATGGGTATGGGTTGGTTAACCCTATCCTGGTGACCACAGCAGACTGTTTGTGTGGTGACGTGCAGTCCTTCTGCATCCAGCCAGGGGTTTGCTAGCAGTTATGGAGCTATAGCCCACTGGTTACTTCACTGCTTGTGGGGGCAGAGGTCATGGGTTCAAACCCACAGTGGGGTTATTTGATAGGGCTGTTCAAAGCATTGTCTGTTTTTAATGTACATAAGTGCTGCCAGCAAAACACCCTCAGGGTACTGTAACCATAAGGTGCCTCAGAAGGCGCCTTATAGGGCACCCTATAAAGCGCCTTCTGAGGCACCTTATGGTTACAGTCCGTATAAGGTGCCTTATAAGGTGTCCTTTGGAGTGCCTTATAGGGTTCCCTATAGGGGACATTATAGGGTGCCATGGCGGACAGTGCCCTTTATAATGTGCCCTATGGAGTGCCTTATAGGGTGCCTTATGCGGCACCTTAGATTACGGCACGTGAGGGTGTGTTTGCTGGCAGTAATAATTAAAATACAAATAAAATGCTTCAGGAAACAATACTTACATGTCAAAGCTGATGTCTCAGCCAGCCTTATGCATACTGGGGGATTGAACTCATGACCCCTGTATCATCAGTTAGTGTATTAACCATTGTGCTACACTTCTGCTTTAATGTTTGGATGTCTGTGCGCCTACTTAAGATTACCGCGCGGTAACACGCTTAGCGGCGCTTTTTCCGATAATCTGCGCAGCGGCACGCGTTATCGCGCACTAATCCCGTTTTGCTACTTTAGACTGAAACGCCCACTCCTTATATGGCATCCTGCACACTAACGCCGGGCGCACATTAAGAAGGTTTAGTAAACATACCCCATACCCCATGTTTACTAAACCTTCTTAATGTGCGCTCTGACATATTAGCGCACGATAAGGCACCTTATTGCGCGATAATGGTGCTTTACTGTGCGACAAGGTACCTTATCGTGCGCTAACGTGCTCAGCGGCGCTCAGCGGCGCAAACGAGCACTGAAGGCAGAGTAAAGGCTCCCTGAGGGTGGAGGAAGGCTCCCCAGGGGTGGAGAGAAGGGGTCAATGGGTGGAGAGTGGGAGGGAAGAATAGATTTAAAGGGAGGAGAAACCATTTCCGTCAGCAATGTACAGCAAAGCCAGGGAAACCTACAAAAAGTGATAAGTGTGATACATGTGCCCAGAACAAAAGGGCAGATAAACATTGAAAATGACCTGAACAAACTGGAAAAAAAACATAACCTAGCTGGGCAATAGTGATATCAGTGGAAAACATCAGAAAACACTACTGAGAAAGCTCAAAAAAAAAGATATCAATTTTGGAAGGGGCTATGCTCTGTCCCCATACAAGTTGAATGATCCCACAGTGAAATAACGCTGATCAGGGCTTTCCCTTGTTACTGGAAAGGTTTCCTATGGCATGCACATGTCCCGCAACAGCAGGGTGGGCATGTCGGAACGAGCAACTGGACAGATGCTGGAAAAGGGGACACAGAGGGCTGCAGGCGGCACATGCTGTGGTGCAGCTGGGCCACAGTGCGCACTAGGGTGATGCTTAGGTGGCCCATACGAATGCTGAAACAGTAGAGCAGCCAGACAGCAACTAATGAGGGCCAAACATGGGCACGAGTGTGTTTCCCACAGTGTCACAGGGGATAGTACCCAGCAGGTACCCCCAAGGGTACAGAACATTTGCAAGCGGTGCTGAGGGGAAGCATGGACATCTATGCAGGCACCCTTACCCCAGAACCCGCACCATAGTCAGCCGCCTACCCGCACACTGGATGGCCCAAGACTGCGCACCACCAGCACCTCCAGCAGAAGAGCATGTCAGCATCATGACAGAGGGGTACTGGTGGTAGAGGGGGCAGTGGCTGCTGCCCACAACAGACCATGGCCCAGCCCTGTTTAGGTGGGTGCCGTGCACTGCAAGACACTCTCTCTGACAAACAGTCATGGTATCTCCAAGGAATGCACTGGTCCTGTGGCAACACAGTGGTGCAGAGCACACAGCCAGTGTGTTCAGGAGCAGAAGATCACAGGTTCAAATCCCAGCTGTGTGTCCTGCCAACCCAATCCCCATATTTTACCCACTACTAAAATGCGGTAATACAGACAGAACCTTTAGTGCAGATAACGTAAACATGCCCAAAACGCCTACATTTTACCCTACAGAGCATAGACACCATAAACATGCGCATTACCTAGAGCAGAGTCTCCCAAAAGCAGTCCTGGAGGGCCAAACACCATTCAGGTTCCAAGCTATCTCCAATAACTATGGCTGTGCTGCATTTCTATGCACCGCCTCCATGGTATGCAGATATATCTCATGCATATTCATTAGGGACAGCATGAAAACCCGAACAGGGTTTGGCCCACCAGGACCGGAGTTGGGAACCTCTGCCCTAGAGCAGCGGCCAACAGGGGCAGACACACACAGTACCCGCACAATGTGACACACACAGTACCCGCACAATGTGACGGTCTGTAGCTACTCTGTGCCAGTAACGCGCATGGTCAGTACCCCACTACCAGGCCTAGGTGCTGTGGGGGTGCATACCCCATCTTGTGATCATCTGTAGACTGCTGCTTTGCATGTGCAGTGCATCATGGGTACCAGTGGCTTAACTCTATCCTGGTAACAACAGCAGACAGTTTGTGTGATGACCTGCAGTCCTTCTGTGGCCAGCCAGAGTTTTGTTTGTAGCTGTAGAGCTGTAGCCTACTGGTTACTTCTCTTCCTGTGGAGCCAGAGAATGTGGGTTAGGTCCCACAGTGGGGTTATTTATTAGGGCTGTCAGGGGCAGTTTCTTTTTTTAATCTAAATTAGTACTGCCAGCAGAAACACCCTCACAGTGCTAAAACCTTAAGGTGCCTTATAAGGCGCCTTATGGGGCACCTGAGGATTACAGCACTGTGAGGGTGTTTTTGCTGGCAGTACTAATTTAAATTAAAAAAAGAAACTGCCCCAGACAGCTCCAATAAATAACCCCATTGTGGGATCAAACCCACAACCTTTAGCTCTACAGGCAGTGAACAAACCCCTGACTGGCTACAGAAGGACTGCAAGTCACCACACGAACTGTCTTCTGTGGTTACCAGGATAGGGTTAATCCACTCGTACCCATGATGCACTGCACATGAAGATTACAGCACTGTGAGGGTGCTTTTGCTGGCAGCACTGCTTTAAAGTAAAAAGGAAAATGCCTCCAGCAGCACTGCTTTAAAGTAAAAAGTCTCTAGCAGCACTGCTTTATAGTAAAGGGTAATGCCTCAGACAGCCTTATTCATTAACCGCACTGGGGGATCAAACTCATGATCCCTGGTTCAGCAGTCAATGTATTAACCATTGTGCTACTCCTCTCTTGCTGTGTTTGTTGGTCAACACGCCTACTTCAGGCTAACGTGCATTGAGGTGCCACGTCTCCCTTTATCGCACGGTAACCAGAAATGCTACGTTAAGACCGACACTCCCACTCCTTATATGGCATCCTGCACACTAACGCCGGCTGCACATTAAGGGGTATGTTTACTAAACCCTCTTAACATGCGCACCGCGGTAGTCAGCAGGATACCATATAAGGAGTGGGTGGTCCGGTCAAAAATAGCAAAACGGGATTAGCGTGTGCACTCTTGTGCACCGCACGCTCTTGTGCGCAGCGCACATTAGCGCATGAGTAACGCATGTGGAAAGCATAAGCAGGCGCGCTGATGTGCAAACAAAGGAACAGGACTGCAGTACAATGGTGAAGACACTGACAGATGGTGTAGGGGTCATGGGTTCAATCCCCCAATGCACCCAATGAATAAGGCTGGCTGAGACACTACCATTTATGTGTAATATTGCATTATGAGGCTTTTTAATTTTATTTTCATTACTGCTGCTAGCAAACGCACTCTCAAAGCACTGTAACATAAGGTGCTGCATAAGGCACCCCATAAGGTACCCCAGAGGGCACATTTTAAAGTGCACTGACTGCCACGGCACCCTACAATGTTGCTGAAAGGGTGGCGTATAGGGCGCCATATAGGGTGCCCTATGAGGCACAGCAAGGTCATAGCACTGTTTTTGATGGCAGCACTGTGCATTTAAACGCATGAAAAGCTTAATTAGGTGCGCTGACATGCAAGAAGAAACAGCAGTGTAGCACAATGGTTAAGACACTGACTGATGTTGTAGGGGTCATGGGTTCAATCCCCCACTGTGCCCAATGAGTAAGGCTGCCTGAGGCACTACCTGCTATGTGTAATATTGCATTACGAGGCATTTTAATTACTGCTGCTAGCAAACGCACTCTCAAAGCACTGTAAAATAAGGCGCCCCATAAGGTACCCCAGAGGGCACATTTTAAAGTGCACTGTCCGCCAAGGCACCCTACAATGTTACTTAAAGGGTGGCTTATAGGGCACCATATAGGGTGCCCTATGAGGCACGGCAAGGTTACTCTGATGGCAGCACTGCACATGTGAACGTGTGGTAAGCTGAAGAAGGTTTGCTGACGTACAAACAGCAACAGCAGTGTAGCATAATGGTTAAGACACTGAGTGATGGTGCAGGGTTCATGGGTTCACTCCCCCACAATGCCCAATGAATAAGGCTGCCTGAGGCACTACCTGTTATGTGTAATATTGCATTCTGAGGCATTTTAATTTTATTTTAATTATTGCTGCTAGCAAGCGCACTCTCACAGTGCTGTAACATAAGGCGCTCCATAAGGTACCCCAGAGGACACATTTTAAAGTGCACTGTCCGCCAAGGCACCCTACAATGTTGCTTAAAGGGTGGCTTATAGGGCGCCATATAGGGTGCCCTATGAGGCACGGCAAGGTTACTTTGATGGCAGCACTGCACATGTGAACGTGTGGTAAGCTGAAGTAGGTGTGCTGACATGCAAACAGCAACAGAAGTGTAGCATACTGGTTAAGACACTGACTGATGGTGCAGGGGTCATGGGTTCCATCCCCCACAGTGCCCAATGAATAAGGCTGGCTGAGGCACTACCTGTTATGTGTAATATTGCATTATGAGGCATTTTAATTTTATTTTAATTACTGCTGCTAGCAAACGCACTCTCAAAGTGCTGTAGCATAAGGTGCCGCATCAGCCGGCCTATAAGGCACTCCAGAGGGCATATTATAAAGTGCACTGTCCACCCAGGCACCCTAGAATGTTGCTTATAGTGTGCTTTATAGGGTGCCCTATGAGGCACCGCAAGGTCACAGCACTGTTTTTGATGGCAGCACTGTGTATTTTAACGCACTGAAAATCTTAAGTAGGTGCGCTGACATGCAAGAAGGAACAGCTGTGTAGCACAATGGTTAAGACACTCTCTTACGCGAGGTTTTCACTCGCGGTTTTTTTTTGCCTCGGATATTAGCCCCGTTAATGTGCGGGGAGCCTCTCCCCTCCCACTCTCCACCCATTGACCCCTTCTCTCCGCCCCTGGGGAGCCTTCCTCCGCCCTCCGGGAGCCTTTCCCTGCCTTCAGCGCTCGTGTGCGCTGCTGCGCGCATGAGCGCGCACTAGAGCGCATTTTTTGCCCCATAAAGCGTCATTAGCGTGCGCTAAGGTACCTTAGCGTGCGCTAATTGTGCGGCACGCACGTTAAGAAACTTTAGTAAACATACCCCTAAGACTGCTTAGTAAACATACCCCATAGAAACACGATGACAGAAAAAGACCACGTGACTTATTTAGTCTGCCCTTCCATAACAACCACTATAACAGTCCCTTCTTTTCGTTTAGCGATCCTCTGCGTTTCTCCCATGTTTCTTTGAATTAAGATACTGTTCTCATCTCTACCACCTCCACTGGGAGACTATTCCATAGTTCCACAACTCTTTCCATAAAGAAATATTTCTGCATATCACTCCTGAATCTATCCCCTTTCACCCTCATCCCATGTCCCCTCGTAGCAGAGTTTGCTTTTTAGATGTCTCAGTCATATTGCCTCTATCCCGCCTTTCCTCTAAGGTGTACATATTAAGATCCTTAAGTCTGTCCTCATATGCTTTATAATGAAGACCACTAACCATTTTAGTAGCCACCCTCTGTACTGACTCCAGCCTGTTTATATCATTTTGAAGGTGCAGTCTCCAGAAATGCACACAATACTCCAAATGAGGTCGCACCAAAGTCTTATACAGAGTCATTATCACCTCCTTTCTTCTGCTGGCCATTCCTCTCCCTATGCACCCAAGCATCCTTCTAACTTTTGCTGTCTCCTTTTCTACCTGTTTAGCTACTTTAGGATCATCAGACACAATCATGCCTAGGTCCTGCTCTTCTTTAGTGGACGAAAGTACTTCATCCCCTATACTAAATTGCTCCTTTGGATTGCTGCAGCCCAATGGCACGACCTTGCATTTTTTAACATCAAATCTCAGCTGCCAAATTCTAGGCTATTCTTCAAGCTTAGCTAGATCCCTCCTCATGTTATCTACACCTTCCTGGGTGTCTACTCTATTGCAGATTTTGGTATCATCTGCAAAGATGCAAACCTTACACGATAGCCCATCTGCTATATTACTAACAAAGATGTTAAAAAATGGGAATATGATAGGAAATGGTAATTTATCCATTCAATAAGTACTAGAACTAGAGGATACAATATGGAACCAAGTAGTAGGTGATTTACAACAAATTTCAGAGTATTTTCAGTTAAGACACATTTCAGCTTGTGGAGTTGGTTGCCAGAGGGTGTGGTCAAAGCTAACGACCTACCTTTTTTAATAGAAGGTTTGTACAAATGAAATGTTCATTAACATTTTTTGGCTAGCCAGGTGTGAAGGTTATCTAAGGTCTTCTGGATACTTCTAAGTGACGTGGATTGGGGTTGGCCATTGCTAGAGGCAGGATGCTGGGCTTGCCAAAACCATTGGTTTGGCCCAGCAGTTATGTTTTAATTCAAACATGTTCATCCTGTATATGATGACCAACCTTGCATTCAGTGAGAGAGAGAGATCTCTTTCATTAAGAGGTATGTTCACCACATGTTCAGCCCCAAAACATAGCATAGGGCTGGCGCCAGATCCTTGCTGACAAATGGGGGCATGCACAGAATGTCCCCAGGCAGTTAGCAGGCACAAGAGAGCAGAAGCTCTTGCAGATTGAAGCAGGAAACACACAGAGCAAGAGTATTGATGACACAGGCGCTTTTACTAGTATCCCCAACGCGTTTCGGCAGGTTGCCTTCCTCAGGGGGTCATATAACTTGTGAAAATAAAGCAAATACAGTATATTAAAAACAATTATATAAAACTTTGCAGAAAATCATCATAATAATAATAATAATGATAGTAAAAATGTTTGATAAAAACAAACAAATTAAAGCTGACCGGGCATGGTAAAGACAGAGATGATAGTAATAGTCAAAACGTGTCCAAATTTCATAATGCTGTGAACAAATGATTAAATAAACAAACACTTACAAGATAATACAATAATCAAAAGTTAAAAATTTTTGACTATTACTATCATCTCTGTCTTTACCATGCCCGGTCAGCTTTAATTTGTTTGTTTTTATCAAACATTTTTATTATTTATTTATTTATTTATTTATTTAACAGTTATTTATATACCGCTCTTTCCCTAGTATCAAGTGCGGTTTACATGGAACAGTAGGTTAATTGGTATGTAATATACCAAGTCAGTTTACATAGAACAGATAATTATGATTTACAAGGAATGTTGTAACATTAAAGGTATAACATATTAGAACATATATACATTGTTAGTTTAAATCTATAATCATCATGTGAATGAGAGTGTGGTATGGTTAATAGTGTATTAGTGATATTTATTTTGAAAATAGAGTATGTAATAATAATGTATAAATGTTAGCCTGTATCTATTTGAGTATTCTGTTCTGAGGGTGTATTGTAGTGTAATATGAATAAGTGAGTTTTTAATTTTTTTCTAAATTCCTTTATATCAGATAGCAGGCGAATGTTGTCAGGTAGATTGTTCCAAAGAATTATTATTATTATCATTATTATTATTATTTTTATGATTTTCTGCAAAGTTTTATATAATTGTTTTTAATATACTGTATTTGCTTTATTTTCACAAGTTATATGACCCCCTGAGGAAGGCAACCTGCCGAAACGCGTTGGGGATACTAATAAAAGCGCCTCTGTCATCAATACTCTTGCTCTGTGTGTTCCCAGGCAGTTAGCATACAGCTACTGCCACCCCCATTCTAAGCCATTTGCTGCAATTACCATGGGTGCAGTTACCCCCACCCATTCAGGTGGTGGCAGTACACTCATGTTAATTGTGACATGGACATTGAGCTAAGGATGCCCACACTAATTGCAATGTGCAGTCACCACCGAAACTCTGCCCTAACCCACCCGGTCCCTGCCACAACTCAAGCTAAGCATTAAGCATGGAATTTGGAGCCTAGCTGCATTTTTAGCTCATGGTAACGCTTACCGTAGCGGGCTTAGTGTCTGGTAACCCCCCCCCTCCCTCCCCACTAACAGCACAGGTTAATAACATGCCCCTAACTGAAAACGTCTACACATCTCTGAATCATTGTTTGTTGGGGGAAATTTCTCCAGATGGGTTATTTTTGCACATATCTTGACAGCAATGAACCTCACTTCTAAGCCAGGGTATGTGGAGTATGATCTCGGTCTCAAATTTACTGCTGATCTCGGCAAAGTTCTTCCTGTGCAAGTATATACGAGTGTTTTATGCATTTGAGGCCTAGAGAAAAAAGGTAGTGGCAAGTATTTTGGAGAGTAAACTAAGTATTTTATATATAGAATAAGAATCATTTCTGCTAATATGGTATTGCATTAAATACCTTTAGAAAAGGTACAGAAACAATGACATTTCAGCTGATTATGTCTATTGCCTTATTTTGCCATTAGAGCAATGCTTACAATGTGCATTTGCAGTTAATTAGTGGGTCCTTCAAAGTTCATCAATAATTGATCCTGTGGTGGTTCCTGATTGCTTGCTCTCAGCGGGTGGGCAAGGGCTTGTAAGTCTGTCTGATTGATGGTGAGACCACTCTCGTTTTTTTCCAGCAGTAATTTAAAGCAATTAAAACGCCTTCCTCAGAAATTAACAAAGTAAATAAGGTACTAGGATAGTAACACAGAGCAGAAAGTTTCTGTTGGCAAACAGAGGTAGCAAAGAGTGAGCAGTAGACAATGATTTCCAAACCACTGATTTTTCTAATTGTTAATGAATGGAAATAGCAGGTTACATTACTGCTAGTTAGAAGATGAGTTGTGCTATTCAGTATGGTTTTTTCCACAATGTAGAACTAGCAATATTTTAGATCAAGGTTTCTCAACCCAATCCTCAGGGCACGCCTAGTCAGCCAGGTTTTCAGGATAGTCACAATAAATAGAGGACAGCAACCATGGGCTGGAAGGACTGGGGTTTCTAGTCCCACAGGTGCTCCTTGTGGTCTTGGGCAAGCCACTTAACCCTCTATTGCCCATGTTCCCTGTAAAATAGTTATCCCCAAGTTATAAGGCCCTGTTCAATGTAATTTCAGTCTGTTCAATGTAAACCGCCTTGATATCATGAAAGGCGGTATATAAGAAATGTTAAATAAATAAATAACTAAACAAATAAATATGCATGAGAGAAGTTTGCAGGCATTATTTCCATGGAATGCAAGTCACTCTCATGCATATTCATTGTGGCTATCCTGAAAACCTGACTGGCTAGGAGTGTCTCAAGGATTAGGTTGAGAATCCTTGTTCTAGACTAAATCCAGGTTTGTTTTTTTAAATAGACATTATGGTTTATTTGCAGGTATAATTTCATCAGAAAGTCAGGGATATACAAAGAGATAACTCAATTATTTTGAAGGCAGTTCCCCAGAAACACTTTTAAAAGACTCTTAGGGGTATGTTTACTAAACTGCGGTAACGTTACATAACGCGCGTTATGTAACGTTACTTAATGAGCGTAGACGTTCCGCAGCGTGGTAAAACACCACAGAAGGTGGAGAGAGGGCGGAGAGAAGGGGTCAATGGGCGGAGTGTGGGTGGGGAGAGGCTCCATTCACACTAACGCGCTGATCTGAAGAGCTGAATCCTAACGCGATTGAAAACCTGCTGTTAGATGCACATTTCAGGGGAGAGAAACCATTTAAGTGTCAGCAATGTACAGCATAGGCAGGGAAACCTACAAAAAGTGATACGTGTGATACATGTGCACAGAACAAAAGGGCACATAAACATTGAAAATGACCTCAACAAACTGGAAAAAAAACATAACCAAGCTGGCCAATAGTGATATCAATGGGAAACATCAACCCCCCCCCCCCCCCCACGAGAAAGCTCCAAAAAAAAGATATTAATCGTGGAAGGGTCTATGCTCCGTCCCCATACAAGGTGAATGAGCCCACAGTGAAATAGCGCTGATCAGGGCTTTCCCTTGTTATTGGACAGGTGTCCTATGGCGTGCACGAGTCCCGCAACAGCAGGGTGGGCATGTCAGAATGGGCAACTGGACAGATGCCAGAAAAGGGGATACAGAGGGCCGCAGGTGGCACATGCTGTGGTGCAGCTGGGCCACAGTGCGGACTAGGGTGATGCCTAGGTGGCCCATATGAATGCTGAAACATCAGAGCAGCCAGACAGCAATTGATGAAGGCCCAACATGGGCGCGACTGTGTTTCCCACAGTGTCACAGGGGATAGTACCCAGCAGCTACCCCCAAGGGTACAGAACAGTGGCAGGTGGTGCTGGGGGAAGCGTGGACATCTATGCAGGCACCTCTACCCCAGAACCCGCACCATAGGCAGCTGTCTACCTGCACACTGGATGGCCTGAGACTGTGCACCACCAGCACCACCAGCAGAAGGGCATGGCAGCATGGTGTCGGAGGGGTACTGGTGGCAGAGGGGGCAGTAGCATTTGGCTGCAGCAGACCATGGCCTAGCCCCGTTTAGGTGGGTGCCGTGCACTGCAACAGACAGGCTCCATCTGACAAACAGTCATGGTATCTCCAGGGAATGAACTGTCCCTGTGGCAACACAGTGGTGCAGTATGCACAGCCAGTGTGCTCAGGAGCAGAGAGTCACAGGTTCAAGTCCCAGCTGTGGTTCCTGCCAACCCTGTCCCCATATTTTACCCAGTAATAAACCGTGCTAATACAGACAGAACCTTTATTGCAGATAACAGAAACATGCCTGGGACATCCACATTTTACCCTACAGAGCACAGACACCATAAACATGCGCATTACCTACAGCAGTCTCCCAAATGCAGTCCTGGAGGGTCAAACACCATTCAGGTTCCATGCTGTCGCTAATAAAGATGCCTGTGCTGCATTTCTATGCGCCGCCCCCATGGTATGCAGATATCTGCCATGCATATTCATTAGGGACAGCATGAAAACCCGAACAGTGTGTGACCCACCAGGACCGGAGTTGGGAATCCCTGTCCTAGAGCAGCGGCTAACAGGGGCAGAAACACCTGCACCCACAGGCCCCATTAACCGAAGCCTCCAGGAGAGGCAGGATGTTGGGTCCTGCATGCATCTCCCAATACTAGCACTTGCATATCTTAGGAATGCCACCCTAAACCTGGGAATACAGTACACAGCTATCAAAAGGTTGTTATGATTACTGGCAGATAGCAATTCCAAAGTTAAGTACAAATTTCTGAGTGAGCTGCATCATAGCAACCTTTCTGATGTCTGTGGAGTGTGCTACAGGTATTGTGTCTGACAGTGTTTACCACCCTGGGGAGTGACCCCAACAGTATTGCATACCATAGCCATGCCTGCACTGTGCCCAGGACTTCTGCGATGGTCAGGGCTGCCAAACACCTCTATTGTTGCACAATGCTGGCATAGGTGCGGGGAGTATGTGTCTGTCTATCCAGTGTGTGGTGGCTGCAAACACCCTCCACAGCCCACACTGCTAGCACTGTTGCCAGTATTGGCCTGCCAATGTGCATAATGAGGAGCAAGGTACTGTGGGAATAGCTTGGATAGGGTGGCCTGGCCTGGATTCATCTGTACAGAGCATAGGGCAATGGCTGTGACATTGTCGTGCCCGGCCACCACCTGCACGGATAGGGTGGCCACAGCATGTCCTGCTGGGAGGTCACTCTCACCCTGACTGTGCAGTGACCACGGCATGGCTGGGTTTCCCCATAGTGGTATACAGTGTTTTTTTTAAGTGATGTATATGGGTTCTGTTTTTTGGGCCTTAATCACTGACTTATCTGCTTGGTGGGTGTGCTCACATCCTTTCCAGGAACATGCACTACGGACTAGCTAGCAGACTGTCTGCAGTTAGTATGTGTGTGGCTGGAACACTTTGCTGGGTGCAGTGACTGGTGGCTCACTGTGCTTGCTGCTGGAGGATGTCAGATGGTGGTGGGGAGCAGCTGTGCATTTCCAGGCCTACTGTCTGTCTACCATTGCCTTATTTATGGATGTGTACAGATCTGCATTGATTGCCCTATAGAGTGTCTATTCCCCAGCAGGACTGGGGTTGATGGTCCCCTCTAATGTCACTATTGCAGGGGAGTAGAATGTGGATCTGTTGGTGGGAGATCCTGTCCCCAATCCTGAGCCACAGAGGGTGTAGGTTGGGGGGGAGGGGGGTTGGTGTTCGTAATCTGCCTGTGGGTCCAAACACCCCCTTCACCTAAGTCATGTGACCATGGCACCCACACAGGGTATGCACTATTCTGGGTGCATCATAGTCCACAAGGGCTAGATGTGAAATACAGATGGACACAGGCAATGTTCCCTCTAATTTTCTGTAGGCTGTGTGCGCATAAAATATCAGCTGTGCAGCTTTTGAAGGAAGATTAAATTTTTGTGAGCCACATAACGACACTCGGAGTTATATACTTTAAAATTTGACTACACGTCAGAATACAGTATGTACACCACATTGATTGCACTAGAAAATATTGTAGAACTTGTGAAAACCGTAAATACACAACAACTTTTAAATTTTAAGACATCTGTGTTGTTTTCTATCAGAATCATAACCGTAATTTTTGTGCACTGTGTTATAAAGTATGTGCGCTCGCTCGGCAAGGTGTGTGCGCGCGCACACGCGCACAGCTTAGAGGGAACAGTGGACACAGGCATATCCTAGGTCAGGGGTGTCCAAACCTGTCCTGGAGGGCCGCAATCCTGGCAGGCTTTTGGGATAGCCCTAATGAATATGCATGATATATATATGCATTAGAGATATCCTGCCAACCTGACTGGTTTGTGGCCCTCCAGGACTGAATTTGGAGACCCCTGCTTTACACCTCTGTCATTTAAGATTGTGAGTGGGCAAGGTACAGATGTCCTAGACATCAAAAGGGTAGATAGACTTTGTCACATTCCTCCTCACTTCTCACCACCACCAAAATGTGGTCTATTAGACAACTTTTTGGTGGTGGTGGGAATCGAGAAGGAATGTGACAAATTCTATCTACCCTTTTGATGTCTAGGACATTTGTACCTTGCCCACTCACAATCTTAAATGACAGAGGTGTACGGCAGCGGTCTCCAAATCCAGTCCTGTAGGACCACAAACCAGTCAGGTTGGCAGGATATCTCTAATGCATATATATATCATGCATATTCATTAGGGCTATCCCAAAAGCCTGCCAGGATTGCGGCCCTCCAGGACAGGTTTGGACACCCCTGTCCTAGGTGCATCTGCAAGGACTACCTATCACACACTGGCACAGATGGGGACCTGCAGCATAGCCTGTCTCAGCAAAGCCTGGTGTTGCGGAAATGTTGCTGGGCACCCCAGCTCAACCTCAAGGTGAGCACAGGACCTGCACACTGTGACGGTCTCTAGCTACTCTGTGCCAGTAACACACACGGTTGGTACCCCCCTAGCAGGCTGAGGTGCTGTGGGGGTGCACATGGTCAGTACCCCCTACCAGGCCGAGGGGGGGTGCATTCCACATCTTGTGATCATCTGTAGACTGCTGATCTGCATGTGCAGTGCATCATGGGTATGGGTGGTTTATCCCTATCCTGGTAACCACAGCAGATGGTTTGTGTGGTGACCTGCAGTCCTTCTGTAGTCAGCCAGGCATGTAGTAGCAGCTATAGAGCTGTATCCCACTGGTAACTTCACTGCCTGTAGAGCCAGAAGTTATGGGTTTGATCCCACTGTGGTGTTATTTGGTAGGGCTGTCTGAAGCATTTCCTTTTTTAATTTAAATTAGTGCTGCCAGCAAAAACACCCTCACAGTGCTGTCTCCTTACAGTGCCTCATCAGGCGCCCTATAAAGTGCCCTATGAGGCACCCTATAAAGCACCCTATAGGGAACATTATAGGGTGCCTTGGCGGACAGTGCACTTTATAATGTGCCTTATAGGGTGCCTTATGCGGCACCTTAGGTTATGGCCCTGTGAGGGTGTGTTTGCTGGTAGCACTAATTAAAATTACAAAACAAAATGCCTCAGACAGCACTGATTTAAAGTAAAGGGTAATGTCTCAGCCAGTTTTACTCATTAGACCCACAGGGGGATTGAAAACATGAACGCTGTACCATCAGTCAGTGTATTAACCATTGTGCTACAGCTCTGGACTGGGCACATTTTCATGCACCTTATAGGGCACCCTGTTGCACTACTGTCTGTAGCTACTCTGTGCCAGTAACGCACACGGTCAGTTGTCCCTACGAGGCCGAGGTGCTGTGGGGGTGCATACCCCATCTTGTGGTCATCTGTAGACTGTTGATCTGCATTTGCAGTGCACCATGAGTACGGGTGGGTTAACCCAAATCCTGGTGACCACAGCAGACAGTTTGTGTGGTGACCTGAGGTCCTTCAGTATCCAGCCAGGGGCTTGTTAGTAGCACTAGAGCTGTAGCCCACTAGTTACTTCATTGTCTGTGGAGTCAGAGGTCATGGGTTTGATCCCACAGTGGGGTTATTTGGTGGGCTGTCTGAGGCATTTTCTTTTTTTAATTTAAATTGGTTCTGCCAGCAAAAACACCCTCACAGTGCTGTCACCTTATGGTGCCTCATCAGGCGCCCTATAAAGCGCCCTCTACGGCACCCTGTAAAGCGCCCTATAAGGCATCTTATCAGGTGTCCCATGGGGAACATTATAGGTTGTCTTGGTGGACAGTGCACTTTATAATGTGCCCTCTGGAGTGCCTTATAGGGCGCCTTATGCGGCACCTTAGGTTATGGCCCTGTGAGGGTGTGTTTGCTGGCAGCACTAATTAAAATTACAAAACACAATGCTTCAGACAGCACTGATTTAAAGTAAAAGGTAATGTCTCAGCCAGCTTTACTCATTAGACCCACAGGGGGATTGAACTCACAGCTGCTGCATTATCAGTTAGTGTATTAACCACTGTGCTACAGCTCTGGACGCCTTGCTAGACACCTTATCAAATGCCTTATGGGAGCCGTACAGGGCACCTTGCATGGCGCTTTACACGGCACTTTGTAACGCTCATTAATTTATGGCGCCTTGTAATGCGCGTTATCGGTAACGATGTACTGCCCATGTCCTTATTTGGGATTTTTGCTTCTACCGCGGATCCTAACGCGAATCACATTACCGCAGTTTAGTAAACATACCCCTTAGTTTTTTTTAATAGTCTGTGTCTATATGAAGAATGAAAACCTTGTTTGAGTGCAGTTGGTTTCCAGTTAATCACGGGTCCAAGAAAGAAATTCTTTATAAAGTGAAAACAAAAGAAAACCTTATGGGCAGGTCATGTTTGTCTGCCTGCCTGAGACGTAATATAAGTGACGACACCAGTGAATAGATTTAGATGAAATTTTATATTTGAAAGGTACTGTAACCTTCATGTTAACTCAGGCAGTAGCCCAGACTCATCAGTAGCTGAATCTGACTTCAGCACACTAACCCTGCTGCAGGGCAAGGCACTACCATACACCACCATGATGTTATTATGATGATCACATAAGTTTCCCCAGTGTTAAGGGCGGGGCAGGGGAGGAGTTTAGTGCTAAAATAAAGAATATAATAAATGGTTTCTCTTGGGGGGGGGGGGGGGAGGAAGGGAAGATTAAGAAACACCAAAACTTGACCAGATTTTATTTTTCTCTTGAGGTCATGCAAGTAAGTGATAAAAATGTAACAGGATCAAGTTGATCAAATACATGTAAATAAAACAAGAACATGTTTGTAACAGCTAACAATTTCACCACGCTTTCTTCTACAAGCACAGGTATATTATTATGTTTATTGAAAAACAGGTTTGAAAGACTTGTCTTCTCTTGTGTGTCTTACTGTAGAAGGCTGAATGCCAGTAATCTGCTTTTATGCTGCACAGTAGCAGGATTCCATCCCTTCCTATTAGGGAACATACTAAGAGGTGTTAATGGAATAACACACATTACATGACAAATAATGCACATGTGGAAGGTAATCTGATAACCAGGTGTCTAGTTTCAGCCACCCAGAATGTGCCTGGATTAAGTGTATTTTATAAAGAAAAGCAGGAACCTACTTTTCTTTATAAAATAGGGCATAAGTGTCCAAAAATGCAGATTAAACTAAGGTGCGGGGACCTAGATTTCTAAAGAACATGTGTACGTTCTAGTATTTTATAACTTAAGCATGTAAATTTGTGCTTGGCCCACTCTCCACCCAAGCTGCTCCCTGTGCACACCCATACCAAAAGTACTTACCGTCGGCCTGAGGCACATACTTACAAAATAGCGACGGACATAAATAATTGAAAATAAATGACTTACACTCGCTGATGGTGAATAACCTTTTACTTGGCTCCTTAGAAAAATTGCCTCCTAATTAACCAAAATGTATATTTGGCCCTACTGCCCAGTTTTTTACCACAATTCATGTTGACCGGTAATGAGATGCAAGGCATGCAAATACATTCAAAACAGCTCATTATTATGCAGAATAAATAATGCAGCTTGCAAGCTATGTTATTCATGGAAAGATAGCACCACCTCATGAGCCCCAAACATGCGGCCTGAGGCCTCCCAGGGAGCAATTTAATGGGCTAGACGTTTAAAAAAAAAAAAAAAAGAGCCCCTTCCCCCAGGCACCTACCAGGGGTCTCCTTGATGGATAGGGTGTGTTTGTGTGGGGAAGCAGAGCGATCTCTGGATTCTTCTGCTCTGATTGCTCCTGATTTCAAAATGTCACACAATACAACCAAGAGGTGGTCTGTCTGTCAAACTCACTAGTTCTAGATGCAAAGTGGCACATACTGTAGACTAATAATGTAGTGTACATGCCCATAGCACAAAAGATGTGTGCAACCCGACCAATCGCTTGAGTATTCTTTGCTGCCCTTTTTTATAATTGACCTCTGTCTGTTTTCCCTCCATGTGGTGAGCTGTTTTGTTCTCACCCAAACGAACATTTTCTACTTAAGTTACACTCAAGTCATATTTTTACTTCAGTTTTCCAGCTATGACAGCCAGGAACACCAAGAGCACATGTTCTGTCAAATGTTACAAACGAATGGTCCCCTGTCAAGCATAAAACTATAAACAGAATGTTCAAGCCATTACCTTGCCATCATAATTTGTCTTTCCTAGTTTGTATGAAAGCCAAACACCACCGTTTTATCAATTAATCTATGTAGGCCTTGTGTAGCTTGATTAGTTAGAAATTAACTTGTATTTCAGGTCAAACATTCAATTCAAAATGTTTAATTATTGTATATACTGTAATAGCACACTATAGTGATATTATCTTGAAACAATTTTGATGTACAGTATGGTGCCTGCCCTTTTAAGGTTCTGGCAATCTCCAGTGTCACATAGATATGCCATTGTTGTCATGGCAACCCATTAATGGTGCCATTGAGCATTACATAAACACTGCACTTAAGTTTTTAATAGCAATAGTTTTGCTGGTCTCATCAGCAATCTGGGTTTTAGTTGCTCTGGTCTCTTAATTATCAGATAATGCCCTGTCTGTCAACAATTGGTGTTTAAGTATTGTTTGTGATGCTGATTATACTATTTTTGCCTTCCTAAAACTCAAATCCAAAAGTTGAGCCCTTAACAACTATACATTTTTTTTGCATGACATTTCTTACCCTACCAAATTATTTTAAAATGCTAGGTTGCCATAAGTCTGTTTTAATAATATTATTTTCTGTGCCAGCAAACCTAGTTTGAGTTGCTAAGTCCAGAACAGGCCTTTGTTTTTCCAGATACCCCACAGTGCTGTTGATATCAAAGAAAGATTCTTATTTTAATTCTCTTTTTAAAATTCCGTTTTATCTTTTTTTTTTTTACTTCAATTAGTACTTCTAATTATAGTCAAAGTCCATTTTCTATCATGGTATTTCATGCTAAAATAAGTGTCTCTGTTTTTGTCCTGTTTTGTCGCACTACAACCAGGAATGAAAATGGAGGTTCATTTGGATGTTTTAGGTAATGGACCTAACAATATAGTCCAAATTGGTGAAGTGGAATGACAATTAAATATCTTGTGTATATATATAAAAAAAAGTTGTGAACATATATGTATTCATCCCTTTTGCTATGAAACCCCTAAATAAGATCAGGTCCAACCAATTCACTTCAGAAGTCACATAATTAGTTGATTAGGGTCCACCTGTGTGCAATCAGTGTCACCTGATGCCTGTATAAATATACCTATTCTGAAAGGCCCCTGATTCTGCAACACCACTAAGCAAGCAACATGATGACCAAGGAGCACACCAAACAGGTCAGAGACAAAGTTGTGGAGAAGTATAGATCAGGGTTGGATTATAAAACAAATATCCCAAATTCTAAATATACCATGGAGCACCATTAAATCCATTACAACAAAATGGAAAGAATATGGCACCACTACAAACCTGACAACAGAAAGTTGCCCACCAAAATTCACAGACCGGGCAAGGAGGGCATTAATCAGAGATGCTACAAAGACACCAAGGATAACACTGAAGGAGCTGCAAAGATCCACAGTGGAGATGGGAGTATCTGTCCATAGGACCACTTTAAACCATACACTCCACAGAGCAGGACTTTATGGAAGAGTGGCCAGAAAAAGCCATTGCTCAAAAAAAGAAATAAGAAAACACATTTGGAGTTTGCACAACAGCATGTGGTGGACCCCCCAAACACATGGAAGAGATGTCAGATGAGACGAAAATTGAACTTTTTGGCCATCATGGGAAATGCCATGTGTGGTGCAAACCCAACACTTCCCATCACCCAAAGAACACCATTCCCACAGTGAAACATGGTGGTGGCAGCATCATGCTGTTGGAATGTTTTTCATTGGCAGGGACAGGAAAACTGGTCAAGATTGAAGGAACGATGAATGGCACTAAATACAGCGCAATTCTTGAGGAAAACCTTTTTCAGTCTGCCAGAGATTTGAGACTGGCACGAAGGTTCATCTTCCAGCAGGACAATGACCCTAAACATACACTGGAGTGGTTTAAATGGAAATATTTAAATGTCTTGGAATGGCCTAGTCAAAGCCCAGACCTCAATCCAATTGAGAATCTATGGCATGACTTGAAGATTGCTGTATACCAATGCAACCCATCTAACCTGAAGGAGTTAGAGCGGTTTTGCCTTGAGGAATGGGTGAAAATCCCAGTGGTTAGATTTGCTAAGCTATTAGAGACCTACCCCAAGAGACTTGCAGCTGTAACTGCAGCAAAAGGTGGCTCTACAAAGTATTGACTTGGGGGGAGGGGAGGAAATACCTATGCATACTCCTGATTTCTGTTTTTATTTTGTCTTAATTATTGTTTGTGTCACAATAAAGGATATATTGCACCTTCAAAGTGGTAGGCATGTTGCGTAAATCTCATGGTGCTAACCCAAATCTCCATTTTAATTTCAGGATGTAATGCGACAAACAGGACAAAAATGGAGGGGATGAGTACTTTCATAAGGCACTGTAGAACAGTGCTGTTAGAACACACTTAAAAGAGGTTAACTGCTTTTTCGCTTAAAGGATAGCTGAGGAAAAGGTAGGGACTTTGGTAGGTCTCTCTCTTTTACTTCAACAGGTACCAGAGCTCTACCAACTGAAGAATGGCTGGGAAAAATCATATTTCCAATGCTGTTGCCCCATTACAGTTTCTTGCTCTGTCCAGATGGAGAGCAAGATGCCAGTTGAAGGACTGCTTCCAGGTGCAGGATGCCTGCAAGTTGAAGCTCTCATAAAACAAGTGAATGAGCTCAGAGAAGAAGTGGTGAGGCTGAGAAGCATTTGAGACAGTGAGAAGTACATTGATGAGATATTTATTGAAACATCCAAACTCTCCGACAGAGGTGAAGATGGAAGGCTACAGAATGAAGGGAGTTGGACACGAGTGACCAGAGCCTGCAAAATCAACAACTCCTCCAGTCCTTGAATTGAAGAACCAGTATGCAGCCCTGGAAATGGAGGAGGTGAAAGCATTCCAAGAAAGGGAAGAACCAGAGCTCAAGCACCCCAAAGTTGCAGAAGCAGTGACCATAAGGAATTAAAGGGTAGTGGTGGTTGGTGACTCTCATCTGATGGGTACTGAGGCATCCATATACTTACCAGACTTGATGTCCAGAGAGGCATGCTGCCTGCCAGGTGCCAAAATCTGAGATGTTATGGAGAGTTTGCCAAGACTCATGCAGCCTACTGACTATTATTTGATGTTACTCATCTATGTCAGCACAAATGATACTGCTAGGTATCCCTCCGAGCATATCAAACATGACTTCATGGCTCTGGGAGAGAGGATGAAGCAAATAGGTGTACAGGTGATATTCTCTTTAATCCTCCCTGTTGAGAGTAAAGGCCGAGGCAGAGAAGCTCACATCCTGGAGATGAATGCATGGCTGCGTGGATGGTGTTGAGAGTATTTTGGCTTCCTGGACCATAGGGGGATGATGATCCAAGGACTGCAGATTAGAGATGGTGTCCATCTCTCCAAGAAGGGTCAAAGTGTCTTCCTCAGCAGACTGGCCAACCTACTGAAGAAGGCTTTAAACTAGATTCATTGGGGTGGGTGAAGAGAGCCCCCAGGTAAGTGAACCATTAAATACCTCTGTAGAAATGAGTAATAGGGGCAACATCTGAAAAGCATTGTGTATAAATACCCATAGCATGGGAAATAAGATCACAGATGTTGAGGCCTTAATGGAAGAGGCTGACTTGTATTTAGTGACTGTTACGGAGACATGGTTCAGGGAAAACCATGATTGGAATGTAATTATACTGGGTTATACTTTATTCAGAAAGGATAGGGTAGGAAGAAGGGGAAGTGGAATGGCACTATATGTAAAAAAAAATAATATTAAAGCTATAGAATTGCAGGACTTAAAAGGAAGAGAGGAGGCACTGTGGGTTAAACTAGAAAGAGAGAAATGGAAATTCATTTGCATTGCATTTATATATAGATCCCCCTCACAGGGTGAAGAAGATGACAAAGATTTAATAGAAGACATACACAGTATTGCCATGAAAGGAGAAGTGCTACTCATAGGTGATTTCAATATGCCAGACATGGATTGGTATATCCCTGCTGCGGTGTCATCTAGAAGTAAGGAGCTCTTGGATTCTCTTCTATAGGGAGAAATAGTAACAGAACCCACATGTGATGGGCCAAACTGGGCTTGGTGCTTATGAATGGGGAAAGTGTTTCTGATGTTAGTGGAAGAACATCTCACATGCAGTGATCACCAGATGGTATAGTTCAGTATTAGGACTACGGCTGATAAACCCCATTCAAAAGAAGGATCGTAGACTTTAGGAAAACTAACTTTGCCAAGATATGACAATACCTCAAAGAGTCATTAGTTGGGATGGGAACAGCTGGGGGATGTAGAAAAACAGTGGACAAAACTGAAAGTGGATATTTTAAGGGCAACAAACCTTTTTGTTAGAAAGGTAAATAAATGTAAAAGGAAAAGGAGGCCGCTATGGTTCCTAAAAGAAGTAGCTGAAAAGGTGAAGAAAAAGGAGACCTTCATGAAATAAGGGATCACAGAGAGAGGAAGACAGACATCTCTATTTGGAAAAATTTAGAACAGCTAGGAAAGTAGTCAGGAAAGCAAAGGTACAAAAAGAAGAAGAAATAGCCAATGCAATAAAATGCAGGGATAAGACATTTTTCAGATATGTTGGTGAGAAGAAGAAGAGCAATCATGGTATTGTCAGACTCAAGGGTGCAGGGGAGGAATATGCAGAAACCAATGAGGATAAAGCAGAATTGCTTAACAAATATTTCTGTTCTGTGTTCACAAAGGAAGAGCCAGGAACAGTACCTCCGAAAACACCCACAAATAGGAACAGAAGAAACAGGGATTTTGAATGATTTTCAGAAGACTGTGTTCATGAGGAACTACTTAAACTAAAAGTAGACAAATTGATGGGTCCGGATGGAATACATTCAAGAATACTGAGGGAACTTGAGGACATCCTAGTGATTCCACTATCTGACCTTTTCAATGCCTCTTTGGAATTGGGACTGGTGCCAGAGGACTGGAGAAAGGCACATGTGGTCCCTTTACACAAAAGCGGAGGTAAGGATGATATTAAGAACTATAGGCTGATTAGTGGTTAGTAAATTATGGGAAAGGCTACTAAAGGAGAGAATAGTGAGGCTTCTGGGTCCAATGTATTGCAGGATCCGAGGCATCATGGATTCACCAGAGACAGGTCTTGTCAGACAAATCTGATTGATTTCTTTGACTGGGTGAGCAGGGAGAGCTCTAGATGTGGTGTATTTAGATTTCAGTAAAATCTTTGACACCATTCCACACAAATGAATTATAAACAAACTGAGCACCCTAGGGACAGACCTTAACGTTGCTGATTGGGTTAAAAATTGGTTGAGTGGGAGGCAACAAAGGGTACAGGTAAATGGGATCTGTCCTTGGTCTGATTCCTTTTGACATCTTTGTTAGTGATATTGTGGAAGGACTGTCAGGTAAGGTTTGCTTGTTTGTGGATGATACCAAAATCTGCAATACAGTAGACAACCAGAAAGCAGTAGATAACATGAGGAGGGATCTAGCTAAGTTGAAATTTAATGCTAAAAAATGCAGGGTTATGCATTTGGGTTGCAAAAATCCAAAGGAGCGGTACAGTGTTGGGGATGAGGTCATCTATCAACAAAAGAAGAGTGGCTCCTAGGAGTAATTGTGCTTGACGATCTTAAAGTAGCTAAACAAGTAGAAAAGACTACGACAAAAGCCAGAAGGAGCTTGGTTGTATAGGGAGAGGAATGGCCAGCAGAACAAATGAAGTGATAATTCTTCTGTATAAGATTCTGGTGTGACCTCAATTGGAGTATTGTGTGCAATTCTGGAGACTGCACCTTCAAAAAAATATAAGCAGGTTGGAGTCAGTGCAGAGGGTGGCTACTAAAATGGTTAGTGTTCTTCGTTATGTAGTATATGAGCACAGACCTAAAGATCTTAATATGTACATTTTCGAGGAAAGGTGGGATAGGCATGATATGATAGAGACCTTTAAATACCTCCGTGGCATAAATGCATAGGGTCTCTTTCAAATGAAGGCAAGCTCTGCTATGAGGGGACATAGCAGAGTCAGGAGTGGTTGTTGTTTTTGTTAAGTGCTGTCGAGTCTGTGTCGACTCATGGCGACCCTCTGGATAGTTGTCATAAATTGTGTTTGGTCTTTAGTCAGCCAGCTCATTGTTAACAGGCTGGCACCCATAGCTGTTGTTATTATATCGATCCATCTCAGTGCCGGCCTTCCTCTTTTTCCAGTGATCTTTCTCTTTGCATGTGTCCAAAGTATGAAAGTCAAAATCTTGTCATCTGAACTTCTAAAGAAAGCTTAGGTTTGATTTCCTCTAGTACTGACTGGTTTGTTCTTTGGGCAGTCCATGGTATTCACAATATTCATTGCCAGCATCATAATTCAAAGGCATCAATTTTCTTCCTGTCTATCTTTTTCACTGTCCAACTTTCACATCCATATGATGTTATTGAAAATGCTGTGTCTTGAACAAGTTGAATCTTTGTATGGAGAAAGAAATTTCTGATCTTGAGAATCTTGTCTAAGTCCAAGGGTTGCAGAGCAGAGATGGCATCCATCTGTCCAAGAAAGGTCAACGCATCTTCGGTAGTAGACTGGCTAATCTACTGAAGAGGGCTTTAAACTAGATTCATTGGGGATGGGTGAAGAAAGCCCCCAGGTAGGTGAAAGCCCCCAGGTAGGTGATACATTAAATACCTTTATGGAAATGGGTAACAGGAGTAACATATGGAAAGCAGTGTGTATAAATGCCCGTAGCATGGGAAGTAAGATCCCTGATGTTGAAGCTTTGGTGGGAGTGGCTGACTTGGATTTAGTGGCAGTTACAGAAACATGGTTCACAGAAAACCATGACTGGGATGTAACTATACCTGGCTATACTTTATTCAGAAAGGACAGGGTAGGAAGAAGGGGAGGAGGAGTGGCACTATATGTAAAAAATACTTTTAAAGCTTTGGAATTACAGAGCTTAAAAGGGAGAGAGGAGGCATTGTGGGTTAAACTAGGAAGAGGGAAAGAGAAATCTATTTCCATTGGTGTGATATACAGACCTCCCTCACAAGAGGTGGACAGAGAGTTAATTGAAGACATACGCAGCATTGCTAGGAAAGGGGAAGTGCTACTGATAGGGGATTTCAATATGCCAGATGTTGTTTGGCACGTTCCTGCTGCAGTATCATCTAGAAGTAAGGAGATCCTGGATTCTCTACAGGGAGAACTATTCAGGCAATTGGTAACAGACCCCACACGTGAAGAGGCCATACTGGACTTGGTGCTTACCAATAGTGAAAGTGTTTCTAATGATGTAGTGGGAGATCATTTTGCATCCAGTGATCACCAGATGGTGTGGTTCAGTATTAGGACTAGGGCTGTTAGAATCCATTCAAAGTTGAGGATCTTAGACTTTAGGAAGACTAACTTTGCCAAGATGGGCCAATACCTCAGGGAGTCGTTAGTGGGATGGGAACAGCTGGGGGATGTAGAAAAATAGTGGGCAAAACTGAAAGGGGATATTTTAAGGGCAACCAACCTTTTTGTTAAAATGGTAAATAAAGGTAAAAGGAAAAGGAGACCGCTATGGCTTTCGAAAGAAGTAGATGAAAAAGTGAAGAAAAAGAGGGAGGCCTTCATGAAATACAAGAGATCAGAGAGAGAAAAAGACAGGCATCTATATTTGGAAAAACTTAGAGAAGCTAGCAAAATAGTCAGGAAGGCAAAGATTCAAAAGGAGGAGGAAATAGCTAATGTAATAAAATGGGGGGGGGGGGGGATAAGACATTTTTCAGATATGTTAGTGAGAAGAGGAAGGGCAGAAGTGGTATTGTCAGACTCAAGGGTGCAGGGGAGGAATATGTAGAAGCTGATAAGGATAAAGCGGAATTGCTTAACAAATATTTCTGTTCTATGTTCACAGATGAAGAACCAGGAGCAGGACCTCAGAAAACACCCACAAACAGGAACAGAAGCGGGGGACATCTTGAACAATTTTCAGAAGACTGTGTTCGTGAGAAACTAGCTCAACTTAAAGTAGAGAAAGCAATGGGACCGGTTGGGATACACCCTAGAATACTGAGGGAACTTGGGAATATTCTAGCAGCTCCACTGACTGACCTTTTCAATGCCTTGTTGGAGCCAGGAGTGGTGCCAAAGGACTGGAGAGAGGCTCATGTGGTGCCTTTACACAAAAGCGGAAGTAAGGATGTGGTTGAAAACTACAGGCCGGTTAGTTTAACTTTGGTGGTGAGTAAATCATTGGAAATGCTGCTGAAAGAGAAAATAGTGAGGTTTCTGGAGTCCAGCGGATTACAGGATCCAAGGCAGCATGGATTCACCAGAGGCAGGTCTTGTCATACAAATCTGATTGATTTCTTTGACTGGGTGACCAGGGAGATGGACCGAGGGAGAGCCATAGATGAGGTGTATTTAGATTTCAGTAAAGCCTTTGACACTGTTCCTCACAGGTGACTTATAAACAAACTGAGCACCCTAGGGATGGACCCTAAAGTTACTGCTTGGGTTAGAAATTGGTTGGGTGGGAGGCGACAAAGAGTACAGGTAAATGGAGCTCACTCTGAGGAGAAGGATGTTACCAGTGGTGTGCCCCAGGGATATGTCTTTGGTCCGATTCTTTTTAACATCTTTGTTAGTGATATAGCAGAAGGGCTGTCGGGTAAGGTTTGCCTCTTTGTGGATGATACCAAAATCTGCAATAGAGTAGACACCCAGGAAGGTGTAGATAACATGAGGAGGGATCTAGCTAAGCTTGAAGAATGGTCTAGAATTTGGCAGCTGGGATTTAATGTTAAAAAATGTAAGGTCATGTATTTGGGCTGCAGCAATCCAAGGGAGCAATATAGTATAGGGGGTGAAGTACTTTTGTCCACTAAAGAAGAGCAGAACCTAGGTGTGGTTGTGTCTCATGATCTTAAAGTAGCTAAACAGGTAGACAAGGCGACGACAAAAGCTAGAAGGATGCTTGGGTGCATACGGAGAGGAATGGCTAGCAGAAAAAAGGTGATAATGCCTCTGTATAAGTCTTTGGTGTGACTCATTTGGAGTATAGTGTGCAATTCTGGTGACCGCACCTTCAAAAGGATGTGAACAGGATGGAGTTAGTGCAGAGGGTGACTACTAAAATGATTAGTGGTCTTCATTATAAAGCATATGAGGACAGACTTAAGGATCTTAATATGTACACCTTAGAGGAAAGGCGGGATAGAGGTGATATGATTGAGATGTTTAAATGCCTCCATGGCATAAATGTTCAGGGAGAGAGCCTCTTTCAATTGAAAGCAAGTTCTGCTACAAGGGGACATGGGATGAGGGTGAAGGGAGATAGATTCAGGAGTGATATGCAGAAATATTTCTTTATGGAAAGAGTAGTGGATCCGTGGAATACTCTCCCAGTGGAGGTGGTAGAGATGAGGACAGTAACTGAATTCAAAAAAGCATGGGACAAACACAGATGATCTCTAAAGGTAAAAAGGGGACTGTTTTAGTTGTTGATATGGAAGGACAGACTAGATAGGCCATGTGGTCTTTTTCTGTCATCATATTTCTATGTTTCTATGTTTCATTGCCATTCTGCCAAGAGCAATGTGTCATCGGATTTCTTGACTACTTGTTACTTTATTGATACTTGATCGAAGTAAGTTAAAGTTGTACACTATTTCAATTTCTTCTCCATTATTGATTTTGCCAGTTGTCAGGATCTTTGTCTTCTTTACATTAAAGTGCAAGCCCATTTTAAGACTATGTTCAGATCATCTTCACTTTCAGCCAGTAATGTGATATCATCAGCATACACTCCAAGTTTTCTGATGATTTGTTCTGCATATAAATTAAAATTTAGGGGGAAAGTATGCAGACTTGTCGTATACCTCTGCTGATTTTAAACCATTCTGTTTCTCCTTGTTCCATTCAAACTGTTGCTTCTTGATCAATATGAAGTTTGTGCGAGAGAACAATCAGGTGTTCTACTATATTCATACTTCTTAATTTAGCCCAGAGTTTTTCATGGGCCTTGATGTAGTTGATAAAGAACATATAGATATCCTTTTGATATTCTTTTGTCTTTTCAAGGATCCATCTCACATCTGCAATGATGTTTCTTGTTCCTCGCCCTTTTCTGAACCCTGCTTGCACTTCAGGTTGTAGTCTCTGTTGAATAATCTTCAGTAGAATCTTGCTGGCATGTGGGTTCAGAGTGATTGTGCAATAATTTCCACAGTCAGTTGAATCACCTTTCTTTAGTATTGGTATAAGCGCAGATCTTTTCCAGTTCATTGGCCATGATGTTGTCTTTCAAATTTCCTGGCAGAGCCTTTTAAGTATGATAACAGCTGCATCAGATGCTATAATACTTCTATAAGAATGCCATCAATGCCTGGTGCTTTGTTGTTTGATAAGGCTTCCAATGCTGCTTGGACGTCTTCTTTCATCACCAATGGTTGGTTGAAATGGCTGTTGGTCCATTTGATCTTTATCATATAAAAACTCTGTATATTCTTTCCACTTTTTCTTGATGTTCTCAGCATCATTCAACCTGGATCCTTGAGCATCTTGTAACATTCAAATTCGAGGCTGGAATTTTTTCTTTAACTCTCGTAGCTTTAGGAAAGCCGATCTTGTTCTTCCTCTAATAGTTTCTGCTTCTATTTCCTTGCATGCGTCTTTGTAGTATTTCTCCATGTCTTGTCTTGCTGCACGTTGGAAATCTCTGTTGAGTTCTACGATTGCCTCTCTTTCTCCTCTGGCTTTATCTTCTCTGCATTTCTGGGCGATTTTCAGAGTTTCTTCGGGTCATCCACTTTGGCCGTTTTTGCTTTTTCACCTTTTGTAGAGACTTCTCACTTTTTTCCAATACAACCTTCTTGATATCATCCCATAACTCTTCTAGAACTCTGTCTTTTGTATCTAAAGCAGCAAATTGATTTTGCAGGCAGTCTTTAAATTCCAGTGGTATATTCTCAAGATATAAATTTTTTTATGGAAAGCGTGGTAGATACATGGAATAGTCTACCAGTGGAGGTGGTAGACATGAGGACAATATTTGAATTAAAAAAAGCATGGGACAAACACAGAGGATCTCTAAGGATAAAAAGGGTACTATTGTTGTAGATATGGAAGAGCAGACTAAATAGGTCACGTGATCTTTTTTTGCCATCATGTTTCTATGTTTCTACCTCTGTAGAAATGAATAAATCAGGCAACATCGGAAAAGCAGTTTGTACAAATGCCCGTAGCATGGGAAATAAGAGCCCAGATGTTGAGGTCTTAATAGAAGAGGCTGACTTGAATTTAGTGGTGGTTATGGAGTCATGGTTCATGGACAACCATGATTGGGATGTAATTATACTGGGCTTTACTTTATTTAGGGAGGACATGGTAGGAAGAAGGGGAGGAGGAATGGCATTATATGTAAAAAATAATATTAATGCTATAGAATTGCAGGACTTAAAGGAAGCGAAGAGGCACTGTGTGACAAACTAGAAAGAGGAAAAGGGAAATCCAATTGCATTGCAGAGATATACAGATCCCCCTCACAGGGAGAAGAAGTGGACGGAGATTTAATAGAAGACATATGCAGTATTGGCATGAAAGGAGAAGTGCTACTGATAGGTGATTTCAATATGCCGGATGTAATTTCAGTTTGTTCAATGTAAACCACACTGATGCAGAATAGCACGGTATATAAGAGAATGTAAATAAATAAATAAATAAATGTTGATTGACACATCCCTGTTGCAGTGTCATCTAGAAGTAAGGAGATCCTTTAGAGAATCTAGGGAGAACTATTCTGGCAACTGGTAACAGAATCCATGTGTGGACTTGGTGCTTAGCAATCGGGAAAGTGTTTCTGATGATGTAGGGGGAGATCATCTTGCATCCAGTGATCACCAGATGGTGTGTTTCAGTATTAGGGCTAGGTCTGATAAAAATCTATTAAAAAGCGAGAGTCTTCAGGAAAACTAACTTTGCCAAGATGGGGAAATACCTCAAGGAGTTGTTAGCGGGATGGGAACAGTTGGAGTTGTAGAAAAGCCATGTACACAACTGAAATGGGATATTTTAAGGGCAACAAAACTTTTATAGAAAAGTAAATAAATGTAAAAAGAAAAGGAGGCCACTATGGCACTCAAAAGAAGTACCACTATTACTACTGAGCATTTGTATAGTGCTACAAGACATATGCAGAATTGTACAGACACAGTCCCTGCTCAACAGAGCTTACATTCTAATCAAGACAACACAGTTTGCTGTAGACACAGAATACATCTAGAAGGAATGGTAAGGAAACACAAAGAAGATCAGGTGAATCAAGATCCAAAAGCAGGAGTGAAGAGTTGAGCTTTCAGCCTGCATTTGAAAACGGCAGAGAAGGCACCCAATGTACAGACTTGGAAGTTTTGTTCCAGGCATAAGGAGCAGCAAGGTGAAGGGAGCAAAGTCTGGTGTTAGCAATAGAAGAGAAGGGCACAGATAGAAGTGATTTGCCAGAAGAGAGGAGGTCCCGAGGAGGGATGTAGGGAAAGATAAGAGGAAAGCTAGCGAGGAGCTGCAGAGTGAATGCACTTATCGGACAGCAGGAGAGGTTTGAACTGGATGCAGAAATGGATAGGGAGGCAATGAAGTGACTTGAGAAGAGGGTTATTATGAGCATGATGAGGCTAGCAGAAGATTAGCCGTGCAGCAGAGTGTTGAACAGATTGAAGGGAAGAGAGATGATTCAGAGGGAGACCAGCAAGGAGTAGGTTACAATAGTCAAGATGGGAGGTGACTAAAGAGTGGATAAGGTTCTTAGTAGTGTGTTCAGAAAGGAATTTGTTGTTGATATAGAGAAATAAATGGCAGATCTTAGCTATCAGATGGATGTGTGTGGAGAGAAAGGAGTCAAGTACCTGAAAAGGTGAAGAAAAAGAGGGAGGTTTTCATAAATACAAGAGATCACAGAGAGAGTAATACAGGCATCCATATTTGGAAAAACTTAGAGAAGCTAGGAAAGTAGTCAGGAAAGCAAAGATACAAAAAGAAGAAGAAATTGCCAATGCAATAAAATGAGGGGATAAGGCATTTTTCAGATATGTTACTGAGAGGAGGAAGGGCAAAAGTGGTGTTGTCAGACTTGAGAGTGAAGGGGAGGCATATGTAGAAGCTGCTGCTGATGATAAAGCGGAATTGCTTAAAAATATTTCTGTTCTGTGTTTACAGATAAAGGGCCAGGAGCAGGACCTGAGAAAACACCCACAAATTGGAACAGAAGTGATGTGGATCTTGAGCAATTTTCAGAAGGCTGTGTTTGTGAGGAAATAGCTAAACTAAAAGTAGATAAAGCAATGGAACCAGATGAGATACATTCAAGAATACTGAAGGAATTTGGTGATGTTCTAGCAGCTCCACTGACTGATCTTTTTAATGTTTCTTTGGAGTTGGAAGTGGCCCCAGAGGACTGGAGAAAGGTATATGTTGTCCCTTTATAGAAAAGCGGAAGTAAGGATTAGGTTGAAAACTACAGGCCAGTTAGTCTTACCTCTGTGGTGAGTAAATAATTGGAAATGCTGCTAAAAGAGAGAATAGTGAGTTTTCTGGAATCCAATGAATTGCAAGATCTGAGGCAGCATGGGTTTACCAGAGGCAAGTCTTATCAGACAAATCTGATTGATTTCTTTGACTGGGTATCCAGAATGTTGGACCAAGGGAGATCTCTAGATATGGTATACTTAGATTTCCGTAAAGTCTTTGACATTGTTCTGCACAGGTGACTTATAAACAAACTGAGCACTCTAGGGATGGATCCTAAAGTGACTAAATGGGTTAGAAATTGTTGAGTGTGTTCAAGTAAATGGAGCTCACTCTGGTGAGAAGAAAGTTACCAGTGGTGTGCCACAGGGATCTGTCCTTGGTCCGATTCTTAACATCTTTGTTAGTGATATTGCAGAAGGGCTGTCTGGTAAGGTTTGCCTCTTTGTGGATGATACCAAAATCTGCAACAGAGTAGACACCCAGGAAGGAGTAGATAACCTGAGGAGGGATCTACCTAAGCTTGAAGAATGGACAATAATTTGGCAGCTGAGATTTAATGCCAAAATATCCAGGATCATACACTTGGGCTGCAAAAATCCAAGTGAGGGGTACAATGTAGGGGGCAAAGTACTTCTGTCCATGAAACAAGAGCGGGACCTCAGCATGATTGTTTCTGATGATCTTAAAACAGCTAAATAGGTAGAAATGGTGACGGCAAAAGCAAGAAGGATGCTTGGTGCATGGAGAGAGGAATGGTCAGCAGAAAAAAGGAGGTGATAATGACCTTGTATAAGTCTCTGTTGAAACCTCATTTGGAGTATTGTGTTCAATTCTGGAGACTGCACCTTCAAAAGCATATAAACAGGATGGAGTTAGTGCAGAGGGTAGCTAGTGGTCTTCATTATAAAGCATATGAGGATTGACTTAAAGATCTTAATATGTATGCATTAGAGGACAGGTGGGATAGAGGAGATATGATAGAGACATTTAAATACCTCTGTGGCATAAATGGACAGGAGGGGAGAGCCTCTTTTGATGGAAAGTAAGCTCTGCAATTAGGGGACATAGGATGAGCATGAAAGGGGATAGATTTAAAAGTAATATGTGGAAATATTTCTTTACGGAAAGAGTGATAGATACATGGAATAGTGTCCCAATGGAGGTAGTAGGAACGAGAACTGTATCTGAGTTGAAAAAAGCATGGGACAAACGCAGAAGATCTTTTAAGGAAAAAAGGGGACTATTATAGTTAATATGGAAGGACAGACCAGATAGCCATGTGGTCTTTTTCTGCCATCATGTTTCTATTTCTACTTTTGGATTAAATAGTTCCTAAAACTCAAAGTCTACTGAAAAATACAGAAGCTAGTTTTTTAAATATGGAAATAAATTTGTTCTGTGTTAAATGAGTAATTATACATTATATAAGCTGATGTTTTCATCTCTGCAAAAGGTGCATATAGGGTCAGGTGCTGGAATGTTGGCCTCTAAAAATGTCCACACCCATTCCATACTTACCTAACTCGTATCTGACTTCTAGCCAGAATGGTGCTCACATTCATTTTTTCTATAAAGGTGTGAGAGGTTGGATGCCAAGCTTTGAGAAAATGGCATGATGCTCTTTGATCTACGAGCTTGGGCCAAATGATCAAAATTCATACTATTTTGTCTTGCCTTGCCTTACTTCATGTACCAATTTCAATCCCTGCCTGTCTACTCCTACTGCCAGCTCTACATTCTAGTCTGCAAATTCTCTACAGACCCATAATGCTCTCTTTTTTTGGAATTGTGCATTTTTTCAGTGTAGGGTACTGTACTTAAATATATTGAATCAGGATTATTTCCCTTGTATCATATAGGTTATAGCCACTCTAGATCATATGAACTAACCAAATATTCTGGCTTTTATTAGTTGAGTTGTCCTTCAATATTTTTTTTATATTCATACCTAATCTTTCTTGATAGAAAGGAATAGGACAACCCTTCATTCATTATCAAATTAGGTATTTTTCTAACTCTGTTCTTCAGCCAGAAATGATTCAGTCTAGTGTATGTCAGTGATTAAAATGGAGGTGTTTTCTCACAGGGAAGGCGATTTTCAATGCCATTTCTATGGATGAAACAGTGCCCACTCTGTATTTGTATAGGTCCACTACATGTGTAATGTTGCCTGCAGTAGAAGGAGGCATTCTTGAAGCTCAGGTTGAGAAGGAGTTTGAAAATTTGCACCTACGTTTGGATTTTCAGAATGCCGCCTGGAACGCGGTGCCACAGGAGGAGAACCCACCACAGGGGAGACAACCAAGGGTGCCCCTGGGGACTCCGAGGCAGCCTTTTGACAAATGTCTTTGGACTTTTGCTTACAGCTGAGCAGGGCTTTAGAGGACATTTTCTTACAGAGCGAACAGAGCTCTGAGTCATGGTCAACTCCAAGACACCTTAGACAACAGTCATGAGTGTCCGTAAGTGACATGTTCCTACAGCATCTATCGCATTTTTTAAACCCGATGGCCACGGGGGCAAAAACGGCCCCTGCGAGGTAAAAGACTCACGTGGCCAGTGGTTGGGAAGAAAAAAGGGCGCGAAGCCCAAAAGGAAAAATTTAGAAAAGGTATCCCCGTAAGCTCCAAAAGAGAGCAAGGGGAGGATGAGTAGAGGACCGGTGCAACCGGAAAAAAGAAATGAGAGCCTGTTAAGGCTAGGAAACAACAACTTTTTCCGAGGGATGAGGACGTGCATCCGAAGGGCTCCGCGGAAAAAGGGAGACTAAGCAAGATGGCACCCTTGGGCGGGAAGAGGACCACGCATGCGTGGCAGCAATCCCAAAGGCTTTCTTTGAAAGCTGGGGAATTGCTCTGCGTGGGCTCTGTCAGTGCCGATGTCACCCACAAGTGAGGACTGATTCCTGCTGTCCCTGGAGAACACCTGTTACAGATGAGAAACTATGTTATTCTGACAGCAGGCGGGGAGGGGCATAAGGTTTAAGATTTGCCTAGGGTGCCAGTACCTTGAAACAACTCTGAGGCCAGCCCCATATATGGATAGGTGTTTGCAGATGCAGGATTGACACTTATGCACATATTTTGTTAAATGTGCTCATGTGCATCGATTATTACCTGCACATATGCTCACAAATTTCAGCCCACCTTGGAGGAGCTGTAACTTTGTGCGGAAGCTTTCGGGGGCATTATTTTATAAATGAAGATAGGTGCATATCCTGCCTTTATAAAAGAGGTGCAACCTATGCACCCATGTGCCTTTTCTGCCCAGGTGGTCTGTAATAGTTATCCCTCTGTGGGGGTAGTATAAAACTGAAAACACGGGGCATTCCAGGATGGCAGATGTGGATTGTTGAGCATGTTCTTGGCTCTGATCTATGGGGAAATGCAAGGGGAAAACTCAGGTGAAGGCTCCCTCGAAACCTGAACTTACCCTGGCTGTTTCTTATATTTTTTTCTTTTCTCCAGCATCTGGATATGCAGGCTTTAAGCTCCAGAGAGCAGCCGCAGTAGGGTAAAATCATTGTCGGGAGCCCTGGTTCTCCATCAGACTCAGAGACCTCCTTGAGCCTGAAGCTACAGGTCTCCCCCACACAGCCACAAGCTTCCCCCATGCTTTCTGCTCAATCTGACACGTCAAGTTTTTAAGTGGTGTTTGATGTTCTGACTCGAAGGAGGGCCAATGGTGGCAGTTTGGGAGCCACTATGATGGAAGAGCTTATGACTGTTAATGAGTCTGAGGGGTCATGAGGATGAGACTTCCTTACTCTTTCATCTGAGCAGCGGGACACCAAGCTCACCTCAGGTCAGTCGGGAGCTCCATTGTCTCCAGTTGGATTTTCTCCAAAGTGACCTGAGGTCATTACCCTTGAAACAATTTGCCAACTTGGCCAGGCTATGCAAATCTAGAGGTTCTATCTGGCAGTTTCCTCGCTTGAGAATCGATTTGTGAAGATAGAAGAAATAGTACAGGAGTTAAAGTTGCAAATTCCCATTTTCAAAGAACGCATTAGTAAGATTTCTGGGATGGAGGAGCTGTTGATGAAAGATAATATCATTCTATGCAGTAAAGTTGAGTCTTTGGAAAATGTCATTAGACAAGCTAATGTAAGGATAATTAACTTTGGTACCTCTGACCCCACCTCTAGACATGTTCAGGAGGTATTTGATTGACTGAGAGATTGAAGGTATCTCCTGATGCAATTTCACCTATGGATGTTTTGGATATTTCAGCAGTGTTGGAAGCATCTAACTCGGAGATGGTGATGTCTGCAACTTTGATGGTATCTTTTGCATTACCTTCAGATCAGGACTGGCTCATGCAAATCTTTTTCCGACATAGGTATGGTTTGTTTTTGAATTATAAAATTAGGATGTACTCAGATGTTTCAAGGGAAACCCAGAAAAGGAGGAAGACTGGGGTTCTTCAGCCTGGTGCCTTGTTTTTCCCAAAATATCCCTGTAAATATGTTATAAAATACAAGTCTTCTAGATATATATTTACGGATCCTGCTCATTTAGGGGGTTATACCATAAACCAAATAGGGCATTTGTACGTGCACAGGGGTCGTATATCTCCCAAAAATGTCTACACCCATATTCCAAAACATGGCTCCTAGGCATGTCCATGACACAAAGATGGGGATCTCAGAACATGCCTGGGAGGGGCAGAACAGGGGTGCGGTTTGCTGCAGAGACATAGATAATGTATTCAGGAAAGGCCCAGGTATATGAATAAGGCTAGCACTTAGAAATAATTCTTGTAAGATAAAGGGGCATTAATAACAACCCTTAAAGACATTTTTAGAAGAGCAATTGTGATTATTTTCACTATGCTCACATTTGCTGTTTGTGCTAAAGGAGCTAGTCTGGGGGATCCTAACAATTCCTGTGTTATGTAAAACGGAAATGTTGATGTAAGAGTTGCATGTGAGTGAGTCTGCAACAGGATCTTGTTTGAATGAGAAAGGGGCTCATATTTATATTTATTTATTTAGTCAGATTTAATATACCGCTTTATCATTAAATCAAAGTGGTTATCACAGCAAACAATCGTTGGGGGGGGGGGGGAGAATGTGTGACATGCAGTGTGAAACATCTTAGAGTGTGGTCGAGGGGTGTGAGCGATTTGATTGCTTGAGGTGCAGATGATCTATTTACAATTGAGCTATCTACAATTGGGCTATATACAGTTCAATTATATCTACAGAGAAGTTCCATTAAGGACAAAAGTAACCCAAATGCCCTTAAGTACAGAGCAGGCAGAGGTTAAAGATTCCAAATTACCCCTGCCTACCGATAACCAGATTAATATGAATAAAATATGAACTCTAAAATGCTTGTATGCAAATCCTAGAAATCTAAAAAATAAGATGGGAGAGTTAGAATATATAGCACTAAATGAGAGGTTAGATATTATTGATATCTCAGAGACATGGTAGAAGGAGGACAGCCAGTGGGACACTGTGATACTTGGGTACAAATTATATTGCAATGATAGCATAGATCAAATTGGTGAGGTGTTGTGCTCTATGTTACAGAGGGCATTGAGTAACACAGAATTAAAGTATTTCAGGAAACAAAAATACATAGTAGAATCTCTATGGATTGAAATTCCATGTAAAAAGGCGATGGCAGTGGGGTTGTAATACCAACCGCCTTCCAGAATGAACAAATGATGATGAAATGCTCAAAGAAATCAGGGAAGCTAACAAAAGTTACAAAACAGTAATAATAATGGGTGATTTCAGTTACCCCGGTATCGACTGGGTCAGTGTGATGGTAGAACATGCTGGGGAGATAGAGTTTCTAGAAGAAATAAATGCCCGCTTCTTGGAGCAGCTGGTTCATGAACCAAGTCATGGGATAGGAGGTAGTGTACTATTGTACATCAGGAAATGGTTAAGAGAAAGCAGAGTGTAGGGCTGAATGGACAATTTTTCTCAATCGAGAAAGGTGAATAGTGGAGTACCCCAGGGGATCTGTGCTGGGTCTGCTGCTTTTTAACATATTTGTAAATGACCTGGAAATGTAGTCAAACTTGCAGATGACACAAAATTATTCAAAGTTGTTAAAACCCAAGAGGATTGTGAAAAATTGCATGAGGACTTTGATAAATTGGAAGACTGGGCATCCAAATGGCAGATGAAATTTAATGTGGACAAGTGCAAAGTTATGCACCTAGGACAGAACAACCCAAACTATGGCTATACGATGCAAAGTTCCACTTTAGGAACCACCACCCAGGAAAAGATTTAGGCATCATCATGGATAATGCATTGAAGCCCTCTGCCTAGTGTACAGCGGCTACCAAGAAGGCTAATAGAATGCTAGGAATCATAAGGAAAGGAATGGTGAATAAAACAAAGGATATTATAATGCCTCTGTATCGTTCCATGGTGCAATCATACTTTGAATATTGTGTGCAATTCTGGTTGCAGTATATTTAAAAAGAATATAGCGGAATCAGAAAAGGTACAGAAAAGAGCCACTAAAATGGTAAAGAGGATGAAAGGATACCCCTATGAAGAGAGGCTTAAAAGGTTAGGGCTCTTCAACCTGGAAGACTAATAAGAGAAAATATTTTTTCACTCAATGCGTAATCAAACTCTGGGATTCATTACTGAAGGATGTAGTAAAAGCTGTTAGTGTAGTTGGGTTTAAGAAAGGTTTGGACAAGTTCCTGGAGGAGAGATCCATAAACCATTATTAAAATGGACCCAGGTAATCCACTACTTGCTCCAATACAAGCATTGCGGAACCTATGGGTCTTTTTGGGAAACTGCTAGGTACTTGTGACCTGGATTGGCCACTATTGGAAACAGGATATTGGGCTTGATGTACCTTGCTCTGACCCGGTATGGCGTTTCTTATGTTCTTATGACGTCCTTCCCGAATCCGTTCAGGCTGCCTCAGTGCTGACCCCTCTTTCTCCACTGTCTGACCCTTGGCGGTGCAGAAGGGCCCAGATTGGGCAGCAGAGACCTAACAGCAGCTGCTCCCAGCCTTCAGGGGGGTTCCTGGGCCCAATCGGTGAACTTTCAGCTGCTTATTCCATCTTCACATGGAATGAGCAGTACATCTGACCCCCTCATACAGGACGTACAGGGCCGTGGCAGGAATAAGCCATGTACTTCCTGCCACCTCAGCCCGCCCATGCTCCGACCCCCTCCCATTCCCCTCCAGCTCACCTTGTAGTGCTGATCTTGGTGTGCGGGGGGGGGGGGGGGGGGGTGTGTTGCGGGATATGGTTGGGCTGGATAGCAAGGACGTATAGCCCTGCTATCCGCCTCACAGAATCGGGCTCGATATCTTCACTCACCCCTTTGCCTGCAGAGCATATAATCAGAGACCACAGCACATGCTTTTACATCACTCATACACCAAAGACACAGAACCTATCTGTTTGAGAACCCCAATGCCACTCTGGATACCATCAAGGCGTTTTGCATCCGCTTCGTCACAAGGGAAACAAAACATCAGTGTGCCAGCAAATGATGCTATGGGGGCAAAGAGGCAAACTCAAATTACAAAACATCACCCAACCATACATAAACACAGAAACTGCTCACCCACACATAGTAACATATAGTAACATAGTAAATGACGGCAGATAAAGAACAGTATGGTCCATCTAGTCTGCCCAGCAATATGGCAGGAGTAGGTGCACCCATTCCCATGTCTTTTAGGGAGTAGGTGCACCCCTACACATGTCTTTGCTTAGTGGTACACCCACCAGGAGCAGGTGCACCCCTCCCCCATGCCTTCACCCCTCCCCATATCTTGGTTTCTTTGTTTGTTTAGGGGTGAACCCACCACTCCATGTAGGACACCCCTGTTTGTTGAGAAATTAGACGGCTCAGTTTATTTTGATTTAATCTTGTTGCTGTAAAGTGATCCATTGTGTCTGTCCCAGGCCACTTTGAATTCCGTCACTGTGTTTGCCCCCACCACCTCCATCGGGAGGGCATTCCAAGCATCCACCACTCTTTCAGTAAAAAAGTATTTCCTGACATTGCCTTTCAATTTACCACCTTGCAGCTTCATATCATGCCCTCTAGTTTTACAGCTTCTCCATCTCTGGAAGAGGTTTGTTTGTTCATTATTTCTCTTTAAGTATTTAAAGGTCTGAATCATATCTCCCCTATCCCTCCTCTCCTCCACACATGCAAGAGCATAAGCCTATCCTCATGTAGTCACATTCTAAGCCAAACTCTACCCCCAAAACATATCTCAACATTTAACCTACCAATCAATCAATCCAACAGCATACCAAGCTGCAGTCATCACTCACCAGGGCCAACAGATGCCACTCATGTGCCTTATTTTAAACCACGCTCCACCAATCAAATGCAAGTGACTGTGCCCCATGTTTCGTTCATACAGAAATGCACATCAACAATCGCTTCTTCATGCAAAGAAACAAACTCATCACCACCCAAACAAACACAAGCTATCCCTTAATTTATGAAACTCATCCTCACAAAAATCCAAACCGCGAATACAAACTCTCAACCAGATATAACAATACTTTTTCACTGATCTGAGATGTTTTTGTATTGACCAATTATTGGTGATAGATCTGACCATGATAGACGTCTTTCTCCTTGTGAACAGAGGTGGATCTACTGTCTTAATACGGTCAACTTCTCTGGTTTGAATGCCCAGAGTGATTGGGGTCTTTGTGTATGATCTGTGTTGGGAGGGAGGGTGGTAAAAAGTATTGTTCTATCTGGGCTGAATTTATACATGGATGTCCAGCTACATGGAAATTTGAGAGGACATGTCGGAAGGGCGGTTAGCATATGGCCAGGGGGCTTCCAAAATTGACACGTGTTCCTCATTTCATTTAGGAAATGCATGTGTATCACCAAAAAATATCCAAACAAGGATTTATATCTGCCACTTGGAACACTAAGGGGCTTGTTTACAAAGCCGCGGTAGTGGTTCGCGATCGCGATCGCAGCCGCGGCCCCATTGAAATCAATGGGGCCGCGGATCCGATTACGATCGCAAACCGCTACCGCGGCTTTGTAAACAAGCCCCTAAGGCTTTTAAAAAGTGCTTGTTTGGGCCATTCGTTTACAGGGGGCATTAAGAGGATTATCCTCCTTAATTCCCTGTTTTTCCTCTTCCAAATTGAAATCTTAAGATAGCAGCATCTGAAATTAACTGGTGGCATTGACATATGCAGGCTTTCAAAACAGCCATCATACACATGTGGAGATTGTGAAATCTGGCACATATAGGTATATGTTGCCCCTTTTTCCCCGTTGCTTTTTCCTATGTGTACAATTACAAAATGGCTCCTGCAGCTCCATGTATTGAGAGATACTCATGCACTCCTTCACTTCTCTACTCGGCATTTTTAAAAGGTTCCATGTTTAGCAGAGCACTTTCTAAAATACTACCGTAACTGTAAATGATGCAACTGCAACACCTCAGTTCTGATCTTCATAGCTTTGCTAAAATGTGACTTCCTGGGGTTCAAACCTCTGAGCCAAATCTGGAACTGGTCTATGCTTAAGTTCTTTGCTGACTTGACATCAAGAGATTTATGTTTCAACTCGTACACATTACCTCTTTCTTTGGATTAGGAAGGTTATTGAGATCAGAAAGGCATCAATGATGTATTTGTCTCACATAGATTGTAAACTCGACTGAGAAGGAATGGTCTCTCGTGTGTAAATGTATAGCTTTGTGTATGCTTTGTAGTACTATACAAATGATAAGTAGTAACAATAGTATTAGGACAGTGTTTTCATTTCCAAGTTTATCTATAAATTAAAAATAAAATATAATAATACCAATACAGGTAAAATACCTTTTACATATCAATCTAAAATGAGACATTTTCTAAGTAATTATCTAATGACTTCCATATTCTTTCTACTTTACTTATGCAGCTCATTGATATTGAAGCAGCAGCCTCCCACTTCCTAGTTGCACAAATACCGTAGCATGCCACCGGAAGGTAACATTTAGGGAAGATAAGTCTTTCCAACAGCGGAGTAAATGTTGAACCACAATAGAGATCATAATAGCCAAATGCTTTTCATCATTTTTACTTAAGGCATCCTATAAAAATAACGATCTGAACAAAACTACTTGTATTGCAATAGAAAAATACAACTTAAGGACGTCACAGATGTTTCTCCACACTCCTTCCCAGAATGGTTTGATATGTATGCAATCAAACAACAAATGACTTAGCGTGCCAATCTTAACTGTACAATGCCAGCACAAATTAGAGTCCAAACAGCTTGATGGGCAACAAAATACATAGACCACACAAGGCTGCTTGACATAGGATGTGGGAGTAGGATGGATAGTTGGACTCCAAAAAATATTCCAGCTCATCCCATCCTGGGGGATATCTGCATCACGTTGATCTGCTCCCACGTCCTCTGCATCTGCATCTGCTCCCACGTCCTCTGCAGGCCCATCAAAGAAACTCTTTCCTGACTAACATTTTATAAAAAAAGAGAGTAATCTCCCACACCCAATAGTCTTAAGAAACAACTCACTTAGGTCTGCAATCGGACACGCCCTGTCACCCCATGGGGCAGTCTATGCCAAGCTCTCTGTTAAAAGGTCCGCTTTAGTGACTTGCTTGGATAATAGTCCAAATCTTTCAATTAAATCATCCTTTCTAAGTGTATTCCCTCCTTGGAATAATTGACCTATACTAAAAATGCCTTTATCAATCCAGCTCTTATTGACCAGCACCAACCAATTAAATCAGATAGACGAATTTGCAGAAAGAGCATATGATGTCCTACATTTAGAACCAGTCAAAATAGTAGCCCTTATAGTACCATGAATGAGTGAATATTTAAGTTTAGAGGCTGGGATAGTCATTGTAGGCAGAGTGGACAGTTAGAAAAAGCACCAGTATCTCCTTTCAATCTCCATCCATGGCAACGAGGAAGCATCCACGATCCACTCAATGCCATACCATAACATAGAAGCAAAATGATACACCCAGAAATCTCAAAACCCGACCCCCCCCCCTCTTTTCTTGGTAACTTTAATGTAGTCAATGCAATACATGGTCTTTTTTTATTCCTAAGTAATGGTCAGAATCTTATCTAGTTGGGTATAAAAACAGGCAAACATCATCCGGGCAACATACTTATTTTATATATCAAACTAAGAAGAATCATCATCTTTATAGAATCCAATCTGCCCCACCAGCAAATTCGAAGTGGGGACCAGCATTGCACTATGACCTTGACCTCTGACAAGATATTATCCCAATTAAGTTTAATTGTTTCTTTTGCATTTGAAAAAAAAATGTCATCCTCAAATACTTTAGACCATGTGAAGCCCACTAAAAGTGGAAATTGGTCATATCTTCCTGCACAGCAAGGCTATTCAGCGGCAGAAGCTCACATTTGCTCCAATTGACCTTAAATCCAGAAAATCTGGAGAACTGCTTAACACAGTTCAAAAGGCATCTTACAGAGGTTTCTGGGCTGGTGAGGATTAGCAAAAGATCATCAGTATACACAGCAAATTTCCAATTGTGTCCCCAGCTGCAATGCCTGCAGTATCATTTTGTTCTCTAATTTTTATTAGCAGTGACTACCGTGCCAAATTAAATAATAAAGGGGAGAGTAGGCACCTCTGTCTGGTACCTTTTTCTAGATCAACAGTATCAGAAGAAAAGCCATTCATAACAAATCGTGAATGAGGTTTGCAATAAAGCACCTTGATCCATCTGATGAAACCTTCTCTACATCCAAAACATTCCAAAATTCTAAAAAGATAAGGCCATTCAACACTATCAAAGGTATTTTCTGTGTCTAAAGATAACGCAACCACTGGACAATGCATATCACCAGCCAACTCGCACAGGTTATGAAAAATTCTTGCATTATTTCCAATTTGTTTACTTTTAATAAATCCAGTTTGCTCTTCAACCACAATTGTATGAACCACATTACCAAGCCCGGTGGCCAAAATCTTACAATCAACATTCAATAAGGAAATTGGATGATAATTAGCTGTAGATAAATCACCATGGCCAGGCTTCACAAATAGAGCTACACTAGCTTTGGAAAAGCTTGAGGAAAGCTTTGGATCTTCTAGCATGCTCATATACAGACATTGCAGTTTTGGAGACAAATTTACTGCATATTGCTGGAAAAATTCAACTGTGAGTCAATCAGGTCCAGAGACCTGATTTCTAGATAACTTTTTTTTATAGCTGTTAGAATCTCTCCAACCTGAATGGGCGCACCTAGACATTCCCCTTGACTTTTTGAAAGCACAGATTGTGCTACCCTTTGCAGAAATCCTTCCCTTCTATCTATATTATTGTCACAGCTTGAGGAAAGCAACTGTTTATAATATTTGGCAAATTCAACCTGAATATCCTGAAGATTTGTTACAGTGCCTCGCCCCTCCACATTTATAGCCACAATGCAATCTCTCTGTTTTTGTATTCTTAAGAGTTTTGCTAGCAATTTACCTGCCTTGTTTTCCTCAGCATAATATCCCGTTTGTTGTACTGAAAGCTCTGCATTAGGTTCTTTGTAATCTCATATCTTGCCCAGGTTTGTTGCTGAAAAATTCGAGGACAATTGGTTCTAATATGAACTTCTTCAAGCTGAGATTTCTTTTCTCCAAAAAAATTGATGTTCTTCATTTGCCGCTTTTGTAGCCATGCTGAGAGGCTGATGATTTCACTGTGCAAGATGACTTTGAAAGTCTCCCATATAGTGCAATAGGGCATATTCCCATTTTCATTTCTCTCAAAAAAATCTTGAATAAAAACATTCAATTGTCAACAAAAGTAGCTTCCAACAGCAATCTATTCTGGAAGTGCCACGGTGCCCTATTTAAATTTCTAGATCAACACATAAATTCAATACTAATAGTTCCATGGTCCGACACCAGTATTGGACTATTCTGGAGTAAGACTGATGTTGAAAAGAGTAAAAGGTATACTCCCTCACTAAAGGGTATTTATTATGCCATGCATCAACTAAACATAAGGGGTCCGATTTCCATTGGGGCCCATCCAGATTTTCAAAATCTGGACAGACCGGATTTGCACCAGATTCTGATCCCGCAGGGCTAGACGTTCCCGCAGGAGCAGAATCAGGTGGAACTGACCTGGACGGGCAGGACATGCCCCAATTCTGGGCCTCTGTAAGTCCAGGCTGCTCCCCGTACAACCCATCCGGTGCCATGGTGTCTCTTGGCCATGGCACCGAGACACTATCCAGGAGTCCCATTTGCCAGCTAGCAGCTCCCCTGATCATTTCCCCATCACCTGATCTCCAAGCCCCTGCGGCTAAAAGATAGGTGAGCTTTTGCTACGCCTATCTTTTAGCTGCAGGTCACTAACTGGGCAGCATGAAATATAGCCATCTGCATCCTTTTTTTGATTGAATAAAAATTAAACCAGCCAACACTGCTGGTAACCATTAAAGTCAGTTGCAAAAGCAATAATTCATACCTAAAAGTGGACATCAAAAACACCATAATAACATAGAGCCTATTTCCATAATGTGCATGTCTGGTCCGTGGACACATCTAAACAAAAATGGGCCCCTTTGAATCTAAGTCCACATTGTTGGGTCTGGACATGCCCATGGGTCTGGAATCGGGGAGATAGACATGTTTGGTGGGCAGCTGCAAGTGCTATTCAGTTGGGCCTGTGCCATAGATGCAGGGAAGCGTTTTGGATGTCCCCACACCTACTGTATTCTGAAACGTTACACATTTTGGATCCTGCCTGACCCTACGATGTACCCACGTAAGCCATGCCCCTCAAGGAAAAATGTGCATCTCCAAAGCTGCTCATCAAAGACTAGACATAAATACCAATGAGAAATGACAGCTGTTGCAACCTAGACCATATACCAGTCCCTCTCATGTCCTGAAAAGTGCTAGGAAAGCCCAGTGCAATCCAATATGATATACCAGAATGTAAATGTGAACATGTATATCAGGGCATACCTTGCATCAAATGGTACATGGCATTAGAAACAGGCCCCAGTGATTCCTGTTCTGGTAATCTCTACAAACACACCTTAAATTGCTATGGATGGACCCTCACCAAGTCCACAAAACCCTGATCTAACATTGCAGGTCCCCAAAGGATGCATAATATTGCTGATCCATAAATGTATGCCCTTTCATGCCTCTGGCCTATAAGTGCACTCATTCTGCTGAAGCATTACCATTCCCCTCTTATCTCTCCTCACACCCCTCCCCATGAACACTGCTCTTCTGTCAGATTGCTTCTATCTGTGTCCTTCCCTTCGACTACCAAATCCAGACATCACTCCCTTCACCTTGCTGCTCTGTATGCCTGGAACAAACTACCTAAGTCTGTACATCATGCTTCATCCCTGGCCCCTCTCAAATCCAGGCTGAGCGCTCACCTGATCGGTGCAGCTGTTGGATCCGATCTGCCTAAGCTCCCTTGTGTTTCCTGACCAGTCCCCCTGAACGTATCCTGTTCACAGCTACTGTGTTGTCTGTCCTGACTAGATTGTAAAATCCACTGAGAAGAGACCATCTGTTATGTGTGTCTGTGCAGCACTGTGTATGCCTTGCAGAACTATACAAATGATTAAGCAGTTGCCACCCTGTATATGGGCAGCTTTGAGAGCGGATTTGTATACATATCCCCCAAGTTTGCTAATGTACCATTCTGGGTGAGATTCTTGGATGACATATTCTTTCTATGCCAGAGCACTGTATCAGAATTACAACAGTTTTTGAAATGGATCAACTCGGTGAAACCTAATATCCGATTCACTATGAGCCATCATGTACATCAGATTAAGTTTTTGTACCTATTGGTGTATAAGTGTGATACTGGATTGGCCACCACTTTGTACAGAAAACCTGTTCAATGGAATAATCTTTTGCACCATCATAGTTATTATCCTATGTCTCTCCGTCAGGGATTACCTGTTGGACAATTTCTGCAATTGCGTAGCATTCGCACTACATTGCAAGAGTTCATGAAACATGCTGGTGACTTATATAACAGATTACGTGAAAGGGGTTACCCGGATCATCTTATCAAATGGACTTACACTAGGGCACGTGGTACACATCGTGAATGGTTGATTGATACTAACCAACCTGGTCAGAGGGATGTCGCTGATAAAATCATAGGCGTCTTACCTTATATGACCAGTTCTTCACGAGTAGTATCTATATTGCAGAAACACTTGCACGTGTTAGCCCTTCATTCATGTTTTCAAAAAGATTTGACATTGGCTTTTACCCATGGACGTAACATCAGAGACTGGGTAGTCCACATTACATCATCAGCGGATACGCTTTCCCCTCTCCAAACACATAGACCAGGTCATTTCTCCTGTTCTCACTGTAAATTTTGTCATATGATCTTCAAGGTCAAACTTGGACTGATCCTCTCATGCAGATGTCATATTCTATAGGTTGGTACACAACCTGTGAGACCCCATATGTGGTCTATCTTTTGATTTGCCAATGCCCGCTATTGTATGTGGGCAGGACAATGCATTCGGTAAAGATATGACTTACTGAACATCGATTACGTATAAAAAAACAAGATACTTACAATGCCTGTAGTATCTCATTGTTTGGAGAAACATCATAGTTTTGAGCATTTAAAGTGGCGGATAATTGATTTTGTTTCTGTTGATCCATGGGGGGAAGGGGGGTGATAGTGTCCTGCTGCAATATCGTCAACAACGCTGGATTTTCTCTTTAAACTTTGTTCACCCTTTTGGTTTAAATCTCAAGATCGATTGGAACATAATTTGATTTATTTTTCTTTTCACGAGCAGGATAAATATAGTTATTTTCTGGGGTGACTTCCCTTTTTATAGCTGTTTAATAGTTGTTTAACAGTGATGTCATTTTCTGGTCTGGTGGACCTCCTTCATATATGATATACAAGCCCTGTTTTGAACAAGCCTGATGCAGGGCTCTTTGGACAGTATTTGGAGCTTGAAACACAGCCTGTGCTGCTATTAGATTTCTACTGGGCCATCGCCATTGGTGCTACTGGATTGACACTGCCATTGGAAATCTTCCAGAAAGAAACCAATAAACTGTTTAAATTTGTCACCCTCAGACCTTTCAGGCAGCCCAAATAATCAGATGTTCAAAAACTTACTAAAGTTGATGGAATCTTCAAGCTCCATCTGCATCCATTTAATTGCTGCAGTATTGACAGGAATTTGGGCAGTTGTCGGTGGAAGATCATATGCCTGATGTTCAATTGTGTCTAAGCGCAGTAGAGAGCTGCTCATTTGCAAAGATAGCTGCTCTATGTCCCTTCTAAGGCCCGCTGATATTGAGATTTAATTTTCCATTATTATTTTTAAATCTCTCAGCTCCTGCAGCACTGGATTAGTCGGTTCAACAGCCTTATCTGTCATAAGAGGGCTCTTCTTTTGACTTTTAGATCCAGATGGAAGGTTGTAATAAGGATCTGGTGATGAATTATTCTCCTCAGCCATCTTAGGAGGTTTCCCTGCTAAATTCACTATTCAATTAATCGGGGCACCTCTGGGCTGTTTTGGATGGCCAAAAAATGTACGAACTAAACTTGTACCCGATTCTGCAACCACGGGAGCTAGACGTTCCCACGGTTGCAGAACTGGGAACTTAAATGGTCTGGATGTGCCCTAATTCTGCCATGGGAGGCATCCTTTCCCCTGCCCAGCCAGTCTGCACCATGCTCCTGCTCGAGCTTTAGAGCCGTGGTGTCCCAGGACACCCAGCAGAAGTACAATCTGTCTGACACCAGTCCCACTCTTCTTTTCCTGCTGCTCAGCCCTTGGAAGGGGCAGCCAGGATTGGGCAGCAGGGCCTTCACTGCTGCTCCTGTGACACTTCAGGAGGTCTGCGTGCCCTGATAGCTGCAGCCTCCAGGACTTATTGCATCTCTGAGATGGAATAAGTCCCCCATCCATCTTGGCCTTGCTGGGTGTACAGGGTCATGACCTGAATAGGCCCTGTATGTCTGGGTTCATGGGCCTGCCATGCCCTGCCCACTCTCTGTCTCTGGTACTCCCCCTCCTGCCCCCGTCCAGTGCTCCTCGTACAATGCCGCTGTATGTGCTGGGGCTCTGAATATGGCTCAAGCAAATAGCGGGGGTTGTACTTCCAAACCAAACGTACATCCCTGCTATTCGCTGTTCAGAATGTCCCCCTTAGCAAATAGGTAAGGATATGGGAAAAAAATACTCTGAGTCCTCTGGAGCTAACAAGCTAGGCTGCTATCTTGTTAGGCTTCATTCTAGAACCCCATAGTAGGACAGTGTTAAGGAATTCTAACTAGTATCACAAGAAACGGATTTCCAAGATATCCATATATCTTGTTGACAAGGAACTGGAGGTTACAAGTAATCCATCTGCCTATGAGAGTCGGAACTCTGACCTTGCTACTGAGTTAGATGAAGAAGCTTAGTAGGGCCTTTGGAATTCTTTGCCGAAAGCTTTGGTATACACCAGGCATGTCCATCTTCGAACAGGTCATGATCTACTTTTTCCGGCCAAAAGTGACGGTGATCTACCACCATGAAAATTAAGTTTCAAATTAGTTTCAAATTAAATTTTAACCCAATAAAGTTGGAGGATTCTCCCCCCCCCCCTTTTTAATGAACCTTCTGTCATTTACTTGGATGTGATCAGCTGTTAAGCAAATTAAGCAAAAACAAAACAGAGAGACGAAGATCCAGTAAAAACAGCGAGGGGAAATGGAAAGTACATTTTTTCTTAAAGTTTTATTGAGTAATAACTTTCTTTAACTGTCTTAATAACTTTCTTTAACTTTTATTGAGTAATTTGTGTTAAATTTAGGTCGAGTATTGATCCAGGCTGATCTTGCACAATCTTTAATATTTCGTTCTTGCTCATTAGTGAGACATCTGAGCCTGCATTTCATCCACCAGCTTTTTGAAGGTGGGTGAATATTGCGTGAGGGACAGTCTAAGGAAATCCTGGAGATGTTCATCTGTCATGTTGGAACGTTGTGTACTCTTTGTCATTTTCAGATGGGAAAACGCAGATTCACACAAATAAGTTGAACCGAAACAGGAGTGTACAGCTTCACTGCATCTTCTCAAGTTGGGAAATTTGTCTCTAGCTTCCAAAGCGATTCTTGCTCAGCACGGGTCTTGAGAAAAATGTCATTTTTAAGGGTTAATATTTTGTTTTCAAGAGATGGCTTGATCAATGAGTAATATTTACTGATAGCAGCTGCAGTTTCTTTAATGTCCATCTACTTTGAATGGGTATGACAAGTACTCCACAACTGTTCCAATTTTTTGGAAGTCACAGAGAATCTATTTTCGAATTCCTGGATAACAGAACAGATTTCTGACACATATTTCTCGTTCTGAAAAACAAAATTTCGATATTGTCCCAGATGGTCCTGCATATTAGGAAAATGATCAAAAGTGTTGTTTGCAAGGTCAGTCATCATTAGCTCAAATTTGCTCTTGTAGGATGAAACTTTACTCATCACCTCGCCAATGCATTTGTTTTTACCTTGTAGTTCAAGGTTCATATCACTTAGTTTGCCTGTAAAGTCAGCGAGAAATGCCAGATCACATAACCAATCCTCATCTTCCAACTCTTCTTGGTCATCTCCCCTCTCCTTCAAAAACTGTCTTATTTCATTCAGCAAATCACAAAATCTTTGCAGAAATGTGTGCCTACTTAGACACCTTACATCTGTGTGCAAAATGATTTCTTCCACGAACTGAATTTACAATTTTGAAAGTGATGTCCATGACAGTCTTTGTATTAAGTCTTTTGCTTGCCAAAACTTGCTGGTGAATGATGCGGTGGTAAGAAAGGAAATCTGGGAAGTCGTCATGCTGTCTACAGAGGGCTATGAAACCGTTAACCTCACCTGCCATTGTTCTTGCTCCATCAGTAGTGATGGAAACAAGTCTATGCAATGGAAGATTACACTTTGTCACAAAAGAATGGAAAGAACTGAATATTTCCTGACCGGTAGTTCTCCCTTTTAAAGAAATCATTCCGAGTAGTTCTTCTTTAACACTGAAGTCTTCAAAAACCATCCAGATAAAGACTAGCAACTGGGCTATTTCTTTTATGCCTGTAGATTCATCCAGATGGAGTGAGAAAGCAACACAATTTGAAACATCCTCCAACAATTGTTCAGTTGTGTCTCCACATATCTTTTCTATTCACCGCACGACGGTGTTTCTTGACAATTGTACATCTTGAATAGCAGCTATGATCTCTTTCTTATTTTTAAATCCTTCAAAAAGATTATCAGCTGCTTCAAGAAAACAATCTTTTACAAATTCCCCTTCAGTGAAAGGTTTGCATTTCTTTGTGATCAGGTTGCTGACCTTGAAGGATGCTATAGTTGCATTGACCGAATGTGACCTTGGCTTCGCCATCAACTGTTGCTGAGTAGCCAATTTCTTTGAGCTTCAGTTTATGAATTTCACTTTTGGGTGGAAAATCAGCATCAAACTTACTGCTATGCAGAGCCTTATAATGACGTTCCAGACTACCTTTTTTGGGCAAGGATACTGGGGCATTACAAATTAGACAACAACACTTCTCTTTCATCATGATGAAGAAGTAGTCCATTTCCCATTCATCATGAAAGTGGTAGGTTTTGCTCTTCTTTGGAACACTCATCTTCATTATACTGGGGTGGCTGGAAGTAAGAAGGCCAAATCTGCTAAGTTAGTATAAACACTGGCTGAATCTGGTCCAAAACTGTCACTGTCCCAAAGTATTAAAGATCAACAGGAACTGAAGACCTCTGGATGGTGTGCAATACAAGGACTGGAGATGCCAAAACCACACATGCAGTTCTAAAAGTAAAAATAAGAATTCATCATACTGGCACCAATAATCAAATATCACCAAACAATCATCAAAAAACTCAAACACCTGTCCAGCAAACCAGATAAAATCAAATACCGTCAAACAAGTTCAAATACCACCACACACGATTTAATAAATTCTGCACACAGTGTAGAATCAACACAAAGGCAAGGAGAAATATAATTGCAGTGTAGAATCAATGCAAAGGCTAGGCAAAATAAAATTGCAGAGGCAAGCAAAAGTCACAGTGGTTTGAACCAATTCGAAGGCAAGGCATAGGCAAGTTAGAACAAAATTGGAAAAGCCCGCCAAAATCACCAAATTCTTGACACTTTGTTGTGTCTTCCCAAAAACGTTTAATGAAAGCGAACTATAAAGCGACCAACGACCAGCACATGACACAACTAATACCGTAAGTGTATTCAGGTAAAGCCCAGGTGAATGGATATTGCCCGGTATATAACACACTTCTAAGGGGTGTTGGGGCGGGGGCAGGAATGGGTGATTCTGAGAGGCAGGAGAACAGGTATGATGCCGGGCCTGTGGGTCTCGTTGTGGGGAGCCGGCGGCGGCCCCCTGGGGTACCCACAAACTATTTGCACGAAAACAAGAAGTACCCCCATTACACCCGCAGGCAAGATTCCCGCAGGCAAGGAAAAAAGACAGGTGAAGGATCAGCAGCGGCAGCAAGCCCTCGTAAAACAACCTGCCGGCGCAAGCTCTCTCATAGCGATGGGGCGAGCTGCTGGAGAAATGGAGCTAAGTGGGGCTGGTGATCTATCTCTGACCCCTCCGATCGTAATCTACCTGTTGGACATGCCTGGTATGCACTAAGAGAATCTCTTACTAATGGGTGCTACCTGGTAGCGTATGTTCTGGCATGCCCATAAAGTGTGCTGGGACTCTTTGCAAAGTAGTACAAGGCCATGACAGTGCAGGATAATTCCCGGTCTAACTGCGCAATCTGAGTTAAAATTGTAAATGGGCAGAATATGGGCAGAGGGTGGGCATGGTGAGCTTGGTGCAGTTAGCACTGTGTTCACCTAATGCCACCTCAATACTGAAAGTGCTATTGTGCATTAGGTACAACTTAGTGCCTGTTAGTTAAAGACCCCCTAAATATCAGGGGCTGCTGTATAAACTCCTCATTCACATCTAAATAGCCTCAGATTTTGTAAGACTTTGCCAATTCTAGTCCATTTTGTTGGAGAAGGTGTGCTATCCAGGCTTCCTTTTTTCTTATGTAGTGGGAGCATAGTATAATAATAGTATTTCGGTCAAAGATGCATACTATTATCCAGGATGTTATTATGTGGTGGTGTTCTTTGTGTCTCAGTTATTTTCCAGGTAGGTGGGAGGATCACCTAGTGTCTACAATCAATAGGCAAGAAATTGTGCCTCTGCTATCTGATTTTGGAAATAAATTCAAGTTATCAATATCCCTGTTTAATGTACATTACCAAGTTTAAGTTACAGTGTAAATTATGTTTATGTTTATTTGATTTGATAAACCGCCTTTCTGAAGCAAGCAAGGCGGTGTACAGGGTACAAACAAGCAGGAAAAGGCTCAAGGCCAGTGAAATGGAAAAGAGGTTTTACAATGTTTATAGGAGAGAGAGAGAGAGGAGAGAAACAGGACAGGACAAGGAAATGACAATCTCAGGGAGGGAAGTAGAAAATGACATAGATTACACAAAATTGCTTTGACTGAAATGATAATGTTGTATAAAAATATTTTAAATAACTAAGGGGCATGTTTACTAAACTGTCTTAACGTGCGCCCGGTGATAGTGTGCAGGCTGCCATAAAAGGAGTGGGCGTGTCAGTCTTAAAGCAGCAAAACGGGATTATCGTGCGATAACGCACACTGCTGCGCACATTATCGGCGAAGCACCGCTAAGTGCGTTAACACGCGGTAATCTTAAGTAGGCGCCCAGACATACAAACAAAGAAACAGAGGTGTAGCACAATGGTTAATACACTGACTGATGATACAGGGGTCATGAGTTTGATCCCCCAGTGTGCCTAATGCATAAGGCTGGCTGAGGCATCAGCTGTGATATGTAAGTATTATTTCCTGAGGCATTTTATTTGTATTTTAATTATTGCTGCCAGCAAACACACCCTCACGTGCCGTAACCTAAGGTGCCGCATAAGGCACTCCATAGGGCACATTATAAAGTGCACTGTCCGCCACGGCACCCTATAATGTTCCCTATAGGGCACCCTATAAGGCGCTCCATAGGACACCTTATAAGGCACCTTATATGGACTGTAACCATAAGGTGCCTCAGAAGGCACTTTATAGGGCGCCCTATAAAGCGCCTTCTCAGGCACCTTATGGTTACAGTACTCTGAGGGTGTTTTTGCTGGCAGCACTAATGTACATTAAAAAAAAGACAATGCTTTTGACGGCCCTAGCAAATAACCCCACGGTGGGTTTGAACCTAAGACCTCTGGCTCCACAGGCAATGAAGTAACCAGTGGGCTACAGCTGCTAACAAACTCCCGGCTGACTGCAGAAGAACTGCATGTCACCACACAAAAGGTCTGCTGTGATCACCAGGATAGGGTTATCCCACCTGTACCCATGATGCACTGCACATGCAGATCAGCAGTCTACAGATGATCACAAGATGGGGTATGCACCCCCACAGCACCTCAGCACGGTAGGGGGAACTGACCATGTGTGTTACTGGCACAGAGTAGCTACAGACCGTCACACTGTGCGGGTACTATGCTCATCCTGAGGGTGAGGTGGGGCGCCCAGCACCAGGTCCACAGCACCAGGCTTAGCTGAGACAGGCTATGCTGCAGGTCCCTATCAGTGCTAGTGTGTGATAGCTAGTCCTTGCAAATACACCTGTGTCCATCCGTATTTACCAGTCAGGTTTAGCTTTTATGGACCCATAGGTGGATTATGTACCACAACCCAACCCACCCTCTGGGGCTGAGGGTGGGAAACAGGGTCTCCCACCAACAGATCTACATTCTACCTCTCAGCAATGGTGGCAGTAGAGGGGACCATCAACCCCAGTCCTGCTGGGGAACAGACACCCTACAGGGCAGGCAATGCAGAGCAATACACATCCATAAAGCAATAGCAGACAGACAATAGGCCTGGAAATGCTCATCTGCCCCCCACCACTATCTGACATTCTCCAGAAGCAAGCCTCCAGCTGCTGCACCCTGCAAGGTGATCCAGCAAGACACATACTAGCTGCAGACAGTCTGCTAGATAACCCATAGTGCATAGTTCTGGAGGAGATGCATTTACCCAGAACTGGGATGTCAGCATACACACCAAGCAGGTAAGTCAGTGATTGGGCCCCAAAAGAAAACCCATAAACATCACATGAGAGAAATACAACATAGCACTATGGGGGAACCTAGCCATGCCGTGGTCACTGCTCAGTCAGGGTGAGAGTGACCTCCCAGCAGGACATGCTGTCCATGCAGGTGGTGACTGGGCACTACAATGTCCGAGCCATTGCCCTATGCCCTGTGCAGATGCAGCCAGGCTAGGCCACCCTATTCAGGCTATTCCCACAGTACCTTGCTCCTCATTATGCACATTGGCAGGCCAATACTGGCAACAGTGCTAGCAGTGTGTGCTGTGGAGGGTGTTGGCAGCCACCTCACACTGGATAGACAGACACACACTCCCCACACCTATGCCAGCATTGTGCAACTATAGAGGTATTTGGCAGCCCTGGCCACCACACCAGTCCTGGGCACAGTGCAGGCATGGCTATGGTATGCAATACTTTTGGGGTCACTCTGTCAGACACCAGACCTGAGGCACACTCCACAGACATCAGAAAGGTTGCTATGATGCAGCTCAATCAACCAATTGTGCTTAACGTAGGAATTGCTATCTGCCAGTTATAGCAACCGTTTGATAGCTGTGTACAGTTTTCCCATGTTTAGGGTGGCATTGCTAAGGTATGCAAGTGCTAGTATGGGGAGATGCACGCAGGGCCCAACATCTTGCCTCTCCAGGAGGCTTGGGATAATGGAGCCTGTGGGTGTGGGTGTGTCTGCCCCTGTTGGCCGCTGGTCTAGGACAGAGGTTCCCAACTCCAGTTCTGGAGGGCCAAACACTGTTCGGGTTTTCATGCTGTCCCTAATGAATATGCATGAGATACATCTGCATACCATGGGGGCGGTGCATAGCAATGCAGCACAGCCACATTTATTACAGGCAGCATGGAACCTGAATGGTGTTTGTCCCTCCAGGACTGCATTTGGGAGACTTTGCTTTAGGTAATGTGCATGTTTATGGTGTCTGTGCTCTGTAGGGTAAAATGTAGGTGTTTTGGGCATGTCTACGTCATCTGCACTAACAGTTCTGTCTGTATTAGCACGTTTAGTAGTGGGTAAAATATGGGGGCTGGGTTGGCCGGAACCACAGCTGGGACTTGAACCTGTGACCTTCTGCTCTTGAACACACTGGCTGTGTGCACTGCCCCACCGTGTTGTCACAGAGGCAATGCGTTCCCTGGGGATACCATGACTGTTCGTCAGACAGGGCCTGTCTGTTGCAGTGGATGGCACCCACCTACACAGGGCTAGGCCACGGTCTGCTCTGGGCAGCTGCCACTGCCCCCTCCACCACCAGTACCCCTCTGCCACCCTTCTGACATGCCCTTCTGCTGGTGGTGCTGGTGGAGCGCAGTCTCAGGCCATCCAGTGTGCGGGTAGGCGGCTGCCTATGGTGTGGGTTCTGGGATAGGGGTGCCTGCATAGATGTCCACGCTTCCCCCCAGCTCTGCCTGCCAATGTTCTGTGCCCTTGGGGGTACCTGCTGCGTAATATCCCCTGTGACACTGTGGGAAGCACACTCGTGCCCATGCTGGGCCCTCATCATTTGCTGTCTGGCTGCTCTACTGTTTTAGCATTCCTATGGGCCACCTAGGCATCACCCTAGTCCTCACTGTGGCCCAGCTGCAGTACAGCATGCGCCGTCTGCAGCCCTCTGTGTCCCCTTTCGTAGCATCTGTCCAGTTGCCCATTCCGACATGCCCGCCCTGCTGTTGTGGAACATGTGCATGCCATAGGAAACCTGTCCAATGGAGAGGGAAACCCTGATCAGCGCAATTTCACTGTGGGATCATTCACCTTGTATGGGGACGGAGCGTAGACCCTTCCAAAATTCATATCTTTTTTTTGGAGCTTTCTTGGGAGTGTTTTTTGATGTTTCCCATTAATATCACTATTGCCCAGCTTGGTTATGTTTTTTTATATTTTGTTGGGGTCATTTTCAATGTTTATTTGCCCTTTTGTTACGTGCACATGTATCACACTTATCAATTTTTGTAGATTTCCCTGGTTTTGCTGTACATTGCTGACAGAAATGGTTTCTCTTCCCTTTAAATCAGCTCTAACGCCAGGGTTTCACTGGCATTAGTTTTCAGCCTCGGATTTCACATCGTTAGTGTGCGGGGAGCCTCTCCCCTCCCACTCTCCACCCATTGACCCCTTCTCTCCGCCCCTGGGGAGCCTTCCTCCGCCCTCCGGGAGCCTTTCCCCGCCTTCAGCGCTTGTTTGCACCACTGCACACGTTATCGTGCGCTAAGGTACCTGCGCGCCTGATAAAGCGCCATTATCGCGCAATAAGATACCTTATCGTGCGATAACATCACAGAGCGCACCTTAAGACAGTTTAGTAAACATGCCCCTAAATAAATACATATACAATTCCCCTACTCTTTTGCTGGAAAGCATTGGCAACTGATACATCAGTGGTGGGAAAAACTGATTTAAGTCATCAAGAATAATTTTGAGAGATACAAAGCTATCTAGGAAACTCACTGGACTTGGCTTTGATCTTTTAACACATAAGAATTGTATAGAAAAGGTACATAGCAGAGCCACCAAAATGGTAAAAGGGATGGAAGGATATCCCTACAAGGAAAGGTTTAAAAGGTTAAGGCTCTTCAACTTGGAAAAGAGATGGCTGAAGAGAGATACAATATGATAGAGATCTATAAAATAATAAATTGAGTAGAACGGGTAAATGTAGACGGTTGTTTACTCCTTCAAAGAGTAGAAAGACTAGGGGACACAAATAAATCAATAATGTGGCTTATTTAAGACTAATCGGAGGACATATTTTTTCATTCAATGCGTAATCAAACTCTGGAATTCATTGCCAGAGGATGTAGTAAAAGCAGTTGGTATAGCTGGATTTAAAAGAGATTTGGATGAATTCCTGGGGGGAAAGTCCATAAAGAATTATTAAAGAGGATCAGGGAATCCACTGCTTACCCATGGGACAAGCAGCATGGAATCTGTATACCTTTTTGGATCCTGACAGGCAGTATCATAGCTATCCCTGTGCGAGCAGTGGAGCTGCACAGGGCGCAGTCTTAGGGGGCACATTTCGGCTAGCTGCTGTTGCCCTGCCGCCGCCACCTTTTGTTCTCTCAGCGGTGGCCGTGCAACAGCAGGCAGCTGAAATGTACCCCCTAAGCCTTTTTGCTGGTCTTTCTGTAGGTCTGATCCCTCCCTGCTCTGACGTCACGTCAGAGCAGGGAGGCATCAGATCTGCTGCTACTGCTGCTTCTTCCGCAACTTGAACATTGGGCGCGTGCCGCCCGCCCCCCATACCTCCATCCAGCACTGCATGCTCATTGTCCATTGCCGGCGCTGCCATGGAGAAAACAGAGGGCAGCAGCGCAGGGCAAGAGCAGACAGTGGCTGGACGGAGATATGGGGAGGAGGGGGGCTCATGCCCGATGTGCAAGTCACACAGGGCGTGATTCTGGCTTGGTATGGCCCTGCTGACAGGTACTTGTGACTTGGATAGGCCGCTGTTGAAAACTGGATACTAGGCTTGATGGACCCTTGGTCTGGCCCAATATGTAATATCTTATGTTCTTTTCTTATATTTGTTTTTCTCGTTCTCTATGTCATAAAGTTGATTATGTAGAGAAAGTTGATGTTCTTTCCTGTGTATTCTATGTAACTATGTTCCTCGGATTTAAATAAACATCTACATAAAAAAATCATGTTCAAGAAAATGATAGACCTATGACTATAGTACGGTTTAGGAGAAATAATCTAGTGGGATGGCTCTCCAATCTGTCTTCAGGAACCCTCAACTGGTTGGGCTTTCAGGATATCCACAATGGATGTCCATATTTCCATACAGTGGAGACATATATAGTCCCAGTATCCTTGAAAGCTGACTGATTTTAAGGTTTCTGTGGACATTTTAAAAAACAACCAATTTAGAGATTTGAGTTCTAGTCTCTGATTAAGGAGGGTGTTGTGATTCTATATTTGTTGGAAAACGCCAATCTCTCCTTATGCCTTTGTGATCCTGTTAAAATCAAAACATGTCTCAATTTGGCTTTCATGGTAGAGAATTGAACAAAAAGGTAGGCATACTCATTAATAAACCATTTTGTTGAAGCTTTTCAGTTCTGTAAGGTAGACTGACCACTACTGCATGATGAAATTTCATTGCAAGAATTTTTTAAAATTATTTTATTATAATATATAAACCCGATGCCACATTGGACTATAAGGTATTGTGGTTTTAATTGCATGGTCCATTAATCCTTACCTGCTACTGTATAAATACAGGTCACCTCATCTATGAGGCTGATTATCTTTTATGAGTATAAAGATCCATAACTCACGAGGTGCAACTGAAAAAATGTAATAAGAGAAAACTATTAACTCCTTATGAGTCAAATATTCGAGTTATTCTATAGGACGACTTGTTTTTTTATTAAATTAAAGCAATAATAGCAGTCACAAGTTATGGGATTGAAATTACCAGCAGATAGCAATTTTGTGTGTGATAGAATGGTCTATAGTGGAATCCTATTAAATGTAACAAAAAAGGTTTTTAAATGTTCTTATGTTGTCTTGATTCTGAGGGTATTCTGCTGCCTTATTTTGGCCAATTTGATTAATTACTATACTTGCCCTTATAATATTTGCTTTCAGCCTTGCCTATCCATTTCAATACCTGGTTTACCATTGCTTATTGTTTACATATTCTAAGAAGTGGTGCTAGTTGCCCTCTTCCCTCTGTGTGCTAGAATTTTCCTCACTGATTTTGCTCCCTTATGTTTTGCTTAGGAAGATGCCAGAATGAACCTTGGCAACAATATTCAGATTAACATGTGCCATGAGCATAGAGAATGTCCCATCAATATGAAAAAAACACAGCAATAATCACTGAAAAGCAGGCCAATCAAAAGGCAGAGTTGTGATATAGCTTATCCTAAGAGAAAAAGCTGAAGTGTATCAAGCGGGGGATATCGCTATGAGAGAGAACCCAAAAGAGAAAAGTGTGCTAACACACAAATTAATGCATGCTGCTAGTACATGCCTGTGGTGACTGTTACTGTACTGGCATGACAACTAGCATGTACTATTTAACATGCTAACTTCATGCCAAGGAATGGGGTGAGATTGGGGCAGGATTGGAGCAGAGAGTGAGCATGGTGGTCGGTGACAGCTAGCAGGCAGGATGTTGCCCATGTTTACTGCCACAACTGTCAATAGGCAGCTGCACTTAACGCTACCTCAAGTTCAGCAGCGTGGCCGCTGCCCATCTAAAAATATCTGATGCCATGTCAATGCCCCTTTCCCCCCAAGACTCAAACCCACCCCTATTGGTCTAACTCTCTATGATTAGATCCCCCCATCAGGCCCCATGATCAGACTCACCCCAATAAATCCCCCCAATCAGACCTGAACCTCATCCCTTCCCCTACTCTCCTGAGCTCTATAATGGTCTTACCCAGGTGCTCTCTGGTGGCCCAGTGGGTAAAGGACAAGAGTAGTCCCCCACCACTCCTGCCCCAGCTGTGGCTGCTGTTAGAATCATGGCTCTGATCCCTAGCAGTTGTCTTGTGGTACAAGAGTCAGGGTTCCGCCCTTCTTGGTAGGGCATCGATCATGGGTGGGGGGATATGATCGGGAGGGGGGTGTATCAAGGAGATAGGTTCAGATCTAAGGGAACTTATTGGGGTGGACTCAGGTCTTGGGGGGCAGGACATTGCAGATGTTGCTGCTCAGTACTTTGGACACTTTTGTCGCACTGCGTCTACATTCCCTATCTCGGGAGGTAGCACTACTGCTCCTGCACTATCTGGCAAAGCAGGGAATGCAGGTTCCATGTAGTAGGTTTTTGCCCTATATGGTAAATGCAAGGAAGATATTAGGCACACCCCTGCCTTTAGCGCAGAGGGTTTGCATTTATCACATCTTAATGTTTGCGGTTAAGGTGTGGTAAGTACAAACACTTACTGCACTTTAGTAAACATGCCCCAAAGATATTTAAAAGCAATCACTCTCTTTCACACACTATGAAGTCCATATTGTGGCGATGGCAGAAGCATGAATGGTCTTTTATCCAATCTTCTCTATAGAAAGAAAAGTCAAGCTGGTAAACAATCTGATGAATGTCCGATGCTGGGGATGTGCAATTGTTAGTGTGCATTTTGGTTTGTTAATGCGCAGTTATAAAACATTAACTTATGAATTTAGATGTGTGCAATCAACTTGCAGATGTTAAATTCTAACATGTTAAAAATGTGTTAAATGAATGTGTGAATAAATCAAAAAAGTCAGAGAATCAGGAAAATGAATCAAAAATATTTTTTTCCTGCATACAAGGTTATCCAATATCTATTCCCACATTCCCACAAAAAGAATAGTGCAGCACAGCCTCCTAGTGAAAAATATACACTGACATTTGGCATGCTATAAAGATGAGTTAAAGGAGAACTTTCAGATCTGATATAATGTTTATAGTATTTAAATACATAGAAAAGCATTTGGGAAGAACAAAAAAATCTATAATTAATCATTTTTAGTTGTCATAACATCAGCTGTTTCTACAAGTCGCCATTTCCTCTCAACGTATACCAGGCTACAAATAAAGTAAAATTGTTTCTAAAACTCCATTATGGTAGCATTTCTACAGTGAATAGTATAAAACAACTTTTTTTTTTCCTGCATGCTTGCCATGTGACCAGATTGACTCACAGCAACATTTGGACAGTTTTTTGTATTCCACTATTGTAACCTAGTAAATAGCAGCAGATGAAGAAAACTAGCCTATCCAGGTGTCTTCCGGCTCTGTACCATTTTACATAGAAAACCACCTTCATTGCCATACTTAAACCAATAACAGTCTCCTCCCCCCCTCAATGTGTTTTTACTGCTGTTCCTTAAAACGTGCTTGAGGAAAATCTAAATTCTGTGACGGTGCTGGCCTCCATCACTTCTTCTGGTAAACCATTCCATTCATTGTCATCTTTCTGCTCTCTGATTCTTGCAAGTACTGCACTTAATATTCAGGCCCCTTCCCTGGCTTTACATTAATCCATACAGTTCACAAACCTGCACCTACAGTTACTAACATGCTCTACCGTGTTGGTGCACACTAACAACATTAATGTGTATTATTAGTAACTAGATCCCATTGCATAAAATAGGACTTGCAGCAAACTAACATGCATTAACCATGTTAAAGCATCCTAAAGTGGGAGTGCACATTAATAACTCTGGGAGTCATTTGAGAAGTCCTATTTGTGATTTGGATATCTGCCTTCAATCACATCTATGTCCCAAGAGCCAGTTAGAATTCCCCAAACCTACATATGTCTGGCGTGATCATATCCATGTCACAATCCCGTGTGGCACCTGTTTACAACTGGCGGCAGAAGCATCCATGTTACCTATAAACAGACATTTGAAAAGTACTCATTTCTGCCAGCTATCAACAGTACAAAGAAGAGGAGAAAGCCTCCTCACTCCAAGAATATTTTTTTGCCAACTCAAAAAGAATCTAATAGGTACATAGTGAAACCTTATTGCCTGCTGTGGTGCCAATGCCCATCTCTGTGTCTACAGTGCCATCACACGTATTAGTGAGGCTGTTTGTCTGAACATTTAGGGGTATGTTTACTAAACCATCTTAACGTCATAGCGGTGGTATTATCACGTGATAATAAGTGACGTTATTGTGCGATAATGTAACATTATCATGCAATAACGTCACATATCGCGCAATAATGCGGCGTTAAGGCACACTAACGCTGTGAAATCTGGGTCTGAAGGGTGGAGTAAGGCTTCCCAGAGGGCAGAGAGAAGGGGTCAATGGGCAGAGAGTGGGAGGGGAGAGGCTCCAGGCACACTAATGCTGTGAAATCCGGGTCTGAACACTAACGCCAGTGAAACCCTTGCGTTAAGGCACATTTGCAGGAAAGAGAAACCATTTCAGTCAGCAATGTGCAGCAAAGGCAGGGAAACCCAGAATAGTGATAGTTGTGATACATGTGCAGAAACCAAAAAGGCAAATAAACATATAAAATGACCAGAACCACATTTAAAATCCCAATAACCAAGCTGGCCAATAGTGATATTAATGATAAACATAAAGCAACACTACTGACAAAGCGTAAAAATTAAGATATCATGTTTGGAAGGGTCTATGTTCCGTCCCCCTACAAAGTGAATGATCCCACATTGAAATAGCGCTGATCAGGGTTTCTGTCGTTTAGATTGGGCAGGTTTGTTATGGCGTGCACATGTGCAGCAACAGCAGAGTGGACACATAGGAAAGGGCAACTGTTCTGATGCTGTAAATGGGATACAGGGGGCTGCAGGAGGCACATGCTGTGGTCCAGTTGGGGCACAGTGCGGACTAGGCAGATGCCTAGGTGGCACATAGGAATGCCAAAACTGTAAAGCAGCAAGACAGCAACTGACGAGGGTCCAACATGGGCATGGGTGTGTGTCCTACAGTGTCATAGGGGATATTAACCAGCAGGTACCCCCAAGGGCACATAACATTGGCAGGCGGTGCCGGGGGAGAAGCGTGCATGTCCATGTAGGTACCCCTACCCAAGAGCCCACACCATAGGCAGCTGCCTACCAGCACACTGGATGGCCTGGGACTGCACACCACCGGCACCACCGGCATAATGGCGTGGCAGCAAGGTGGCGGAGGGGTGCTGGTGGCAGAGGGGGCAGTGGCATCTGCCCACAGCAGACCATGGCCAAGCCCCGTTTAGGTGGGTGCCATGCACTGCAACAGACAGGGTCTGTCTGATGAACAGTCATGATATCCCCAGGGAATGATCTGCCCCTGTGGCAACAGTGTGGTGCAGTACACACAGCCAGTATACTCAGGAGCAGAAGGTCACAAGTTCAACTCCCAGCTGTGGCTCCTGCCAACCCAGTCCCCATATTTTACCCAGTACTAAACCGTGGTAATAAAGAAGGAACCTTTATTGCAGATAAAATAAACATGCCTGAAACGCCTATATTTTACCCTACAGAGCACAGACACCATAAACATGTGCAATCCCTAGAGCAGAGTTTACCAACTGCAGTCCTGGAGGGCCAAACACCATTCAGGTTTCATGCTGTCCCTAATAAATATGCCTGTGCTGCATTTGTATGCGCCGCCCCCATTGTATGCAAATGTATCTCATGCATATTTATTAGGGACAGCATGAAAACCTGAACAGTGTTTGGCCCACCAGGACTGGATTTGGGAACCTCTGCCCTAGAGCAGCAGCCAACAGGGGCATAAACACCCACACCCACAGGCTCCACTATCCAAAGCCTCATGGAGAGTCAGGCTGTTGGGCCCTGTACAGAGCAGCATCTCCCAATACTGGCACCTGCATACCTTAGCAATGCCATCCTAAACTTGAGAACATGTTCCACATATATCAAAAGGTTGCTATGATTAATGTCAGCTAACAAATCCCTAGTTAAACACAATTTGTTGATAGAGACTCATCATAGCAACCTTTCTGATATCTGTGGAGTGTGTTTCAGTTATTGATTCTTACCGAGTTTGCCACCCCAGGGAGTGACCCTAACAGTATTGAGTACCATAGCAATGCCCGCACTGTGTCCAGGACTGGTGTGGTGGCCAGGGCTGCCACAAACCTCTATATTTGCACAATGCTGGCATAGGTGTAGGAGTGTGTGTCTATCTATCCAGTGTGTTGTGGCTGCTTACACCTTACTGAGCCCACATTGCTTGCACTGTTTCCAGTGTTAGCCTGCCAATGTGTATAATGAGGAGCAAGGTACTGTGGGTATGGCCCAGACAGGGTGGCATGGGCAGGATTCATCTGCACAGGGTATAGGGCAATAGCTGTGATATTGTAGTGCCTGACCACCACCTGCACGGACAGGGTGGCCACAGCATGTCATTCTGGGAGGTCACTCTCACCCTGACTGAGCAGTGACCACCAAAATAATTAAGCACCCTCTACCAAGTTTGGAATAATCAAATCTAAAAAGTAAAACCCTGTGTCAAATAAGCCCGTTTTACAGAAATACATTTAAAGTAACTATTTTTATATATATCAAAAATATTTTTGTCGGAATGGCCAACCAAGCTAAAGGAATTCTACCTTATGCCGTTGTGGCCCGTCCATTTTATTAAATAAGAACACAATCTTAGCACTTTGAAAACAGCATCTATTATATGTTACTTAGCTGAATTTCTTGAGAAAGGCTGTATAGAAATGTCACAGATAGCGGAAGGATGACATGACACGTTTCGGGGTGTTTAATGATAATCCCCTGCTTCAGGTCTAATCCTCTGTGCGCTTTCAGCCCAAAAACAGTGACCACGGCATGGCTAGGTTCCCCCATAGTGCAATGCAGTATTTCTCTTAAGTGATATTTATGGGTTCTCTTTTCTGGGGCCCAATCACTGACATACCTGTGTGGTGTGTGTGTGCTGACATCCCAGTTTTGGGTGCAAACAGTTCCTCCAGGAACATGCACTATGTACTAGCTAGCAGACTCTCTGCAGTTAGCATCTATATGGCTGTACCACCTTGCAGGGTACAGCAGGTGCACACTGACTGCACTCTGTTGGTGAATGTCAGATTGTAGTGGGACTTACCTCCTTCTTCAGTGATGTTGGTCACTTTGGATATAGTGGCCCTTTAGTCTAACATCTCTCAATCACTGGCTTTAGAAGTTGTTTCTAATCTTACATTACCTGTACCGGACCATCTCCCACAACATTTTGTGTTATCACTACTCAAACTGGTATTAGAAAATAATTATTTTTGGTATGATGCTTCAGTTTTCACCCCCCTGCCCTGAAACGCGGGTTGCCTTTTGGCCAGTTCTTAAGGCTTCGACGTATCTGTTCCTCGTGTGATGATTTTAAATTTCATGCCAAAGAATTGTGCCACTGGCTGCAACATCGGGGTTATCCTCAAAAAATAATTTGGCGGGCTTATAAAAGAGCTTTATACAACCATCGGGAGTGGTTATTACTGGCTTTGGATGAAACGACTGCTAATCATGCTGATGTGCGGATGGATTCTGGTGGTTCTACCACTAGTATACGTCAAGGTGTTAATGATATTATTACTATGAGGGGTGATAACATGGATCTTGCTGCTACAGTGCATGAAATTAATGACAATACAGGTACTAATGGACATATGTTCACATATAATAATAATATAACTGAAAACCATAATATAACTGAAAATAGTGGTAATATAGATAGTTATGTCAGCGATGCACCTGGGACTACAGGAGTTGTTCAGGACTGTATTAAGCCTGGTGGGATAAAAGTTGCCGACTCCTTGCAATTTGTTGGAGTTTTACCGTTCAACCACCGGATTCATACTGTACATTCAATTTTGAGGAAGCATTGGAATATGTTGTCAATCCATGCATGTTTTTGGAAAAGACTTTGTGTTGCCTTTACCCGAGGGAAAAACCTCCATGATTGTTTGGTACATACTTCCCCACGGGCTGATTCCTCCAGTGAACAGATGGGACATACACCTTGTGGTCACTGTTCCTATTGTTCAGGGTCTCTGTTGGGTATTGCTTGGACGGATCCCCGGTCACGACGTCAATGGTCCTTTCGCTGTTCTACATCCTGTGATTCTTCATATGTGGTATATCTGATTTGTTGCCCATGTGGATTGGTTTATGTGGGCAGGACTATCTGCCCATTTAGGGTCCGTTTGTCAGAACATGCTTCTCGGATCCGCACTCGTACTGTTTCAGCTCCACTGGTGCAACATATGCTTTCTCATGGACATGATTTTGAGGACCTACGCTGGAGAGCGATTGATCATATTCCTTGGAATCCCTGTGGGGGGGACCGGACTCAGAAGTTACAACTGATTGAGCAACGATGGATTTTTCGTCTAAATACCGTGACCCCTCATGGTTTAAATTTGGAATTGGACTGGCACAGCCTTTTGTGAGTTCTTTGGGCTGTTCTAATATTGATTTTTTATGTATTCCCTCTTCTAGGGATCACTTTGAATCTTTTCATCTTTTTCCATTCTTATCTTTTTATTGGTTTAGTACGCTGGATGACGTCAGACGCCATGTTTAAAAGTGCTTCTCTGAAAGTTTTTTCTCATTCATTTGTGAACTGACGGCTGTTTGATTGGTGATGACAGTTTGACTTGGAGCAGGGCGGATTGAAGTGTGAGCCCGAAACGCAGGACTGTGTTGTGTCTCCCACCTTGATGATTTGGCCATGGCAGTTAAGTTTATTTTGTATTTCTCACTGCTGGTTTGATTAAAACGGACTATCACTTACCAAAGTCTGGGAGTCTGGTTTCCATGACCCCGGTACAGGGTATTATGTGGTCCAACAAAAAATAGTGAAAGAACTGTTGCTCTCCTCACTTTTTTTTGTGTGAAGATTGTAGTGGGGGGCAGCTGAGCTGACTGGGTCCACTACCTATCTGCCAGTGGCCCTGTCCCATGTGCAGATCTTCAGCAGCTGTCTGTTTGCCACCAGGACTGGGGTTGCTAGTCCCACAGCCTGTTCTCACGTACCTCCACTGCCCCCCTTGCAAAGGGTGAGAGTGTGGGTCTGTTGGGGGCAGATCATAGTTATAGTTATAGTTAATGGAAGTCAGTAGATGCTTTAAGCTATCGTATGTCTCTTTCATGTGGACGGCATGCGCTATTGGAATAGAAGGAAGACGGTTTCCATTATTCAAAAGCACAGCCTTCAGACTCAGTTTCGAAGAGTCTATAAATAGTCTCCAGTCTTGTGGGTCATGAGTGATTTTTAAGGCATTCATGAGGCTTTCAATATCGGAACAGAATACCAGATTACTTTCCTTTCTGAAGAAAGGCTCCAACTGCTGGTGGCGCTTTCGATCTGAAGTAATTTTGACATCTTCTTCTAGAAGATTCCATTGTTGGAGTCTTGATCCTAGCAAATCTGCTTTGTTCTTGGATAAGTCCAAATCACGAACCAGGTCATTTAGTTCTTCCTGTGTTATTCTGTGTGGAGTTGATATGCATCCCAGTGAAAATCTGGGTCACTGCATGCTGACGGACCAGGAGAAGAACAGGTCGGCTCACCCTTGTCCTCATCAGATGAATCAAGAGAATATTCTGATGGAGGTTCTGGAATAGGAAGTTCCTCACCATGTGGAACTGGTCTCAATGCAGACGGAATGTTTGGGTAGACTATGCTCGACTTCTTTTGCTTCATTATTCCGCTGGAAAGAGGAGGAACCAAGCAAAAGTAACAGTCATTTATGTGGTTGCTTGGCTCTCTCCACACCATGGGGACTGCAAACGGCATTGATGGTCTTTTGCAATCCAACCACTGTGAAAGCTGTGTTGTATATGTAGCGCAGCATATATGCGGGGACCAAGGCTTGTCTTGGTCACCAGTCTTACATCCGAAGTAAATATGATATGCCTTCTTCAGTTGAGAAGTGATACTTTTCTTCTGGTTGGCAAATGTCACTTCCCCACAAATGTAGCAGAAATTGTCAATGGTATTAACGCACTTTCGCGTTACTGTTCTGTATTGTACCTAAATGGCTAAAATTATATGATTATATGATTAATAAAAGTTACATGTAACAGTAGCTTAAACTGTCTCACACACAGTCTGAAATATTTTAAATGCTCAACCTTTCCGACTGCGTATAGTACACTGCTGACGTCAGATGGTTTCAGCAGCCGTCTGACAGTAGTATTGCATTGCATCAGAAAATTATGCAATCAACTCTGGATGATGTGTGCATGTTGGTATTATGCAATGTGATGCAATATTACATAATTCAAGGCTTATTTGGGATGTTGCTGATGTCCTACTGGATAAATTCACACGGTGAAATGTCAAAAATGAACCACATGCAATATCTTCAAAACGAGAGCCAATAATTTTTTTTTAATGTTATATTCATGTTCAGCTCACCAAGATCCTACAGATTAGGGCCTTTTAAAGTCAGTAACGATTTCAATGTTGACCAGTGATATCTGCCTGCCTTTTGGTTCCTGCATGTGGAACGGGAAGCATTTCAGAGAATGCTACCCTAGAAATTCTGGATTTCAACTTCCTACCTAAAAGCCGAAATTTGGCCTCTAGAACCTCCCTGCCACAGTTTCCTATGTCACAGGTACCAACATATACCAAAACATCAGACTCCTCCCCAACACTATCTAAGACCTTGTCTAGGTGGCGCGTGAGGTCAGATATTTGCCCCATAGATGGTACAGTGTGGGTCTGGTGGGTTAGTATGCAGCCTCCATGATAATTATTTTTATGAGAATAATAGTTTTTATATTTGTGTACTTTAGGTATATTTTACATGTTTTAAATGCTTCTTGTTACAAATTGCCTTCTTGTCAGCCGGGTTGTGTATGTTTTAATTGTTACCTATCCAGGACAGCTGGTGGAGTGTGTTGTAAATATTTTAAATAAATAAAATAAAAATGGCTGTTGAAGGCTGAAGAATGGGGACTGAATCTGATTCCTCCTTTGTAAAATTTGAGATGATTGGGTCATATCTTTTCAAATGTCACAAGGGAGATATGGTGGGTATTTTTTTTGTATTAGTCGTGAGTTTATATTTCAGTCTTCCTTTTTCTGTTGGTTCTCTTACTGTATAAAGAGATAGGGTGGGAGGTGGAGGCTGGTGGGTGGGGATTTGGAATATAAAATCTAAAAATGTACTATTTAAATATTATAATGTCCTGGGAGTATGCAAGAGCATTTGCAGCCTGAGTTGTTTGAATTTGTACTAATAAACAGATTCAAGATAAAATAAAAAAAATAAGTGTCCGACTGAAACAATTTTTGTATCAGGGACTAATACTGTATACCCCTACATCCATATACTAAAATCTTTTTGGTATTAATGAGAGTTCTGTTTGGAATACCTTTAGCATGGGATGCACAAGACACGTAAAGTTTAAATTTAGCTTTGGCTGGCTTAGTGATTCAATATACAACTGCTGTGCACTTGGTTTGATTCTTGGATCAGGTTGTCCATAGCCTGGATAATGTTGAGGCAGAAAAAGGGGATTGTCATCCGTAATTGCAATACCTGGTGACTGAGCCCTATAGTGCAACATTCCAGAAGGAGCCCTAATGCATGTCCCCTGTCTCAGGACTCTTGCTGTAATGACCTGGCGAGGAAAAATTGTAGGATGGCATCTAATAAAATAGAAGGAAAATCAAGCTCAGGATGCCAGAATCCCAGCATTGGCTCTAACTGACCTAGAAGAGAAAGGAAGAACTGCTGGGCAAGTAAAAAACTTTAAATTTAGCTCAGTTTTTATAAACCAAGGATATATGTTTAGCAGACTTTGTAATGATATTTTTTCCTTGGTTTTACCCAGTTTTAATAATGTAAATATTTTTAGAATTGCTGTTTAAAATGACATAAATAGATTATTTAACAGAATTTAATATACCACTTTTCTACTAGTCAAAGTGGTTTACATGGAACTTTAGATTCGCGTGTGTACTCTTTTGTGTGGCCACGCTAGGTAGACACAACTTTTATGTGCAAAGTTCTTACCCCTTTAGCAGAAGCAGATAACATTACAATATCACCACTGCCCATTTACAAATGTGAATTTGTTAGGAGTGTGCTAACATTGAACATCTTTCCATGTACTAAAATATAATGGCTTTCAGAGGCTGAGAATGGATGAGTGCCAGCTATTTCTTTTTTGTAACCAATGGTGGTTCTTTCCTGCTTTTCTTATTTCGAGGGTGAAGGCTTTGCACTTTTTGAAAACAGATACAAAAAAATTAGACATGTAATGGTAACATTGTGCAGCAATTAGTATGGCTGGATGCCAAGTTTAAGCATTGGGCTATTGGTTGCCACTCAGTTATATGATACCCTACATATACTTTTTTTGCATTTATAAACACACAAAGCCCTGTACTAAGGATCCTTATAATTTACATGCTCCCATTGATGAACTCTTTCCCAACCATCCAGTTAAGCTTCTTGAAGATGTTTAGAATCTGGCATCCCCCTTTCTTTTATACTTTATTTAATTAAAGCCATCGGATAAAAATACACTGCTGCAACTCTGATATAAAAAAGGTATTGGTCATTCTATATTGATTAGCTGTTCATTTATATAATGATTTTAACAAACCAAAAATATATTTCATCATGGTCTGTTGAATGGGTGTAACTGAGAAGATAATCGCTTCATTAGGGCTGATTTTATGAGGGATGTACGGAAAGTTATGTGCTATTGATGTGTGTAGAGTTACGTGTGTGAATTGTCACTTATGTGCACGCTTTAGGAGGATGCTATTATAAGAATATAAGATATGCCATACTGGGCCAGACTAAGGCCCATTAATCTCAGTATCCTGTTTCCAATAATGGTTAATGGACCTTTCCTCCAGGAACTTGTTCAAATCTTTTATAAAACCAGGTACACTAACAGCTTTTACTACATCCTCCGGTAATGAATTCCATAGTTTGATGTGCGCTGAGTGAAGAAAAATGTTCTCTTATTAGTCTTAAATGGGTTACATTGTAGCTGCATTGCATGTCCCCGAGTCTTTCTACTTTTTGATGGTGTAAACAATTGATCTATATTTACCCATTCCACTCCATTCATCCCTCCCTCAGCCGTCTCTTTTCCAAGTTGAAGAGCACGAACCTTTTAAGCCTCTCCTCATAGGGGTATTCTTCCATCCCCTTTACCGTTTTGGTGAGTCTTCTCTGTACCTTTTCTAATTCCACTATATCCTTTTTAAGATACGGCGACCAGAATTGCACACAATATTTGGGGTGCAATCGCACCATGGAATGATACAGAGGCATTATAAAATCCTTTGTTTTATTCTCCATTCCTTTCCTTATGATACCTAGCATTCTATTTACTTTCTAGGCTGCCACTGCACACTGGGCAGAGGGTTTCAACATGTCATCCACGATGACGCCTAAATCTTTTTCCTGGGTGGTGGAATCTTGTATCATGTAACCATAATTCGGGATGTTTTTTCCCAGGTGCATAGCTTTGCACTTGTCCACATTGAATTTCATCTGCCGTTTGGACGTCTGGTCTTCCAATTTATCAAGGTCCTCTTGCAATTTTTCACAATCCTCGTACAACTTTCAATAATTTAGTGTCCTCTACAAATTTGATCACCTCCCTCATTATTCCTATTTCCAGGTCATTTATGAATATGTTAAAAAGCAGCCGACCAGCACATTGCACATCACTTTATAAAATAGGCTGCAAAAATGCACATGGCAACATGTGTAAACTGCGAAGGAGTTTATAAAATTACCCTCCACATGAGAAAGGTTAAGAAAACATAGAGGAAGGGATTTTGCTCACCTTTTTCAGTAGTGAGGCAAGTTTCAGTGGCAGAAGTTCAAATTAAGGGCTCCAAAGCAACAGACTTTGAAAGGACCCCCAAAGCAGGAAGGGCCCGATGGTCAAAAGGGATTAATATGATTAGGCTTTTAAAAAGTGCTCACTTTGATAAGCTCTCTCAAAATTGAAATTAAATAAAGATAGTGCCTCTGTAGTTAATTGGCTGCATTTATATGTATAGATTTGCAAAATGGCCAAATTTACCAATTTACAATTTGCCAACACTTACACAAGTAAATGATGAGTTCCCCTCTGTAGATTTTTCCCATGTGTAGATTTGTAAAATGGTTCTCCAGCTCTACCTGATGAGAAATACATGTACACTCCCGTACATCTTTACACATATTTTAGAAAAGGCTCCTTGTTTTGCTGGAATTGTGTACATCCTGACCTCAATGTCTTTGTTCCAGTCTCCATATACTATCTATAATTTGCCTTCATGTGTAGTACTAGTAGCTATGTCCCACTGCAAGAAATGGGATCTACAGTAAATGAACCGGCAGTAACAGTACTAGTCTTATGCAAAACAGGTAAAAAGGGTTAGTAATGCTAGTTATTGGTTTGCTGACACCATATATTGGGCCATAAGCAAATGAGAAGCATTAGAACTAGTAGTTCAGAATTTTATTTTCCTTTTTTTGTGACAATTGTGTAAAACAGTTTGCTCGGCAGTTAATCCTATCTAAAATTAATGAATGTGGTTCTTCCTGTTTGTTACTGTATGATTTTTGCTGCATAGAGGATGAGTTCATCCAGAAGAGCATAAAATAAACAAAGGAGATTAATTTTATTCTTTGAAAAATAATCAAGCGTGTCTACTGAAGTCGTATGGATGCTCTTTTATTTTTTTTATTTTATTTTTTTATTTATGTATTTATGCAGTTTCAAAATAATCTGCAAGATATGCACTTGTTACAGAAAAGAATGTTCAAAGGAAAATATTACGCCAATACAGCATAAGAGAAAATCCCATATCCAATTCATTAATAAAGAAATTAACATTCGCTAGTCCACAAAGAAAAGGGAGCAAGCAAGACAAAAATCCAAAGAAACATTTTCATAAGACACAAATGATGCATAACATTAATCCCAAACTATTGCTAAATTGGAGAAGCACTTTTACCGGCTATGAAATGGGTTAGATGAGAAGGCTCAAAGAAAGTGTAACTAACACCCTGGTATTTAATTAAACATCTGCATGGGTATCTCAAAAAGAAAAGCCCACCGAGCTGCACAACCTGAGGGCGAAGCAATAAAAACTGTTGCTGACGTTTCTGGGTGGATTTAGAGACATCAGGTAACATCCTAACTATACCCCCCATAAATAACTCATTCCTGGCTTTAAAGTATAATTTCAAAAGAAAATCACGATCAGACTCAAACGCTACAGTCAGCAGCAAGGTCGCTCTCGGGACATATCCCGGATCAGTGGTCTCCAGAAACCCAGTCAGATCAAGTGAGTCCATAGGAGGAGAATGTACAAGTGAAGAAACTCCAAGGGTCTTGCACTTGACTGTTGGCAAATAGAAAACCCTAGCCAAGGGAGGAACGGATTCCAAAGGAATTTTCAAAATAGAAGTAGCATAGGTATTAAACAAATCCTTCGGCGAGGTAACAGGAACCCGGGGAAAATTAAACAAGCGCAGATTTCTCTTCTGGATTGAGTTCTCTAACATCTCTATTTTCCCATGGATAACAGATAAATCTTTCATAACAGTACCTGGAATAGAAGCAGCGTCCTCAATTTTTATTTCCAGCTGGGCAACCTTAGAAGAAATATCAGTGACCTCGTGCTTCTGCTGACTGGTAGACTGAGCCAGGGATGGAAGAACTTCATAAAGAACAGCAAACTGAGAGGTGAAGGAGGTTTCCAGCGCCCTAAGACCTTCCCATAAGGAATCCAATGTTACAGTAGCTGGGCGAACAAGAACTGATTGAGCGGGTACCGCTAAACGAGCGCCCAATTCAACCACTGCGTCTACAGCCGTCGAGTGCTCACCATAGCAGCTGAAGTTACCTTGACGCCAGCTGACTCCGCAGAAGAAACAGCCACCTCCGCGGAGCTCCCCACCAGCACCGACGCGCCGGCAATGCGTCTTTCCATTCTCTGAGACTCTGCCTCTGCCATTCCCACATCCAGTGCTGCAGGCTGAGCTGGCGGAATTCGGGCATCCGGGCTAAGAGTGACCTGCAGTTCAGAGGGGCATGTTAGGCCACCTTCCGCCTCCATCGCCCCCAATGAACTCTGCTCCGGATGTTATATTGTACCAACGGGCCTCACAAAAGCATCGAGAGGCCACGTAGACACCGATGTTGTGCGCTTGGGAGGCTCCCAAGGCTTAGCCTTCCGCTTGCGAGGCATCAAATCAGAGGTAAATTATAGGGAAATAGAGGAAAGCAAACACGAGCCATCAGCAGCTAACGTGTGTCCGCCATCTTGTCCTGCCCCCCATGGATGCTCTTTTATAAAGCAATAGGTGTTTTTAAGATATTATGCACTTATTGATAAACTAGTATTTTCTTGAAAACTTAACTTTTCTTTCATTCCATCTTGCAGAAATAAAGGGATGTTGATATTCATGGTCTCCTTGTCTACAACATAAACATAAAACCAGGAAGGTGCAAACAGACTATGCCCTGGGTCAGATATTGGCTTAGGCCTTACTAACTCATTTCAGATTTTTGTTCACTTTTCCTGACCTTCATCTGACCTGACTCGGATGACAATGTGAGTATGCTGGGGCCGCTCGGGCATGCTTGGCTTGCTTTTGCATCATTTTTAGTGAGTAATCTCTGATTTCAGTGCAGACCTAGTCAGCTTTTCCATGTGATCCGGCACAGACTTGTCCTGCTTACCAGGTGAGAAAAGAGAGAGATTTCTTATGACCTGAACAGCTCTCCTATTTAATTAAAAACTTGGCAGCAGTCTCACAGCAGTTAAGTATCAAGTGAGTATCCAGTGAGAAGCTATTTTTTTCATCCTTGCTTGATCAAAATGTCCATGTTGATTTGGGTTTTGGTTAGTAGAACAATAGAGGTTAAGATATGATCCATGTGACATTAGGTTTGTATAGCCCTTAACTTTTCTTTCATGTCTAGAAGTAGCTGAAATATGTAAGTGAATAAGTCAACTGGTTAATTTTATCATAGCTAGAATTCATTCTTCAAAATAAGTTCAGTTTGCACTGATTTGATGTTAGTGTAGATTGGTTTAAAAGTTCCTGGAGAAAAAGCCATAAACCATTATTAAAGGGACCTGGGAAATCCACAGCTTACCCTGGGATAAACAGCATGGAATCCATGTACCTTCTGGGAACCTGACAGATACTTGTGACCTGGATGAGCCACTGTTGGAAACAGGATAGTGGGCTCACTAGACCTTTGGTCTGACCCAGTAGGGCATCTCTACGTTCTTAAGGGAGTTTAACTCTTGAATGCTAGTCACAAATACATTAAGGGGTTTTTATAACAGGGTGTGTACTTTAAGCAGTAAAGTGTGCACCCACTTTGGTGGTATTTTAGTCATTTACACGTGCATATGGTCACGTGTGCATGAATGGCCTCTTATAAAATACCAGCAAAGGTAATGGTACATGGATTCATAAAATGGCACATAGTTTGCCAGTGGGCATGCACATAGGTACGCTTGCAGATTATAAAACACTGTAATTCACACATGGACTTGGAAAGCAAACATTAGGCCACCGGCACTAGTATTTTATAAAACAACTTGGTTCCTACTTGTCTTAATACATTAACTGACCTCGCCCAATTCAGAAAGGCTCTGAAACACCACCTGTTTCTCCAGTACTACTCCCATAACGGAGATGCACAACATCCAGCCTCACGCAACCACCAACACAGCACCCCAGACCCAACAACATTAAAAGAATCCAATTAGCCCAAAATGCAACAGCTAGAATTATATTAAAAATAAACTCACTCCAACACATAACACCAATACTAGCATCCCTTCACTGGTTACCAATACAAAGCAGGATAATATACAAAACAATAATAACATCATTCAAAACCTTAAATGACATGGCTCCGACAACACTATGTAATCTAATATGCAAAAACCATCTAAGCCTACTCACAGAAAAGGACAATTAAATAAGCTAAAGACCCCGAAAGACTTCTTAAAAGCACATAAATTAACAAATAATAGAGCCTTCTCACACATAGCTCCAACCATTTGGAATTCTCTACCAGAGGATCTACGATCACTAACAGAGATCATGGAATTCCGTAAAAAATTGAAAACGTATCTATTCACTAAACACTATAATACCATGGAAAACCTAGCACTCAACTTAGATAAAGGCTAAACAGGTACCCGACCACATAAAGTACAATCCTACCACTTAAACGGACAACACATATAGCTTAAACGAAACGACGACCCAAGCTCTTATGCCCAAATACATCCACATGTATATAGTTGTATATGTTATGTACTGCCTTATGCTACTTTAGACATCACATTTTGTTAGTTAATTGTTACTCACACTGCTCTAGCTTAAATATACTGTTTAGTTTATTACACTTTGCTTTGTTTAACTTAAGATGTTTTACGTAAAATTTAAGATGTTCTATGTAAAACAAACTGCGCTTTGTTAATTGTTGTTACTTGTACACCGCAACTGAGCTCTGGAAGATGCGGTATATAAATGAGTGTTAAATAAAATAAACAACAACACACAGGCACCCCCCCCTCCCCCCCAGTAACACTGCCAGACACCTGATATGCAATTTTATATAGTACACAACTCGTATAGAGCACACAATCCTGTATATAGCACACAAGCTTGTAAATAGCCACCAAGCAGTCATGTCCCCACCCTCCATCGCCGACCCGACTGCTTTGCCTGTATATGGTTATTTAACTGAGTAGCCGCTACTAAGTAGCCTGTACATAGTTACCCCAGTTAGCCAAGTTGTAAACCTTGTTCCTTGTAAGTACAGTGCAGATGCCGCCTGCACTGTACAAATTTGTTCTAATTGTAAACCGAGCTGATTTTAAAGAGCGCGGTATAGAAAAACCTAAAATAAATAAATAAATAAAATAGGCTTAATATAGGTGCCTTAAAACGTGCCCTCTTATAAAGGAACCCTCCACAGGGGCCATTTTCAACACTTTTTTGTTTACCCACATATGAAGAGTTGCTGAGTATCGCCTTTCCACCCCTCACTGTGACAAAGGGGAGCAGGGTTAGGTCCTCGATTAGAGGAAGGATGCATATGCTTTCTGCTTTGAAGCTCCATTAGCACTTCCGGCATGAGGTGCAAAGATCTACAGGCACTAAGCACCCACTGTGTGCCACCAGCCCAATTCTGAAAGGGGACCCCACAAATGGGCATGTTCCCTTTGAAAATTGGCTTACAGGCCTGTGGCTGCAAAGTACCCATGAGCCTACAAACACTATATCTAGTTTAAAAAGTTCCACGTTAGTGAGTCCATTAAAAAGGTACCACTGACTTTGTTTTCATGTGTCTCAGTGGCTTAACAAGCTGACAAATTGACTCTATAGGTTTTCTTAGAAATCATTGACATAAGATGTTTAGAGCACTAGCAGTTAAATGGTTTTCTTTCAGGCATTATTTCTAGTGTACTCTTGTGTACATCTATGTAAAGTTCCTAAAACTTACAGACAGGGCTGGTGTTAGACATGTACGGGCTCTGGGTAGAAACTGATACAATTCAATAAGGGGGCCTTAAAGCCCACCTGCAGGCTATGAAGTTTTCATTTCTTGAGGCAGGTTTGGGGCCCCATTGTGGTATGGGGGCCCAGGGCAATTTCCTCAATAGCAACTTCCTAATGCTGGCCGTGCCCACAGACTTTACACTCTTTGTGACCTTGGGCAAGTCACGTCACCTGCCATTGTGAGTCAGTTTGGTCAGGGAAATAATTGTGTACTTGTATATTTAAGTTACCTTGAGCTCAGGTAATCTAACTGGGTATGTAGAGGATTAATCTAATGGTTAGAGCAGCAAACTAAGAACCAAGGAAGACAGGGATCAAACCCTGCTTTTTCCATTGACTCCCCTTGCGACCTTGGGCTTGCCACTTGACTCTCCATTGTGTCAGCTACAAATTCAATTGTAAATCCAATTGGACAGGGAAATAACTTGTGTATCTGCTTGTAACTCACCTTGAGCTTGGATTTATTGTAACTCACCTTGAGCTTGGATTTAGAAAAGGAATATAATTAAATCTGAAGTCCATATGTGTCTAGATGCAATAGGGTTCATTCTGTTCCAGACATAGGGGTATGTTTACTAAACCGTCTTAATGTGCGCTCTGTGACGTTATCGTGCGATAAGGTACCTTATCGCGCGATAATGGTGCTTTATCGGGCGCAGAGGTACCTTAGCGCGCGATAACGCGTGCAGCAGGGCAAACAAGCACTGAAGGCGGAGAAAGGCTCCCAGAGGGCGGAGGAAGGCTCCCCAGGGGCGGAGAGAAGGGGTCAATGGGTGGAGAGTGGGAGGGGAGAGGCTCCTCACACACTAACGCTGTGAAATGCGAGGCTGAAAACTAACACCAGTGAAACCCTGGCGTTAGAGCTGATTTAAAGGGAAGAGAAACCATTTCTGTCGGCAATGTACAGCAAAACCAGGGAAACGTACAAAAAAGTGATGTGTGATACATGTGCACGGAAGAAAAGGGCAAATAAACAGTGAAAATGAACAGAAGAAAATGGAAAAATAAAATAACCAAGCTGGGCAATAGTGATCTCAATGAGAAACATCAAAAAACACTCCCAAGAAAGCATCAAAAAAAGGATATGAATTCTGGAAGGGTCCATGCTCCGTCCCCATACAAGGTGAATGAGCCCACAGTGAAATTGCGCTGTGCAGGGTTTTCCTCTCCATTGGACAGGTTTCCTATGGTGTGCACATGTGCGGCAACAGCAGGGTGGGCATGTCAGAATGGCCAACTGGACAGATGCTTGAAAATGGGATACAGAGGGCTGCAGGAGGCACATGCTGTGGTGCAGCTGGGGCACAGTGCGGACTAGGCAGATGCCTAGGTGGCACTTAGGAATGCTGAAACTGTACAGCAGCCAGACAGCAACTGATGAGGGCCCAACATGGGCACGAGTGTGTTTATCGCAGTGTCCAAGGGTACAGAACATTGGCAGGCGGAGTTGGGGGGGAAGCGTGGACGTCTATGCAGGCACCCCTACCCCAGAACACCTACCATAGGCAGCCGCCTACTTGCACACTGGACGGCCCGAGACTGCGCACCACCAGCAGCACCAGCAGAAGGGCATGTCATCATAGTCAGAAAATTAACTAATAACGAGCAAACTTCTAGCAACGAAATCACAGACATCTCAGTTCAAACCCTAGCTAACCATTTCAAAACAAATCTAAGAAACCTGCCATGCCCTCAGAAAATATCAACATCACTTATCAACCTGTTGATGAATGGTCAGAATTTTACCCCACTTCAAAAGCGTCATTAAAAACAATCATCTCCAGCCTAAATACCACAACTTCATACTTAGATCCATGCCCAATATCATGGATAAAAAACACACTACCAACTCTACTATCCTATATTCTCCCAAAAGTAAACCTCTCACTCACTCAAGGATACCTTCCATCCCCGCTCAAACATGCACAAATACGTCCAATTTTAAAGAACTGCAAACTAGATAAAACATTGCCAACATCATATAGGCCCATTTCTAGCATACCATTCTTGGCCAAAGTAATTGAAAAGGTAGTGCAACTACAGACACAGGAATTCATAGACTTATCTTACCCACTCGATGAACAACAATATGGTTTCCGGCCCCGCCATGGAGTAGAAACGCTTCTAGCAGTATTAATAGATACACTCCTAAAAGGAATTGACAATCACAAACAGGCGTACATTCTCCTTTTCATTGACATATCAGCAGCTTTTGATAGCGTGCATCACTCAATATTGCTCAACAACCTAAGACAGTTAGGCATAAACTCCACCGTACATAAATGGTTCACTTCATATTTACATAACAGAACACAAAATGTAAGAGCAGGCAATCAAACATCCAACACATACAAACAAGAAATAGGTTTACCACAAGGTTCAGCACTGTCAGCCCTACTTTTCAATATCTATATAAAACCAGTCTGCAATATCTTTAAAAAATTTGGAGTACAATATCACCTTTATGCGGATGATATCATGATGTACATACCTTTTACGATTCCTAATCTACCGATTCAACTTCTATCAGACTGCTACAATGAAATTACATACTGGCTAAAAACCCAAAACCTCCATATAAACCATGCTAAAACTGAAGTCCTAATCGTAACAAAAAACCAAACATTCACTCCTCCAACCCACATAACACTACAAAACCAAGAAATTAAAATAAAAAATGAAATAAGATATCTAGGTGTCATTTTAGATACACATCTTACTATGGAAACACACATTAGAAATACATTAAAGAAAATCTACTTCAAACTTAAAATCCTCAAGCAATTACGCCCCCTTGTATTTATACAAGATTTTATCAATATAATACAGGCTACCATAACTCCACACTTCGACTTCGCCAACTTAATACTTATAGGCATTTCAAAACAAAACATCAAAAGGATCCAACTTGCGCAAAATGCCACAGCTAGAATTATATTAAAGATAAATTCACTCCAACACATTACACCGATACTAGCATCCCTTCACTGGTTACCAATACAAAGCAGGATAACATACAAAACAATAATAACTACATTCAAAGCCCTAAATGACATGGCCCCGAAGACACTCTGTAACCTAATAAGCAAAGAACCACCTAAGCCCACTCATAGAAAAGGACAATCAAATAAACTTAAGATGCCAAAAGAATATATACGAACTCACAAATTAACAAATAATAGAGCCTTTTCCCACATAGCCCCAACAGTCTGGAACTCTTTACCAGAGGACTTACGATCACTAACAGAGATAATAGAATTCAGAAAAAATATGAAAACCTATCTATTCACTAAACACTATAATACCATAGAAAACCCTCCACTCAACTTAGATAAAGGCTAAACTTGAACCTGCCCAAAATCAAGATTATACTCCCTACTACAATCAATATGTACAAACTTAAATGAATAATCATTCCATTCCTATGCATTGATACCCCACTTGTATATAGTTACAACTGTTTTAGGGACAGTACTTCTGTTTAAATTGTAACACAAACTGTGTTAGTTGATTTACTGAATCATTCTGCTTAATCTTTAAACCCTTTGTTGTACAAGTTAAGATGTTCTATGTAAAAAGTTATAATTGTTCTATGTAAAACAAGCTCTGCATTGTTAATTGTTGTTAATTGTACACCGCAACTGATCGCTGGAAGATGCGGTATATAAATAAGTGTTAAATAAATAAATAAATAAATAAATGGTGGCAGAGGGGTACTGGTGGTGGAGGGGGGCAGTGGCAGCTGCCCAGAGCAGACCATGGCCTAGCCTTGTGTAGGTGGGTGCCATGCACTGCAACAGACAGGCCCTGCCAGACAAACAGTCATGGTATCACCAGGGAATGCACTCTGTGGCAACAAGGTGGTGCAGTGCACACAACCAGTGTGTTCAGAGGCAGAAGGACACAGGTTCAAGTCCCAGCTGTGGTTCCTGCCAATCCAGTCCCCATATTTTACCCACTACTAAAACATGCTAATACAGACAGAACCTTTATTGCAGATGACGTAAACATGCCCAAAACACCTACATTTTACCCTACAGGGCACAGACACCATAAACAGGCGCATTACCTAGAGCAGAGTCTCCCAAATGCAGTCCTGGAGGGCCAAACCCCATTCAGGTTCCATGCTGCCTCTAATAAAGATGCCTGTGCTGCATTTCTATGCGCCGCCCCCATGGTATGCAGATGTATCTCATGCATATTCATGAGGGACAGCATGAAAACCCGAACAGTGTTTGGCACACCAGGACTGGAGTTGGGAACCTCTGCCATAGAGCAGCAGCCAACAGGGGCAGACAGACCCGCACCCACAGGCTCCATTATCCAATTCCTCCTGGAGAGGCAGGACATTGGGCCCTGCGTGCATCTCCCAGTACTAGCACTTGCATACCTTAGCAATGCCACCCTAAACCTGGGAATACGGTACACAGCTATCAAAAGGTTGCTATGATTACTGGCAGATAGCAATTCCGAAGTTAAGTACAATTTTCTGATTGAGCTGCATCATGGCAACCTTTCAGATGTCTATGGAGTGTGCTACAGGTCTTGTGTCTGACAGTGTTTACCACCCTGGGGAGTGACCCCAACAGTATTGCGTACCATAGCCATGCCTGTACTGTGCCCAGGACAGGAGTGGTGGCCAGGGCCGCCAAACACCTCTATAGTTGTACAATGCTGGCAAAGGTGTGGGAGTGCGTGTCTGTCTATCCAGTGTGTGGTGACTGCAAACACCCTCCACAGCCCACACTGCCAGCACTGTTACCAGTATTGGCCTACCAATGTGCATAATGAGGAGCAAGGTACCATGGGTATAGCCCGGACAGGGTGGCCTGGCCAGGATTTATTTATTTATTTATTTATTTTATTTATTTATTACAGGCTCTTATATACCGCTCTATTCAGCATCAGCGCGGTTCACAATATAAACAACATACCATAACAACACATTGTTTGGTTTTTACATAGAACAAGGTCAGAGAACTTGGATAAAACATGGGACATCATTAATGCAACTATTTACAAGGATATATACATGTATACATAACAGGATTTGTTCTTATTTTGGGTAGTGATTAGGAATGATTAGCTGGTCAAGTAATATTGGGGGAAGAGGTGCACAGGGCATAGGGCAATGGCTGGGACATTGTAGTGCCCGGCCACCACCTGCACAGACAGGGTGGCCACAGCATGTTCTGCTGGGAGATCACTCTCACCCTGACTGAGCAGTGACCATGACATGGCTAGGTTCCCCCATAGTGCTATATAGTGTTTTTCTTGTGTGATATTTATGGGTTTCCTTTTGGGGTCCAATCACTGACATATCTGCTTGGTGTGTATGTTGACCTCCCAGTTCTGGGTGCATGCATCTTCTCCAGGAACATGGACTAGCTAGCAGACTGTCTGCAGCTAGTATGTGTTTTGCTGGAACACCTTGCAGGGTGCAGTGGCTGGAGACTTGCTGCAGGAGAATATCAGATAGTGGTGGGATGCAGCTGAGCATTTCCAGGGCTAATGTCTGTCTACTATTGCTTTATGGATGTGTACAGAGCTACATTGCCTGCCCTGTTGGGTGTCTGTTCCCCAGCAGGGCTGGGGTTGATGGTTCCCTCTATTGCCACCATTGCAGGGAGGTTGAATGTGGATCTGTTGGTGGGAGACCCTGTTTCCCACCCTCAGCCCCAGAGGGTGGGTTAGGTGGTGGTACATAATCTGCCTATGGGTCCATAAGGGCTAAACCTGACTGAGAAATACAGATGTATCCAAGGTGTGTCTGCAGGAACTACCTATCTCACACACTAGTACTGCTGGGGACCTGCAGCATGGCCTATTTCTGCTATAGAAAGTGCTATGGACCTGGTGCTGGGCGCCCCACCTCACCCTCAGGGTGAGCACAGTACCCACACAATGTGACGGTGTGTAACTACTCTGTCCCAATAACACACACGGTCAGTTCCCCCTACCACTCCGAGGTACTGTGGGGGTGCATACCTCATCTTGTGATCATCTGTAGACTGCTGATTTGCATGTGCAGTGCATCATGGGTATGGGTGGGTTAACCCTATCTTGGTGATCACAGCAGACTGTTTGTGTGGTGACGTGTAGTCCTTCTGCAGCCAGCCAGGGGTTTGTTAGCAGCTGTAGCCCACTGGTTACATCTTTGCCTGTGGAGCCAGAGGTCATGGGTTCATAACCCCCAGTGGGGTTATTTGATAGGGCTGTCTGAAGCATTGTCTATTTTTAATGTACATTAGTGCTGCCAGCAAAAACACCCTCAGAGTACTGTAACCATAAGGTTCCTCAGAAGGCGCCCTATAGGGTGCCCTATAAAGCGCCTTCTGAGGCACCTTATGGTTACAGTCCATATAAGGTGCCTTATAAGGTGTCCTATGGAGCGCCCTATAGGGGACATTATAGGGTGCCGTGGCGGACAGTGCACTTTATAATGTGCCCTATGGAGTGCCTTATATGGTGCCTTATGCGGCACCTTAGGTTACGGCACGTGAGGGTGTGTTCGCTGGCAGCAATAATTAAAATACAAATAAAATGCCTCAAGAAACAATACTTACATGTCAAAACTGATGCCTCAGCCAGCCTTATGCATTAGTTACACTGGGGGATTGAACTCATGACCCCTGTATCATCAGTCAGTGTATTAACCATTGTGCTACACCTCTGTTTCTATGTTTGCATGTCTGGGCGCCTACTTAAGATTGCCGCGTGTTAACGTGCTTAGTGGCGCTTCGCCCGATAATGTGTGCAGCAGCGCACGTTATCGTGCGATAATCCCATTTTGCTACTTTAAGACTGAAACGCCCACTCCTTTTATGGCTGCCTGCATACTATCGCCGGGCACACGTTAAGACGGTTTAGTAAACATACCCCATAGATTCCCTTTCTACATCCAGTTTGAAATGGATGTACAGAGGGGATCGCGATTCTGATCCCGCAGGGCATGTCTAGCACCGTGGGATCAGAATCATGATCAGTCATGTACGTGCAGGCTGGGACTGCGATTCAGTCCAGCCTGCACATACATGATCTGCCCGACTAACTCAGTTAGGGCTTTTAAATGGAGCTGCGGTGCCATGGCACCGTGGCTCCATTTAAAATCTACGATGCCGGCTGCTGGATAAAAGTGTTTATTCCCTGCAGCCTGACCCTTAATCTGACCTCCTAAGGCCAGGGTCGGGCTGCGGGGAATGTCCTTTGGCCCCCTTGCCCCATCTGTGCCCCGGCAGTACAAAAACAAATGTCCAGGGAAGTTATTTCACCTTGGAGTGTACAGGGCCGACATTAGACCGCCCAGACTCTGCCCCCGAGCCGCCCCTTCCCCACCCCAATCTAACTTCCCTGCAAAACTGGCGGGGAAGTTAGACGCAGCCAGAGAAGGCACGAATAGCGGGGATGGACGTTCCCTCTACTTGTGGCACAGAATCTGGACCATTGTGCCTTACTGGTAATTCTAATGGTATTTACTAGTTAAAGCATCTTTCAGGATGCCATTACTGTACGGCAAAAATGTAAACTACAGTGGCCAGGATAAATATATCTGCATAGTAGAAAAAAGAATAGACTATCATCCTGTTTAATGTCATCAGCCTAAGTTAAAAGGTAGATCCTATATTTGAAGTGTTTTGTGTTCGTTCTGCATTTAAGGGATATAAGGGGAAGTGATTTAATAAGAACCATTTAACTGAGAAGATGTGAGTTGTAACTGGAGAAGTAGAAACACATCAGAAGCTCTTACTTTTACAGTGATTTTCAGCACAAAAAAGACACTTTTAAGAGATTTTCTCAGCTAGTGTCATAAACATTTTTTAGACATGTTTTGAAGGAACCATCATAAAATCTTTGTAACCTGCTGTACAATTTGCATGAAAGAACATGTTGGGGTTTTTTTTAAATTGTTGAGACAGTGAGACATTCTTTGAAAGATACTCCATATAGCAATGAAAGTTGAAGGTCTGGCATTAGAATACTCTCTCCCCTTTGGGTTTTTCAAAGTTAGATCTACTGATGATTCAACAGAGCAGAGGAAATCCACGTTAAAGCTGTTTCATAGAACAGGTCACAGGGAGTTTGCATAAACTCTTAGGGACCCTTTTATTAAAGATTTTATTATGTGTTAAGGGACCACAGCCCTTTTTTCTCTGGTGCAACGGCACTTAAGGAGCATTAACTTTCAGTAAAGGGACCCCTTAAAGTTCACGAAAAACTTCCACTCTTTTCATTTCTGTGCAGAATTTTGTAAAGCTTCTTGATTCTGGATTTTTGGTTGCATCTTTTAGTAATGAGGCCTATTTAGGAACTCTGTATCCTTTGTGACATCACCTGCTGCCAATAGGAAAGGAAAATATTAGGTGTGTGTCCAAATATTTGCCTTTCAAAATAAAACTGCCCACAAGTGGCTATAAATTTAAATGTAGCTGACTCTTTTGGTCAAACTATGAAGAAATACCTGCCCTAAAAATTTTGTAAAGCAGAATAAATTGATGTCTTTCAACTAAATGAAAATAAGCTTGAAACGTGACAGATGAAATAACAGCTTTCCTCTTCTTAAGTTCCTTCCCCTTTGCCCTTCCGATTGTTGACAAATTCTTGCCTGATTTTAATGTCCTCGGATTCACTTTACGCTTCCTCCTACCTGCTGTGCTATCTTGCCAACCTCTGCATGCTCTGCTACAGATGGTGGCCTTAGTGCCCAAAATTGTTTGTTTATCTTCACGGGGACAGACAGCCTGGAGCCTGGGTAAATAAATGTGCAAAAGGAGGACAACTTTTTGAAAAGATAAACAACTGTAGCAAATGTGAGCAATTAGAAGAAGCTGATGAATTGGGGCGTTTGTCCTTTGTTTTTCAGGTGGACTTGTTTTGGTGTCTCTCTTTGTAGGTGTTAGCCTTTTGTTTTCTAAGGACATTCAGTTAAAGAGTTTGTTTCAGCTGCCTCATAGTGATGAATCTCACCATTAATAGTCCAACTCAGCTAACCAAAATTTGGATGAACCAAGCAGATCTGTACAAGAGATATCAAGGAACATTCAGGGCCCTATCGACTAAGCTGCAGTAGGAGTTTTCACCTAACATGCATTAACAGCCAAAGTTAAGGCACATGAAGTGCAAAACCTCTACCTTGACCAGTGGGAGTTCTCTCAGCATTTTAGGAAGGCAGCCATGCAGTTGGCACAGACCAGTGATCACTACTTTGTCTTAATAGCATGATAGATAATGTGGAATGCAGTTGCTTGCATCTCTGGAGGGGTAACTAAGAACTTTGCATTGTCTAGCATCCTATCATTTAACATGTGGTAACAACCTCCATGATAAATGCAAGGACCAATACATACCTATTCCTGACCTATTCTGTACCCTGTAACAGGTATTTCCATGTTAGATGTTTAATGAGACAAGTGAAGGCATATTTTAGAAAGGACATCCATGTGGCTTTGGGGATGTCAGGGTAAAAATATGTCTGCAAAAGCCGGTCAAGTGGGCATGATTTCAGAACCATGGACATGCCCGATATGGACGTTGCGGACTTCTACATAGACATTCCCTGCAACAGCATGGTAGACGGGGGACATTCTGCAGGTGAGAACATTCAGGAGTGCCCAAATCACACCACATGTTTTCCTGTTCATCTGCAGTTCTCTATATGGCTGTGGAGAGTACTGGGGATGTTTGAGTTTATTTCCTGGACACCCTCCAGATGGTTTTCTGACAGGAGAAGACTTTCCTGATGTCTGTTCCTGCCCTGAAGCAGGTCTAAACTTGGATAACAGTGGAGATGTGCCTGGTACTCCTGAAAGTGGGTGCACATGTCAATGTTCGTAGGAATTTCCCAGACAAGCCTCCACCATGCCCCATCATTCCATACCTGTTTTGTAAAATCATTCCAGGAATGTCTCTATGATCTGGACATCTGCATGCCTGTTTTTAGACATCCAAATCACAAATAAGTCACTTTAGCATCTGCTAATAGTAAACACTGCAATATTAGCACACATTAAAAGCTACATTAGATACCTAATGCAGGCTAATAAATAGGCCAGGGGTCTCCACCTCCAGTCCTGGAGGACTGCAAACCAGTCAGGGGTATGCTGAAAATCTGACTGGTTTTGGCTCTCCTGGACTGGAGTTGGAGATCCTTGAAATAGGCCCTTTGAATGAGATCTAAACAAAGGATGTGCTGAATAACTTGTGAATCTGTTAAAAGTTCTGCCTTCCACCTCTTTTAGGCCATTTCAAAGCATTTCATCTTCAGCTTTCATACTTCCAAGACCAATACTTAATCCAACACCCAGGTCGTCTTCAATGTCACACTGAAATCCACCCATAAACTAAAAACCAGAACAATGAAATAAGTTGACCACAAAGCTCAGTCATAATTAAGTGAATTTCATGGCTTTATTGTCATGCTTCAAGTTATATCCTAGGAAAAAGAGATTATCCCTGGGAATTGGTAAAACAGAACAGGGTATATTTCATGGATGGAACAAATAACTTGTATGTCTTTCTGAAATAAGCACATACTCATATATGTATTGAGAGGGTTTTATCTCTGTGACCACCAAAATGTGATTGATAAACCTTATTATTTGCAGATATTGAGTGACTACATTTGTGCGATATTTAATTGACAAAATTATATTGCATAAAAGGATATGTAGTGATTGTTGAAAGACACGAGAATACAGTCTAGACTAGGTATATGTAAACAATGCAAGGTTCACCTGGAACTTTCAGCCTTATTTATCTTTCATAGGAAATGTAGAAGTCCCCTTGAGATCCAGTGCATCTGGAGAAAATTCAAAGCAGGCCCCCAAAATTCTCAGTGGACCTGCAAAAATTGGAGTCCTGTCTATTGACTGAATGAAATTGGCAGAAAGATTTCCGAGGAGCTGTTGTACACATTTCCTGAAATATAACTTTTCTTTGAGAAAAGGTTTACTGAGATTCAAGATGGCATGTTAGGCAGCAGCCCTGCAAGCTTTTGACCCTGTTTGTGAATTTTCTTATCTGTACTTTTTTATGTATAAGCTCAAAGGTAAGGATTGGGCTCCACCTTTTGCTAGAGCTGGTCAACTGTCTATGCAGGGCTTCACGAAGCATAAGAACATGAAAACATAAGAACTGCCATAGTGAGTCAGACCAAAGTAACCGAGGTATCCGGATGGACCTCCCCGCATGCTACATCCTATCTCCAGCCACATCTCGGCTCCGTCACTCAACCTGCTCCCCCCCAGCCCCCCCCCTCTGATGCCCCATGTACAAAACACAATCTCTCTGAGGTTTGGCATAGTAATGTTTCTTTATTGGTCGCAGCTACATAACCATAAACCAACACCGACCCAACAAGGGCCAATTCAACTTTAATTCCACAAACAACTCCCCCCCCCCCACCCCAATCCGGATGATGCCCGCCACCAGCCGTTTTTAGCAAGGTGGTGCATCATCCACCACCCGTTCCCCCTTCCGCCCGCCTCGCCGTGCTATAGCAAAGGCCGGCTCCCGTTGCTTTCCTCCGGGCAGAGACCCCAACAGTGATATCTCTCCCAAACTAAGGAGCACACCGCTCCCCTGCAAAGTGGCCTCAGCCGCCAATGCACCGCCGGGTCGGCGAGCGCCAGCTCGCTACCCCGCCACCGGCACAAGGTAGGCCCCTATCCTTGTGCCGCCCCCCCCTGAAACCAGCTGCGACCAATGCCAACCTTCGAGCGCCTCTTGCCAGTCATTCAGTAACAGGTCTTGCCCCACCGGAGCAAGGTGCACACCATCCAGCCTGTACAGACCTACACACTTAACCTCTGCCCAAGGGTGCAACACCTGACACCTCCCGGTCTGCATCACCCAACGCCCTATCTGCCGGTTAATCTTCACCAGACCCCGCGACCACCGCCGCTGGAGCCAGCACGCAGGGCGTGGAATGATGTCAGACCAGATAATGGCAACCCCCGGAAGCAATTCCCGTAAAAGGCCAATGTCCGTCTGCACAGTTAGTATCAGCTGCCGGCATGGCCAGCTTGACAAGTCATTTCCGCCCAAGTGGATAAGGAGCCCGACTGGCCGCTGCCGCTGTTCGATCTTCGCCTGAACGCAGGCAAGCAACTGCCGCCATCGCATGCCACGTTGTCCCATCCAGCAAAGCCGAATTCCTGCAGCAGCTAATCCGAGGTGGATGCCCAACGGCCGCACCGCTGCCCTCCGCTCAGCCCAATAGACGAAGGAATGCCCGATGATCCACCACTCTCCAGAGCACGAACCATCTGAAAGAAGACAGATCGAACTGCAACCAGCGGCCTCATCTGCAACAAGAAGCAAAGGATGAGAACCCCCTTTTCGCCCCCCCCCACCCCCTTACTTGCCCCCGTGCAATGAAGGTCATCACTCGTATCGCCCTGGAACCGACCCGGGACAATCACAGGCGCACGTACCCCTTGTACGCACCCAAGCGCCACCTACCAATGCGTTGAATGATGGGGCCCTCGAGTCCCGCCGCGGCCGCACTTGTGGCAGCGCCAATCCGGAAGGAGTGTGAGGCATAACTCCTGTCATCATAGCCCAGGTAATGAAGTACCAAGCGCAAAACTGCTGTAAACTGGAACTGGGTTACCGGTGTTCCGTCCTCGTGGATAAAAAAGTAGCCCGAGGACTCCGGTCTCGCCTGCAAGTAACTCTGCAGGAAAAAAACCGGGCAGGAAGGCAAGGGGGAAGTTGCATTCAGGATCACCCACGAACCGCTACCCGTCTGGTCCGTTTTGGAACGCGAGACGAGGATGCGCACCTGCGCAGCCTCCACCGCCACGCACTTGGCATCCAGCCCACCGCAAGTGCCCTTCCACGCAGACCTGGGCACCAGCTCGCTAACGCGAAAAGCCCCAAAAAAGGCAGTCGCAAACAACGCTCGGAACAAAATCGCCTAGAATGAAGAGGTTGCGACTTGCGGCAACGCCGTGCAAATGCTGAGAAGAAGAGCGTGCGAGACTGGCAACCGCCAATCCTGCGGCTTGGGGTGCACCCTGGCCCACCCGGCCAGCAAGCGCTTGACTAAAAAGGATGTGCGAGGGTTACCCCAACCGGCCGCCTTGCAGAAAAAGGAAAACCCTGCCAAGGCTGCAATGACCGCCAACCGAGCCCAGCCTTCCTTTTTTGCCCACAACAAAAATTGGCTTACCAGTCCGGTGTGAACACTTTCCCCTTTCCATCCTTGCACACCCAAAAAAGCACTCACCTGAGCATAGCCGCAACAATACTTCGCCCACATACCGCGCGCCACTGACGCGGACAACAGCGCCATCACGTCAGGGTCCCAATCTGCCAAAGATGGTCCGGCACCGCCGATGCAGCTGCGTTCGCCGCTGGAGCCAATAACCTGAACTGCGCCCACTGAAAACGGGACAGAGCATCAGCAATGGAATTATGTACACCAGGCACATGCCGCGCTCTGGCAGTGACGTTCAGGTGCAAGCAAGCCAAGACGAAAACCCTCATCAGCGCCGCCACCCTTGGGCACCTGGGTGCGTTGCGGTTAATGACCTGACCACTGCAGCATTGTCACACCAAAATAACACCCTCTTATTCCTTAAGCGCTCCAGCCATACCCAAAGCGCAACCACGATAGGGAAGAGTTCCAAGAAGGTAATGTTATGGGTCAACCCAGATGCCCCCCAGTCGCTAGGCCATGCCTCGGCACATCAAGCTCCTTGACAGTACGCCCCGAAACCGGAACTGCCCGCCGCATCGGTAAACAAGTGCAAATCCGCATTCGACTGCTCCGGCCACTGGACGACCCTGCAGCCATTGAAGTCAGCTAAGAAGGTATCCCACACCCGCAAATCCTCACGCATACCAGCCGACACACGAATACGATGATGTGGCCTGTACACACCCGCCTTCGCCAAGGATAACCGCCGCGCAATGGGGCGCCCCATCGGCAGCACCCTGTATGCAAAATTGAGATGACCGACCAAAGACTGCAGAACCCGAAGGGTGGTTTTGTCCGCCACCCCTACAAAAGCGACCAAATGTCGGAGTCGCTCAACTTTCGGCGCCGGCAAATGCACTAACATGTTGTCGGTGTCGATTTCAATGCCCAGGAAAGTAAGACATGTGACTGGTCCCACCATTTTGCCCGCCGCGATGGGTATACCGAAGTCGCCAGCCAGGCTATGAAAGGCGCCCAGAAGCCAAGCACAGGTCCCTGTAAGCCTTGGCCCTACGAACAGAAAATCATCCAGGTAATGCACGATAGTGTACAAACCTGTCCGCTGTTCCAGAACCCAGTGAAGGAACGTGCTGAAAGCTTCAAAATAAGCACACGACACCGCACAACCCATAGGCATGCACTTATCATAGTAAAACTGTGAATCAAATCGGAAGCCCAGCGACGGAAAAGCAGAAGGGTGCACAGGTAACAATCTGAATGCAGATTTGATGTCTACTTTTGCCAGCAAGGCCCCTGCCCCACACTGCCTCACTAATGCAACAGCCGCATCAAAAGACGCATAACGCACCGAGCAGTGCTCCCGAGGAATGTGATCATTCACGGAATCCCCAGGGGGGCAAGACAAGTTGTGAATTAACCGGTATTTGCCCGGCTCCTTCTTGGGGACCACCGCCAGCGGCGAGACAGCAAAAGGAGAAAAAGGGGGATCCAGAAAAGGACCGGCTACCCGCCCCAGCGCACATTCGTCCCTGATCTTCCGGCGCACGACCTCTGCCAGAACTGTAGCAGAACGGGCGTTTTTTGAGCAAACACCACTGGGCGCCCTCCGAAACGGAATGCGAAAACCTTCCATGAAGCCCGACAAAATCAGTCCTCCCACTTCGCCCCCGCGGGTCCCCCCATACCGAATAAGCCAAGGACGCATAACTTCAACCCGTATGGGGGTGGGGGCCAAAACCCCAGAGGCCACATCATTTACCCCCCGCCGGGGCTCCCGCCACTCCCTTGCGGCTACACTTCGTGGCGGCATGACCACCGCCGCACAAGGAACAGGCGTGCTTAAGCTTGCAGTCAGGGAATGGGCACGACGACTTATTGAAATGCCAACAGACGTCTCCCCCCAGCACACCCACTCTTGACTGAGTGACAGCTGGCCCTGGCGCCTGAAAGGACCGCAAACCGGCAGGGGGGGGAGCGACCCCCACTTTGCCCACACCCGCACCAGGACCCCCCGCCCTGCTCTTAGCAGACATCTGAGTGAGCCACAGATTAATGTCTTTCGTACCCCACGACAACCGGCTGTTTTCCTCCATCATATCCATGAATTCCTCATCATAGTTTAACCAGGCCCACCCCTCGTGCACCTGCGACGCCGCCAAGATTGCGTCCGCATAAGCCAGCAATGCGCCATACTGTTCAGGAAAATAATGACCCCACACACTGGCCAAGCGCAAAAAGGCCCTAGTCCAATTGATAGTATTACGGGAAACCTTCCGCACCCTCCCTGCTTTCTTGTCCTCCTTGCGCTTCCGTCTGCTGTCACCCGAGCGTTTTCTTCCCTCCAACAGACGAAAAATGTCAATATACCGTCGCCGCTTAATACGATGCTGCAATTTTTTTGGTACCCCTTCCTACAATTCCGAGCAATGCACCACCGTGGTACTAACCCACTCCCCCCGATCGCCCTTATCCGGCGCGGAATCGCCCGAAGACTGCGCCGACGAGGACGAAGAGGATGACGAAGAGGAGTCGCGCCGCCAGCGCCGACCATGCTTGCGTTTCACCTTCGCCTTCCCACCGTCAGAGATACCATTCCCCGAAGCAGGTACACCCCCTAGGGCAGTATCCCCACTCCCCGCATACTCACCGGTCTCCACAGTGGAAGCCGCAGGTGGGAGGACTGCCGCCGCTCCTGCGGCCCGGTCAGCCTGCTCTGCCACATGCCCAGCGAATGCCGCTCCACTCGCTCGCACGTGTTCAGACATGTTCGGTCGACCCCCGGAGCTCTCAGGTACCTGCATAGGGAAAGACGGAGAGAAGCCAGCAGCAACTGCCCCAGGAGCCCTAGCCACTCCAGCTCCAGGCCCTCCACCCCAGCTCCAGGCAGATGAACCCTGGCCCCCAGCCTCCCAACCCGCCAACCCACTACCAGGCAGCACCACTGACCCTGCTGACCCGGCTCCAGACCAACCACCCCAGCCACCCCCCCTTGGACCTGCTGCCCCATAGGGATTGGCCCCAAAGGCCCAGGGCACAGGGGACCCCAGAACACCGTGGGAAAAATGCCCATCCATCAGGCCGGGCGTATAACACAGGGGAGGAAAGGGCATCCCCGATGGGCCGTACGCCACATGATCGCCCCCAGGCCCCCCAACCTGATCAGAGGAGCCGCCAGCAGCTCCGTTTGCCAGCACCGACTCCAACACTGTCCCGCAAGGGGCACTAGGCAACACCGGGGGGCAAACCGGCTCTTCCCCAACACTCTCGGGCCAGACAGGACCCTGAACCTCCGAACCTGTTCCAGGCGGGAATCCAGGGTCGCCACTCGGCAGAGGCCTCGAGCTACCCCTAGACTCCACCCGCCCCTGCCGCCTCCTGCCACTCGCCTGGCGAACTCGCCCGCGTCCACAGGCCGCCACCAAGCCCCCAGACTCAGACCCACCTGCCCCAGCCATTGAACTCCCACGCCGGCCGGTTCCCCGCCCGCCGGCATTTGCTGCAGCAGGGCCATACCTCCTACCCACCCCTTTGCCCCTCAGAGAGCGGGCCATGTCCCCAGTCCCAAGCACAGCCCCTCACAAGCCTGGGGCGTCCAACACAGGGGAGATGGAAGGCTCAGGGCCCCAGCTAAGGCCTGCACACCCTAGCAGCTTAAAGACCCCCTTTAGCTAAATGGCCTCTGAAAAACGAGGGCCCGCTAAGGAGGCTGCCTCACAGCGTGCCCTGGCCCCTACAACAATGCCCTCCTACCCCACCGTGAAAAGGAAAAAAAAGAAAACGCGCTCGGCAGAAGTTGAAGCCCCTGCTCCGACGGCAAGTGCCGTTATGCGCTGGGCCCGCTGTCGTTTTTTTTGGTTTATTCTTTTGGTTTACCAGATTCTATATTTAAATAACAGGTCCCCCGCCTCCGAACGAAAATCGCCCCCCTGAAACCGCCCGTCTAAGGAGCCCGGCGAGACACACCTGTTTGTTCGCCGGCCACGGCAGGAAGAGGGAGATCGCACGCCGGCAATCTCCCACGCTTCCTGTAAGCCCTGCCCCACCAAGCCACCGGATCCAATCTGCTCGCCCCATGTCACTGCGTGGGTGCGATGCCGACGGCCCGACTCGCTTCCAGCTGCTCTAACCCCCCCCCCCAGCACCAACACCAGCGGGCTCGGCCCCCGGGGACCCGGTTACTCCGCCGGCCTCGGGACCGAGCCCAGCGGCGCCGCGGGATGTCCATCAAGCCCAGTATCTTGTTTCCACCAGTGACTGATTGAGGTCTGAAGTGCCTGGCATAATCCCCAAAGTATTCAGATTCTATGCTACTTATCCCCAGGACTAAGTAATAGCTTTCCCCTGGTCTACCTTAATGGCTTATGGACTTTTCCTCCATGGATTTGTCCAGTCTTTTTTAAACCCAGCTACACTAACTGCTTTTACAACATCCTCCAGCAGTGAGTTCCAAAGCTTAACTATCTATTGAGAAAAACATAAATCTTCTTGTATTTGTTTTAAATGTATGACTTTGTAACTTCTTGCTGTGTTCCCTAGTCTTTGTACTTAAGAATATAATAACATAAGATATGCCATACTGTGTGAGACCAAAGGTCCATCAAGCCCGATATCCTCTTTCCAACTGTAGCCAATCCAGGTTGCAAGGTACACAGATTCCATGCTGCTTACCCCAGAGATAAGCAGTGGATTTCCCAGTTCACCTTAATAATGGTTTATGGATTTTTCTTCCAGGAACTTGTCCAAACCTCTTTTAAACCCAGCTACATTAACAGCTTTTACTACATCCCCCAGCAACAAATTCCAGAGTTGGAAAGGGTAAACAATCGATAAGCACTCCACTCATGATTTTATAGACTTTTATATCGCCCGTCAGTCATTTCTTCTCAAAACTAAAGAGCTCCAAGCTCTTTCGCCATTCCTCATAGGAGAGGAATTCCATCCCTTTTGTCATTTTCGTTATCCTTCTCTGTACCTTTTCTAATTCTGCTAGATCATTTTTGAGATGCACGACCAGAATTGCACACTGTACTCATGGTGTGGTTTCACCATGTTTACTTCATGCCTTCAATAATATCTTGCGGAGTCATGAGGCAAGACTTCTCTTAGCTAAATCCATGTTGACTGTCCTGCCATGCTCAGATATTCTTCCCTTGCAGGGACCTCTGTGAAGAGTGCCCAGCCTAAGAAGTGGCATTTCACTTAGTCTGCAGGACCCTTTCAGCTGCAGTGAGGTGAGTCTGCAGTAACCTATGCTTGTGCTGGATACCATGGCCATGGGAGATCTGATTCCAGGCACACCCATGAGAAATAAGACATCAGCAAGGGGAGACATGGGAGCACCATGAGAACAATGAAAAGGTGGAAGAATGGCCAAAGTGAAGCAAGGAGAGAGAGAATGAGCACCTACCTGGGTTTTGGTGGTAGAAGAAGGAGGGAGAAGCTCAGGAGCTGAAGAGAGGAGTGAGTGTGTTTCCTTACCATTCCCCTAGACATATCCTTGTCCCCAGCTGTTGCATTGTCTGCCTTGACTAGATTACAAGCTCTAAAGAGTAGGGACCATCTTTTACATGTGTCTGTACAGTGCTGCGTAGGCCTTGTAGAGCTATACAAATGATCAGTAGTAGTAGTATTCCATATAGTTACCACTTTTTCAGTAAATAAATATTTCCACAAATTACTCCTGAGTTTATCCCTTTTCACCTTCATCCTATGCAACCTCATTGTAGAGCTTTCTTTCAAGTAAAAGAGGCTCTCCTAATCTGTATTTATGCCATGGAAATATTTAAACATTTCTATCAGATCTCCCCTCTCTCGCCCTTCTCCCAAAGTAAACATTGAGATCTTTAGGTCTGCCCCCATATACCTTATGACAAAGCCCACTGACTATCATGGTAGCCACCTTCAGTACCAACTCCATCTTGTTTATATCTTTTTAAAGGTGTGGTCTCCAGAATTGCACACAATGCTCAATATGAGGTCTCACCAAAGACATACAGAGGCACTATCACCTCCTCCTTTCTGCTGGCCAAGCTTCTCCCTGTGCACCCAAGCATCCTTCTGGATTCTGCCGTTCCTTTTCTACATATTTAGCCACCTTAAAATCATCAGAAACAATCACCCTGAGGTCCTACTCTTGGGGTTTTACAGCCCAAATGCATGACTCTGCATTTTTTTAGTTTAAATCTCAGCTGCCAAATTCTCAACCGTTCTTCAGGCTTTGCTAAATCCCTCCTCATGTTATCTAATCTTTCCTAGGCGTCTACTCTATTGAAGAATTTGGTATCATCTGCAAAGGGGCAAACCTTAGCCAACTGCCCTTCTAGATCTACAATATTATAATTGGTTAAATATGGAACCCTCTTTAACAACAAATAGATTAAAAACATAAAAAATGTTATAAATGGGGGGGGCGGAGCCTGATGTCCAGCGGGTAGGACGCTTTGCGTTGAAGCTCCCGAGAGGCCTACTTAGAATCCTGACTTAATACCTATACAAATTTACTATTTCGCTCCGAGCTGACCGGGGCACCTCGGGGGGGATGGCGGCCCATAAACCAGCGCGCTTGGACTTCGGGTCTCCTTCTTCTTCTCACGGAAAACGCTCCAAAACAGAGGTGTCCTCCCCACAGAAGATGGTCCCATTTCGTGAAAACCCCGAAATGCACCTGGAGATTTTGGAGGAAATACGCGGCGTGAAGGAATTGGTGCAATCCAATGGAGAAGCGCTTCGAGCCATGCGAGAAGACTTTGGAGTGCTCCAGGACCGACTTGAAAGTCTTTCATTACGGCAGGACAACATGGCGGGGGTCCTCGACTCGCACGAGGTGCGCCTGGGCAAACTGGACAAGGCTGAGCGCCAGATACAGAATCTTCAAAAGGAGTTAGAAGATAGCAATAATCGAGCCCGTCGCAACAATGTGAGGCTCCTCGGAATGCCGGAGGGGGTGGAAGCAGGAGATATAAGAGAATTCTTGCTCAAAACTCTTCCCTCCTTGCTGAAGATCACTTTTCACAGAGAACTGGAAATCGATCGAGCACACCGTGTTCCTGCCCACATGGCGCTCAACCGCACGACCCCCCGGCCTATTATCTTTAGCTTGCTACGATATCAACAAGTGGAACAAATTTTACATGCTGCCCGAGCGAATCATCATTTGGAATTTGAAGGTCGTAAGGTCTCCTTCTTTCCTGATTTGGCAAAGCCTACCGTTGACCGTCGGAAGAAACTCCTTGCTTTTCGCCCTCGACTTCAACAGCTACAGGCTCGCTTTGGCCTGTTGTATCCAGCGAAGCTCCGAGTGACTCTCCACAACCAAATCAGGACGTTCGAAGATCCTGATCTACTATCAACATTTTTAGACTCCAAAGAAGCAGAGCAGATGCGCTAATCCCAAATCTTGGACTCTTATCTGCCGGCTCTATCCGCCATTTTGAAGGGCCCGATGCGGCGGTCATAGCCAAGCACAGAAATAGCCTGGACTTTCTTTCTTTCTCTATATGACTTTTGTTTTTTTGGTCTCCTATCCCTTCATGATGTGTGCCTCGGTCGGATTCGGAGCACGCACAGTCCTACAGGTTATGTGTTTTTCAATTTCGGCCTTCTCTGGGGTTTCTCCCCGCAGACACATGGTCGCCAGTAATTTTGGGGTTTTGCTTCTCCTCTACCTTACTGCGGTTTTCTTTGTTAATGTGGGGCGCTTCATTGTATTATATTAGCTTATTTTTCCTATGTCATGTGTACAGCCAGATACAGTCAGTTTGAGGGACATAGTGAAATTATGTGTGCTATCATGCTCAGAATTTTTAACTTTTCTGAATGGCCTTATGTAAACTCTTATCATTCACCGTCAAAGGCATTAATGGTCCACTCAAAGGAAAGAAAATCCTTAGCTATCTTAGCCATGAGCATGTTGATTTAGTGTTTCTTCAGGAAACGCATTTAAACTCTGTTGAAACACTGAAACTCAATGCTAAGCCTCACATGGTAGCTGCCTATTCTCCCACCGTTTCCAAATGGTACGGGATAACCATTCTGGTTAAGAAGTCTTTGCATGCTACTGTACCTGATATTAGCGCTGATAAGGAGGGTAGATGGGCCCGTGTACACCTTGAGGTTGGAGATAGTGAATTCACGTGTATTTGCATTATGCCCCGAATGTGGACAACCCTGCTTACTATGCAAGTATTGCGCAGTTGGCCTTGGCCTCTGCCAATGCTCCATTAATACTTGGTGGCGATTTTACTCAAGTGTTCCCTCAATCTTTTCTTCTCAAACAAGGTGCTCGTTGGTTGGAAGATCCAGTACCGAGTAGACCTGTGTGGCTAGATATAGAAGCGGGCCTTTGCAAACCGATTCCTCTTACCTTTCTCCCTGGTATGACTCTCCCATCAGACTCCCACTATCCACCAATGCTTTTAGACACTTTAGGTGCCTTTAATACTCTTATGCAATCTTTAGACTCCCAACTCTGGTCAGTGCAACTTCAGCATCGCCTTCGGAGCACTAGAGTACTCCCGCCATCGGCATTCCCTACATAAGGTTGATTGGAGACTTTCCGATCTCTCGGTAGTTCACCGGGTGTAGCATCCAATTTTACTAAACCTTATGTAATGCTATAACTAGAGATACCCCTATAGCGCAGAAAGTATGGGAGAGAGAATTGCATGTGACTTTGACCTCGGAGCAATGGAGCCTTATCTGGAGTAGAGGGACACGGGTTCCCGATCCGCCTCACTCACTCAGACCCTCTTCTTTCTAGCCCACCGGTGTTTTTACACTTCTCACAGATTAGACAAATGGAACACTACTCAGGGCAATGGTTGCTGGACACGTCCTGCGGCCATTGGTTCATTGCCTCATGTTATGCATGAATATCCCGCACTACAGTATTACTGGCGTCGGGTCTGGGGTCGTATTTAGTCTATCTCGCACTCTCAGGAGCCCCTTTCTTGGAGGATAGTGGGACTTCGCCCAATTGCGGGGATCCCCTCTCTCCCAAAAATGGCTTATCTCCTTTCGAACTTTATGCTTGGCATTGCTATTTCCCTAATTAAGTAATACTGGAAAATTAGCTCCCATCTGAGCCCCAATGAATGGTGGAATCATGCCTGTCTTTACAGTAAATATGAACAAATACCTCGTTTGTTCGCTTCCTCCGTTCAGACTCCTTCTCATTGGTCTCAATGGAAGCTGCTCAATGACTATGTACATTTTGCTAAATGCTCTCATCTGACTGTCTAACTTTGTATATATCTCTGTCCCATGATCATGCTGTATTGTAGATACTCTTTTGATCGTTTGATGTATAATCACTGTTAATTGGAAGCGCTCACATGCTGATATAATCGGGTAGAGAAGAAGCATCGGGGTGGGGGGTAATGGGTTTACTTTTCCTTATTGTATACCTGTTTTGTCTCTTTTGGTGTGTTGTTTCTTTTGTTTGTTGCAAAATGAAAATAAAAGTTTAAAAAAAAAAAAAATGTTATAAATCCTCTAAAACTAGAAGATAAAAAGCACAGACAGGTCATGCATGAAATATAAACATGCAAGTCAAGGGAACATTATTGAACAACCAAACTTCCTTTGATGTTCTGTTTGCATGTGTACTTAATTGCAACTAATCTGCTATTTGTTCTTTATTGTATAAATGTAACTTTATTTTGTTAGATGTTTAAATACACATTTTCATTATTTATGTTGGAAAGTCTCTTGCTTACAATTGGCTGATTGCACTGTATATTTGAGTCAGACAAAGAATAAGGAATAATATACAGAGTAATCACCTTCTACTGGCATCTTAGTTTTCCTGAAGAAATTCCCCATATTGGGGGTTATTTTATACTCAGAAAGTGGAGAGCTGATGCAAGAAGCTAATTCATCCTGCATCATCATGGTTACCATGCCTGAAGTGGACACTAAAGCCATCAATACAGCGGGGCTCAATAGGCAATTTTAGTTATGGATTGGTTTATATACCAGCTGGCTACAATTGAGTCTATCCCACTACTGTGATGGCGAATAAAGCAGCATTACCTTAGAGGCCTATTGCTTACGGCTTGACAGGCATGGATACTACTTTCCATATTTGTGTATCCTCTATGATGGTGTTTATAAAGCTGCAGCCCATGATTTCCGCTATGTCAAAGTGATTTTTTTGGTGGTTGAGAAGTAGCAATGTGGGTAAGAGGAAGCGTGGGGATGCTGTTCTGACCTGCTCTTTTTGTTCCTGAAGAAATTCTCCATTTTAGAGGTTGTAAAACACTGAAAAATCTGAAAAGAAAATCAGCTCTGGAAAACATTGAAAAGGAGGCTAAAGGAACAGTTGGGAGTGTAGCTTTGCTTCCACAGACCAAGGCTAATTGTTGAATAAAATCCAAAGATATTTTTGAAAAAATGGACAAGCCTTCTATACCACCTCCCAAAACAATCCCAAGTAACATGGGCTGGGTCAGAGACTGGGTGGTCAGGAGTGGAGTGTGCATGGCGTCCTCCCCGGCAATATTGCACTTTGTGTGGATGCACTTACACACTACCTCAATGGGTAGTGTTACGTGTACCTGCGCTGATCGCATTTTGTAGCATGGGTTTAGTGCCACTTCAGGCATGGTAACTGGGCTCATGCAGGATGAATTAGCTTCTTGCATCAGCTCTCTACTTTCGGAGTACAAAATAATCCCCAATATGGGGAATTTCTTCAGGAAAACTAAGATGCCAGAAGGAGGTAATTACTCTGTATATTATTCCTTATTCTTTGTCTGACTCAAATACACAGTAATTTTGTAACAGGCCTCCTAACTTGCTGTGACAAGCATGCATATAAGTTACCCCTATTTTCATCAGCAAAGTATGTGCATAATTTCCCTTCTGAAAATTACTGTCTGGAAAGTACAGACATGGGGGTATGTTTACTAAACTGCGGTAATCGTACATAATGCGCGTTATGTAACGTTAACGATTGTAATGCCCCGTGGCGCGGTAAAACACCGCAGAAGGTGGAGAGAGGGCGGAGAGAAGGGGTCAATGGGCAGAGAGTGGGCGAGGAGAGGCTCCCTTCACACTAACGCGCTGATCTGAAGAGCTCAATTCCAACGCGAATGAAAACCTGCTGTTAAATGCACATTACAGGGGAGAGAAACCAATTAAGTGTCAGCAATGTACAGCTCAGGCAGGGAAACCCAAAAAAAGTAATAAGTGTGATACATGTGCACAGAACAAAAGGGCACATAAACACTGAAAATGACCCCAACAAACTGGAAAAAAACCATAACCAAGCTTGCCAATAGTGGTATCAATGAGAAGCATCAACCCCTCCCCCCCGAGTAAGCTCCATAGAACAGATATAAATCGTGGAAGGGTCTATAATCCGTCCCCATACAAGGTGAATGAGCCCACAGTGTAATAGCGCTGCTCAGGGTTTTCCCCACCATCGGACAGGGTTCCTATGGTGTGCACATGTCCCGCAACATCAGGGCGGGCATGTCGGAACGGCAACTGGACAGATGCCGAAGAAGGGGATACAGAGGGCCGCAGGCGGCACATGCTGTGTTGCAGCTGGGCCACAGTGCGGACTAGGGCGATGCCTAGGTGGCCCATATGAATGCTGAAGCAGCAGAGCAGCCAGACAGCAACTGCTGAAGGCCCAACATGGGCATGACTGTGTTTCCCACAGTGTCAGAGGGGATAGTACCCAGCAGCTACCCCCAAGGGCACGGAATATTGCCAGGCGGTGCTGGGGGGAATCGTGGACACCTATGCAGGCACCCCTACCCCAGAACCCGCACCATAGGCAGCTGCCTACCTGCACACTGGATGGCCTGAGACTGTGCACCACCAGCACCACCAGCAGAAGGGCATGTCAGCATGCTGGCTGAGGGATACTGGTGGTGGAGGGGGCAGTGGCAGCTGCCCAGAGCAGACCGTGGCCTAGCCCTGTGTAGGTGGGTGCCGTGTACTGCAACAGATGGGCCCTGTCTGACGAACAGTCATGGTATCACCAAGGAATGTACTGACTCTGTGACAACAAGGTGGTGCAGTGCACAAAACCAGTGTATTCAGAAGCAGAGGGTCACAGGTTCAAGTCCCAGCTGTGGTTCCTGCCAACCCAGTCCCCATATTTTACCCACTACTACAACGTGCTAATACAGACAGCACCTTTATTGCAGATGACGTAAACATGCCCAAGACACCTACATTTTACCCTACAGAGCACAGACACCATAAACATGCACATTACCTAGAGCAGAGGGCCAAACATCATTCTGGTTCCATGCTGCCTCTGATAAAGATGCCTGTGCTGCATTTCTGTGCGCCACCCCCATGGTATGCAGATGTATCTCGTGCATATTCATGAGGGACAGCATGAATACCCGAACAGTGTTTGGCACCACAGGACTGGAGTTGGGAACTCTGCCGTAAAACAGCAGCCAACAGGGGCAGACACACCCACACCCACAGGCCCCATTATCCAAAGCCTCCTGGAGAGGCAGGACATTGGGCTCTGCATGCATCTCCCAATACTAGCACTTGCATACCTTAGTAATGCCACCCTAAACCTGGGAATATGGTACACATCTTTAAAGAGATTGCTTTGAGTACTGGCAGATAGTAATTCCTAGGTTAAGTACACTTTTCTGAGTGAGCTGCATCATAGCAACCTTTCTGATGTCTGTGGAGTGTGCTACAGGTCTTGTGTCTGACAGTGTCTACCAACCTGGGGAGTGACTCCTACAGTATTGCGTACCATAGCCATGCCTGCACTGTGCCCAGGACTGGTGTGGTGGCCTGGGCTGCCCAACACCTCTATAGTTGCACAATGCTGGCATAGGTGTGGGGAGTGTGTGTCTGTCTATCCAGTGTGTGGTGGCTGCCAACACCCTCCACAGCCCACACTGCTAGCACTGTTGCCAGTATTGGCCTGACAATGTGCATAATGAGGAGCAAGGTACCATGGGAATAGCCTGGATAGGGTGGCCTGGCATGGATGCATCTGCACACGGCATAGGGCAATGGCTCGGACATTGTAGTGTCTGGCCACCACCTGCACGGACAGGGTGGCCATAGCATGTCCTGCTGGGAGGTCACTCTCACCCTGACTGAGCAGTGACCATGGCATGGCTAGGTTCCCCCATAGTGTTATATAGCATTTTTCTCATGTGATATTTATGGGTTTTCTTTTGGGGCCCAGTCACTGACTTATCTGCTTGGTATGTATGCTGATATCCCCGTTCAGGGTGCATGCATCTCCTCCAGGACCATGCACTATAGACTAGCTGGCGGACTGCCTGCAGCTAGTATGTGTCTTGCTGGAACACCGTGCAGAGGCTGGAGGCTTGCTGCTGGAGAATGTCAGATAAGGGGGGGGGGGCAGCTGAGCATTTCCAGGCCTGCCATCTGTCTGCTATTGCGTTATGGATGTGTACCGCTCTGTCTGTTCCCCAGCAGGGCTGGGGTTGCTGGTCCCTTCTACTGCTGCCATTGTAGGTAGGTAGACTGTGGATCTATTTGGTGGGTGATCCTGTTTCCCATCCTGAGCCCCAGAGAGTGGGTTGTGTGATGGTACATAATCTGCCTATGGGTCCATACACCCCCCTTCACCTACAGCAGATAACGATGGCACCAACACAGGATATGCACTATTCTGGGTGCAGCATTGCCCATAGGGACTAGACATGACCGAGACATACAGCAGGACACAGATGTATCCTAGGTGTGTCTAACTGAGCTACCTATCACACACTGATGGGGACCTGCAGCATGGCATATTTCAGCCATGAAAGGTGCTGTGGACCTGGTGCTGGGCGCCCCACCTCAAACTCAGGGTTGGCACAGTACCCGCACAATGTGACTGTCTGTGGCTACTCTGTGGCAGTGCCACACATGGTCTGTTCCCCCTACAAGGCCGAGGTGCTGTGGGGGTGCATACCCAATCTTGTGCCCATCTCTCGTCTGCTGATTTGCATGTGCAGTGCATCATGGGTATGGGTGGGTTACCCCTATCCTGGTAACCACAGCAGACAGTTTGTGTGGTGACGTGCAGTTCTTCTGCAGCCAGCCAGGGCTTTGTTCACAGCCTTATAAGGTATCCTATAGGGGACATTATAGTGTGCCTTGGCGGACAGTACACTTTATAGTGTGCCCTATGGAGTGCGTTATTGGGTTCCTTATGCGGCACCTTAGGCTAAGCCACCGTGAGGGTGTGTTTGCTGGCAGCACTAATTAAAGTACATGTCACATGCCTCAACAATCACTACTTAAATGTAAAGGGTGCTGCCTCAGCCAGCCTTATACATTAGGCCCAGTGGGGAATCAAACCCATGACCCCTGTACCATCAGTCAGTGTTGTAACCATTGTACTACAGCTCTGTTACTGTGATTGGATGCCTGCGTGCTTTCTTAAGATTAACGTGCAGTAACATGCCCTGTAGCGCTCGTTCATTTATGGCGCCTTGTAACACGCGTTCTTGGTGCGTTCTCGGAAACGATGTACCGCCCATATCCTTATTTGGGGTTTCTGTCTCTACCGCGGCTCCTAACACGAATCGCACTAACGCAGTTTAGTAAACATACCCCATGGAGTCAATATTCAAAAGCACTTATCCAGTTAACAGCACCTGCTAACGGATAAGAGATGGCCAGTGAGATATTCGCTGGCACCATCTGTGTAGTCAGAAGTGAGGTGCAACCTCATTAGACACCGTAGGCCTACATGAGAAGAGCGTATTGAGCTTTCAGCTACTGGTGATTATTTCTTGCATTGGTTTTATATACGACTGACTTTCAAGTGGCTGACAGCTGAAACTTGGCCAAGTTGGGTCTTACCCTTGAAGGCCTTATGTAATAAAAGTTTGATCTGCTTTTAAGTGGTGGGGCTGTGTCTTCCCTTTGCAGTTTTTGTGGTCTCTGTGGTTCCTGCGGAGGGTCATTCTTCCTATTGCCCTTGTGTTCCTCTTTATTAGGGGTATAACAACACACCCAATTCCTGGGGTAAGAAAGGGAGCCACACCCATGAATTGGGTGTGTTATACCTCTAATAAAATCAATATCTTCTATACTTTTGGTTGCACCTTGTTTCTGATTGGTTTGTGTTCTAACAGTTCGAGTGGGTGACTTGCTTCGCTGTTGGACTATCTATATAGTGCCATTGAATATTTCCTCTGACCACCTTGTCACTATTTGTATACTGTGGGACAGTTCATGGGGGGGAGTTGGACGGTGTTCCGAGTTATCCTGTAGTGGCGATATTCAGTCATTGAACTGGATAACTATCCAGTTAAAGTTAGGACAGCAAAAATGCCGTCATCCCAATAATGGGCTCGATATCACTGCAATCCTGATTGGGGTCGCTGGTCACCACTGAATCCAGATATTTGGCACTAGGTAATATCCGAATGCAGGCACTATCTAGATTTTATTCCGTCAAGGCAGATGGTGTTGGAACATAAAAACACTAGGGGGCTTGTTTACAAAGCCGCGGTAGTAGTTCGCGATCGCGATCGCAGCCGCGGCCCCATTGAAATCAATGGGGCCGCGGCTCCGATTACGATCGCAAACCGCTACCGCGGCTTTGTAAACAAGCCCCTAGAGGTCAAGGCTGAATATTGGCCTGACATGTTTATTACCTTCTCATTTTATTTTGCATGCATATGGGTGTATTTTATAAAATGTGCACACAAATCCAAACTTGCTCGAGCACCCTAAATATTTATATACATACAGGGGCATGTTTACCAAAATTTGCACCAGTAGCATGCATTCAGTCCCTAAAATGAGCACAGAGATGGCACTAGACCAATGCTACAAAATGGAGGAGCGCCTGATATCTCCCTATGTAGCTAGTGCAGTTCTTGCTCCACCCACCCATGCGTTCCTTCTCTTTGTTGCGATCAGCACAGGTACACTTTACACCATCCATTGAGGTAGTGTGTAAGTGCATCCACACTAAGTGCAATATTGCCGGCGAGCATGCACCAAAAATGCCCATGTTATCCACAATGGGCACATTCCCCTGAACCATCCAGTCTCTGCACCACCGCATGCTGCTTGGGGTTGCCTAGAATTTTTAGTGCAGCCACATTTTTATTGTCTGGTACATTTTACCATGGCACACTTTGGCTGCACTGAATCTGTGCTAGCTGGTAGTGCACTTTAGTAAACATGCCCCACAGAGTATATACACATACAGTAAATTTGAGTGCATTTAATCCAGGCACTTTTAGAAAAGGCTATTTCTGCATGTAAAATGCTGTTTATGTCTCTATAAAATACTTTTTAAAATTGTCCCCTAAATAACTTGAGGTGTAAGTAAAATGCAGATTAAATTCTATTTCCATTTTTACAGCTCAAGTATATATCCTAATATAATAAACTAACCAAACACATTCTATGCTTATTTTTGTCATTTGCTGCTTTAAAAAGAGAAACACAAAGCTGTCAGTTTTCTAATTACATGTATTTTTAGCCCCATTAAACTAGTCTTAATTTCTCCTTATTATATAAAAAAATCCTGAAGATATACTCTAGCTTATACTGTAGCTATACAGTTGAACCCTTCCTCTTAAGTCTTAGGGGTATGTTTACTAAACTGTCCTAATGTTACCAGCGCTAGTTGCAGCGATAATGTGAAGAATGCCATGTAAGGAGTGGGCGTTCCAGTCCTAAGGTAGCAAGAATATGCATTGCGTGATAGTGGACGCCGGGGATACCATGACTGTTCATCAGGCAGACCTTGTCTGTTGCAGTGCACGGCACCCACCTAAATTGGGATTGGCCGTGGTCTGGTGTGGGCATATGCCACTGCCCCCTCTGCCACCAGCATCCCTCCGCACCATGCTGACATGCCCTTATGCCGGTGGTGCTGGTGGTGCGCAGTCCCAGGCCATCCAGTGTGCCGGTAGGCAGCTGCCTATGGTGTGGGTTGTCGGCTAGGGGTGCTTACATGGACATGCGCACTTCCCCCCAGCATTGCCTGCCAATGTTATGTGCCCTTGGGGGTTCCTGCTGGGTAATATCCCCTGTGACACTGTGGGACACACACTCGTGCCCATGTTGGACCCTCGTCAGTTGTTGTCTTGCTGCTTTACAGTTTCGGCATTCCTATGTGCCACCTACGCATCTGCCTAGTCTGCACTGTTCCCCAGCTGGACCACAGCATAACAAACCTTCCCAATATAAACGACAAAACCCTGATCACCGCTATTTCACTGTGGGATCATTCACTTTGTAGGGGGACAGAGCATAGCCCCTTCCAAACATGATATCTTCCTTTTTACGCTTTGTCAGTAGTGTTGCTTTATGTTTATCATTAGTAGCACTATTGGCCAGCTTGGTTATGGGGATTTCAAATGTGGTTCTGGTCATTTAGTATATTTATTTGCCTTTTTGGTTCCTGCACATGTATCACTACTATCACTTATCTGGGTTTCCCTGGCTTTGCTGTACATTGCTGACTGAAATGGTTTCTCTCTCATGCAAATGTGCCTCTAGCGTGAGGTTTTCACTGGCACTAATTTTCAGACCTTCATTTCACAGCGTTCGTGTGCATGGGGCCTCTCCCTGCGCACTCTTTGCCCATTGACCCCTCCTCTCCGCCCCTGGGGAGCCTTACTCCGCCCTCTGCGCACCTTAAGACCACCGCAGACATTATCGCGCGATACGTGACTTTCTCGCATGGTAAAGCGCCATTATCGCGCGATAACATCACGTATCGCACAATAACATTGCAGCTGCGCCGTTAGCGCCATTTAGTAAACATACCCCATTGTAGTGAGTTACAAACCTGGGGGACTTCGAACTCCACCGAAAGATCTTTTCATATTCTATTAGCTGGAACTTTGACCAGTGGCATGCGGAAATAGCTCATTTTCTTGGAATGCTGAAGTAACATAACTATGCAAGACCCTCCTTCTTCCTTCAAAAAAATTAAATATAAGATCAGTATAAAAGTTGTACGTGATATTTTTATTAGAGTAACTGGCTGGCTGACCTGACTTCAAAGTGGTATCCCCACTTTATCAGGGCGGTTCAAAATAAACTAAGGATGACATTGCCTGTTGGATTACGTTCATGTTTGTTTTTTAAAAAAAGAAGAGGAACTATAAATTCTAATCTTTCCCTCCATGATCTTCCTTGACCTAAATTTTTCATGTATTAACAACAAAGTGGTAGGCGTCACCTCTTTCATAGAACAAACTTAATACATTTCTAAAATTTCAGACACCTCCCTCTATCAGGTCAGCACAAAACAAAAATGATTGTGCCATTAGTGTCATGACAACCACAATATGTTGTTCATACATTATTGCAAACAAACCTAGATAACTACTGGTCCATGAAAAATCTTTAAATGAATGAATGCAGACTTTGTTTAGGTATAACCAAAGGCACAGAAGGGAATAACCTATATGAAGCTGTAGTAACAACTCTAGTTACCTCATTGGATGGACCATGCTGGTATTTATCTGTCATCATATACTGTGTCACTATGAAGTGGCATTCCAAGGGCTATCTACTTCCAGAGTAGGCACCTTCCTCGTTGTGCACACCTCCTCGTGGCACGCACCCTGCCCTCTGCTGATCCCACATGGCAGAACCTTAATGTAGTGGGTGGCTTGTCGCGCTACTTCTGCTCCAGGACCAGCTGTTGTTCCCTCTTGGGAGAAACACAGGCTATGGGGGTTATGTTAGAAGCCCTATTCATGCTTTGGACAGGCATACAAATCCCAAGGATGTCCCCATTTTAGAAACTGGGTATATGGACATCCCCAATGTGAGCACGACCAAGTAGAATGGGGGAGGGGGGGTGCCAGAGGAGTGATCTGCTGTGATTTCAGAACAGCACAAGAATGTCTGGTCCTGGTTGTTGAGGCGTCCATGCCTATACCTGCTCCTGACTATGAACAAGGTGCAATACAGTGCTCGTTTAATGGTAGAGAAATATGCACGTTCATTGCTACAGTTAATATCGTCTGGCTAATGAAACTGCCATATAAATACATACACCAAACAAATTGGCAGGCTGCCACTGCATGTCCGAGTTTCTGAAATGTCCTGCTGGGTTGTGCATGTCACTGAAAATAGACATCTCCCTTCTGAAATACCCTGGCCAGGACATCCAGATTTCTGTAGCTGTCCAAGTCTAGGACATCCAGATTTCTAAAATAGCCTCCAACCATACACAAACCCAGCCTTGTTAGCTGCATAGTCCTGCTCCAAGACCCGGCTGCAGGAATGTCCATCTCTCGCGGCATTAACGGAGATATTTCAGATGGCACTTATATATACCTCCCTTCATTGTTGCCACTCCTTCAGATTTTTGGACATTGTTCTCTGGTCACCTCAGATTCTCCCTAGATGGCCCTTCTAAAATGCTACTTCATGTCATTAGATAAGGACCATATGACTTTTCAGTCTTCCCAAGTTATTTCCTGGTATAATTCTGTGGACCCCAGTTAATAGCTGACTTTTTCATCCCTTCTTCACCAAGAAATCTTCTGGGTTTACTCCATGACTTCTGAATTATGTGACTATTCTTGCCTTCCACATCTCCACTGGGAAGCCCTTCCATCATCTTACCTTGGAGAATTACCTTGCTCCAACCACTAGGTTACTCCTCTTACCTTGGAGAAGTACCTTGCCCCAACCACTAGGCTACTCCTCCACCTTGGAGTGGAGGAGTAGCCTAGTGGTTGGGGCAAGGTACTTCAGGCTGGAAGGTCAGGGGTTCAAATCCCACTGGAGGACAGCAACCTTGGGCCGGAAGGACTGCGGTTTCTAGTCCCACAGGTGCTCCTTGTTGTCTTGGGCAAGCCACTTAACCCTCCATAGCCCATGTTCCCTGTAAAATAGTTATCTCCAAGTTATAATGCCCTGTTCAATGTAATTTCAGTTTGTTCAATGTAAACCGCACTGATGCAGAATAGCACGGTATATAAGAGAATGTAAATAAATTAATTAATTAAATCATGAACCTTTCTTCTAGAGTAGTCTTCCCACTTAAAATGGTTTGCCAATCTTTTTGATATATTTAAATGTTTCTGTCATCTTCACCAACCTCTCCTCTCCTGTAGAGTAGACATATTTAGGTTCTTAAGCCTCATGTGATGGGAATTTGGGTGCAGACCATGTACCATTTTTTGTAATCTTTTACTGGACCACTCCTACTCCATCTGTACCCCTTTGGATATACAGCCTCCAGAACTGAACACAATAGTCCATGTGAGGAAACCAGCAAAAACTTAGCTGTCTTGGTTTGTTCCAGTGCCCCCAGGAAGGTAAATAATTGACTATGCAATTCAATAATCCTGCATATTCATCATCGTAGAGATAGTGGGACATCCATTAATATATTTAAGAACCCCAAAACATTAGCACCATAAGGTAAAGTGACCAACCATTCTGTATTATACGGGACAGTCCTGTATTTTAATGATTTGTCCCTGGAATCATATGGGATGTCTAAATGTCCCCTATTTTAAAACATGTGTCCCTCTCCTACACTCCTCCACATTTGTACCAGTGGACTTCTCCACTCCAGCTGAAATTTTCAAAGGGAAACTCTATTTATACGAGACTATTTCCATCAGAGACACAAAAACATATGCATTCGCTCTGTTGTATTTCAGTCACACACACATGCACATGCATTCATCCACCCCCCATCCCCCAAATCAGGTACGCACATGCACACTACCACTTTTCAGACAGACAGATTCTATTTCTGTCTGCTGGTGCTGTGCTGTTTCTGCACTCCTCTACGTCAATGCCCTTAGTTCTTGCTTTTACTACCAGTTCTTTTTCTCAGTCTGCATTAGCCTCCTCACACTTTACCCCATTCCTCTCACATTTCTACCCTTTCTCAGCATTCCCACTCATCCCTACCAAGAAACCTACTTATTACACTGACTTTCTCCTAGACCTTGTGCAGAAAATCAGCCCACCCTTCCTGTAACTAGTGCATCCTTTCCATTGGCTGGAACCTACCACTTTTGTGCACAATGAGGGGGGGATCACTGGTGAACTATAGAGCTAAACTCTAAAAAAAATGCCTAGACAATTTAGACAACATTCTGACTAAGACAGCTACTTTACAAAGTATCCTATAATAATTTAGATGGTTGCCAATCCTAAACTCCTGAGTCCTCAGCACATCTGACAAATCTGGCTCTGCTTCCTCCCCAGGATCCAGGCAGACAAACCCAGACAATAGGCTGCAGCAAACACAGCTAGCCAATAGGGAGCAGGGGGAGGTAGGAGCAGTAGCTAGGATACAGAATTGTTTTTGTTTGCCAGGTTCCAGTGCTCCAACTGAATGGTGCTTTTCAATGATTGACAAACTGTGGTCTACAGAAAAAAACCCAACTGCATGTGGAGACTCTCAAATGACTAATGATTGTAAAGTACAATTTTGAGTTGAGTTGCCCAGAATTTTTAAATTATCTTAGTGGAAATGTTGCTATTTTGAAGAAAATTCACTCCGTAGATAAGCACCAGTAGGCCTGACCGTCATATTTGTAAGTGAAGTTATAAACCTAGCCTACTAATTACAATTTTGGGTTAAAATTAAAATTGTAATTATAAACATATTTTTTATTTTCCTTAACTTTGAACCCCTCCCCCCTGGCTTGATTGAGTCTCCCGTATTTGAACTTAGAAAAGATGGTCAGGTTACATAAGCCTACTCGGAAAGCATGTGCGAATCAGATCAAGCACTTCCAATTTATATGGCCTTTATATATCGGCTGTTGCAAGGTGAATTCAGTTGAAATCAAACTTCATGATTATATGAATCGCAGCGCTTTCTTTACAAAGCTCTTCAACTGCGTCCTCAACTCAAAAGCACGGTAATTATGCTAACTTTGCATGTTTACACAAGCCAGGCCTTGGCAATTACTTGTGATGAACTGTGATGTACATTGTACTAGTTCACATTACAAACTGTTGTACATAGTCAGACACTTATACAACTGCCAGACACGTCCTGGCCAAACCCTCTCTCGCCCTTTAGTTAGAAGTGATCAGACAATAGCTTATCTTTCTGCTGCACGCAGATCTGATGCAACTTTGCTCGGTAAGCCTATTGTGAGCCTCGGTTCAACAAGTTTGACACTCTTCAAAGGAAATGTGGCATAAGCTAAATGAGGGTCCAAACAGCAGTTCCAGCAGGAAAAGGTTTAATTTCCTTCATCAAATTCTTGTTAAGTTCTTTTTTTTTAAGCTTATCCATTAAGTTAAATAAAACTTTGGGTTTTACGATGGGGACTTCAACCAAAATGTCTGCATCCTGAGTTAAAAAACTAAAGTCCCAGGCACAATATTTAAATTGAGCAACACTAGGAAACATAATTATAAAATACATCATGTCATAGTTTCAACAGAATCCTTGAGCAATCCTATTTCTTTCTGATTTTCATTTCATTCCTGGAAAGCTAAGTGGTGTTAGGCTTTTGCAGCTAACGTGGCATGTTACCGCAAATAGTGTTGTGTTAGCTTCAAAAGCCCTGTCGTATCTGTTGGAGTGCTCAGCATTTTCCCAGCAGATGCTGAACAGAAAATGCAGAGAGAGCAACACAGCAACATTGTAGATGCAGCTAACGCCACCCCTTGAGGGGATGTTGTCTGCACTCACACTGCCTGCAACTTTGCCGATTACAGCACTCTGTGTATGCCCGCGGTAACCGTGTGTTATAGCACGCCCACTCTCTGCCCATATCCCGCCCACTCCAGCAATTAGCACAGGATCTGCAAATAGTGCAAAAAATTGTTGTGTTCTCTGCATTTCCCATGCGCTATCTGTTAATGCAGCTTGATAGCATGCAAAGCTTAATAAACATCTCCCTTAATTTGACTGCTTTATTCATGGAGATTTTAACTCCACTGAATAAGAAAAATATATGACCCAATATATAAAAGCCCCTATCTGGATAAACACGGTGGTTATCTGGATAAGGGCCCTGACAGATTTTCGGTGGCACTATCCAAATAGTGCTGCTAAATAGGTCCACATAGCAACTTGGCACTATCTGAATAGTGCTAGGCTACTACATGGGCAGAGCAAGGGCAGCGCCGGCCACTATCCGGGTAAGTGGGCACCTTATCTGGATAGCGGTGATTTCCTGAAAGGGGGCTATCTGGATCATTTTGCCTGCTGAAAAGCAAGCCTACTGTACATTGCTGTTCGGATAGCCTATCTGGAAAGCAGCTTAAAATTGCTGGTATTTGAATAAGGTCTTATAGTAGCTTTGAATATCTGGACACTACGTTCAGTGTTGCGGTCTATGCACAGCCCTATCGAATACTGGGCTGCTTGAATATCAGGCCCATATTTCTTATGTCACTGGCACTGGTTTTTGGTGACTTGAAAGATTTGAAAATCCTCTAAGCTGTGCAGTAATTCCACCAAAGTGATGCACTATGAACCCGATTCCAAGACGCGAGTTGCGGGGCTGCATGTCCTGGTGTGACGTGCAGCCCCACAAGCCGTCTAGACCCTATTCTCCCTCCTGCTCTCCCCATATGAGCAGTAGGACAGAGAGAGCCGGAATAGGGTAGGGTCAGGGTGGAGCGGAGCAGGGCGGGTCAGCCCGGCAGGACGTACAGGACCGATTCAGGTCATGGCCCTGTATGTCCTGCGGAGTCCATGGTGATGTGCTGTGGAATAAGCAGCACCTACCTGGAAAATGTGGCTGGGGACACCTCTCCATGGCCAGGCCGGTGCAGGAAGGACCCCGCTGCCCAATCTAGGCCCTGGCTGGCTCGCCATGGGTCAGGTGGTGGGGAGGAGGGGGGGTCTAGGCCCCGGGAGTCGGGGTGCCTGTAGGGAGAATGTCCCCGCAGGTGGCAGGGGCATGCTGGGCTGTCCCCAGGCCTGATTATGTGTAACATGGGAACATTTAGTTCCTGTGGTCCAGAATCTGGTCTTAACTTTCCCGTCTTCCTTGGGGATGCCCGGACATATCCCTCTCGGGATCCACGTGCTACATTTGAATTGATATAAATATAGTAGAGAAAGCAATATATGAAAATTAATGCCGATTGGCATAAGACTTTGCAGCAACAATTAAAGAGATTTTTAATATAAAGTATTTTTGCACTGGTGATTTTTGGGAACTGGAAAAAATAAAAATGGACAAATAGTTTAAAAAAGGTTCACTTTTTCACTATACAGTATTTTAAAAAGGATTTTTTTCTGGATCTATGATGTGGAAGTAGCCATATCCACGGTGTGGATTTTGTGATTGGTGAGTATGAGATGAGATCCTTTTTCTCCTCTTTTTGTAATATGTTTAGTTCGGAAAGGATTTTGATTACTAGATTTCGGTGACTTGAGACCGGTTATTCAGCTGTTATTTCATTTTGATACTGAATTGTGCAACTAGCTTTGGCTACTAGCTTGGGTATTTGACTCTGTATGATACTTTCAGAGAAAGTGCAAAAGGATTTTAGCTCTCCGAAGAGTTTCAGGAATAGACTTTTCATGCGCTTGACCTATCCTAGGGCAAAGAGTAAAGAAACTAGCTTTTCAGTTTTTTCAAAAAGTATTGCATGTGGAATTAGTAATTTAAAAATGTGTGTGTGAGATATAATGGACTGAATAATTCCACTCTCTAGATAGCATTAGGGAATGTTCTCATTCCATACTGGTAGACAGTCATGATTTTCAGTGGTACCATCCACGAAGTGCCACTGAAAAGCGGCAAATAGGCACAGTCAGTGGCACTTATCTACATTGGTTCTTTTGAAAATCATCGCATTGATAAATAATGCATATTAGGAGAACAAAAGGATGGGGACCTAGGAATAAGCACACGAAAGACCATCTTAGAGCCAGGAAAAGGGAAAATTGGTACTCTGAAGAATCCAACGAGAACTGTTATTTTTAATATTTGCCCGCTTATTTTGGAATTTGCTTTATCCTAGCATTGGCTTTCTAACTCATCTGGAACTGATCCCTTCCCCTTCCTGCCTTCCCATCACTCCCATATAGCACAGCCGTTGCAATAAGCATGGGGGCCACATGCTGCTGTTCCATCTGGAGTCTGCTGAGCATGCCACCTAAGCCTGTCCTGTCGATGTTGCTTCCTTTTCCCAGCTCGTCCTTCCACCTAAGCTTTGCTGGCTGTAAAACAGAGGCTGGGTTCAGGAACTGAGCCTGGGTCTCCCATTTGACAGCACTTGACTTTGCCACAGGGCTGACCCTGTCTTACTCATTCTTACTTCCCAGCTTGTTTTCTAAAATGATACATCTGTGCTGAAAGTGTGATTCATATTAGAGTGCATGTTTTTACAAAGCACAATGGGCCACAACCTTCTCTCACATGTTTTAGAATGGGTGTAACCTTCCACTCTTGGAAGAATAACAATAATAGACTTTTCTGCCCCCCCCCCACCCCCACCCCTTTCAGTGGTTTACTTATTGCTCATTGAACACTGAAAATAATCTTGAGTGATCTGAGTCTGTCTCATAATTTTAAGGGTCAGCCTTCTTGAAGATGTCTCTCCGTCTTCGCTTGTGTTACTTTTGAAGAGGAAGCTAGAAAGGGATTTTGGAAAAAGTTCTTTGTGCAGACCGCACCTGTTTCTGGCCCAAGCTCTCTTTCTTGTTAAAGTGTAGCAATGACGGGGATGACATTCAAGCTGTGAAGCCTTTTAATGTGGCTAACATAGAAACTGGCATCCACACAACTTTGTAAAGTGGTTAAACCCTCCCGCATCATGGACTGTCTGAACTCTGTTGTGAATCTTTCTTGTGTGCTGTTTGTCTAGTGTTAACTTGCAAATGTGGAGCAATTAACTTCAAAAGTAATAATTTTAGGACATGCCAAATCGATGATGGTGCAACTCTAAGGTGCATGTTTACGAAGCCCTATGCCGGTAACATGTGTATAGGTCATATTATTAGCGCAGTGCTGTGCGCTAACTGCAGGGAGTGGATAGAGCCATCCTCTTGCATTTACTGTGCTTTACTGCAGTAAACTGGCCATGGAAGCAGCTAACGCCACCCACTGAGGTGGCCTTAGTTGCACCAGCGATACTTGCACCAAGCACAGGTAGCATGGGTTACAAATACCCGTGCTAGCTGCGTCACAGTAGGAATGTCCCATCCTGCCCATTGCCACCCCAATGCATGCTGCAAGGGGAGCATGTGGATTTTAGAGCAGTGTTCCCTTTCTACGTCCGGCGCCGCACATTAACCCCACGCTACACTTAGGGGTATGTTTACTAAAGGGCGCTATTTGCACTGCTGTCACGTTATCGGGCGATAAGGCACCTTATCGCACGATAATGGTGCTTTACCGGGCGATAAGGTACCTTAGCGCATGATAACGCGCACAGCGGCGCAAACGAGCGCTTAAAGTGGAGAAAGGCTCCCGGAGGGCGTAGGAAGGCTCCCTAGGGGTGGAGAGAGAGGGTCAATGGGTGGAGAGTGGGAGGGGAGAGGCTCCCTGCACACTAACGCCGTGGATTCCGGGTCTGACAACTAACACCAGTGAAACCCTCGTGCTAGAGCAGAGTTAAAGGGAAGTGAAACCATTTCCGTCAGCAATGTACAGCAAAGCCAGGGAAACCTACAAAAAGTGATAAGTGTGATACATATGCACGGAACAAAAGGGCAAATAAACATTGAAAATGACCTCAACAAACTGGAAAAAAAACATAACCAAGCTGGGAAATAGCGATATTAATGGGTAACATCAAAAAACACTACCAAGAAAGCTCCAAAAAAAGATATTAATTTTGGAAGGGTCTATGCTCTGTCCCCATACAAGGTGAATGATCCCACAGTGAGATAGCGCCGATCAGGGTTTTCCCTTTCTATTGGACAGGTTTCCTATGGCAAGCACATGTCCCACAACTGCAGGGTGGGCATGTCGGAAGGGCAACTGGACAGATGCTGGAAAAGGGGATACAGAGGGCTGCAGGCGACACATGCTGTGGTGCAGCTGGGCCACAGTGCAGACTAGGGTGATGCCTAGGTAGCCCATAGGAATGCTTAAACAGTAGAGCCACCAGACAGCAACTGATGAGGGTCCAACATGGGCATGAGTGTGTTTCCCACAGTGTCACAGGGGATAGTACCCAGCAGGTACCCCCAAGGGCACAGAACATTGGCAGGCGGTGCTGGGGGAAGCATGGATGTCTATGCAGGCACCACTACCCCAGAACCCACCCCATAGGCAGCCACCTACCAGCACACTGGATGGCCTGAGACTGTGCACCACCAGCACCACCAGCAGAAGGGCATGTCAGCATGGCGACAGAGGGGTACTGGTGGTGGAGGGGGCAGTGGCAGCTGCCCACAGCAATCCATGGCCTAGCACTGTTTAGGTGGGTGCCATACACTGCAACAGACAGGCCCTGTCTGACGAACAGTCATGGTAACCCCAGCGACTGAATTATCCCTTGGGTAACAGTGTGGTGCAGTACACACAGCCAGTGTGTTTAGGAGCAGAAGGTCACAACTTCAAGTCCCAGCTGTGGCTCCTGCCAGCCCTTTCCCCATATTTTACCCAGTACTAAATGGTGTTAATAAAGAGGGAACCTTTATTGCAGATAAAATAAACATGCCTGAAACGCCTATATTTTACCCTATAGAGCACAGACACCATAAACATGCGCAATACCTAGAGCAGAGTTTCCCAAATGCAGTCCTGGAGGGACAAACTCCATTCAGGCATATGGCTGTCCCTAATAAAGATGCCTGTGCTGCATTTCTATGCGCCGCCCCCATGGTATGCAGATGTATCCATGCATATTCATTAGGGACAGCATGAAAACCTGAACAGTGTTTGGCCCACCAGGACCGGAGTTGGGAACCTCTGCCCTAGAGCAGCGGCCAACAGGGGCATAAACACCCACACCCACAGGCTCCACTATCCAAAAGCCTCCTGGAGAGGCAGGATGTTGGGCCCTGCGTGCAGCACCATCTCCCAATACTATCACTTGCATACCATAGCAATGCCACCCTAAACCTTGGAATACGGTACACATATATCAAAAGGTTGCTATGATTACTGGCAGATAAGCAATCCCTAGGTTAAGCACAATCTGCTCATTGAGCTGTATCATAGCAACCTCTCTGATGTCTGTGGAGTGTGTTTCAGTTCTGGTGTCTGACAGTGTTTACCACCCTGTTGCAGCATTCCTATGGGCCACCTAGGCATCACCCTAGTCCGCACTGTGGCCCAGCTGCACCACAGCGTGTGCCGCCTGCAGCCCTCTGTGTCCCCTTTTCCAGCATCTGTCCAGTTGCCTGTTCCGACATGCCCGCCATGCTGTTGCAGAACATGTGCATGCCATAGGATACCTGTCCAATAAAAAGGGAAAACCCTGATCAGCGCTATTTCACTGAGGGCTCATTCACCTTGTATGGGGACGGAGCATAGACATTTCCAAAATTCATATCTTTTTTTGGAGCTTTCTCGGGAGTATTTTTGATGTTTCCCATTAATATCACTATTGCCCAGCTTGGTTATGTTTTTTTTATGTTTTCTTCTGGTCATTTTCAATGTTTATTTGCCCTTTTGTTTCGTGCACATGTATTACACTTATCACGTTTTGTAGGTTTCCCTGGTTTTGCTTTACATTGCTGACGGAGATGGTTTCTTTTCCCTTTAAATCTGCTCTAACGCCAGGGTTTCACTGGCGTTAGTTTTCAGCCCCGGAATCCACAGCGTTAGTGTGCGGGGAGCCTCTCCCCTCCCTCTCTCCGCCCCTGGGAAGCCTTCCTCCGCCCTCCGGAAGTCTTTCTCAACCCTCAGCGCTCATTTGAACCGCTGCGCACGTTATTGTGTGGTAAGGTACCTTATCGCCCGGTAACGCACCTTCATCGAGCGATAAGGTACCTTATCGCCCGATAATGTCGCCGGGCGTACATTAAGATGGTTTAGTAAACATACCCCTTAGTAAACATACCCCTTAATTTAAGGGTATATTTACTAATGTTGCTTACCATTGCTTACACTATGGGCATATACTTTAGTGTTTACAGTATGGCAGAAAAGGGCTTAAAGACAGGTGTTCTTAATGGCCATTCCACTTTCAGCATGTTTGATATGTGAGGCATGAGGAAAAGGAGAGGGAGGGAAAATTAGGGGTATGCATCTTCCAGTCTTCGTGGACACCAATCCACTTGAGTTTTCAGAATCGCCTAATAGATGTGCATAAGATGGATTTGCCTGTACATTACTTCAAATGTTTGCAAGTCTATCTTATGCTTGTTAGCTAGGAATATTTATTTATTTAAAAATTGCTTCTCTACTGACTTATCAGTTAAATGATCATTCAAGGCAATCCGTTGTTGTTGTTTTTTCAGTGCAGTGGAGTCGGTGTTGACTCATGGTGACCCTCTGGATAGTTGTCCTAAACTCTGTTCAGTCTTCAGTCAGGTGGCTCATTCTTGATAGGGTGGCATCCCATAGCTGCTGTTATTTTATTGATCCTTCTCATTGCTGGCCTTCCTCTTTTGCGTTGACCTTCAACTTTGCCAAGCATGATGTCTTTCTTTAATAACACAGTAACATAATATATGATGGCAGATAAAGGCCACCATGGTCTATCTAGTCTGCCCAGCAAGGAGGCAAGAGTAGGTGCACCTGCCGCTCCATGCACGCCCCCCTCACCATGCCTTTGTTTAGGGGTGTACCCACCTCTCCGTGCAGGTCACCCCTATCTATTGAGATAGCAGAGACAGTTAAGGTTATTTTATCCTGTTGCTATAAAGAGATCCACTGTGTCTGTCCCTTGCCATTTTAAATTTATGATCTCTCTCTTCACATGATGTGTCCAAAATATGAACGTTTAAAGGGTATGATTACTAAATGGTGGTAGCGGACTCCATGTGATATGGGAGCCGTTGTTTAGTAAACATACCCCTAAGTCATGTCATCTGAAGTTCTAAAGGGTTCCTAAGTACTGGCAATTAAAAAAAAATCTTATGTACTTGAATATTGACCTCAAATATTTTCTTGATATGATATCTTGTTTGTTTTGTTTTTTGAATGCTTGTAATTCCCGATTTTATAAAAGGGCAACACCCCTCCCCCCCTCAAAAGAAAATGTAATTGGACTTCCAAACTCTTCAAGCAGTGCCAACTAGAACAAGGACAAAATCAGTAAGTAAATTTTCAGCACCCCTGAATGGAGGAGGCAGAGGTAATGCTTTTAGATTTTACATAGATTTTAATTAAAGAATGTACAGAGATTCAAACAAGTCTCACGCCCAGAACAACACAAGTGGTTTGCCAGAGTTTTGGCATCTAGAGACTTGCAAGGCAATATACAAGAGAAAAGTACACCAAATCTGATCGGTGTTTATGGCGACTGAAGGTTGCCTAACCTGAAGGAAGGGGGAGAGCAAGGGCATGGAGAGGAGGGTTGGAAGGGAAATATGAGTCTACCTAGGATGGAAGGAGTGGGGAAGGGAGTGATGATAAGACTATGGGGGAGAAGAGGGAGAGGAAAAGAGGAAGGGACACTCTTCCTTTTTGCAGGTAGCTCTAGAGGAAAAATGTCTGGTGGCTGGTTTAGAATGGTCTGGGTTGGCAGTGACTGCAACACTTTACTTGTCCCTTTATAATCTTTTTTTCTATATTGAATGCTGTTTTGTTGTTCAACGTGTTTTATTGATTTATGTGAATTGATATGGATTATTTATGGTATTTCAAATGTGGTAATAAATATAAACATAAATGGAGGCCTGGAGAATAGAAATCTGCCCTACCATTTGTCTAACCTGAGATTCATGTTTCTAAAATTTGGCCATTGAGAGACACAATTAGCCAGGGTGGGATCCATCCTTGGGGAAATGTGGACTGTTATTTCAAAATGAAATATGCTTTGAAGCATATGATGGTTTTTTGAGCAACCCTCAATTTTTCCCCTGACAGATGTATGAGAACCCAGGACAACACTTGTAGCCACATATTTAGTGCCACTGAGCAGCAAAGCTTTAGGAGATCTTCCTATCGAGACTTATGGGTATGTTTACTAAACTGTCTTAACGTTGTAGCAGTGGTATTATCGTGCGATAAGTGACGTTATTGTGCGATAACGACACTTATCGCACGATAATGCAGCGGCGGCATTAAGGCACACTAAGGCTGTGAAATCCGGGTCTGAAGGGTGGAGTAAGGCTTCCCAGAGGGCGGAGAGAAGGGGTCAATGGGCGGAGAGTGGAGGGGAAAGGCTCCAGGCACACTAATGCTGTGAAATCCGGGTCTGAACACTAACGCCAGTGAAACCCTCGCGTTAAGGCACATTTGCAGGAAAGAGAAACCATTTCAGTCAGCAATGTGCAGCAAAGACAGGGAAACCCAGAAAAGTGATAGTTGTGATACAGGTGCAGGAACCAAAAAGGCAAATAAACATATAAAAGGACCAGAACCACATCTAAAATCCCAATAACCAAGCTGGCCAATAGTGATATTAATGATAAAAATAAAGCAACACAACTGACAAAGAGTATAAATTAAGATATCATGTTTGGAAGGGTCTATGCTCTGTCCTCCTACAAAGTGAATGATCCCACATTGAAATAGCGCTGATCAGGGTTTCTGTCATTTAGATTGGGCAGGTTTGTTATGGTGTGCACATGTGCAGCAACAGCAGAGTGGGCACGTAGGAAACGGCAACTGTACTGATGCTGTAAATGGGATACAGGGGGCTGCAGGCGGCACATGCTATGGTCCAGCTGGGGCACAGTGCTGGCTAGGCAGATGCCTAGGTGGCATATAGGAATGCTGAAACTGTAAAGCAGCAAGACAGCAACTGATGAGGGTCCAACATGGGCAAGACTATGTGTCCCACAGTGTCACAGGGGAGATTACCCAGCAGATACCCCCAAGGGCACATAACATTGACAGGTGGTGTGTGTGTGTGTGTGGGGGGGAAGCACGCATGTCCATGTAGGCACCCCTACCCGAGAACCCACACCATAGGCAGCTGCCTACCGGCATACTGGATGGCCTGGGACTGCGCACCACCAGCACCACCGGCATAAAGGCATGGCAGCATGGTGACAGAGGGGTGCTGGTGGCAGAGGGGGCAGTGGCATCTGCCCACAGCAGACCATGGCCTAGCCCCGTTTAGGTGGGTGCCGTGCAATGCAACAGACAGGGTCTGTCTGACGAATAGTCACGGTATCCCCAGGGAATGAACTGTCCCTGTAGCAACAGTGTGGTGCAGTACACACAGAAAAAGAAAGCAGCGGAGGGCAAGAACCACTGCCAACCAGATGAAATTGGATAAAAACAACTTTATTGGGTCTCCAATAAAGTTGTTTTTATCCAATTTCGTCTGGTTGGCCGTGGTTCTTGCTCTCCGCTGCTTTCTTTATCTTCACAGTACACACAGCCAGTGTGTTTAGGAGAAGAAGGTCACAAGTTCAAGTCCCAGCTGTGGCTCCTGTCAACCCTTTCCCTAAACTTGCCCTAAACATGGGAATACGTTACACATATGGTGTGGTGGCCAGGGCTGCCAAAAGCCTCTATATTTGCACAATGCTGGCATAGGTGTGGGAGTGTGTGTCTGTCTATCCAGTGTGTTGTGGCTGCCTACACCTTACTCAGCCCACACTGCTTGCACTGTTTCCATTGTTAGCCTGCCAATGTGCATAATGAGAAGCAAGGTACTGTGGGTATGGCCCGGACAGGGTGGCCTGGGCAGGATGCATCTGCACAGGGCATAGGGCAATGGCTGGGACATTGTAGTGCCTGGCCACAGCATGTCCTGCTGGGAGGTCACTCTTACCCTGACAGCAGTGACCACGGCATGGCTAGGTTATCCCATAGTTCTATATAGTATTTCTCTCAAGTGATATTTATGGGTTCTCTTTTCTGGGGCCCAATCACTGACTTATCTGCTTGGTGTGTGTGCATGCATCTCCTCCAGGAACATGCACAATGGACTAGCTAACAGACTGTCTGCAGTTAGTATGTGTATGGCTGGAACACCTTGCAGGGTGCAGCGGCTGGAGACTCACTGTGCTCGCTGCTGGAGAATGTCAGATAGTAGTGGGGGCAGCTGAGCATTTCCAGGCCTACTGTCTGTCTGCCATTGCCTTATGGCTGTGTACAGTTCTGCATTGACTGCCCTGTAGGGTGCCTGTTCCCCAGCAGGACTGGGGTTGATGGTCCCCTCTATTGCCACCATTGCAGGGATGTAGATTGTGGATATGTTGGTGGGAGATCCTGTCCCCCACCCTGGCCCCAGAGGACAGGTTGGGTGGTATTACATAATCTGCCTATGGGTCCAAACACCCCCTTCACTTAAATCATGTAACCATGGCACCCACACAGGATATGCACTATTCTGGGTGCATCATAGTCCACAAGAGCTAGACATGACTGGGAAATACAGATGGACACAGGTGAATCCTAGGTGTGTCTGCAAGGACTACCTATCACACACACTGGCACTGATGTCAACCTGCAGCATAACTTACCTCAGCTAAGCCAGGTGCTGCGGACCTGGTGCTGGGCGCCTCACCTCACCCTCAGGGTGAGCACAGTACCTGCACAATGGGTCGGTCTGTAGCTACTCTGTGCCAGTAACACACATGATCAGTTCCCCCTACCAGACCAAGGTGCTGTGGGGGTGCATACCCCATCTTGTGATCATCTGTAGACTGCTAATCTGCATGTGCAGTGCATCATGGGTACGGGTGGGTTAACCCTATCCTGGTAATCAGAGCAGACAGTTTGTGTGGTGACCTGCAATCCTTCTGTAGCCAGCCAGGTGTGTGTTGGAAGATATAGAGATGTAGCCCACTGGCTACTTCACTGTCTGTGGAGGCAAAGGTCATGGGTTTGATCCCACAGTGGTGTTACTTGATAGGGCTGTCTGAGGCATTTCCTTTTTTAATTTAAATTAGTGCTGGCAGCAAAAACACCCTCACAGTGCTGTAATCTTAAGGCGCCTCATAAGGTGCCTTATAAGGCACCCTATAGGGAACATTATAAGGTATCTTGGTGGACAGTGCACTTTATAATGTGCCCTCTGGAGTGCCTTATAGGGCACCTTATGCGGCACCTTAGGTTACGGCACTGTGAGGGTGTGCTGCTGGCAGCACTAATTTAAATTAAAAATAAAAATGCCTCAGACAGCACTGATTTAAAGTAAAGGGTAATGCCTCAGACAGCCTTTCTCATTAAGCCCACTGGGTGATCAAACTCATGACCCCTGTTTCATCAGTCAATGTATTAACCATTGTGCTACACCTCTGTTGCTGTGTCCAGGTCAGCATGCCTAATTAAGGCTAACGCGCATTAACGTGCCACGGCTCCCTCTATAGCGCGATAACGGACTTTATCACACGATAACCTGAAATGCTACCTTAAGACCGGAACACCCACTACCTTATATGGGATTTGTCACAGTAAGACTGCAACTAACACCGGTAACATTAAGGGGTATGTTTACTAAACTGTGGTAATCGTGAATAACGCGCGTTGTATAATGTTAACGCTTGTTAGTGCGTCATAACGCGTGTTATGATGCGCTAATGAGCGTTAACGTTATACAACGCGCATTATGACGCGATAACAAGCGTAATGCTCCGCGGCGCGGTAAAACACCGCAGAAGGTGGAGAGAGGGCGGAGAGAAGGTGTCAATGGGCGGAGAGTGGGCGGGGAGAGGCTCCCCTCACACTAACGTGCTGAATTTCAGGGCTGAATTCCAACGCGAATGAAAACCTACCGTTAAAGGCACATTACAGGGCAGAGAAACCATTTAAGTGTCAGCAATGTACAGCCCAGGCAGGGAAACCAAAAAACAGTGATAAGTGTGATACATGTGCACAGAACAAAAGGGCACAAAAACACTGAAAATGATCCCAACAAACTGGAAAAAAACAATAACCAAGCTGGGCAATAGTGGTATCAATGAGAAAAATCAACCCCTCCCTCCCCCCCTAGTAAGCCCCATAGAACAGATATAAATCGTGGAAGGGTCTATACGCCGTCCCCATACAAGGTGAATGAGCCCACAGTGACATAGCGCTTCTCAGGGTTTTCCCCACCATCAGACAGGTGCACATGTCCCGCAACATCAGGGCGGGCATGTCGGAACGGTAACTGGACAGATGCCGGAGAAGGGGATACAGAGGGCCGCAGGCGACACATGCTGTGGTGGAGCTGGGCCACAGTGCGGACTAGGGTGATGCCTAGGTGGCCTATACGAATACTGAAACAGCGGAGCAGCCAGACAGCAACTGCTGAAGGTCCAACATGGGCACGAGTGGGTTTCCCAAAGTGTCACAGGGGATAGTACCCAACAGCTACCCCCAAGGGCACGGAACATTGGCAGGCGGGGCTGGGGGGAAGCGTGGACGTCTATGCAGGCACTCCTACCCCAGAACCCGCACCATAGGCAGCCACCTACCTGCACACTGGATGGCCTGAGACTGCGCACCACCAGCTACACCAGCAGAAGGGCATGTCAGCATGGTGGCTGAAGGATACTGGTGGTGGAGGGGGCAGTAGCAGCTGCCCAGAGCAGACCGTGGCCTAGCCCTGTGTAGGTGGGTGCCATGCACTGCAACAGACAGGCCCTGTCTGACCAAAAGTCATGGTATCACCAAGGAATGCACCATCTCTGTGATAGCATGGTGGTGCAGTGCACAAAACCAGTGCATTCAGAAGCAGAAGGTCACAGATTCAAGTTCCAGCTGTGGTTTCCGCCAACCCAGTCCTCATATTTTACCCACTACTATAACGTGCTAATACAGACAGAACCTTTCGTGCAGATGACGTAAACATGCCCAAAACACCTACATTTTACCCTGCAGGGCACAGACACCATAAACATGCACATTACCTAGAGCAGAGCCTCCCAAATGCAGTCCTGGAGAGCCAAACACCATTCAAGTTCCATGCTGCCTCTGATAAAGATGCCTGTGCTGCATTTCTATGCGCCACCCCCACGGTATGCAGATGTATCTCATGCATATTCATGAGGGACAGCATGAAAACCAGAACAGTGTTTTGCACCGCAGGAATGGAGTTGGGAACCTCTGCCGTAAAGCAGCAGCCAACAGGGGCAGACACACCCGCGCCCACAGGCCCCATTATCCAAAGCCTCCTGGAGAGGCAGGACTTTGGGCTCTGCGTGCATCTCCCAATACTAGCACTTGCATACCTTAGTAATGCCACCCTAAACCTGGGAATATGGTACACATCTATCTAAAGGTTGCTATGATTACTGGCAGATAACAATTCCTAGGTTAAGTACAATTTTCTGAGTGAGCTGCATCATAGCAACCTTTCTGATGTCTGTGGAGTGTGCTACAGGTCTTGTGTCTGACAGTGTTTACCAACCTGGGGAGTGACTCCTACAGTATTGCGTACCATAGCCATGCCTGCACTGTGCCCAGGACTGGTGTGGTGGCCTGGGCTGCCCAACACCTCTATAGTTGCACAATGCTGGCATAGGTGTGGGGAGTGTGTGTCTGTCTATCCAGTGTGTGGTGGCTGCCAACACCCTCCACAGCCCACACTGCTAGCACTGTTGCCAGTATTGGCCTGCCAATGTGCATAATGAGGAGCAAGGTACCGTGGGAATAGCCTGGATAGGGTGGCCTGGCCTGGCCGCATCTGCACAGGGCATAGGGCAATGACCGGACATTGTAGTGTCCGGTACCACCTGCACGGAGAGGGTGGCCATAGCATGTCCTGCTGGGAGGTCACTCTCACCCTGACTGAGCAGTGACCATGGCATGGCTAGGTTCCCCCATAGTGCTATATAGTGTTTTTTTATGTGATATTTATGGGTTTTCTTTTGGGGCCCAATCACTGACTTATCTGCTTGGTGTATATGCTGATATCCCCGTTCTTGGTACATGCATTTCCTCCAGGACCATGCACTATGGACTAGCTGGCGGACTGCCTGCAGCTAGTATGTGTCTTGCTGGAACACCGTTCAGGGTGCAGCGGCTGGAGGCTTGCTGCTGTAGAATGTCAGATAATGGTGGGGGGGCAGCTGAGCATTTCCAGACCTGCTGTCTGTCTGCTATTGTGTTATGGATGTGTACTGCTCTGCATTGTCTGCCCTGTAGGGTGTTTGATCCCTAACAAGACTGGGGAGCTGGTCTTCTCTACTGCCACCATTGCAGGGGGGTAGAAAGTGGATCTGTTGGCGGGAGATCCTGTCCCCCACCCTGAGCCCCAGAGGGTGGGTTGGGTGGTGGTATGTAATCTCCCTGGTAACCACAGCAGAATGTGGGTGTGGTGTGGTGTGGTGTGGTGCAGTGCAGTCCTCCTGTAGCCAGCTGGGTGTGTTTATTAGCAGCTCTAGCCCACTGGTTACTTCACTGCCCATGGAGCCAGAGGTCATGGGTTCACAACCCACAGTGGGGTTCATCGATAGGGCTGTCTTAGGCATTGTCTGTTTTTATTGTATATTAGTGCTGCCAGCACAACCACCCTCAGGGTACTGTCACCTTAGGGTGGCTCATAAGTCGCCCTATAAAGCGCCTCATACGTCACCCTATAGGGCGCCTTATACGGCGCCCTATAAAGCGTCTTATAAGGTGCCTTATATGGTGTCCTATAGGGGATATTATAGGGTGCCTTGGCAGACAGCGCACTTTATAATTTGCCCTATGGAGTGCCTTCTAGGGTGCCTTATGTGGCACCTTAGGTTACGCCACTGTGAGGGTGTGTTTGCTGGCAGCACTATTAACGTACAACTAAACTTCCTCACAGCCCAATACTTAACCCTTTCCAGGCCAAGCCCAAAACTTTCGGGATCCAAACATCTGCCTAAATATTCCTATCAAATGGTATATAATACATGACCATGGCAGAGGGAACGTCACTATTGGATCATATTGAATAAGACGGGTACAATTTTCCTGACATATGCAAACATTAACCCTGCTGCAGACTGTGGATTAAAATATTATAGTAGGCTTTCAAAGGGTTACACATGATGCCTCAGCCAGCTTTATTCATTAGGCACACTGGGTAATCGAACCCATGACCCTTGTACCATCGGTCTGTGTAGTAACCATTGTGCTACAGCTCTGTTTCTGTATTTGGGTGTCTGCGCGCCTTCTTACGCTTAACGCGCAGTAACGTGCCCTGTAACGATCGTTGCTGCACGGCATGTTATAGCGCGCGTTATCACTAACGATGTACCACCCATGTCCTTTTTTGGCATTTCTTCCACTAACGCGGCTCCTAACGTGAATCACACTAACGCAGTTTAGTAAACATACCCCTAAGACAGTTTAGTAAACATACCCCTTAGTATGCAGCTCTCATGGAGTTTTGGTGATCCCCCATCTGATGATGTCAGTGCTTGCTAGTGCAAGTGGGGAAATGCCAAGTGAAGGAGAATGATCCACTGGAGACCTTGGTTCACCTTGAACCTCACTTGTGAAAGAACAAAAACATATTTGGACTTTCTCTTTTGGTTGTGTGGAAATGATCAGCACTTAGGGGCATGTTTATTAGAACATTGTAGCGTAACATCGTCCAGTCCCAAAACTTAGCACAGGGTTGGCGCTGAGCCTGCGCTAATAAATGGAGGCATGCGAGACATGTCCCCATGTAGCTTGTGTGGGTTCCGAGCCACACCCATGCTAGGCGGTTTGCTGCACTTAACACCATCCATCGAGGTAGCAGTAAAGAAGCCCGTGCTAACCGCAACATTCATGCTTTATCCCTGCCCTGCCCTGTCTCTGCCCCAATCTGCACTACATGGTTCATGTGAGATTCTTCATGTGGCTGTATAGTTGGTGCTTGGTAATGTTTACCACAGTGCAGTTGGTGCTCGTTAGAACCCACACTAAGCATTATTGCAGCTTAGTAAACATGCCCCTGAGAAGGATATCCTGAGGAGAATACAAGAGGCAACTTGCCCTAGCACAATGGGAAAACTTTTATACCATAGAGTGGTCCTATCATTTCAAGGATCTTTCTTTCACTTAATTAATTCAATATTTTACACAATACATGCATACACAGAGTAAGCAATATGACAATACAAATCAAGCAATCTAGTGGGAGTTTCTAATGATTTGACTTGGCCCCTCTACTTCACTAATGCTGGTTTTTCTTGCATTATTTATTCATGTTTCCAGAGCTATTGATTTCATTTCCTTAAGGAGTTGTATCTGTAAGAACAAGTTCCTTGTGCCAGTACTAACTGTTCAAATTCAAGAGAATTTGCATAAGTGAAATAGCCTTGTTCATTTCACCCAAGGTTAGAAAAATATTGTACAAGATTCTAGAAAAAAATGCAGTAATATGTGACTATGCAGAAGGTGGACTAGTCTGCACCTTTATACAAGCCCGTACATTTGTGTGGGTTACCTCTGACTGGATGAATCTTAGAGGTATATCTGCCAGATGTCAAGTTCTGTTTTGCAGAATAGAATCTAGCTAAATATGATGTTGTTTCAATAATAAACTACACTACATTTAGGACGTCTTATCATAGCTGTTTCTTAATTTTAGGTGTTTACTTTTAAGACAGGTGTTTTGAGAGAGTTTATCTATGTTTTTGGGTTGTGAAATGAAATTGAATGTGGTATCGCATCTCTATATTTTCCCAAACTTTGCCTCGCTTACAGAAGTAGGTTTTTAGTTATACCACAGTTTTCCTTTGGTTGTCAGAAAAATCTATTTAGCTTATCAGTTTGGGGTATGGTTTATGAGAAAAGGATTGCATAGTCATTCTATATTTATTAGTACTTTCTTGAATAATTTTAACTGTGTGCTCTGATGATTTTAGTGTATCTCTGAGTTTGTTGCCTTTCAGCAGGATCTTGGGAGGGTTTCAAATGGATACTTGATGATAGATAGGTGGTTGATGTTAGGAAACAAGTTTGTATGTAATTGTACTGCTTATTGCATGATGGTTTTGAAACGTGCCTTAAATTTCTGTAGGAGAAATGTGGCTATAAATTGCTATTTTAAGTGAAAATAAATTAAAATATCAATTGCTTAGGAAAAGTCCATATTGTAAGTCAAGGCAGATGTATTTTTTATCAAGTTAATTTTATAAGGAGGCACATATTACAATGGCTTTAGACAAAGAAGATCTTGTCTTACTAATCTGTTATGTTTTTTGAAGGTGTGAATAAACAGGTAGACAAAGGTGAGTCGGTTGATATAGTGTATCTGGATTTTCAGAAAGCCTTTGATAAGGTCCCTCATCAAAGACTTTTGGCAAAACTAAAAAGTCATGGGATAGTGTCATAGAGCAGGAGCTAATAAAAGTGAGGACATAGGAAAAGAAGCTGTCTATCCCAAAACAAATGAGGTGCAGAGAATGCAATTGTCTAGCAAAACAGCTAGAGGGAGCAGGCATGCACTTACAGAGGCTGAGTGGACACACCTAGCTAATCAGCAGCACCTGAGAACTAGCCCGGGAAGCTCAAAGGCAGAAGACCCTTATAAGCAAGAGGCTGGAGACAGAAAGCAGAGCAGCACCGGAAGGCAGGGCAGCACCAGAGAGCTGAGCAGCACCAGAGAGCTGAGCAGCACCGGAGAGCAGAGCAGCACCAGAAGGCAGGGCAGCACCAGAGAGCTGAGCAGCACCGGAGAGCAGAGCAGCACCGGAAGGCAGAGCAGCACCGGAGAGCAGAGCACTGCTGAGAAACGGAGCAGTGGAACCAGGACTAGTGGCACGGCTGCAGGAACTGGAAGTGAACCAGAAGGTCCCAGGGAGAAAGACAGACGGAGAAGAGTCAGTCCTGTGGAAGTCGTGGTAGCCAGCAACTCCAGAGGTAAAGAGTTAAGAAGCAGGAAGCCAGGCTTGGAGAAAGGCCTACACTTGCCAGAAAGCCCGGAGACCAGATTGAAAGGTACCAGAAGCTTTCAAGAGAAAGATTGCCAGAGAGACTGGGTCCTAAGGGAAATACCTGAGGAAGACACTTCCAGCTATGCCTATTACAGGAAACCAAGGTATGATGATTCTTTATTCATGAAGAAAGGCTCAGCTGCTAGAAGCCCTTATAAAAACATGCCCAGTTTAAAGGAAGAGAAAGCAGGTCAGAGTTTCACCAGCCAAGATATAGAGGCTATAAAACAGGCCATGCTCATTTAAGAACCTTAGAACAATTGTATGGAAAACAAGGGAACAGAAATAGGGACTGGCCAGTGATAACAGCCAGAGAAAGCCCCAGCCCAGAAGAAGATAATAATGATTTAGAACCAATGCAAGTGGAGCTTATAGACCCCATTCCCTCATCTCAGGAGGAATTGATGGATTGTTCCATGTGTGTTGTGGGTAGTTTGGAATCACTGCCGGAACTGTGAGCCATACAGATATTACCTTAAGAAGTTTTCATATTTGTGCTGAATGAAAGAAGAATGTTCAGACATGTAATTTATTCCAATGTTGAAAGAATCCTTCGTTAAATTCCTTTCCACAACTGTGAAGATTACAACAGTTTGCTTTGTGCCTTGAGTTTGGTTTATACCTGAAATGAAGGACTTTCTTTAATTTTTGTAGCCCAACGAATCTTTTTGTGAAAAGGGAAATAAAAGCCTTATTCTCCCTCCATTTGGCTTACATGACTTATTTGCACCAGGAGCAGGACTACATAGACCAGGCTGCACCTGGCCTTAAAAAACCCTCCTCTCCTAAAATTAACTATATGCCCAACCTCCCCGTTCAGCCACCAGCCACCAGGGGGAGGTTGACGACAAAAGGAGGTAGTGTACTATTGTGGATCAGGAACTGGTTAAAAGATATAAAGCAGAGGGTAGGGCTAAATGGTCAGTGAGAGAAAGGTGAATAGTGGAGTACCCCAGGGATCTGTGCTGGGGTTGCAGCTTTTTCACGTATACTTAAATGACCTGGAAAAGGGAATAACGAGTGAGGTTATCAAATTTACAGATGACACAAAACTATTTAAAGTTGTTAAAACCCATGAGGATTGTGGACAATTGCTATCTTGATGAATTGGAAGACAGGGCATCCAAATGAAAAGATGAAATTTAATGTGGATAAGTGCAAAGTTATGCACCTAGGAAAGAAAAACCCAAACTATGGTTACACGATGCAAGGTTCCACATTAGGAACCACCACCCAGGAAAACCACCTGCAGCCGCATATTGTCTCTTTCAATGATCCCTTTCCTTCGGGCCACTCTCAATACTGATTCTTTCTGCGGGAACTGTAAAAATTTATCCAAGACCACACGGGGCCTATGATCCTTCGATTGTTTGGGCCCCACTCAGTGCATGCGCTCTAGCAGTATTTGGCCACTCTCCTCTCCATCGTCTACCAGGGAAGTAACCAGAGTCTCCACATGGGTTTTCAAATCACTGTCCAAGATAGCTTCCGATATCCACAGAAAGCGCAAATTATTTTGTCTGGAGCGGTTTTTTAAATCATCCGTTTTGGCTTCCTGTGCTGCCACCGTCGCTCGCATTCTTCCTACCTCCTGTGATAGCATTTCCACAGTCTCCTCCTGCCGCACAATACGGGCCTCTGCTTCTTGCATCCGACTGCCCAGTGTGCTCAAGGAGCTTTGCAAAGTGTCCATTTTTTCATTCAGCACTTCAAACTGGGCTGACAGTGCCCCAGCCACCGCTGCTGATGTTTCATCCACCAATGCCAGCGATATTGAAGGGCTCGGTATCGACAGCGCCACTGCCACCTTGTGCGGCTCAGCCGCCCTGTCTTTTTCCCTCCTGCTCGCTTTAACTGCAGCCTCCATACTCCTCTCACCCCAATGCTGTTCTCCAATGCCATCCCACACTCCTCTGCTCTTTGTCTGGCAACCCGATGGCTAATTCATGGCACAATTTCCCCGCGTGAGGGTTGGGGGCCCGAAGCATGAGCAATCCACGTTCGCTCGCTCTCACCACATCACGTGATCCAGGTTGAAGAGTCTAAGGGGTATGTTTACTAAACCTTCTTAATGTGCGCCCGACGTTAGTGTGCAGGATGCCATATAAGGAGTGGGCGTGTCAGTCTAAAGTAGCAAAACGGGATTAGCACGCGATAACGCGCGCTGCTGCACACATTATCGGGCAAAGCACCGCTAAGCGCGTTACCGCGCAGTAATTTTAAGTAGGCGCACAGCCATCCAAACATAGAAACAGAAGTGTAGCACAATGGTTAATACACTGACTGATGATACAGGGGTCATGAGTTTGATCCCCCAGTGTGCTTAATGCATAAGGCTGGCTGAGGCATCAGCTTTGACATGTAAGCATTGTTTCCTGAGGCATTTTATTTGTATTTTAATTATTGCTGCCAGCAAACACACCCTCACGTGCCGTAACCTAAGGTGCCGCATAAGGCACCCTATAAGGCACTCCATAGGGCACATTATAAAGTGCACTGTCCGCCACGGCAACCTATAATGTCCCCTATAGGGCACCCTATAAGGCGCTCCATAGGACACCTTATATGGACTGTAACCATAAGGTGCCTCAGAAGGCGCTTAATAGGGTGCCCTATAAGGCGTCTTATAGGGCGCCTTCTGAGGCACCTTATGGTTACAGTACCCTGAGGGTGTTTTGCTGGCAGCACTAATATACATTAAAAATAGACAATGCTTTGGACCAGCCCTATCAAGTAACCCCATTCTGGGTTTGAACCCATGACCTCTGGCCCCACAAGCAGTGAAGTAACCAGTGGGCTACAGCTCCATAGCTGCTAGTAAAACCCTGGCTGGCTGCAGAAGGACTGCACGTCACCACACAAACAGTCTGCTGTGGTCACCAGGATAGGGTTAACCAACCCATACCCATGATGCACTGCACATGCAAATCAGCAGTCTACAGATGATCACAAGATGGGGTATGAACCCCCACAACACCTTGGCCTGGTAGGGGGAACTGACCATGTGTGGTACTGGCACAGAGTAGCTACACACTGTCACATTGTGCAGGTACTGTACTCACCCTGAGGGTGAGGTGGGGTGCCCAGCACCAGGTCCCCAGCAGTGCTAATGTGTGAGATAGGTAGTCTCTGCAAACACACTTTAGATACATATGAATTGCTCAGTTAGGTTTAGTCTTTATGAACCCATAGAAGGATTGTGTACCACCACCATCCCCCCCCCCCTTCTGGGGTTGAGGGCGGTAAACAGGGTCTCCCACCAACAGATCCACATTTTACCTCCCTGCAATGGTGGCAGTATAGGGGACCATCAACCCCAGTCCTGCTGGGGAACAGACACCCTACAGGGCAGTCAATGCAGCTCTGTACACATCCATAAAGCAATAGCAGACAGACATTAGGCCTGGATATGCTAAGCTGCACCCCACCACTATCTGATATTCTCCTGCAGCAAGCCTTCAGCCGCTGCACCCTGCAAGGTGTTCCAGCAAGACACATACCAGCTGCAGACAGTCTGCTAGCTAGTCCATAGTGCATATTCCTGAGCACCTGATAAAGCACCATTAAGGAGTGGAGGAGTGGCCTAGTGGTTTGGGCAAGGTACTTCAGGCCAGAAGGTCAGGGGTTCAAATCCCACTAAAGGACAGCAACCTTGAGCTGGAAGGACTGGGGTTTCTAGTCCCACAGGTGCTCCTTGTGGTCTTGGGCAAGCCACCTATCCCTCCACAGCCCATATTCCCTGTAAAATAGTTATCTCCAAGTTATAATGCCCTGTTCAATGTAATTTCAGTTTGTTCAATGTAAACCGCACTGATGCAGAATAGCACGGTATATAAGAGAATGTAAATAAATAAATTAACTTGTGTTAAGGTACCTTAACACGCGGTAACGTCACAGAGCGCACATTAAGACGGTTTAGTAAACATACCCCTTAGGGTATGTTTACTAAACCGTCTTAATGTGCGCCCATCGATGTTATCGGGCGATAAGGTATCTTAGTGGGCGATAATGCGCGCAGTGGCACAAATGAGCGCTGAGGGTGGAGAAAGGCTCCCGGAGGGCGGAGGAAGGCTCCCCAGGGGCGGAGAAAGGGGGTCAATGGGTGGAGAGTGGGAGGGGAGAGGCTCCCTGCACACCAACGCTGTGGATTCCAGGTCTGAAAACTAACGACAGTGAAACCCTGGCTTTAGAGCAGATTTAAAGGGAAGAGAAACCATTTCCGTCAGCAATGTACAGCAAAGCCAGGGAAACCTTACAAAAAGTGAGTAGTGTGATTCATGTGCACGGAACAAACAGACAAATAAACATTGAAAATGACCTGAACAAAATTTTAAAAAAACATAACCAAGCTGGACAATAGTGATATTAATGGGAAACAGCAAAAAACACTACCAAGAAAGCTAAAAAAAATATATATTAATTTTGGATGGGTCTATGCTCTGTCCCCATTCAAGGTGAATGATCCCACAGTGAAATAGCACTGATCAGGGTTTCCCCTTGTTATTGGACAGGTTTCCTATGGCATGCACATGTTCTGCAACAGAAGGGTGGGCATTTTGGAATGGGCAACTGGACAAATGCAGGAAAAGGGGATACAGAGGGCTGCAGGAAGCACATGCTATGGTGCAGCTGTGCCACAGTGCGGACTAGGGTGATGCCTAGGTGGCCCATAGAAATGCTGAAACAGTAGAGCAGCCAGACAGCAACTGATGAGGGCCCAACATGGGCAGGAGTGTGTTTCCCACAGTGTCACAGGGGATAGTACCCAGCACGTACCCCCAAGGGCCAGAACATTGGCAGGCGGTGCTGGAGGGAAGCGTGAACATCTATGCAGGCACCCCTACCCCAGAACCCGCACCATAGGCAGGCGCCTACCGGCACACTGGATGGCCTGAGACTGTGCACCAACAGCACCACCAGCAGAAGGGCATGTCAGCATGGTGGCAGAGGGGTACTGGTGATGGAGGCGGAAGTGGCTGCTGCCCACAGCAGACCGTGGCCTAGCCCTGTTTAGATGGGTGCCGTGCACTGCAACAGACAGGCTCTGTCTGACAAACAGTCATGGTATCACAAGGGAATGAACTGTCCGTTTGGTGCTGTACACACAGCCAGTGTGTTCAGGAATGGAAGGTCACAGGTTCAAGTCCCAGCTGTGGTTACTGCCAACCCAGTCCCCATATTTTACCCACTATTAAACCGTGGTAATACAGACGGAACCTTTATTGCAGATAACATAAACATGCCTCAAACGCCTATATTTTACCCTACAGAGCACAGACACCATAAACATGCGCATTACCTAGAACAGAGTATCCCAAATGCAGTCCTGGAGGGCCAAACACCATTCAGGTTCCATGCTGCCTCTAATAAAGATGCCTGTGCTGCATTTCTATGCTCCGCCCCCATGGTATGCAGATGTATCTCATGCATATTCATTAGGGACAGCATGAAAACCCGAACAGTGTTTGGCCGACCAGGACTGGAGTTGGGAACCTCTGCCCTAGAGCAGCTGCCAACAGGGGCAGACACACCCACACCCACAAGCTCCATTATCCAATGCCTCCTGGAGAGGCAGGACATTGGGCCCTGCGTGCATCACCCAATACTAGCACTTGCATACCTTAGCAATGCCATCCTAAACCTGGGAATACGGTACACATATATCAAAAGGTTGCTATGAGTACAGGCAGATAGCAATTCCTAAGTTAAGCACAATCTGCTCATTGAGATGTATCAAAGCAACCTTTCTGATGTCTGTGGAGTGTGTTTCAGGTCTGGTGTCTGACAGTGTTTACCACCCTGGGGAGTGAACCCAACCGTATTGCGTACCATAGCCATGTCTGTACTGGGCCCAGGACTGGTGAGGTGGCCAGGGCTGCCAAAAGCCTCTATAGTTGCACAATGCTGGCATAGGTGTGGGAGTGTGTATCCAGTGTTAGCCTGCCAATGTGCATAATGAGGAGCAAGGTACCGTGGGTATGGCCCGGACAGGGCAGCCTGGGCAGGATGCATCTGCACAGGGCAATGGCTGGGACATTGTAGTGCCCGGCCACCACCTGCACAGACAGGGTGGCCACAGCATGTCCTGCTGAGAGGCCACTCTCACCCTGACTGAGCAGTGACCATGGCATGGCTAGGTTCCCCCATAGTGCTATATTATATTTTTCTAAAGTGATATATATGGGTTCTTTTTTCTGGGGCCCAATCACTGACTTATCTGTTTGATGGGTGTGTACACATCTTCTCCAGGGACATGGACTAGCTAGCAGACTGTCTGCACTTAGTATGTGTATGGCTATAGCACCTTGCAGGGTGCAGCAACTGGAGAATGTCAGATAGTGGTGGGGGGCAGCTGAGCATTTTCAGGCCTACTGTCTGTCTGCTATTGCTTTATGGATGCATACAGATCTGCATTGACTGCCCTGTAGGGTGTCTGTTCCCCAGCAGGACTGGGGTTGATGGTCCCCTCTACTGTCACCATTGCAGGGATGTAGAATGTGGATCTGTTGGTGGGAGATCCTGTCCCCCACTCTGAGTCCCAGAGGGCAGGTTGGGTGGTACTACATAATCCACCTAGGGGTCCAAACACCACCCCCCCAATCACTTAAATCATGTGACCATGGGGAGCAGTCATCTTACCTGGGAGCTGCCGCGCTTGTCTAGCTGCGCGGAGCGGAGCAGTAGAAGGGAGTCCGAGGCGTGGTGCAGAGCTGCAGGCACCGAGCGGACATTCCTGCCTTCAAGGACCCCCCCCTTCGACCCACATAAAGCGTGGTGGGTGCTATACACCAGTGGGAGCAGTCATCTTACCTGGGAGCTGCCGCGCTTGTCTAGCTGTGCGGAACGGAGCAGTAGAAGGGAGTCCGAGGCGTGGTGCAGAGCTGCAGGCACTGAGCGGATGTTCCTGCCTTCGAAGACCCCCCCTTCGACCCACATAAAACACTGTAGGTGCACTCGCGGCAGTGAGTCGCGGCCTGCATGGTCGCATCATAAGGGGAGCATCTCAAGGTGCAGGACACGCTCCTTTTGCGCTCCTTAGGCGCTCCTGAGAAGTTTCTCAGGGTGCTGGTCGTCGCAAGACAGTGTCTATGGGAAAGCGGAAGGTGAAAACAGCTGTGAAGACTGGGTCTGGCGATGGAGTGCAAGGAGGTAAGCCAGTCGGTCCCATGGACAAGCATGTGATGGCACTACTGCCTGCAAAATCGCCGGAAGAGGTCTCTTTGAGCCCTGAATTTCGGCTGCTGCTTCCTTTTCCTCAGCCAGTGTCATCTTCTACTTTCCTTGATGCCCTTCCAGAAGCCACATCTCCGTCCCTGAAGGCTGTTAGTCCTGTTGTTGATGATCAGGCTTTTCCTCTCCCTTCTGGAGAGGTAACGCTCGTGGACTGCGATTCAAAAACTTGATAAGCGTTTAACCTCAACTGTTTCTTCTTTATGTTCTTTCACTCATGATGTTGTGGATAAATTTAAAGATGTTGATAAACAGATAGGTGTTCTGGCTCAGGCTTCTGCTCGTGCTGATTCTCAGCTCCAAACAAGGACAAATGGTAATGTTGCTTTAATTAGAGATATTTTTGCTGTTTCTTGTCATTTGGAGAGTTTAGAGAATCAGCACCGGGCAAGAAACCTTTGTTTTCTTAATTTTCCCTCAACTCACCTATTGTCTTCGGAAATATTGTTACAAAAATACTTTTCTGAGGTTTTACAGATGAAAGGTACTTTGGAAGTTGTTCAGGTTTATTCTTTTTCTCCATATGGTACAGTACCTCTTGAGGTGGGGGCAGTTGCTCCCCCTGTTGAGTCTGTGGCCCAGAATCTTACTGCTTTTTTGGAGGATACGTTAGATCTCATACCCAAGCGCTGCACGGTTGTTGCAACGTTTGGTTCTGAGTCTGCTAAATTAGCTGTGCTTAGGGCTTATTTTAAGCACAGGGATGCTTTATTTTGTGGGTATAAGCTCCAAATCTTTCCAGATGTTGGACGTGCTACTCAGCTTAGACACAAACAGTTTTTGGAGTTAAGGACTAGAGTTGTTGCTCTGGGAGCATCTTTTTTCTTAAAATTTCCTTGTCGCTGCCTGGTTACTTTCCAGGGGCAAAGTTTTGCTTACACTGATGTGACACAATTACAGAAATTTTTGTTAGCTAAAGAAATGGCTGAGAAGTAGGTTGGGGTGTTTTGTTTTGTTTTTTCGCTCCCTTATGTGGAGTGTTAATTCACTCCTTTTTGCAATTGATATTATGTTTTTGTAATGGAATTTTTGATTGTCTCTCCTTGGTGTGTTTCTATTTCTTTAGTGATATTTTTTCTCTTGATGGTAATTTTGTATTCCTGTTATATATCTGCCTTTTGTAGTTCTTGTACTCAGGAAAAAACGCTTAAATAAAATTTTTTAAAAAATAATCATGTGACCATGGCAGCCACACAGGATATGCACTATTCTGGGTGCATCATAGTCCACAAGGGCTAGACGTGACTGGGAAATATAGATGGACACAGGTGTATCTGTAAGGACTACCTATCACACACTGGCACTGATGGTGACCTGCAGCATAACCAGCTCAGCTAACCCAGGTGCTGTGGACATGGTGCTGGATGCCCCACCTACCCTCAGTACAATGTGACGGTCTGTAGCTACTCTGTGCCAGTAACACACACACGGTCAGTTCCCCCTATCAAACCGAGGTGCTGTGTGGGTACATACCCCATCTTGTGATCATCTGTAGACTGATGATCTTCATGTGCAGTGCATCATGGGTATGGGTGGAATAACCCTATCCTGGTAACCACAGCAGACAGTTTGTGTGGTGACCTGCAGTCCCTCTGTAGCCAGCCAGGGGTGCACTAGCAGCAATAGAGATATAGCAAACTGGTTACTTCACTGCCTATGGAGTCAGTGGTCATGTGTTTGATCCCACCGTGGGGTTGTTTGATAGGGCTGTCCAAGGCATTGTCTATTTTTAATGTAAATTAGTGCTGCCAGCAAACACACCCTCACAGTGCTGTAACCTTAAGGTGCCTCATAAGGCGCCCCATAATGTGCCTTATAAGGCGCCTTATAAAGTGCATTATAAGGCGCCTTATAAAGCGCCTTCTAAGCCACCCTATAATATGCCTTACAAGGCGTCCTATAGGGGACATTATAGGGTGCCTTGGCGGACAGTGTACTTTTATAATGTGCCCTCTGGAGTGCCTAATAGGGCACCTTATATGGCACCTTAGGTAATGGCACTGTGAGGGTGTGTTTTCTGACAGCACTAATTAAAATTAAAGTAAAATGCATCACAAAGTACTGCTTTAGCATAAAGGGCAATGCCTCAGCCAGCCTTATTTATTAGGCACACTGGGGGAATGAACCTATGACCCCTGTACCATCAGTCAGTGTATTAACCATTGTGCTACACCTCTGCTGCTCTGTTTGTATGTCAGTGCACCTACTTAAGATTAACGCGCGTTAACGTGCATAGCTCAGTTCTTCGCCCGATAATGTGCGCAGCGCTCGTTATCGCCCGGTAATCCCGGTTTGCTACGTTTAGACCGGAACGCCCACTCCTTTTATGGCATCCTGCACACTATCGCCGGGCGCACGTTAAGACTGCTTAGTAAACATACCCCTTAATCTCTTAAACCTTTCCTCATAGGGGTATCTTTCCATCTCCTTTAACATTTTGGTCGCCCTTCTCTTTATTTTTTCTAATGCTGATATATCTTTTTTGAGATGCAGAGAACAGAATTGCGCACATTACTCAAGGTGTGCTCACGCAGTAGACTGAAAAGATATCATAATGCTGATTTTTTTTCTTTTCTATTCCTTTCCTAACATTCTGTGTGTTTTTTTGGTCACTGCTGCATACTCAACAGAAGATTTTAATGTACTAACTACAATCATGCCCAGATCCTTTACTTGGATGGAGACTCCTAACATGGAACCTAGCATTGTGTCTCCATAATTTGGGTTATTCTTTCCTACATGCATCACTTTGCACTTGTCCTCATATAATTTCATCTGCCATTTCGATGTCCAGTATCGCCAACTGACATGTGATTTAACATCTCACAATTGACATGTGATTTAACAGCTCTGAATAATTTGGTATCATCTGCAAATTTTAATCACTTTCCCTGTTGTTCCCAATTCCAGATCATTTATAAATATGTCAAAAATTGCTTGTTCCAATAGAGAGCCCTGGGGTACTCCACTATTCACCTTCTTCCATGGAGAAAATTGACCATTTACTCCCTACTCTCTATTGCAGGGGTTCTCAACCCTGTCCTCGTGACCCACCTAGCCAGTAGGATTTTCAGGATAACCACAATGAATATGCATGGGAGAGATTTGCATATAATGGAGGCAGTGTATGCAAATCTCTCTCATACATATTCATTGTGGTTATCCTGAAAACCCGACTGGCTAGGTGGGTCCCGAGGACAGGGTTGAGAACCTCTGCTCTATTGTCTATCTCTCAACCAGTTTCCAAACCAAAATAGGACATCGCCTCCTATGTCATGATTTTAGAACGTCCTCAGGAGTTTCTGATGCGGGAATTTGTAGTTTTCTAAAAGGCTGGGAGAGAGGGGAGGTGGGTGCAGCTGTATGTCATGGGTAGGCTGAAAATCTTCTTTAGAATATGTTCCATTGTGGCAGGTGTGTGCTAGGGGACTGACATAAAACGGGCAATAAAAATGGACTGGGAGTGTGTACTAGTGTAGTGGAATCCAGAGAAGAAACCTTGGTTTTAGGGAAGGAGAGGAAATGCTATAGGAACCATTGCATCACAGCTGCCCAGTTACCCGGTTCCTAGAAAAGGTTATAGACCAGTTCTTGATTTTCATGCAGCCCTGTCCTGGTGCATTACTGGACCTGCAGCTTAGATTTCAATGGGTAAACTGAAGGAGTAAAAATCCCGCACTGCACTAGGCTGTAAGATTGAGAGAAGCGTAGCCTAGTGATTAAAGTATCAAACTGAAATGAGGGAAACCAGGAATCAAATCCTACTTCTCCCCCAACACCCTTTATGATCTCGCATATGTTTCTCAAATGCGTGTGTAAACGATTGTATTTTATAACCAACACATATACTTGGTTGAGTTTTCCTATCAAGAAACATTTTATCATTCCCTGCGTTTTGTCTCCCATCATAAAGCTGGGTATCTCTCGAGTACAATGCCAATGTGGTGTTGTGGAAAGTGCTGATGAGAGCATTGCCTGTCAGGTTGGCGGGATGCCCAGTGGCTGTGGCAGTCAGATGACTTTTTGTAGTGCCGCGGTGGGTTATGAATCCCTTTCTCCTAATTTCTGGATTCATCTGACACATGCATGGCAGTCTCAGCTCATAGAAGGTGCTACCAGGCTGGTGGCAGCTGTGCTGGCAGGCTGCCTAGCAAGGGCAGCGTGACTAAATGCTTTGTTATTTATTCTCTCGCTTTAGAAAACAGAAATGAAATCTGCTGCCCAAATGACATTGCTTGTGCTTTGCCTGTCTGTCATATGGTTCAAGAATGAGTTGGCTTCTTTTATTCATTCACGCTTCTCACTTACCGTAGGTTGTTGTGTTTGTCAAAATAAGTCAATGACACCTCCTAACACCTAAGGCACAATTTGTCAATTTATTCCACAAATTTTTTTTATAGCGGTACATAGGGAAATGGGAGAAGACCAACCAGAACACATAGTCGAGTGTTTTCAACCACTGCTATATCTTCGCTGCCACAACTATGGGTTCATTCAGGGGCATGTTTACTAAGCCCTGTGCTGGTAACATGAATGTGGGCCATGTTACCAGCTAATTGTAGGGGGCGTGTGCATCTGTGCTCTTGCAATTAGCTCAAACAAGCCACTCTTTAATGTGGCAAAGGGCCACGGGAGCAACTATCACCATCCATTGAGGTGGTATTACTTGTCCTTATGCCACCAGCATCAAACATGGTTAGTATGGACCACTAATGCCCACACTAGCCACAACATGCTGGAAATGTCCCTGTCTCACCCAGTCCCTACCCCATGCCAGGGTAACACAGGAGCCCCATGCTACTTTTTAACACTGCATTGGACATACTAAACCCACGCTACTCTGGTAGTGGTTTAGTAAACATGCCCCTTAGTTTAGTACATGCATTTGGGACTGCTTGATGCCTTATGTAGTTCATATTCTGTCTGGCCAGGTAGTGAGAAAAGTAAATAAATTAAAAAATCTCTGATACGGTATGGGTTTTAAAGATGCTAGTCCACAGTATGGCATTGCTGGTCAAGTTAGAGAAAAGCAAGAAGACATGAATATGTTTCAGTTTAGTAAGGGATGTGTTTGTAACTTGAGTTGTGCAGTTATTTTTCTCACCTTTTAGTAAAGTTCTTTCTGGACTAGGAGTTTACCAACCAATTCAAACCTTGTTGGAATTTTGCAAACTCTATTTTTTCCCAGATGTTATGGAATGCTTAATATTTTAATAGTAAACAGGGCTTTCATGCAGAGAGAACATAGATATGTAACATGTCAGTCAATGTGCTCATTTCATTCTGATCCAGAAGGAATACGCTCCTATCAAGTCATCATTAGCACCTCCTGAAGCCTCTAATGTTTCTCCAGTTCCTGCACTACCTAAATCTGAACTTGTTCAATGTCTGAAATTTCATAATATCCAAGCATAAGGTAGTATGTCAGGACTGATAACGTTACATATAGGACTACTTATAGTGCCAAATGGTCATTGAATAGACATTGCCTATCCTATTAATACTGGTCGTGTTTATGAAAGGATTTTTCCCATTCTGTGTTGATGGGAAAATGTTTAGGATATCTAGAGGTATGAGATTAATGCAGACACAATGTACATACATAGAGGGTGATTTTATAAAGCTTTTCTGCATTTAAAACACCTCATAAAATTAGGTCATGCCTAAGAGTACACATGGTGCAAGTCAGCATGTAATAGGTGTGCTTAGGGAAGGAGTTTAGAGGAGTGTGGTTGGCATGCATGTTTTATAAAACAGGCCATAAGAAAAATACACTTTGTCAAAAGCTAAATTTGCAATATACCCCCAGTGTAATCTGCCAAAGTAGCCCCCGTAATGTCGGGGGGAGGGGGGTCCCAGGCAGAAAAGGAGCCCACATGACGGCGATGAAGGCAGAGCACCAAGTGTTTGCCACACTGCTTCCTGCTCCTCTTTTTTTCTCCATTGCAAAGTTTTCAGGTCCAACATTCATTATCTCCCACCGCTAGGCCAAAGTCTTGAGATAACAGCCACGAATGCATCTGCTATTGTGTGACTTTGGTCCAGCAGTGGGAGTTGATGGCTGCCAGGCCTGAAAACGTTTCAATGGAGAGAGAAGAGAAGAAGCATGGCAAATCTGAAGGAAGTGTGGCAGGAGAAGGGGGAGGGGAGCACCCTCAGTAAACCATGGTGGCCCCTCTTCAAAATTTTGTTTGGAGGCTTCTCATTAGATCTTAAGCAGCTGCATACCTTGCTGGTGTGTAATAATGATAAAAGGACCTCAAAAGCATAGTGATTCTGCAGCTACAAAAACCCTGTCACACACAGTCACTGGCCCCAAGACCATTTTAATTCATCATTTTTTAAATTACACTTAAAAGTGATCATTTAGAATTCAAACACACTTATCTGAAAACTTGTTTTCATTGTGCACTATTGACGTAATCGCCACTCAGCAGTGCTGGACACTTGTAGCCCGATCCCTGAAGGGGCACGTCCAGGCCGTCTGGGCGCCCCTGGGCAGGATGGGCCCATTAGGACCCGATTCTGCATCTTGGGAACAAGACTGCTCCATGGTTGCAGGTTTGGGCCCTGGGACAGCCCTGCATGCCTCTGCATCACTGCGGGGACGTCCTCCCCCTGGCAAAACCTGTCTGCTTTCTTTGTGACCCCCAATTCCCCGCCGCCTGACCCCTACAGGGGTCCTGGGTCCCTGATCACGCGGTGGAGACTCACCATGAGTGTCCCGTTAATCCAGTGGGGGGGGGGGGCTGCCAGCCAGGATCAGAGGGGCACCCCGCTCTTATTCCACCTTGGAGGTGGAATAAGCAGGGCATCCTTCCGGCGATCCCCGAACATACAGGACCATCACTAGAATCGGCCCTGTACATCCAGGAGTCAGCCCCAACCACAGTCTGCCCACTCTCCACCCCCATTCCCCACAGCATGCACAGTGGTTCTATACATGCAGCGGGGCCGGGAGGCTGCATAGGCTAAGGACGGATAGCGGGACTGGACATCCAGTCCTGTTATTTGCCTTCGTGGATTGGTCCATGGGGCGAATTACTAAGCAGTAGTCAAATTTTGTATTTTCCCACAGCTTAATCTATAAGAGTCACTAACCTGCAGTAACTCAGTATAACAGGTCAATGAGTAACAGAAAATTAATCCTCCCCAGAAGAATCACCCATTATGTAGAAACTTAACAGATTCTCTCTGTTTGTAAATAGTTGTTGTTCTTATTTATATGTACATTGTGCTGACTTTCGTTGGAGTCACAGACTGTTAAGATGTGTTCTATGTATTACTGTTGTTTTATTGTAAACCGCCCTTGTTCGCAGGAAGGGGTGATATAAAAGAAACACCAAATAAATAAATAAAATAAATAATGAAACTTGTGATCATGCTATCGCTGGAAGCAGCGGTATACAAATGTTCTCTAAATAAAAATAAAATAAATAAATATTCTGCTTCTCAGGAGCATGAGGTTGCTAGCATGTGGCCCGATGATTCCAGGAAGCCATCTTAAAGAGGACAATGCCTTTCAAAAATCTTTTAGAACACCCTCTCTCCCAGTGATGATGACCCCCCAGAACATTCCCCCTGAGTGAAGACTCCCATCCCCCTAAGCACCCCATGGATCCTCTCCCCTACCCTGAACAAGTTCACCCAAACCTAAACCATCTCGAAGAAGACACCGCCAATCCCCCTGAAGACATCTCCACTCCCCATAGGCCCCTCAGCCTACCTCTAAATATCCCTTTTGGTCTAAGGAAAGGGGGCAGGTGTGATCCCCAGTTATTCCTGCCCCATATATTGCTGAGTTCAATGTAGTACTGACTGAACCCTTCAGTTAGTCTCTCTGTGCATATGGTGGTCATTTTAGAAGACTTATTCATGATTTGGATGTCCAAAAACATGCATGTGGATGTCAAAATCATGAAGATGACCCCAGAGGTATTTCCCAAACCGTTTCTGGAAATGTCTTTGGAGCTGGGACATCGAAGTAGGCAGGAGGTATGGTGAGAGCATATCTGGGGCAGGGCAACAAATATAGACATCTCGGATCAATTTCAGTACCCTTGGGGACTTTTGTGCTCATGTCTAAGTTTAGACCTGCCCTAAAACATGTGAAGCGTGTAGAAAAGATGGCACTTCAACTCCCTGGGACATGTCTGTTGTGTTTGAACTATTGCTGCATGTCCCTTAGGCATCCCCGATACTGAATACTATTCCAAGGACATCTATGTAGAGAGCCCCACAGACATCCATGCACGGCACATCCACATTTGTAAAATCATTCCCAAAATGGACCCGCCTGGTGCTTTTTCAGATATTCTGGCTTGGACAGCCCAGATTACACTTGTCCATTGTAAAATGTGGCTTCATATGTCTTTATGAAATAAGGGCAAAAACAAATTGTTTTGTTCAGTTTTCCATGTCGTCTGAAGCTTTGTTCTGTTTTAATACAATTTCATTTTGTGTTTTTTTTTAAGGTTTGCAAATTATACAAATCAAATAAATACAAAAGTCATGCAAAATAACAATATCCAAAGAAAAAACATATAAAGAAACAAAGTATCACTGCATTCAACACAAGAAGGCAAAGGGGCTGTTTACTAAACAGTGACAGCGGCGATTGTGTGAAATTGGAGCCACTGCCCCCTTTTATTCAATGGGGTTGCAGCATGGATTTCACACGATCACCGCTATCACTATTTACTAAACAGACCCCAAAGAGTGAAATATTATAAAGAAAATTCTACCATCAAACAATAATCATTGGAGGTCAATGGGGAGATGCCTCCTATCAAACCAGTGGGCATTCAAAAATCAAAAGGCTCCCACCTCCTACAACTTCCTATCCAATATAAACTAACTTAGAAAACTCAAAAAAGTATACATAACCCCTTGTAATGTGATAACTCATTTGCATGGGTAATGTAGAAAAACGTTGCTCCCAATTGATTACACAGGTACACTAAAAAAAATTGTTTTTAAACTGCCTCTAATGTTTCGATTGATTTTTACGTTTTTTGGTGCGCTGAATCCAAATCTGGTAACCAATTTGCTCCATCACGTACAGATTTTTTGCTACATTGGGTTAGCAGTTTGAGGTGAACGTTTCAGATTGAGTGCGATCGAGATAAAAGTTTCTTGGATGAATCCTTTATACTAATTGTTTAGTAGTTATTGAAATAAGAATAAAGAAAATTGTAACAAGGCAGCACATAAGAATAGAGTAATGTCAACAAAAACACACTGTGATGGTAGCAAAATTGTCTGCACTTAAAACAGCCACATACATGTGCACAAACATTGAGCATATAAGAGCGAGGTTAGACACAAAGCAAAGCAAAGAAATGTGCAAAATATGTTGTACAGGTATGTATGTAAGAATAGAAAACGCAAACCGCACCATTGCAATACATGAAGACAAACACCCGATGGTGTGAAAATAAAATTCTAATAAATGAGATCCGACACTGTGGTAATAACTAGCAAATTTTTATTTCAAAGTTTAGTAAAAACACGATATTTGTCAACACAGTTTAGATTTTAAAGTCATTCTTGGGAAAATCAATCTCCTGGTGGGCCCGTTTCTTCTTCCCCCGAATGCTTCTCTTAGTGGGCTGCTTGGCGTATTTTTCATCTGGGGTTTCCTGCAGCAGCAACCAGCAGAAATCAGCCATCATAGTGGAGTTCCATCTTCCTTGGTACCGTCTCTCTGCGTCCTTGATGTCCTGGTGAAACCTTTCACCTTGTTCTTCACTGTACGCCCCCAAGTTTTCAGGAAAGTAGTTCACATGGGAGTGCAAGAAATGGACTTTCAGGCTCATGTTACAGCCTTGTTCTTTGAAGCCATTGAGCATCCTGGCAACAATATCCTTATAGTTCTCATCCCGCCTGTTCCCCAAGAATTTGAGAACAACATCCTTGAAGGAATCCCAGGCTTCTTTTTCCTTCTCAGACATCGTTTCAGCGAATGCTCCATCTGAAATGAGTTTCCTTATATCAGGGCCAACAAACACTCCTTCCTTTAGCTTTGCTTCAGAAAGTCGGGGGAACTTTGAGCAAAGGTACCAAAAGCACTCACCATCTTTTGGAAGGGACTTGATGAATTGCTTAATGAGACCCAACTTAATGTGGAGAGGTGGTAATAGAATTTTATCACAAGGTACCAAGCTCTCATGAAGAACATTTTTCTCACCGGGTCTCAAATACTCCCGAATTGGCCAGTCTTTTTTCCCCCAGTGTAGGTCGCGGGCCCGGCTATCCCACAAGCAAAGGAAGCAGGGATATTTGGTGAAACCGGATTGCTGCCCTAATAGCATGGATAGAATTTTAAAGTCTCCACAAATCATCCACTTATGCTCATCATAATGAATCTTCTGAAGAATCAGGGCCAAATTCTTGTATTTTTCTTGGAGAATAACAGAGTGAGCAATAGGAACTGAAGCGAATGTGTTGCCATTATGAAGAAGAACACCTTTTATGCTGTCTTTTGACGAATCAATGAACAGCCGCCATTCAGCAGGATCATACTTGAGTTTAAACTTTTCCATCACTCCGTATATATCGTTGCAAAATACCAAATCTTCCTCTTTGCTGAAATACTTCAAAAATTGTGTCTCGCAGTTGCGGTACCAATAAAAAGTTGTTCCTGGTGACAATAGATTTTTCTGTTTAAGCCGAGAACCTAGCAGTTGGGCAGCATCTTTTGGGAGTCCTAAATTCCGGACTAAATCATTCAATTCAGCTTGAGAGAAAAGTTCAGGTTTCGGATCTGGTTCAGTTTCAAACTCGGAAGTACTGGACTCATCGGGAAAAGCCATCTGATGAGTCTCATCATGATCAGAACCATCCACACAAATATGATCCAAAGATTTTGGTGGTTCAGGCACAGGTACTTCGTTGCTATGAGGCATAGGCCTAATTGCTGAGGGAAGGTTGGGGTAACTTATTACGTTCTTATTTTTTAAGTTGTATCCCTTCACAATGCAAGAGCAAAAATAGCAGTCACTGCTGTGGTCTCTTTGTTCACGCCACATCGTAGGTATTCCGAAACGAAATGCTTGTTTTTTACCTTTCATCCATAAGCGTAGATCTTCCTCACATGTCTTGCACACTTTGTGAGGAGCCCACGGTTTGTCTTGATCGCCTAACTTCAAACCGAAATAGGCAAAATATACTTTTTAAAAAAATGCAGAAATGTTCCTCTGCCGCTTTTTCACGGTATATTCCCCACAAATAAAACAAAAACTGTCCGGAGAGTTGACGCAACTTCTGTGTCTGTGAGCCATCACAAGTACACAGCACTGCAAACTACAACTGTAGTGAACCACTTCGGAATAAAGCTGGATTACGACTGAGCAAACAAAAGGTAATAATGAACTTGCAAGAAACTGAAATTTGACAGGAACGTTCATGTCGCAACCACCGTGTTTGAGCGAGCGAACGAGGCGAGGCGAACAGGAAAGAACATGCGCCAGCGCGAGTACTGGATTTAGCCCCCCGCCTCCCAATTGTCCTGTTAATGTATAAAATGAATACAAAACACTCTAAAATATCATGAGGGAGTGTTTCTAGTTAGTTAACCATTACAACCTCTATTTTGGGCCAAGAAAATAAACTGCAGTCGGCTAAAAAGAAATTATGTGAACATTCCTTATATGGGTAAGAAATCTAATTTTGCAAGAAAACGTGACGTGATGGAACATTTTGGCTATTTTTCCTGGATTCAGCACCCCAAAATCTATAGGAATCAGTTGCAAAACTGGAGGCAGTTTTATGGTAGTGTACCTGTGTTATATATATATTCAAACTCTGACCACAAAAATGTTTCTCCTTATTTTTGAAGAAGGATTTCAAAACCCTGACCTAATCTGTGACAGATAAAATGGAAACTAAGTAGCCCTCTTTGCTATAGTGTCAGTGGAATCCTCTAGAAAATTAGTTAAATCCTAATTAACATCAGTGATAGTACATCCAGCCATTCCCCTCCACTATCCATCTGCCTCTTACGAGATGGCAAATAGAAACATTTTGGAACTGTGATTTTCTCAGGAATAATAACACTTCCTTGAAATACTTATCCACAATTATTTTGTTGGATAATAATGATGCCATTGGAAAATTAAGGAAATTGAGGTTATTAACCCTGGAATGATTTTCCAGGTCCTCTAACTTGTAATGAACTGAAAAGGAGTCATTAATAGCAGCAACACTGGTTTGCTGCAAATTTTGCAGCTGACCACGTGTTTTGGTAATATTAGAAACTTTCATCAATCTATTATCCACCTCTTGTAATTTCTGAACAGAATCCTGGGTAAAAGCGCACAGAGACTTAAGAGTAGTAGAAATTTTTGAATCAATGTTAGTATAACCAACCACAATTTTTTCAATGTAATGTCCTGAGATGGCACATTCATATTACTAGAACCTTCTTCCAAGGCAACTGGCTTTGGCAAAGGGCCGGGAGAACAGGAAAACAACTCTGGAGATGAAGCTGAAACTGTTGCGGATTGGGAAAGGGAGGCGGGGATCTCTCGATGATGCTGATTGATACCCCCTTAGGGGAGGATTGCTGACCCAAAAGAGTGAGGAAATATCTATCAAGCAGTCTAACCACCTTATTCTCAATTGGGTTTGACGAAACTGACAAAGAAGCAGGCTTCTTAACTTTCTATTTCCCCATTATACAGCGAAGAAACTACTGCACAAGCACTAAATAAGGAAAATAAAAGTACCTTGTGTCAAGGAAACCAATAGCCGTCAATGCGCCGAAGGGGTGCCAAAGGGGCATGTCCAGCCCCTTAGGCCATGGCCTAGAGGGCCTCAGGGTCCAATGAAATAGGGCTACAGGACACACTGGCTGATGTCCCATTGTGAAAATAGATGGCCACTCAAATGCCTGCGACATTCAATATGCTCCCAGTGGCAGAACTCCCTTCCGCACAGTGACTCAGCTCTAACAGCAGTCCACTAGTGCTCTCAGTCATCCCGTCATATTGTTTTTATAAATTTTCATTTCAGGGCAATTTTGTAAATTATTATTATTGTTAATGAACATTTATAAAGTGCTACCAGGTGGATGCAGTACTGTACAAATACAGAAAAGACAGTTCCTGCTCATCAAGCTTACAATATAAAAGGATGGACATACAGTAATATGAAAGGAGAGGGCCTGAAACATAAGGATGGGGTTTATGAGCTAAAGGCAGTCTCAAAGAGGTATGTCTTGAGCCTAGACCTGAAGAATGTGAGGGAAGGGATTTGATGCAGGGAAAGGGGTAGGTTATTCCAAGCAAAAGAGGTAACTGTGCTGCCCAAATAAAAAAAAAGTAGCTGAAAGGTTACTAGAGATTTCAGGCAAATAAATATCCCAACTGGCTTATTTTCTCACAGCCAGAGTCTGGCTTGAACCAGTGACCATTGGGTTAGATAGTAAGCATCTTGCAGAAAGAGCTATTACACCTTGCTCTGCTGTGAGGGTTTGTATGCATCAGTGATGCAGAGAGCTAAGCTACTGGAAGGGTCTCCCAAGATAGACAGATCTCAGCTGAGATGCCAGACTAAGACAAACCACCCATCTGGGCAGCAGCAGAATGGGACGGTGTTGCAAGCAGAGGTTCATATTCTTGACAAATGCAGCAACACTGGAATTAACTGCGTGGAAGAATGGCTTGGCAAATCTACTTATTTATCTTGCCTCAAAAACCCAATGGATAGTCACAAAACAAATTGCACTATAGTGGTGGAAGATGAGATCCCCAGGTTGGAAGACACTCAAATGGCTACTGGGAATGAGCTGAAGACGTCTCAGAGTAAAGCCAACATTTATGATGTGGTTGGATCTGTTGATGTAGCGGCACATGAAACGAGAGTCAGAAGTTGCAAAGAAATCTTACATTTTTGGATATGGAACATATGAAGCATGAACCAAGGGAAGTTGGAGGTGGTCAAAAATCTAATGGAACGTGTACAACTCAATCTGTTGGGTGTCAGTGAGCCAAAATGGACTGGTTTTGGGCACTTTGCATCTGATTATCATATGGTTTACTATGCTGGAAATGAAAGACAAAGTAAAAATGGTGTTGCATTTATAGTTAAGAAGAAACTTGCAAGAACTATAATGAAATACAATGCAGTCAGTGAACACTTAATTTCTATTTGTCTACGAGGAAAGCCCATTAACACAACTATAATTCAGGAAAATGCCCCAACAACAGCTGCCGAAGAGGAAGACGTTGATGAGTTCTGTGAACAACTACAAGCTGAAATTGACAGAACATGCAAACAGGATATCCTGATAGTCATGGTGACTGGAACACAAAAGTTGGCAACAAAGAAGAAGGCAAAGTGGTTGGAAAATATAGACATGGCAACAGAAATGAAGCTGGAGAAAGATTGATGGAAGTCTGCAAGACCAATGATCTGTTAATCTCAAACACCTTCTTCCAGCAGCACAAGTACCGACTATACTCATGGACTTCACCCAATGGATTGTACAGAAATCAAATTGACTACATCTGTGGAAGACAATGATGGAAAAGCTCTATAACATCAACAAAGACAAAACCTGGAGCTGACTATGGTATAGATCACCAACTATTAGTATGCAAACTCAAGCTAAAATTGAAAAAGGGCAAACCATTCATGAATGTAGCAAAATATGACCTTGAGAATATACCACTGGAATTTAAAGACTGCCTGAGAAATCGATTTGCTGCTTTAGATACAAATGACAGAGTTCCAGAAGAGTTATGGGATGACATCAAGAAGAATGTGTTGGAAGAAGGCAATATGTCTCAACATAAGGTGAAAAAGAAAAAACAGCCAAAATGGATGACTGAAAAAATTCTGAAAATTGTCCAGAAATGCAGAGAAGCTAAAGCCAGAGGAGAAAGAAAGGCAATCGCAGAACTCAACAGAGATTTCCAACGTTCAGCAAGACAAGACAAGGAAAAGCACTACAATGATACATGCAAGGAAATAGAATCAGAAGCTATTAGAGGAAGAACAAGATCAGCTTTTCTAAAGCTACGAGAGTTAAAGAAAAAATTCCAGCCTCAAATTGGAATACTGCAAGATGCTCAAGGATCTATGTTGAATGATGCTGAGAAGATCAAGATAAGGTGGAAAGAATATACAGAGTTATTATACAATAAAGATCAAGTGGACCAACAGCCATTTCAACCTATACCTTATGATCAAGAACCATTGGTGATGAAAGAAGAAGTCGAAGCAGCATTGAAAACCTTATCAAAGAACAAAGCACCAGGCATTGATGGCATACCCATTGAAATATTACAATTGGATGAAACTGTTACCATACATGCAAGGCTCTGCCAGGAAATTTGGAAGACAAATTCATAGCCAACTGACTGGAAAAGATCTGTGTTTATACCAATACTGAAGAAAGATGACCCAACTGACTGCGGAAATTATTGCACAATCACTCTGATCCCACATGCCAGCAAGATTATACTCAAGATCATTCAGCAGAGATTACAGCCATATCTGGAACAAGAACTGCCTGAAGTGTAAGCAAGGTTAAGGAAAGGGTGAGGAACGAGAGCCATTATCGCGGATATGAGATGGATCCTTGGAAAAACCAAAAGTATATCCATATGTGTTTTATTGACTAAAGCAAGGCTTTTGACTGTGTAAACTATGAGAAACTCTGAGCCACATTAAGAGGCATGGGTATACCAGAACACTTGATCGTTCTCTTGCACAACCTGTATATTGATCAAGAAGCAACAGTTCGAACAGAACAAGGAGAAACAGAATGGTTAAAATCAGAAAAGGTGTATGACAAGGCTGCATACTTTCGCCCTATCTGTTTAATTTATATGCAGAACAAATCGTCAGAGAAGCAGGACTGTATGAAGACAACCGAGGTATGAAGATTGGTGGAAGACTCATCAACAACCTTTGCTATGCTGATGATACCACATTACTTGCTGAAAGTGAAGACGATTTGAAACATTTGTTTCTTAAGATCAAGGAAAATAGTCTTAAAATGGGTTTATACCTTAATGTCAAGAAGACAAAGTTCCTGACAACTGGCAAAATCAATAAGTTCATCGTTGATGGAGAAGAAATTGAAATAGTGGACCACTTTAACCTACTTGGATCAATTTTCAATAAAGAAGCAACAAGCAGTCAAGAAATCCGACGATGCATTGCTCTTAGCAGAATGGCAACGAAGGGCCTAGACATGATTCTCAAGAGCAGAGATGTCTCTTTCCATGCAAAGATTTGACTTGTTCAAGCCATGGTATTTTCAATAACATCATATGGATGTGAAAGTTGGAGAGTGAAAAAAATAAACAGGGAGAAAATTGATGCTTTTGAATTATGGTACTGGCAACGAATACTGTGTATACCATGGACTGCCCGAAGAACAAACCAGTCAGTTCTAGAGGAGATCAAACCTAAGCTTTCTTTAGAAGCTCAAATGACAACACTTCGACTTTCATACTTTGGACACATCATGCGAAGAGAAAGGTCATTAGAGAAAGACATCATGCTTGGCAAGGTAGAAAGTCAACGCAAAAGAGAAAGGCCAGCAATGAGATGGATCAATACAATAACAGCTATGGGTGCTAGTCTGTCAACAATGAGCCACCTGACTGAAGACTGAACACAATTTAGGACAACTGTCCAGAGGGTCACCATGAGTCGACACCGACTTGACAGCACTTAACAACAACAAAAACAAGAACAGGGAGGAACTGACTCTAGACAACTTGCTTTTAACTGTGCCTTGTAGGGGCAGTAGATGGCCTTTTATTTTGGGCCGGCCCAAGCTCTGCCCTAACTCTGCCCCAACTCTGCCCCAAGCTCCGCCTCCTCGGGCAAAGAACCTTCCTGTTCTGCCTACAGGAGATCGGATCCCTGTAGACAGAACAGGAAGGGTCTTTGCTGCAATTGCAACTTTTCTTCTTCTGCCCATGGGGGATGGGCTTCCACGGGCAGCCTGCTGCCTGCCAGCAGTGATCCAGCAAAGACCCTTTTTGTTCTGCCTGTGGGGATCCGACCTCCCACCAGAGACAGGAGTTTTGCTATGATCATGGCTGGCAGACAGCAGGCTGCCTGCAAGGATCCCTTCCCCAACAGGCATAAGAAGAATAGAAGCCACGATCGCAACAAAGACCCTTCTTGTTCTGCTCTGGGGATCTAATCTCCCATGGGCAGACCGGAAGGGTCTTTGCCACAATTGTGGCTTCTCTTCTTCTGCCATGGGGGGATGGTATCCTCATGAGCAACTTGCTGCCTGCCACAACGATTTTTGCTGGGACCAGGGCCCATGTGGTCCACCCCTGTCCGATGCCTATGGTGCCTTGTATTGCTAGTAATCTTTGTTCCTGTTTCCAAATTCACGCAAATTTTGTTTGCTTCAGAGCTCTATGGAAAATGCTAACTAGATTTTTTGCCTTTTCAATCTATTTGCTCTTGTTGTAGAGATTTACTTTAAAGGATTTTCTTTGGCCATGTTCTTGTGCCAGACGTTCTGTGAAACCATATATACTATGAGAAACGTTTACCAAACTTAATCCAGATCCAGGTTGTCCAATTAGTGATGATGTGCATCACTCCTTGGGCCCATCTTGCAAGAGCCAATTAGACAGAATTTTATACCATTGGCTTGGACTTACAAAAATGAAATTTGTGTTGTTGAGTCAGCATTTAACTCCTGGCAACACAACAACCCCTGGGTTTTCTTGGCAAGGTATGACTAGAAGTAGATTGCCAGGCCTTTCTTGCAAGGTAATGGAGTAAAGTGACTTGCTCAAGGCCACAAGGAATACCAATGGGAATTAAACGCTGTTTTTTTGATGATCAAGCCACTGCTCTAACCACTAGGTTACTCCTCCACTTCTCAGACCTGTATACATACTTTATAAAATATATGGGCAAATAAAATAGGAAATTTGTATGTGAAAAAGAACAGATATAAACATGTGTGTATACATTCTGTGACGCTGTGGGATTCATTTTCAAAGAGAAAAAGTGCATTATCTTTGAAAATTGGTACAATTTATGCACTCACCTGCTGCACAGGTTAAGTGGCCTGTTATAAAATCATTCTTCTTACGGTCCTTTCAAGCCTGGTGTTGGGGGCAGTACCATCCATTCTGACTTTTAAAGGAAAGTACTTGACCTGTGTATTTCATTGCATACTGTACTTAGATTAAGCACTATGGCTCAAATTTTACAGGTTTTGGTAAAAAAATCTGTGTTTTGATTGACTGTGTTACAAGGTCTGTTTCCTGTTAGATTGTTTTATTTCTTGTCAACCTTACATTTCCATTTGTATTTGTCATCAGGGAGTGTGATTTGGTGTATTTTATGATTGTCTAAAATAATCTGCATGGAGCAATAGTGTATATATACAGAATTCTTACCAATTAGTATTGCATATTGATGGATATTAAATAGCCTTTTTTACTATTATGTTACAGTATTGTCTCCTTGAAGGAAGGATTATATATTATGGTAAATATCTCAAATTAAAAAACAAATGGTCCTATATTAGGGTAGGGCATTACCTAGCATGTTAAAATATTGTAATTTAGGCTACTACAGTTCAAAATTTCATTTCAATATGTTTGGTTGTCTACAAATCAGGGAAAATGAACATTCGACTTCCCAATTTAAATCCAACACCACTCCAGGGGATAATAAACTCCATTTCCCTGGCATCCCTACTTTGGCATGCCACCATAGGGGTCCTCAGAAGGGATTTGCCCTTTGTGTGACCGAAAGTTACACTGAGTTCCTATTTTATTATTTAGGATATGTTTGAGTTTGCTTCATTTGGAGAATTTCTCCATATAATTTCTGGCCAAGGCCATTATAGTGTTAATTTGCAGTGGAAATGTGATGGGGTCCCTCTCATGCATCTCATTTAAAAAAAAATAAAACTTTCTTTTCAAACCAAAAATCTTATTGTTTATTCCAGACTTTATATACTACCATTTCGTTAAATCACTTTGCTACTTACTCTTGCTAGAATTCTGCACACAACAATTCAAAATATTTTTTCAGCATTGTATTTTAAATTAAGGGGTATGTTTACTAAAGGGCGCTAATGTCGCAGCGGCGGAATTATCGTGCAATAAGGTACGTTATTGGGCAATGAAGGCATGTTATCACGCGATAACGTACCTTATCGCACGATAACGCGTCTGCGGCGTTAAGGCACCATAATGCTGTGAAATCTGGCACTGAAGGGCGGAGGAAGGATTCCCAAAGGGCGGAGAGAAGGGGTCAATGGGTGGAGAGTGGGAGGGGAGAGGCTCCAGGCACACTAATGCTGTGTAATCTGGGTCTGATCACTAACGCCAGTGAAACCCTCGCGTAAAGGCACATTTGCAGGAAAGAGAAACCATTTCCGTCAGCAATGTACAGCAAAGCCAGGGAAACGTACAAAACGTGATAGTTGTGATACATGTGCACGGAATAAAAGGGCAAATAAACATGGAAAATGACCTGAACAAAATGTGCAAATGTAGAGGCTTTTGGCAGCCCTGGCCACCGCACCAGTCCTGGGCACAGTGCAGGCATGGCTATGGTATGCTATGGTATGCAATACTGTTGGGGTCACTCCCCGGGGTGGTAAACACTGTCAGAAACCAGAACTGAAACACACTTCACAGACATCAGAAAGGTTGCTATGATGCAGCTCTATCAGCAAATCGTGCTGAACTTAGGAATTGCTATCTGCCATTAATCATAGCAACCTTTTGATATATGTGTAACGTATTCCCAGGTTTAGGGCGGCATTGCTAAGGTATGCAAGTGCTAGTATTGGGAGATGCTGCTGCACGCAGGGCCCAACATCCTGCCTCTCCATGAGGCTTTGGATAATGGAGCCTGTGGGTGCGGGTATTTCTGCCCCTGTTGGCCGCTGCTCTAGGGCAGAGGTTCCCAACTCCGGTCCTGGTGGGCCAAACACTGTTCGGGTTTTCATGCTGACCCTAATGAATATGCATGAGCTACATTTGCATACCATGGGGGCGGCGCATAGAAATGCAGCACAGGCATCTGTATTAGGGACAGCATGAAACCTGAATGTTTTTTGGCCCTCCAGGACTGCATTTGGGAAACTCTGCTCTAGGTATTGCACATGTTTATGGTGTCTGTGCTCTTTAGGGTAAAATATAGGCGTTTCAGGCATGTTTATGTTATCTATAATAAAGTTTCCATCTTTATTACCACGGTTTAGTACAGGGTAAAATATGGGGACTGGGTTGGCAGGAGCCACAGCTGGGACTTGAACCTGTGACCTTCTGCTCCTGAACACACTGTTTGTGTGTACTGCACCACAGGGATGGTTTGTTCCCTGGGGATACCATGACTGTTTGTCAGACAGAGCCTGTCTGTTGCAGTGCACGGCACCCACCTAAGCAGGGCTAGGCCATGGTCTGCTGTGGGCAGATGTCACTGCCCCCTCCACCACCAGAACTCCTCCGCCACCATGCTGACATGCCCTTATGCTGGTGGTGCTGGTGGTGCTGGTGGTGCGCAGTCTCAGGCCATCCAGTGTGCCGGTAGGTGGCTGCCTATGGTGCGGGATCTGGGGTAGGGGTGTCTGCATAGACGTCCATGCTTTCCCCCCACCACCGCCTGCCAATGGAGCCTGTGCCCTTGGAGGTACCTGCTGGGTACTATCCCCTGTGACACTGTGAGAAACACACTCGTGCCCATGTTGGGCCCTCATCAGTTGCTGTCTGGCTGCTGTACAGTTTTAGAATTCCTATGTGCCACGTAGGCATCTCCCTAGTCCGCACTGTGCTCCAGCTGCAGCACAGCATGTGCCGCCTGCAGCCCTCTGTATCCCATTTTCAAGCATCTGTACAGTTTCCCTTTTCCGACATGCCCACCTTGCCGTTGCTGCACATGTGCACGCCATAAGAAAACTGTCCAATAAAAAGGGAAAACCCTGATCAGTGCTATTTCAATGTGGGATGATTCACCTTGTAGGGGGACAGAGCATAGACCCTTCCAAAAATGATATCTTTTTTTTGGAGCTTTCTCAGTAGTGTTTTTTTTTATTTTTCCCATTAATATCACTATTGGCCAGCTTGGTTATGGTGATTTTAATTTTTGTTCAGGTCATTTTCCATGTTTATTTGCCCTTTTGTTCCGTGCACATGTATCACAACTAGCACTTTTTTTAGGTTTCCCTGGCTTTGCTGTACATTGCTGATGGAAATGGTTTCTCTTTCCTGCAAATGTGCCTTAACGCGAGGGTTTCACTGGCGTTAGTAATCAGACCCAGATTCCACAGCATTAGTGTGCCTGGAGCCTCTCCCCTTCCACTCACCACCCACTGACCCCTTCTCTCCGCCCTCTGGGGAGCCTTCCTCCGCCCTTCAGCGCCGTATTTCACAGCGTTAGGGTGCCTTAACGCTGCAGGCGCGTTATCGCGCGATAAGGTACGTTATTGCATGATAACATGCCTTGATCGCCCGGTAACGTACCTTATCGCGTGCTAATTCCACCACTGCGACGTTAGCGCCCTTTAGTAAACATACCCCTAAGTATCACTCAAAAATAATATACTTTGTTATTTTTTATAATTCAGGCCTTTTGACACAGAATTTTGAATTTTGTATGAAGAATTCTAGCAGGAGTAGCTACTATATACGGCAGTAGTTCTCAAGCCATTCTTCTAGGACCCCCAGGCCAGTCAGATTTTCAGGATATCCACAGTAAATATGCATGAGATAGATCTGCATGCACTGCTTCCATTGTATGCAGATCTATCTCAAGCATATTCATTTGTGGATATTCTGAAAACCTGACTGGCCTGGGGGTCCCAGAGGACTGGGTTGAGACCCACTGGTATACACAAACAAAAGCCAGGGGAATTAGGGAATAAGGGGTGAGGAAAACCTTAATCTGCAAAACAACTCCTTGAGATTTCCCCACTGCTGATCCCAGTCCTAGTCAGGATAAGCTAAAGAAAAATGTATATTTTTAAGCCACTCTTAGATTTTGTGAAAGATGTTTCTGTTTGCAAATAACAGGACATTGAATTCCAAAGGGATACTGCTATATAGGAGAAGGCTGAGTGATGAAATATTTCCTGTCTAGTACCTGAAGGAGGAGGTGTGCTCAACAGATTCTCTGTTTGTGAATGAAGTGCTCTTCTGGGGACCTAGGGGGTCATTCTGTCCCGTGAATAGCATGGATGGATGTTCTATTGGGATGTCCATCCCCGCTAATCACCCCCCCCCCCCTCGCCAGCCTCGGCAAAGGCCTCCGTGTACAAACAGTGGTTTGTATGGGGAAGCCTAGATGAGGATGGGAGGGGGCATTTTGGAGGTGAAGCAAGGGTGGGGCATGGGGGGGGGGGGCCGTGATCCCAGATGAACAGGGCCAATTCAGAGGTCGGCCCTGTACATCCAGTGTCTCAGAAATTGACAAGGGACTTATCTCACCTCAGAGGTGGAATAAGTCCTCCTGGATGGGGTGTTCCTTAAGCAGCTGATGGGAACAGGTGAGGCAGAGGTGGAGGAAGTTCCCCGCAGCTGGACCCTGGCCAAGGGAGGCCAGATTGAGGGTCCGGCTGCGGGGAGAGGAGGTAATCTGTGGCAACCTGCATTCACGGCTCCTGAAGGGAGCCACAGTGCCATGGCAACAGGACACCATGGCTTTGTGGCTCCATTCAGGAGCCTGATAGTGATAGACTGGTAGTCGCCGGGACATACAGCTGGGCAGAATTGGGTCCCAGCTTGCATGTCCAGGCGCTAGACACAATTCTGATCCTGCAGGGGCCACGGGATCAGAATCGGGTCTAGCTCTGTATGGCCTGATTCTGCCCAAATGTACAGGGGCTAGAGAGCCTGATTGGAATAGGCCTCATAGGGAATAAGTAGATCCAACAGATAAGCAGGTTGACTGGAATGGAGAATAATGATGAGTTATGATCAAAATTTTCTATGCCATTAGTAACTAACCAATGATTCTCTTTCAGCAATAGGGTGACATGATCATAGTTGTGAGAAAAGGTAATAAGCTTAACCACTGCATTGTGAATGTCTTGTGCCATAATATTTTCAAAATGTTTTTATTTTAATTCTCAATTGATTAATGATTAGTGGGATATTTTGTATGATTTAATTTCAGATCAACAACCTGAATCTTTTATTTATGTCGCATGACTGAATCCTGGTATTCGGACAATGATTGTTCTTTAAATCCAATATCGCCTACAGGTTATAGTTATAAACATCAGCTCAGACTTCAATGTTGAGGAGGTAAGTGTGGATGTCTTTTTTTCTTTTAAATCTTGCTATCATTTTTAGTCTTCTTTTTAAAATGGATCTCGGTATTGAAGCAAACAAATAAAAAACAAAATAAAATGGTGTTCATTTTTTTTTTAAATTTTCAAAACAAAAAGAAATAAACAAGGACTTTTGTTTCCAATGAAAGCACAACCCTACTGATAACCATCCTTATAATTGCCTCTACGGTTTATCATCCTGGAGATGCTGCCTCAAGGGCTACATATGGTACCTTTTGGGTATGCTTATTAAAATATGATAGTTTACCCTATGTTTAGCCCAAAAATTAGCCCAAATGTGGTGCTAGACCTACACTAATGAATGCGGTCATGCATGGCATGTTCCCACACAGTTAATGCAGCTGCAGCTCCACCCCTTCATGAATTCAATTGCCACAGGCAATGTTCCCTCTAATTTTCTGTAGACCGTGTGCGCATAAAATATCAGCTGTGCAGCTTTTGAAGGAAGGTTAAATTTTTGTGCGCCACATAACGACACTCAGAGTTATATACTTTAAAATTTGACTACACGTCAGAATACAGTATGTACACCACATTGATTGCACTAGAAAATATTGTAGAACTTGTGAAAACCGTAAATACACAACAACTTTAAAATTTTAAGACGTCTGTGCTGTTTTCTATCAGAATCAGAACTGTAATTTTTGTGCGCTCTGTTATAAAGTATGTGCGCTCGCTCGGCGAGGTGTGTGCACGCGCACACGCGCACAGCTTAGAGGGAACAGTGGCCACAGGTAGCCCAGATGCAGTTACTGCCAGCCCCGGAGGCGGGTAAGCGCACTTGCACTAACTGCAACATGGACAATGAGCACACTTTGACATTTGACCTAACCACGATATGCAATTACTGCCCACAATCTGCCCGTGGTTAGCATGGGAATTTTATCTCAGCTGCATTTTTAGTGTACACTAATGATTACCACATGTGTGGTAAATCCCACATTTACCTTTAGAGCACTTTAGCAAACATACTTCCAATAGAGCTCTCAGCAATGATTTATGCATATGTTAAAATTTCTCAATACAGAGAGTCAGAAACACAGAGAAATTTATTATAAAAGGTTGTGATATAAAGGTGGAAGAAGAGAGACTCAGAGAAAATGTGAAGAAGTACTACTTTACTGAAAGAACAGTCAATGCCTGAAATAACCTACCCACAAATGTGGTAATAATTAAAGTAGTAACAGACTGAAAGTCTGTTAAGGTCAGGTATAAGGGCAAGAGAAGGAGATGGCTGGAGTTCAAATAGAATCTCTTGTGACTCTACATAGGGTAAAAGGTTCCTTCCAAAGTCAGCTGTCATATTACTACTGCATGATATCGCATAGGGATGTGCACAGAGAAAAACATTTGGAGGTCATTTTTTGGATTTTTGGCCCTCTTCACAATTTTCAGACTCGTTTTGTTTTGCTTCTCACATTTGTATTAATAAAAAATTGTTTAACCTCACTGGAACTTCTGATGCGCTGAAATCAATGGTATGTGTGTTAATTCATAGGTGGTTGTCTTAAAGAATCGAATGCATACTAACAAATGCACACACCTAGTATTGCATCACAGAGCGCATCAACTCATGCTATTGTACTGTATGCTACATCCGGCTTGGCTCTTGAATCTGTTGGAATGGAAATTCGACAATTAAAATAAATAGACATATTATTCCGTTTTGCACAGCCATCGCAAAGTTACATTTGGGGGCCCTTTTACTAAAGGATGCTATGGTGTTGCCCCAAATTTGCTGATAACGTACAAATCCATGACGCGTTAAGCCAATAATACAGCATTAACAGCCAGGAGCATGGAAAGCATGGAGGTGGCAGTGAGTATATCCACGCTTCTTCACGCCTAACGTCTGTTTGCAACCCTAACAAGCAGTTAGCACCAAAATCCGGTGGCCCTAACTGCCATGGCTCCGCACTAGCTGTCAATGTGTATCTAATGCACGCCTTTAGCGCGCACCAGATCTGTGCTTCTAGCTAGCGCCCTTTAGTAAAAGGGCCCCTTGGAGATTTATTGGTTGGAAAAATTGGCTTTTGCTTTCATTCAACTCCTTTGCGAGGTGTGATTGGATTCTAAATATCCCCCAAGGGAGACACAATATTGCCAAAATGCTACTAGTGTAAGGTTTGTGCAGCTTACGATCCTGTGGATTTTTGTAACTCTGCATAATACATCGGCTAGTTTTATACAATTTTGGATTTTAAATACTTTTTTAGTTCTGAAAAATGTTGGTAAATCATCATAAAATGCTAAGAATTGATATCATATTTGCGAGCAATTATTCAGTTTGGTTTAAAGGGCTTCTTTTGCCGTTTGCTTTAGAATTGCATCACTTTTAGCATCCACTCAATTGTGCTTTATATTTTACTGTATGTCAGATGATTCCTAAGAGGATAAATTACATTCATGATGGCCTCCCAAAAAGTTCTTTCATAAACAGAATGGAAACCAGCGTTGTCAGAAAACCACATTGTTTTCAATTTCCTCAGATGACACTTCATTGCTAGTGTATCTTACATCTGTCGCAACAGACAAATTGCATTATCTTTCTACGTAATGTAATATGACTGACGCAATTGAATATGACACATCATTAACCTAGGAAATTCAGAAAAGGTAAGTTTTTCTATGAATTCCTTAGACCTAGTTTCTCATATTCGCACATCCTAATGTGAGTCCTTCAACCTGCAAACAGTTTGTGGAGGGATGCTCATCGCAGATACAGTACAGAGTAGCATGAAGTGCTTCTTGAATACTTGTTAAGATATGGTCCGAGCAGCAAGTATAGTCAGATATTAACTTGGAATTCAAATCATTCCATTTCATAATCTCTTATCCCCAGTGCCACAATAAAATGTTTAACCTTAGGCCGGATGTGTACTGCCATACAGAAGCACACGAGTTCAGGTACTGGACCAAGTATCTGCTTGCCAAGCTGGTTGGGGATGTTTTAAAGGCAATGTTGATAGCTAGCAATGTGAGGGAAACTGACTATTACTCAACAGTGAATCCTAATGGCCATATTCAAAGACTGCACTTGGAGTCTGGTTGCTTCAACAGCCCTTAGCTGAGGGCTGAGAGAAAGTGGGTTTTAAAAAAGATGTAAAATATCCCAAATAATTGAGTGAAGGCTTAAGGTGTCCAAGGCCTGGCCCTGGTTCTGGTTGAGGTTGAAATATATAAAAAGGAGAAAATATTGGACACAAAGTAGACAATGGAGACATGTCAAAGCTACAGGAATATGAGAGAATTTCCTTATAGGCTGGTCTTTAGCTTGAGCAGCAAGGCCAAGTACAGTACATGCTGCAAGGAGAACTTTCCTGCTCTGATTTTTCTGTTGGCACTGACCTCCTGTGAAATGCTGTCATTACTCCCAATTATTTATGTTTGTATTGTATTCATTGTCTTCCCTCATTTTGATTCTAATCTCTCACTTTAGTCCTTCATGCTTCTCTGTTCCATGTACCAGCTGAGCCACTTCATTTTAGTCTTTCCTTTTCAGATATCCAGGATTCTCTGTTGAGAAGTGCAGTCAAGTCTATGCTGATACCTGGTGATCCAGCAGCCCTTGGGTTTTCTAGACAAGGTATTGTAGACAGCAGATTGACAGGCTTTTTCTTCTGAGGCAATGCAGGGTAAAGTGACTTGCCCAAGGTCACAAGAAGTGCCAGTGGGTCTCAAACCCTGATCTCTTAGGTACTAGGCTAGTGCTCCTATCATTAGTTAAGAAATGAATCCAAATCCTTTCTCCATGTATACTACCACCAGTTAGTTTGCAGTAGATCGGTTATCTACTCCTTTCAAAAGTAGAAAGACTAGGGGGCACACAATGAAGCTACAAAGTAGCACATTTAAGACTAATAGGAGAAAATATTTTTTCATTCAATGCATAATCAAACTCTTCAATTTGTTGCCAGAGGATGTAGTAAATGCCATTCATGTGGTTGGGTTTAAAAGAGGTTTGGACAAATTCCTGGAGGAAAAGTCCATAAACCATTATTAAAGCAGACTGGGGAAATCCATTGCTTACCCCTGGGATAAGCAGCATGGAATCTGTGTACCTTTTGGAAACCTGACAAGTACTTGGGACCTGGATTGGCCACTGTTGGAAACTGGATACTGGGCTTGATAGACCTTGGGTTTGTCCCAGTATGGCATATCTCATATTCTTATGTTATTATGATGTTTGTCCGGTTCACACTGAATATTAATATAGATATGGTTTTTATGATACTGTTTTGATTCTGCCCTTCTAACACTTAGGCATTTAATATATTCAGTAGCAAAATCAAATTTAAGAGAGAATTTAATGTGCTGATGTTTCATGCATTGACTGCGGATGACTGTGAGTAGTATAAAGTCATATCCTGGAAGAAGAGACCTGGAGGACACTCTCCTTGCCCCCATTCACTTTCTATCTTTATCAGGGGTAGCCCAAGAGGGGTGCAGGGCCAAGTGCGGAGACTCATTGCAGGGCTTACTTTGCATAAGGCACCTAATTTGCATAAATATTTGCATAATGTAAACATGCACTAATCTTTAGTAAACATGCCTCTTAATGAGTGTATGGATAAAGAAAGACTACCAGATTTCTACATTACTCCAGTGCCAACCGCCAGGCATATTAGGAAGTACTACAAACATTGCCCAATTAGAACCCAGTAAAAAAGATGAAATACTGTGGAACCCCTCCTTTTACCTCAAATTAATTTTTGTCGGGCATAAACCGTAAGAGGAAGACACTCCCACTCTCCCTCACATACAGTACATGTCCCTTTTATTCATCCCACAATTCTCAGAATGCGGACTTTTTCATACCAAAAATTACACTTATGTGGTCACACACACGACGTGCACGTTTCAGGAAAAACCCTGTATCAAGTGCTCCCGATGTAAAATGTAAATTCAGTGTGTCCAAATCTTCTCATAACCGCCGAATTTACATCGGGAGCACTTGATACAGGGTTTTTCCCAAAACGTGCACGTCGTGTGTATGACCAGATAAGTGTGATTTTTGGTATGAAAAAGTCCGCATTCTGAGAATTGTGGGATGAATAAAAGGGACATGTACTGTATGTGAGGGAGAGTGGGAGTGTCTTCCTCTTACGGTTTATGCCCGACAAAAATTAATTTGAGTGAAAAGGAGGGGTTCCACGGTATTTCATCTTTTTAGTGGATATTTATAGTTTGAATACCATTTTGGGGGGTTTTCATGTTCAGTTAGAACCCATAGCAAATCCACTGCATCATAACAACACTACCAGGACTCACAAAGTACCATACCCTACCTATCAAAAGGCAACATTGCAAATATTAAACCAATACATCTCAGAGAATACCAATACATCTCCTACTGGGGAAAGAGAACAAGTTGCACTGTCAAATAGAAACTACATGAACAGAATACCTCAGCTCAGTTACACATGCAGAACATAGACCACCACCAAACAAAGAACAAGGGATCACAATTTAGAAATGGGAAGAAATAATTAAACTTGGAACCCCAAAAGCCAAACTTGGAATATACAGCAACACTGGAGAAATAAAATTATAAATTAACTTCCTCTTGTACTAAACAAAACAAGATATTAATGATGCACATTTCCCAGTTAATAAATTCAAAATAAAAAAAGTATTTTTCTACCTTTTGTTGTTTGTGCATTTTATTTTTCAGTTGCAGTTGCTCCAGTCACGTTCTTCTGGTTTCTTCATGTCTTCTGCTAACTCTCCATTGTCTGCTGTCCATTTGTCCTTCTAGTTTTTTTTCTATTCACTCTCTACATCTGCTTTAACATACTGATCTTTCCCCTTTTGCTCTTTCCTCCATTTCTTTCCACTCAAATTTCACCCTTCCATCCTCAATCCACACTTATTCTCCCAATACCTGGCCAATCGTAGATTTTTCTTTCCTTCCATCCACACAAAAACATCTTTTCCTCATCCTCACTCCCCCAGCCCCATCCCATTCTAGTCCTCCCCCAACATCAACTCCCTTCTAATTCCAGCCCCACACAGCATCCACTCCCTTCTAGTCCCATTCTCCCATCCCCTGCATCAGCCCATTTCCAGTCCTAGCCTTCCCATCAGCCCATTTCCAGTCCTAGCTCCCCCATCAGCCCTTTCCAGTCCTAGCCCTCCCATCAGCCCTTTCCAGTCCTATCTTAGCCCCCCAATCAGCCCATATCCAATCCTAGCCCCCATCAACTATTTCCAGTCCTATCCTAGCTCCTCATCAGCCCATTTCTAATCCTAGCCTCTCCATCAGCCCTTTCCAGTCCCATGCTAGCTCCTCCATCAGTCCATTTCCAGTCCAAGCTCCCCCATCTATTTCCAGTCCTATCCTAGCCCCTCTTTCAGCCAATTTCCAGTCCTAGCTCCCCTTCCACTCAGCCCATTTCCAGTCCAAGACCCCCTCCCCATCAGCTATTTCCAGTTCTAGCTCCTCCCCCCCCCCCCCCAAAGTGCCCTGCGGCTGTCCGACAGGCTTTAGAGGGAGCCGGAGAGGCCCCGGCTCACCTCTGACAGCTGAAGTGAAGAGCGCCTTTTTTCTTCACTTCAGCAGCTGTGTTGTAGTATAGGCCACTGCACGCCAGATGTCAAAGGGACTTTCCTGTTTCCTGACCTATATGACAACACAGCTGCCGAAGTGAAGAAAAAAGGCGCTCTTTACTTCGGCAGCTATCAGAGGTGAGCTGGGCCTCTCCGGCTCCCTCTAAAGCCGCCCTGCCAGTGACGAATATGTGAGATGTTGCTGGCATGGGGCCCTGTGTGAACAACATTCTTGCACAATGGATGGGCCGGCCCTGATCTCTATTGCTCTGTGTGTAAACCCAAACCATTTGCTCAGTAAGCCACCTTATACTCACAATACAAACTGAAAGTGACAGGAGCGTAATATGCAAATTATTTTATAAAGTCAAATTTTTGCTCTTGGTGCTATATAAATATAGCTTGCAAAATATGCTTTATGCTGTTTCTATACGTGTCTGTAAAGAGTTAAATGTATTTGTTTTATGGGATAAGTAATGAGTTTAAAATCTTTTGCTCTTTTAACAGCAGAGAGAGAAAACACGAACACAGCAGAATGATTGAGATTACTGAAGGGGAAAAGGGTGGAAAGCTTGTCTGGCCCTTCCTCCCCCTCCCTAGGTCACTGACTGTAAATCGGTCCAGCCTTTCTGGGCCTAGAGAAAAATACCAGTTGCCTGCCAAGCAAAACAATAGGTCTTTCCACTGCTGATCCATGTCCAGACAGTCTGGGCCTAAGTCCAGCTTGGGGCTGGCTTTTAACTCCTTGAAAATGCTGGAATAAGGACTGATGCTTTCCCTTGCTAGTAGTTTCATAGGAGAGAAAGCAGAAGCAACAAAGAATAATAAAATAGAGGAATGTCTGTGACATTTTTTTTCTAAAGAGGAAAAAATGTGGAGTTTCCAGTCAACTGAAAGACTTATAGGGTTCGTTGTAAGGCTAAGCTTGACTTCTTAGAACAAACTGCTTGATAAGGAAAACAGTTTAGTCAGATGTAATGCTCACTTTCAGGCAGCCTGGCCTCACTTTTAAACCTTTCCATGCACCATCCCCCCATGATTTTCTTTTCACCACTTAAAGGCTTTCTAGCTTTGCGCTGCACTGCACTATATATCACCTCAAACATAGAGAAAGCCTATCCAATGATCTACAAAAATTCAGAAAGACAGATGTAAACGATTGACAAATTAAAAAAACAAAGATGGAGACCGGAAATTGTCGAAATAAAGATGTCATATAGCTAAAAAAGGTAAATAAGTAAACTATTTAAGCTTTTAATTTACGAGATGTTCTCACTTTTTTTGGGCCACCCTGTATACGCTACCGAGAAAGATTGCAATGTCGTAGCAGTCTCACCTATTCAGGTGAACACATTTTTAAAGACATATTATATCCTTAGGTGAATTTTAGAGGGTAGTTTTATAAAGAGATGCCTATTTATAGACATTAACAATTAGGGTTACCAGATTTTTGGGGAGCAAAACTGGAACACCTGAGGAGGGCTGGGTTGTGCCCTAAGGCATCTTTTCCCCATCAAAATGACCAGTCTAAATAGGATTCAGTAATTTCAAAAGCTTAAAAAAGAGAGCAGTGCCCTTCTCAAGTTACAAGTGTGCATATGCAGGGCCGGATTTACCTATACGCCAACTACGCCGTGGCGTAGGGCCCACAGCTGACAAGGGCCCACAAAAATTGAAAAAATTGTTAGGGTTCTTAAAATTAAATTTAAAAAAAAAACACTGGCTGCTGCCGCGGCAGCATGGACTGTCCCGCGGGGCCCCCTCTGCTGCCACGGCAGCATGGACTGTCCCGCGGGGGCCCCCTCCGCCCGGCTGAATCCCTCCCTCCCTCTGTGCCGGCTTTGAGAGGCGTGAAGGGAGAGTGTCTCCCTCGCGTCTCTGTTAAGCCCGCAGGGGCTGATGGGCATGGTGAGTAGAGCAGTGAGTCCCTGAAGCCCAAACCCGGCCATGACAGGCCCGATGGGGGGTCAGGCTGCGGGGAAAGGGGCACCCAGATGATGTGCGGCCAATCGGTGCTCTGACATGGAGCCACGGTGCCATGGAAACGGCATGCCATGGCACCGCAGCTACATGCAGGAACCAGGCTGAGCTAGCCAGGCAGAGCTCTGAAGATCCGGGGTACCCGAATCAGGGCACATTCTGGATGTCCAGGCCCTATGCTGTAATTCTGCTTCCGCAGGAGCAGAATTGGGTACATCTCTAGGCTGTCCGGATTTCTGGACGTCCAGACGGTCCAGACGTGCACATAAAGAATTGGCCTCTAAGGGGTATGTTTACTAAACTGTGATAATGTGCGCGGCGCACATTAGCGTGCGCTAAGGTACCTTAGTGCACGCTAATGATGCGTTACGGGGCACAAATGTGCCCCGCACAGGTGCGCGGCGCACTAAAGTGCACGCTCATGTGCGCGGCGTGCTAATGTGCGATAAAGGCGTGGAAAGGCTCCCGGAGGGCGGAGGAAGGCTCCCCAGGGGCGGAGAGAAGGAGTCAATGGGTGGAGAGTGAGAGGGGAGAGGCTCCCCGCACACGAGCGGGGCTGAAATACAAAGCAAAAAATACCGCGAGTGAAAACCTCGCGGTAGAGCCGATTTAAAGGGAAGAGAAACCATTTCTGTCAGCAATGTACAGCAAAACCAGGGAAACCACAAAACAGTGATAAGTGTAATAAATGTGCACGGAACAATAGTGCAAATAAACATTGAAAATGACCCCAACAAAATAAAATAAAATTATACTCAAGCTGGGCAATAGTGATAGTAATGGGAAACATCAAAAAACACTCGCAAGAAAGCCTCAAAAAATAAATATGAATTTTAGAAGGGGCTACACTCCGTCCCCATACAAGGTGAATGATCCCACAGTGAAACAGCACTGATCAGGGTTTCCCTCTCCATTGGACAGGTTACCTATGGAATGCACATGTTCCACAACAGCAGGGCGGGCAGGTCGGAATGGGCAACTGGACAGATGCTGGGAAAGGGGATACAGAGGGCTGCAGGCAGCACATGCCGTGGTGCAGCTGGGGCACAGTGCGGACTAGGCAGATGCCTAGATGGCACTTAGGAATGCTGAAACTGAACAGCAGCCAGACAGCAACTGATGAGGGCCCAACATGGGCACGAGAGTGTTTATCACAGTGTCACAGGGGATAGTACCCTGCAGGTACCCCCAAGGGCACAGAACATTGGCAGGCGGTGATTGTGGGACGTGCGGACAGATAAGCAGGTACCCCTACCCCAGAACCCGCACCATAGGCAGCCACCTACCCGCACACAGGATGGCCTGAGACTGCGAACCACCAGCACCACCAGCAGAAGGGCATGTCAGCATGGTGGCACAGGGGTACTGGAGGTGGAGGGGGCAGTGGCAGCTGCCCAGAGCAGACCATGGCCTAGCCCTGTGTAGGTGGGTGCAATGCACTGCAACAGACAGGCCCTGCCGGACAAACAGTCATGTTATCATCAGGGAATGCACTGTCTCTGTGGCAACACGGTGGTGCAGTGCACCCAACCAGCATGTTTGGAGACAGAAGGTCACAGGTTCAAGCCCCAGCTGGGGCTCTTGCCAATCCAGTCCCCATATTTTACCCACAACTAAATCGTGATAGTAAAGACGTACCTTTATTGCAGAGAACATAAGCATGGCTCAAACACCTCTATTTTACCCTACAGAGCACAGACACCAGAAACATGCACATTACCTAGATCAGATTCCCCCAAATGCAGTCCTGGAGGGCCACAAATCCTTCAGGGTTTATGCTGTCTCCAATCTAAGGATGGAGCGGTACTGGTGGTGGAGGTGGCAGCAGCTGGTGGCCACAGCAGACCATGGCCTAGCCCTGTCCAGGTGGGTGCCGTGCACTGCAACAAACAGGCCCTGTTGGATGTACAGTCATGGACTCCCCAGAGAATGCAGCATATCTGTGGCAACACGGTGGTGCAGTACACACAGACAGTGTGTGCAAGAACAGAAAGTCACTAGTTCAAAGCCCAGCTGGGGCTACTGCCAATCCAGTCCACATATTTTTCCCACAACTAAACTGTGATAGTAAGGACAAACCTTTATTGCAGAGAACATACGCATGGTTAATACGCCTATATTTTACCCCACCGAGCACAGACACCATAAACAGGCGCATTACCTAGCTGTGAAATTTTGTTTTCTACTCGGTAAAAATGCTGCTGAAACTGTTTTAATGTTGAAAACAGCTTATCAAGATGACGCTATGGGAAAAAGTCAAGTGTACCAGTGGTTTGCTCGGTTTTAAAGTGGCGACATGTCGATTGATGACAAACCTCGTTCTGGGCGTCCATCAACTGCCCGAATCAACGAAAATATTGAAAAAATTAGAGAGCTTGTGCTCACAGACCATCAACAGACAATTGATCAACTGTCAGAGATTAGTGGGTTATCTTGGAGCTCGGTTCAGCGAATTTTAACGGAAGATTTGGGAATGACAAGGGTTGCTGCCAAGTTTGTTCCTCGGGTTCTGACTGACAATCAAAAGGAACATCGAGTTGAAACATGTCGTGTTTTGAAACAACAGCTTGAAACTGATCCAGATTTTCTGTCAAAGGTCATTACAGGTGATGAGTCATGGTGCTATGGTTACGACCCAGAAACAAAGCAACAGTCAAGCCAATGGAAGACGTCATCGTCACCCCGTCCAAAAAAATGTCGTCAAGTCAAATCAAACATCAAAACAATGCTGATTTGCTTTTTTGATGCCAAGGGGGTAGTTCATTCAGAGTTTGTTCCCCCAGGTCAGACCGTCAATCAAACCTTTTATTTGGAAGTTTTAAGAAGATTGCGCAACAGTGTTCGTCAAAAAAGACCCGATTTGTGGCAGACAGGAGACTGGTTCTTCCACCACGACAACGCACCTGCACACACAGCCATCTCTGTTAGACAGTTTTTGGCTAAAAATGACATGGTTCCGCTACCCCACGCACCTTACTCGCCTGACCTGGCTCCGTGCGACTTTTTCTTATTTCCACGCATGAAAAGGGGCATGAAAGGACACCGATTTGACAACATTGAAGAAGTCAAGAAAAAAAGAGGGAGGAGCTGTCAGCCATTTCTAAAGATGACTACAAAAAATGTTTCGAACAGTGGAAGCACCGGTGGGACAAATGTATCAGTTGTAATGGATAGTATTTTGAAGGGGATAAGGTTGTTTTGTAAAGAAGTTCAAATAAATAGCTTTTAAAAAATAATTCCTGGTTTTTTTGGGTACCCCCTCGTACTGTGCCCAGGACTGGTGTGGTGGGTATGGCTGCTGAACTCCTCTATAGTAGCACAATGCTGGCATAGGTGTGGGGGTGTGTGTCTGTCTATCCAGTGTGTGGTGGCTGCAAACACCCTCCACAGCCCACACTGCCAGCACTGTTGTCAGTATTGGCCTGCCAATGTGCATAATGAGGAGCAAGGTACCTTGGGTATAGCCCGGACAGGGTGGCCTGGCCAGGATGCATCTGCACAGGGCATAGGGCACTGGCTGGGACATTTTAGTGCCCGGCCACCACCTACACAGACAGGGTGGCCTCAGCATGTCCTGCTGGGAGATCACTCTCACCCTGACTGTGCAGTGACCACAGCATGGCTAGGCACCCCCATAGTGCTTTATAGTATTTCTTTCATGTGATATTTATGGGTTTCCTTTTGGGTCCCAGTCACTGACTTATCTGCTTGTTGTGTATGCTGACATCCCAGTTCTGGGTGCATGCATTTCCACCAGGAACATGTACTATGGACTAGCTAGCACAGTGTTTCCCAACCCAGTCCTACGGGGCACACCGGCCAGTCAGGTTTTCGGGATATCCCTAATGACTATGCATGAGATATATATGCATTAGAGATATCCTGCCAACCTGACTGGTTTGTGGCCCTCCAGGGCTGGATTTGGAGACCCCTGCCTTACACCTCTGTCATTTAAGATTGTGAGTGGGCAAGGTGCAGATGTCCTAGACATCGAAAGGGTATATAGAATGTGACACATTCCTCCTCGATTCTCACCACCACCAAAATATTGTCTATTAGACAACTTTTTGGTGGTGGTGAGAATCGAGGAGGAATGTGTCACATTCTATATACCCTTTCGATGTCTAGGACATCTGCACCTTGCCCACTCACAATCTTAAATGACAGAGGTGTAAGGCAGGGGTCTCCAAATCCAGCCCTGGAGGGCCACAAACCAGTCAGGTTGGCAGGATATCTCTAATGCATATATATCTCATGCATAGTCATTAGGGATATCCCAAAAACCTGACTGGCCGGTGTGCCCCGTAGGACTGGGTTGGGAAACACTGAGCTAGCAGACTGTTTGCAGCTGGTATGTGTCTTGATGGAGCGCCTTGCAGGGTGCAGCGGCTGAAGGCTTGCTGCAGGAGAATATCAGATAGTGGTGGGGTGTAGCTTTGCATATTCAGGCCTAATGTCTGTCTGCTATTGTGTTATGGATGGGTACAGAGCTGCATTGACTGCCCTGTAGGGTGGCTCTTCCGCAGCTGGACTGGGGTTGATGGTCCCCTCTACTGCCACCATTGCAGGGAGGTAGAATGTGGATCTGTTGATGGGAGACCCTGTTTGCCACCCTCAGACCCGGAGGAGGAGGGTGGTGGTGGTACATAAGCCTCCTAGGGGTCCATTGGAGCTACACCTGACTGAGACAAACAGATATATCCAAGGTGTTATCTGCAGAAACTATCTATCTCACACATTAGCACTAGCTGGGAACCTGCAGCATGGCCTATTTTTGCCATGGAAGGTGCTGTGGACCTGGTGCTGGGCGCCCCACCGCACACTCAGGGTGAGCACAGTACCCGCACAATGTGACGGTGTGTAGCTACTCTGTGCCAGTAACACACATGGTCAGTTCCCCCTACCAGGCCGAGGTGCTGTGGGGGTGCATACCCCATCTTGTGTTCATCTGTAGACAGCTGATTTGCATGTGCAGTGCATCATGGGTACGGGTGGGCTAACCCTATCCTGGTGACCACAGCAGACTGTCTGTGTGGTGACATGCAGTCCCTCTGCAGCCAGCCAGGGGCTTGCTAGCAGCTATAGAGCTGTAGCCCACTGGTTGCTTCACTGCCTGTGGAGCCAGAGATCATTGGTTCAAATCCACAGTGGAGTTATTTGATAGGACTGCCCAAAGCATTGTCTCTTTTTAATGTACATTATTGCTGCCAGCAAAAACACCCTCAGCGTACTGTACCCATAAAGTGCCTCAGAGGGCGCTTTATAGGGCACCCTATAGGGCAGCTTATGGTTACCATCCATATAAGGTGCACTATACGTTATCCTGTGGAGCGACTTATAGGGTGCCCTATAGGGGACATTATTGGGTGCCGTGGTGGACAGTGCACTTTATAATGTGCCCTATGGAGTGCCTTATAGGATGCCTTATGCGGCACCTTCAGTTACGGCACATGAGGGCGTGTTTGCTGGCAGCAATTAATAAAATACAAATAAAGTGCTGCAGGAAACAATACATACATGTCAAAGCTGATGCCTCAGCTAGCTTTACATATTAGGCACACTGGGGATCAAACTCATGACCCCTGTATTAGTAGTCAGTGCCTTAACCATTGTGCTACACTGCTGCTCCTCCTTGCATGTCAGCGCACCTACTTCAGATTTCCATGCGTTTAACTGCACAGTGCTGCTATCAAACTCAGTGCTATGACCTTGCTGTGCCTCATAGGGCACCCTATATGGCGCCCTATAGGCCACCCTTTCAGCAACATTGTAGGGTGCCATGGCGGACAGTGCACTTTAAAATGTGCCCTCTGGGGTACCCTATGAGGCGCCTTATGCAGCACCTTATGTTACAATACTTTGAGGGTGTGTTTGCTGGCAGCACTAATTAAAATAAAAATAAAATGCCTCCTAAAGCAATATTACCAATAACAGGTAATGTCTCAGCCAGCCTTCTTCATTAGGCACAGTGGGGGATTGAACCCATGACTCCTGCATCATTGGTCGGTGTCTTAACCATTGTGCTACACTGCTGCTCTTCCTTGCATGTCAGCGCACCTACTTATGATTTTCATTCCTTAAACTGCACAGTGCTGCCATCACAAACAGTGCTGTGACCTTGCGGTACCTCATACAGCACCCTATAAAGCGCCCTAGAAGCAACATTCTAGGGTGCCTTGTTGGACAGTGCACTCTAAAATGTGCCCTCTGGGGTACCTTATGGGGTGCCTTATGTTACAGTGCTTTCAGAGTGCATTTGCTAGTAGCAGTAATTAAAATAAAACTAACATGCCTCAGACTGCAATATTACCTTTAACAGATAATGCCTCAGCCAGCCTTCTTCATTGGGCACAGTGGGGGATTGAACCCATGATCCCTGCACCATCGGTCAGTGTCTTCACCATTGTACTGTGTCCTTGTTCCTGTGCTTGCACATCAGCGCGCCACTTATGCTTCCCGCGCAAGTTTCTCATGCGCTAATGTGCGCAGCGCACATGAGCGCACAGCGCACATTAGTGCATGATTAATCCCGGTTTGCTTTTTCAGACTGAAACGCCCACTCCTTATATGGCATCCCGCACACTAGCGCGGCGCGCACCTAACAGGGTTTTAGTAAACATACCCCTAAGTGTATAATTTATCCTTGTAGTGGCTGAATATTGTTGCTTAATAGGTAACTTTTTAGACTATTTTTGCCTTGCCCAAAACCCTACATTTTAATATATGGATAGTATCTGGTTGGCCACAGCATCTAAAAAACTGTGCGTGTGGGAGGGGTGGATTTTCAGTGGTGGCAGCCAGCACACCAAAAGCAGCTGGCTGTCACCGCTTTAACTTCCTCCTCGTAATTCAATGCTGGGCCATATCCCCGGTTTACCCAGATTGCAGTTTTGCAGTCCAGACAGTGTCAATATTCAGCCATTGGCCAGACTGCAAAACCAGCTAAAGGTAAGGTTAACCAAAAGCGGCTGAATGCCACCCATGCTTCATCCCTAGAACGCCCCAGCGCTAAGTGCTTAGCATCAAGGCATTTAGCAGTCCAAACCAGGTATATTCAATGGTATGTACTGGGTTAGCGTCGAGGCATTTAGCAGCCCAAACCAGGGATATTCAATGGTATGTACTGGATTGGTGTTGCTGAGTATCCCAGTGAACAGCACTTACATGGTTTGCAGGTCTGCAATCAACACTGGTGGCTATATGAACTTAAGAACATAAGATATGCCATAATGGGTAAGACCAAGGTCCATCAAGCCCAGTATCCTGTTTCCAACAGTGGCCAATCCAGATCACAAGTATCTAGCAGTTTCCCCAAAAGATACACAGGTTCCACCATGCTTGCATTGGGGCAAGCAGTGGATTTCCTGGGTCCTCTTTAATAATGATTTATGGACCTTTCCTCCAGGAACTTGTCCAAACCTTTTTTAAACGCGGCTACACTAACAGCTTTTACTACATCCTCTGGTAACGAATTCCAGAGTTTGATTTTATGTTAAGTGAAGCAAATATTTCTCTTATTAGTCTTAAATAGGTTACCCTGTAGCTTCATTGCATGTCCCCTAGTCTTTCTATATTTTGATGGCGTAAACAATCAATCTAGGTTTACCCGTTACACTCCATTCATTAATTTATAGACTTCTATCATATCTCCCCTCAGCCATCTCTTTTCCAGGTTGAAGAACCCTAACCTTTTTAGCCTTTCTTCATAGGGGTAACCTTCCATCTCCTTTACCATAGTTTGTTGTTCTTTCCTAGGTGTATAACTTTGCACTTGTCCACATTATGGGGTATGTTTACTAAAGTGCGGTAAACGTGAATAACGCGTGTTGTACGATGTTAACGATCGTAAGTGCAGTATAACGCGTGTAATCATGTGCCAACGACCGTTAACGTCATACTACGCGCGTTAACCGTAGTTAACGATCGTAAAGCCTCACGGCGCGTAAAAACAGCGCAGAAGGTGGAGAGTGGGCGGAGAGAAGGGGTCAATGGGCGGAGAGTGGGCGGGGAGAGGCTCCCCTCACACTAACGCGCTGAATTGCAGAGCTCAATTCCAACGCGAATGAAAACCTGTCGTTAAAGGCATATTAAAGGGAAGAGAAACCATTTACGTCAGCAATGTACAGCAAAACCGGGGAAACCTACAAAACGTGAGCAGTGTGATACATGTGCACTGAACAAAATAGCAAATAGAAATTGAAAAAGACCACAACAACATCCTAAAAAACTATAATCCAGCTGGTCAACAGTGATATTAATGGGCAACCATACAAAACACTCACAGGAAAGCTCCAAAAAAAAGAAATGAGTTTTGGAAAGGTCCACGGAGCGTAGACCCTTCCAAAGATCTTTCCCTAATTTTAATTATGAGCGTTCCTGGGAGTGTTTTCTATGGTTGCCCATTAATATCACTATTGGCCAGCTTGGTTATCTTTCTATCCCCTTATTCCGAGGTCATATTCGGGGTTTATGTGCACTTATGTCTCCATACAAGGTGAATGAGCCCACAGTACAAATGTGCAGAGCAGGGTTTCTGACTCTTTCGGCCAGGTGTCCTATCTCCAGGGACTGCACTGTCTCTGTGGCCACAGTGTGGTGCAGCAGACACAGCCAGCACCCATAGGACCAGAGGGTCACAGGTTCAAAGCCCAGCTGGGGCTGCATCCAATCCAATCCAGTCCACATATTTTTCCCATAACTGTACCGTGATTGTAATGACAAACCTTTATTGCTGAGAACATACGCATGGTTAATATGCCTATATTTTACCTAGAGCAGAGTCTCCCAAATGCAGTCCTGGAGGGCCACACACCATTAAGGTTCCATGCTGCCACGAATAAAGATGCCTGTGCTGCATATCTATGCACCACCCCCATGGTATGCAGATGTAGCTCATGCGTATTACTCATAGACAGCATGAAAACCCGAACAGTGTTTGGCACACCAGGACTGGAGTTGGGAACCACTGCCGTAAAGCAGCAGCCAACAGGGCCAGACACACCCACACCCACAGGCCCCATTGGCTCATGCCTTCTGAAGAGGCAGGACATTGGGCCCTGCGTGCATCTCCCAATGCTACCACATGCATACCCTAGCAATGCCACCCTACACCTGGGTATACGGTACACACCTATCAAACGTTTCCTATGAGTACTGGCAGATAGCAAGTCCTACGTTAAGCACAGTTTGCTGATTGAGCTCCATCATAACAATCTTTCTGATGTCAGCGGTGTGTGCTACAGGTCAGGTCTCTGACAGTGTTTACCACCCTGGGGAGTGACGCCCAACAGTATTGCGGACCATATCCATGCCTGTACTGTGCCCAGGACTGGTGTGGTGGGCAGGGCTGCTGAACCCCTCTACAGTAGCACAATGCTGGCATAGGTGTCGGAGTGTGTGTCTGTCTCTACAGTGTGTGGTGGCTGCAAACACCTTCCACTGCCCACACTGCCAGCACTGTTGCCAGTATTGGCCTGCCAATGTGCATAATGAGGAGCAAGGTACCATGGGTATAGCCCAGACAGGGTGGCCTGGGCAGGCTGCATCTGCACAGCGCATAGGGCACTGACTGCGGCATATTAGTGCCCAGCCACCACCTACACAGACAGGGTGACAGCTGTATGTCCTGCAGGGAGATCAATCTCACCCTGACTGTGCAGTGACCACAGCATGGCTAGGCATCCCCATAGTGCTATATGGTATTTCTCTCATGTGATAGATATGGGTTTCTTTTTGGGGCCTAGTCACTGATTTATCTGCTTCCTGTGTATGCTGACATCCCAGTTCTGGGTGCATGCATCTCCACTGGGCACATGCACTATTGACTAACTAGCAGACTGTTTGCAGCTGGTATGTGTCTTGATGGAGTGGCTTGTAGGGTGCAGCGGCTGATGGCTTGCTGCAGGAGAATATCAGATAGTGGTGGGGTGCAGCTTACCATATACAGGCCTAATGTCTGTCTGCTATTGTGTTATGGATGTGTACAGAGCTGCATTGACTGCACTGTGGGTTGATGTTTCCCTCTACTGCCACCTTTGCAGGGAGGTAGAACGTGGATCTATTGATAGGAGACCCTGTTTGCTGCCCTGGGGAGAGGGGTGTGGTTGTACATGGCCCACCTAGGGGTCCATGGGGCTACACCTGACTGAAACAGACAGAGATATCCAAAGTGTTTCTGCAGAAACTACTTATCTCACACATTAACACTGCTTTGGACCTCTGCTATGGCCTCTTTCAGCTATGGACGGTGCTGTGGACCTGGTGCTGGGTGCCTCACTGCACCCTCAGGGTGAGCACAGTACCCGCACAATGTGATGGTGTGTAGCTACTCTGTGCCAGTACAACACACGGTCAGTACCCCCTACCAGGCCGAGGTGCTGTGGGGGTGCACATGGTCACTTCCCCCTACCAGGCCGAGGTGCTGTGGGGGTGCATTCCCCATGGTGTGTATCTGTGGACAGCTGATTTGCATGTGCAGTGCATCATGGGTGTGACTGGCACAATCCAACCCTGTGAAAATCCAGCACCTGCTCACAGGCTCTGATAAACGATAGGCCATCACACTTACATCTGTTAGCATAATTCATAGGTGCAAGATACCCTAAAGAGTCTGTAATATAAAGTGCCCACGCTGGTAAAAACACACATAACCACGCACTATTGTACGCACGCAGCTACGCCCGTACCAACGCACGCGGCTATGCACACTGTGAGGGTGTGTTTCTGACAACACTACTGAACGTAAAGAAAAACATGCCTCCTCATTCTCTATGTAATGTACAGGGTGATGCCTGGGCCAGCCTTCTCCGTTAGGCACACTGGGGACTCAAACCCATGCTGCCTGTAGCAGTGGTCAGTGCAGTAACCATTGTGCTACAGCTCTGTTTCAGTGATTTGTGTCTGTACGCCTTCTTACGATTAACACGCGGTAACGCGCCACGGCGCCCTGTAACGCTCGTTAGTTTTTGGAACGCGCGTTAGTGGTAACGATGTACCACCCATGTCCTTATTTGGGGTTTCTGTCTCTACCGCGGCTCCTAACGCGAATTGCACTAACGCACTTTAGTAAACATACCCCTATATGTGTAGAGGGTAATTTGATAAAATATTTTTGCATGTAATCTCTTCTATAAAATTAGGTCATCAGACAGAAAAGGTTGCTTTTGTTCAAATTCCTGGATTTTCTTACTTTTTTGCATGAAGTGCTGTGCATGCAACTATACTACTCTATCCTGGAGGAAAGGTCCATAAACCATTACTAAAAGGGACCCGGGATATCCACTGCTTGCCCCAAAACAAGCATTGTGAAACCTGTGTCTTTTGGGGAAACTGATAGGTACTTGTGACCTAGATTGGCCATTGTTGGGAACAGGATACTGTGCTTGATGGACCTTGGTCTTACCCAGTATGGCTTATCTTATTTTCTCATGTTCTTAGGTTCTCTCTGATTAGTTGTTATTTATCGACCCTCTGACAAGTCCACCTCTACCTTTCTCTTTGACTTTGAATCATGGATTTCCTTCTTTATATAAGAACATAAGATATGCAATACTGGGTCAAACCAAGGTCCATCAAGCCCAGTATCCTGTTTCCAACAGTGGCCAATCTAGGTCATAGGTACCTAGCAGTTTCTCCAAAAGACGCAGTTTCCACAATGCTTTGTAATGGGTCAAGCATTGATATCCTGATATTCGTTTTGGATTCATCTTCCCCCTCCCTTATGCTTGAGGATTTTAACATTCATGTTGATAACCCCTCTGACCCTTATGCCTTAAAGCTTCTCTCCCTTACCTCATCATTCAACCTCCAGTTTTGCTCTACTGCCCCTGCTCACCAGCAATGCCACTGCCTTGACCTTGTATTCTTCTCTAATTGCTTACCCTCAAACCTCTGTACCTCACCTCTTCCCTTATCAGACCATCACCTGCTAAGCTTCACTCTTCATCACCCATTGCCTCAACCTTGCCCTGTCTCCTCCAACCTCTTTAGAAATCTCCATGCTATTGACCCATTGGCTCTCTCCTCCACTGTCTCATCACCTCTTTCCTCTGCTGTGTCATTGGAGTCTGTTGATGAGGCAGTGGCTTCCTATAACACTGCACTCTCCTCTGCTCTGTATGTTTTTGCTCCACCCATGCTACATTCTGTAGGGCATACTGTACCTCAACCCTAGCTGTCTTCCACTACCCGCTATCTTCGTGCCTGTGCCTTCTCAGCTGAGTGTGCTTGGCTGAAATCCCGCATCCTTGCAGACTTTCTACACTACATATTCATGCTTGTCTCTTTCCAGTCAGCCATAGCACCTGCCAAGACAATTATGTCCATTTGACTATCTCTCTTGCCTCTGACCCTTGCCGTCTCTTTACAACTCTCAACTCTCTCCTCAAGGTGCCTCTGCCTCCAACCTCTCCCTCCCTTTCTGTCCAAACCCTGGCTGACTACTTCCATGACAAGATCCACAAGATCACACTCAAATTCCCCATGAGGTCAGCTACTTCCCCTCCTCCCCCTCTTCACTTCCAACTTTCCCCACTACCTCTCGTTCTTTTCTATGATCTCTGAGGAGAAAACCACTCACCTTCTTTCCTCATCCAAACTCCTTTGACCCTATTCCCACCCATCTCCTTATCTCCATCTCCTCAGCTCCATTTTCTCCACTGTAGTCCCCTCCATCTCTCATATTCTCAACCTATCGCTTTCCACTGCAACTTTCACTTCAATCTTCAAGCATGCTGTGGTCACGTCTCTCCTCAAGAAACTCTCTCTAGACCCTACCTGCCTTTCTCACTATTGACCCAACTCCCTCCTCCCTTTCATTTCTAAACTACTTGAATGTGCAGTTCACTGCCATTGCCTCGACTTTCTCTCCTCTCAGGCTTTTCTGGATCCTCTACAATTTGAATTTCGTCCTTTACATTCTACCGAAACAGCTCTTGCCAAAGTCTCCAGTGACTTGATCCTGGTAAAATCGAAGGGCCTTTACTCAATCCTCAAACCTCTTGACCTTTCTGCTGCTTTTGACACTGTTAACCACAACCTTCACCTTGTTTTCTTGTTCTCGCTTGATTTTAAGGGCCCAGTGCTGGCCTGGTTTTCTTCATATCGTTTCCTTTGCTTTTTCAGGGTTTGTTCTGGTGGATCCTCCTCTACTGCTATCTTGCTCTCAGTTGGTGTACCCCAAGGACCTGTCTTGGGTCCACTCCTTTTCTTTCTCTATATCCAGTCCCTTGGTGCGCTTCTTTTCACATGGTTTCACTACCATCTTTACGCTGATGATTCCCAGATCTTCCTCTCTACACCTGAAATCTCTCTGGCAATCCAGGCCAGGATCTTTGCCTTTCTGACATTGCTGCTTGGATGTCTCACTAGGGCATGTCAATTTTAGGGACAGATTTTTATTTTTCCAAACTTTCCAAACTACTAGTGACCTAATTATGCAGTTTTGCATGCTGAATCTAAAGCTATCTTTAGAAACTGCTTAAAGTGAGTCTGTCTTACATCAAATCACAGTTGAAATATGTGGAAATTAAGTGATATTTATTTGAACATACAAATAGTTTGAACACCTGAAGCCACATAATTCTCTTTAAAATGTCATTTATGCAGTTAATCTAATGTTATTTAACAAAATCCAGCAAAGAAGTAATATCTTGTTTGCTTCAGTTTCAGCTAATGAGCTCCCTGCTAACAATTTGACCCCTAATATAATGTTCCCTCCTCTCCTGATTGTACACATGACCAACGATCTCAGTTGTAATTTTTACACACCTTTCTATGGACTGGATGTGTGATGCCAGTCTAGAACCACCATGGGCTTGCTCAGAAATGCCTTGATCTCTGCTGCTGTCATGGTATAGGTAGGAGGAGGCTCAGAGACTCCAGAGCTCCAGTCAAGTAATTGGGTGAGTGTAGTTGCCTCAGTGTTGAAGGATGGCATTTTCCTGGGTATCACACTGCTGTCTCCAAGCTAAGTCTTCTCATCTCTTTCAACCCTGATCTTCAATATCTTCTTCAATATCTACTCTCTCCTGTTCCTCTTCACTGCACAACATAGCTTACAGAACAGACTCACTGTATCAAGCTGACCTTCTCACTATAGGCATGACTATCTTCCTTACCTCTTCACACTGTTCTTTCAACAGTTGCAGCTGGAAAAGGACATGCCTGGGACCTTGTGTCCAATTGCTGTTTATTTTTATATTGAACCAGTTCACCATGTAAACCCCAACACAGAACTCTATGATCATTCTTAAGCTTTTCAGATTATTTCCTTTCAGATTATGCTTGGAAATCCATATTCTCATGAACCTTAGAGATGTTGTAAGCCATCTGCTATGTGACACATGTTCTATTTCTAATGGTTCTAATGGCAGTTACAATTATATAGCTTTGTTATGTGCTTAAGTCTTTTATCACTTCATTGCTGAGCTGAGGAAGATCAGGGCCAACAGAAATCTTAGAAAAATCTGGATTTATTTCCAGTTCAGTAGCAGAATCCATCATGTTTCTTATGGGACCTGCCCATTTGATGTTGCTTACTGTCTTGCCATCTAAAGCAGTCACCAAGTGCCTCAATGGTAGTTCGCTTGTGTGCAGGTTACAGACAATCCACACCAGCTTCCTTTGAAGCTTCTCCTTAACATAATGCATCACTCCTCCCTTCCAACTAGTGTCTGCATTACAGGAATCACCTCCAATAGCTTGAATAGTTTTGTCTGCTCCTTTTTCTCTCAGCCATACCTGGATACATTTTGCCATTCTCTTCTGCCTTTAACACGAGCCTGGTATCATCATGATGGCCTTCAAAGAAAATGCAACTGATGCCATTCTGCTGCAGTTCCTCCTCAAAATGTACCTCCAATTTTTCATGATTCTCACCTGAGCCTTCTTCCCCTTGTTGTGATTAATCATCAAAGCAGTGTCCAAGAGAGTGATGAGTCCTGCATCAATCCAGGCAGCAGTAGCAATCTCTGCTGTCTCTCTGTCCAGTATGGTGTCTTAAACTGGCAAGGGCTTTGTTGGTTATAGCCTCAGTATTATGTTTTGGCCTCTTCTTAGCTTTCTCTAGAGTAACGAGAGCTTCCTCCATTGATTCTTCCGACACGTCATCCAAATCTCCTGTTCTACTTCAAGCGCAGATCTCTCCACATCTCTTGGTCTTCTGCTGTTCTTTTTTCACTCTTCGTTCTCTGCTTTTCTTCATTCTCCTTCTTTTTTGCTTGCTTTTCCTTCTGTAGTTCTGGTTTCAGGGAGGTCAACTGGTCCAATCTGATGAGGTTCAACACTCCCAACTTTCTCTCTTTGACCTTTTATGAAGGCTAACTCAATCACAGGAATCTGCTTCTCTCTACTGCAGTCACAAAGTATGTGTATTCCACTAACACAAGCAGAATTGCATCCCACATCAGTACAAATCTTTCTCACACTTGCAGGTAAATATGTCCATCAGTCTATCGAGCTTCTCCATAAATCTATCTTTCTTCTCCAGTTTTGCTCTGCCTACAGAAACTTTGCTGGTTTGTTCCCACATGGATTTCAACTTTGCTTTAATCCTAACACAGCTGTTTATAACAGGACAACTGAATATTGGATTTGTTTTGTACTACTGAGCAGGTAATCCAGTCGTTAGGTCATGGACCAGTTTATCAGTGCTGCAATTCCATCTGTCTTGATGACTGTGGTCTCTCAAATAAAACCCATATCTAATGAGATCCCTGACAGTTGGTAGTTCAGCTTCAGGTAGTTCAGCTACAGGTACTTCTCTGCCTGATGATGTAAATGAGTCCAAACTGCAGTCTTGTTTTTCTATTGGACATTTTCAATATAAGATTATCACTATGTTGATGCTATGTTAAAAACCTGTGAATGAGAAAATTAAATTAATGTGTTAGGGTCAATATGGAGAAGTAAGTAAGATAAATTGATAATTGAGACACAAAATGAATTAATATGCAATGCAAACTCATAAAAACTATTATCAGAACACTTAAACATATTTCAGTAATTTGTATGTTTTTGCTTAATTTCCTAGAAATTATAGGTAGGTAAATAACATATACCACAAAATTTAAAGCTAGTTGTTGATTTGCCACATGAAATTGTACCATTTTTTCACTAGAGCTTTTTAAAATTATGAAATCTCCAAAATTGACACAACCTAATGTCTCACCACCACTTGAAATTGAAGATGGCCAAAACTGAGCTTCTTATTTTTCCCCTAAACCCTACTTTCCCCTTTCTCCTTTCTCAGTCACTGTGGATAACTCTACTCCTCCCTGTCCCTTCAGCTGACAATTTTGGGTGATCTTTGACACCTATCTCTCCTTCTCCACACACATCCAACTGATAGCTAAAACGTCTTTCTTTCACTACAACATCAACAAAATTTGTCCATTCCTTTCTGAACACACTACTAAGACACTTATCTACTCCTTAGTCACATCCTGTCTAGACTATTGTAACCTACTCCTTTCTGGTCTCCCTCTGAATCATCTCTCTCCCTTTCAATCTGTTCAACACAGCTGCACAGCTAATCTTCCCCCAGCCTCGTCATGCTCATATTACCCCTCTTCTCAAGTCATTTCATTGGCTCCCTATCTGTTTCTGCATCCAGTTCAAACTTCTCCTGCTGACCTATAAGTGCATTCACTCTGCAGTTCCTCACTACCTTTCCTCTCTTATCTCTCCCTACACCTTTCCTCGGGAACTCCATTCTTCAGGCAAATCACTTCTATCTGTGCCCTTCTCATCTATTGCTAACTCCAGGTTTCACTCCTTTCACCTTACTGCACCTTATGCCTTGAACAAACTACCTGAGTCTGTAGTCAGACATCTTCTCTGATCCTTTTCAAATCCAGGCTGAAAACTCACCTCTTTGTTGCCGCTTTCGATTCTTGACTCACCTCATCTCCTTTGTGTCTCCTTACCATTCCCCCTAGATGTATCCTATGCTTACAGCTATTGTATCTTCTGTCTTGAATAGATTGTAAGCTCTGATGAATAGGGACTGTCTTTTACATGTGTCTGTGCAGTGCTGTATATGTCTTGTAGCGCTATACAAATGTTCAGTAGTAGTAGTAGCAGCATCCAACAAAATTGCAGCTTTCTGAGTTTTCAAAAGCCAGAAAACAAAACTTTTTAAATAATACTTTGGCTTACTGCAACACACTATATCCAAGAGTCAATTACAGCTGTCTTCCAAACATGTGCCCCTTTAACATACCACCTGGAAGTCAGGATCTTTGGTGGGATGTAAATGGCAGTACAATACTGTCAGTCATGTTATTGATTCACAAGAACCCTGCATGCTTTTCACAGACATTTATGAAGAGTTGACGTACAAAGAAATCCATGCCAGCAACAAGGGGTGATCAGAAATGGACCAGTGCCAAACCGTGTTATTTGAATGCTCACACTATGCAGATGGGGCATTGTCTAAGAACATTACCCTTGGCAGCCATTTCTTCAACATGATGGCCAAGTGACCCTGGAGCAAAACTTGAGGTCCATCCTAATAGTTTTTCTCACTGCAATACATTCAGCTAACTGAAAAGCTGCTTTTCTTATTAAATTCATGAGGGAACGTACCCAGCTGAATTCAGTAATTTGAGACAAGAATAAATAAACAGGCTTTTTTGAAATCTCATTCAAGATTTGATGTCACTTTTTCCTGGTATCTAAGTGGATTGCATGAAATACATTTGCAGGATGCATCATTTGAACATCTGAAAAAGATGCGCAATAAAATGTTTGGCCTGCCTGAATGTAGTAAATATATTTTATAATTTATTCCACTATCAGGACTGATGGGTTGCTCAGTGCAATGCAAAAGCTTTCCATGAACCGAAAAATAAATCTGGGTCATGCATATTTTTCATCTAGGTCCCTTAGACCTAAGTGCTACTTTTCAATGACTACACTCTGTAATGGATGTGAAATAGATTTGCATGCACTGCCTCTATTGCATGCAAATCTGTTTCATGTATATTCAATAAGGCTCATTCCATTCTGGACGTAGCTCCCCTCTGTACGTCTGGTCTGAGCCGGACGTACAGAGGTGATTGTGATTCTGATCCCATGGGGCACATCTAGCCCCGCGGGATCAGAATTGCAAACAGTCCTGTACATACAGACCGGGACTGCGATTCAGTCTGGCCTGCACGTAGAGGATCTTTCCGGCTAACTCAGTCAAGGCTCTTCAATGGAGCCATGGCGCCATGGTGTCTGTCATGTTGCCATGGCACTGTGGCTCCATTGAAGAGCTGTGATGCCGGCCGCCAGCTTCCCAGCTTCATTCCCCACAGCCAGACCACAAAACTGGCCTCCTAAGGCCAGGGTCGGACTGCGGGGAATGTCTTCAGGCCCCCCATTACCGCATCTGTGCCCCGGGCCTGCAGTAAAAAAAAACGTACAGAGACGTTATTACATCTCAGAGGTGGAATAACTTCCCCACACAAGTTGCCGGCCCTGGACATACAGGGCTGACATTAGAATCAGTCCTGTATGTCCAGGGCCGGCAACCACCCAGACTCTGCCCCCGAGCTGCCTCCGTCTGACTTCCCCGCACAACCGGCGGGGAAGTTAGACGCAGCCAGAGAAGGAACGAATAGCGGGGTTTAACGTCCCGTTATTCGTGGCACAGAATCAGGCCCATTGTGCGTATCCTGAAAAACAGACTGGCTAGGGGGTACATCCAGGCTGGGTTGAGAAATGCTGCATTAGGAAGTTAACATTGTATGCAGCAGTGCATAACGCATAGGAGAGTAACTTTATAATGGGGGCTACCCTTTAGGACAGACGTGTCTTGTTATCCCTACTGGCATTTAGTTACCCTGGGCCCAATCCAGTATGTGAAACTGGGTGGCAAAGGAGTAGCAAACATCTTTTTAGTGGGTGAAGTACCTGCAGATATACACATAAATTCCCTTAAATAACTTTTACACTTTAAAAATAGAAAGGGATAACCTGCATGGAGCAGCAGGTACAACCCTTGCTGCCTCACTGTGCAGACCAGATGGACCATGCAGGTCTTTATCTGTCATCAATTACTATCTTACAATGTTTTTATGTAACCGTGGAGATTGCAGGGGATTAAACACTTCTCCTGCTCAGTATGGGAATGAGGAAAAGGATCAAGTGAGTAGATACCCAATTGTTGTGCTCCCATTGGGAAAACATAAAATATAATCCTATGAGAACAAAATAAACTTGTACCATAGGATAGGAAAACCACTGACTGCAAAATAAAAAGAAAAGAAAGGACCCAATATTCAAACATCATGGTGATTAGCTGTGGCACTTAAACATCGGCGAGATACTCAGTCACAGTATCCAGGAAAGAGCTGCTGCTGAATATGTGGGCCGAGCAGCATTTTCTGGGTAAGTGTCAGCTGGTACTTATACGGATTGCAGTTTAGGCCTGCTTTTCATGTGGCCTGAGTTGTGTGGATAGGCTTCAGCTGAATGGCACACTGACTATACGCGCCGTCACTTATCTGGATAGCACCAACATGCCATCCCTCTGCCCATGGACCACCCCGGCACTAATTAGATGGTGCCAGGGTGGTCTTTTGATGTCCTCCCATTGACCAACTGTCTAAGGTTCTGAATATCAGCTCCCAAATTTTAAACCATGAAGGTTCCCCCTAAGCCCAGTGGCGGAGAAATCAGAAATACAAAACCTCTCTATTGTTCAAGAGAGCTAAGAACCTGCTTGAATAGGATTGCTTTCACTTTTTTTTCCCTGAAAGAACAGATAATCTTTCTCTTCCTGGAGTTCTAATGGGAGAGTGTTTCAAAGCCCGAGGGCCGCAGTGGTAAAAGAACTCATACATGTTTCAACAAGATATGTTGGTGTGTTCTATAATATGCTTCACCAACTCTTATTGTTAACTTTTGAGATTATTGTGACAGAAGTTTCCAGTCAAGATTATTTTAGGGGTTTTTTTTTTATAACTATTAATTTTGCCACAACACTGTCTTGTGGCCCAGCAGATGCAGTGCTCATAGTAGATGCTCATCTTACTTGCCATTGTACATGAACCCTTGATTCTAAACATATAGGAATGATATGTATAGGTGGCCATGTGATGACCCTGTTTCAGTAACACAGCTGAGAAAAACGTCTTAACAAAACAGATATTTGAAACGTTGGAAAATCTAGGGGCTTAGCCCTACCTCCTGCTCTGAAGCAGCACTGTTTTAATCCATGTCAAATTCCAAGATGTTCCTTGAGCGAAATTTGGTAAATGGCACCATTCAATACTGAGCAATGCCAGCAAGAGGGATCTTTTGTCCCTCTTCCTAGAGAAGATGGGGATCCTTTGTAATTGTTGGTTTAGAGGAGAGTAATGGGGACCTGATGAATTTAATTTCATATGGTTATTTACAAATTAACTGTAAAACAGTTCATGGTGTATTGCAATGTATGAAATGATCCAGAATAAAGGACTAAAACAACATAGATACAAAATATAATACAACTAAAGTCCTACCTCAAGCAACATAAATGAAATACAAAATATTATACCACTAAAACACAACAAACAATTGCAAACCTAATTATATTATGAACGTAGCCATAATGCACATTGAAATCATTCCAAGTATCAGGTATACAGCAGTGTGTATGTTTTGTAGTTCTATAGAACTGAAAGGTTGTAGCAATAGAACGCACATACTTTTAACTGTGTAGATTGCAGGCAGTTTTATAGCAAACCATTTCTATGCCTAAAACAGTGGTCTATGCATATAAATGGCAAGAAAATAATAAGAGGTCAATATGTTGCTGTATGCTTCCATGAGATTAGGATGAAAGGAAAAAAAAAGATGTTCTTCACAATGGCAAAACCTCATTCTAACACTTTTCTATTTCCAGAAACCTTGAGGGCATATTCAAAGCACTTTAGCTGGTTGGCAGACCTGCTGACCAACTAAAACCTGCTGACTCAGCATAGCTAACTGGATACTGCCACTGAATATAACCACAGATAGTACAAAAGAAGCTTGTTTAGAACCAGGACTGTCTGTGGGCAAATCGGGGGTGGTCCTGCTCGCAGCAATATTCAGCCACTAACAGGTTAGCTAAACTGGTTGAAGTTAGGACTGGTCAATGGCTGTCCTAACTTTCACCAGTTTTCATTATATGGCTAGCGGCTGAAAATCGCCACTAACCAGATCGTCGAGATACTGTCTGGAGAAGCTGGATCTTCGGTGCCGGATGCCGGTTAAGTTCCAGCACCGGATATCCAGTTTCTTTGAAAGCGGTGGTGGCTAGGTTCTTTAAAAGTGCCTAGCCGCCACCACTGCATGTCAGCCCCCTTAAATAAAAGCTTTGGAAAGACAAAGCCTTCCACCAAATCTCAGAGAAGGCAATGAAAGGCATATTCTAACTTTTATTTTCTGCAGTTGTCATTTTGTTATTGTACACCGCCCTGATGCTTCGGCCTGGGCGGTCAATCAAGCAATTCAATAAAGATAAAGATAAAGATATGTGCATGTTGTATTTTGCTTCGTTGTTGGGGAGGAAGGGGGTTCCACCTCTTGAGGAGGCTCTATCAGTCTGTCCGTACATTCGTTCACACATTTCTGATTGTAAATGTGCAAGCAAAGAGCTGCAGTGGGGGAGAAGCAATGAGCTGTGGGAGGGGATGGGGCAGGAGGGAAGGTCAGGCCCCCATGTTTATGTTTATGTTTGTTTAAAACTTGTTATACCGCCCATAACAAACGCTTCTGGGCGGTTTACAATCAAAAATTAAAAGCTGCAGATATATAGAAAAGAACGCCATTTAAAAATCAAAGCAGGACAGAGAGACGAGAAGCATAAGGAGAAAGGAAGTAACCTGTGCATCAGCGAGGAGGAGGGGAAAGGAGCGAGGAGGGAGGAGGAAGATGGAATGCTAGACAGAAGAGGTGGATTTTTAATTTAGCCTTGAAAGATTGAAATGATAGTTCTAGGCGGAGGGTGGAGGGGAGCGAGTTCCAGAGTCTTGGGCCCAGGAAGAAAAAAGCAGATGAGTGGGTAGATTCCAGGTGTGCTAGTGAGGGGGAGGGGAGGGACATACGGTTAATATGTATAGACCTAAGTGAACGATGGGATGAGTGCAGATGAACCTGATCAGCAAGGTAAAGGGGAGTGCCTGTGTGAATTGATCTGTGAACAAAGATAAGGAACTTATACCGCATACGATAGGTGATAGGGAGCCAGTGTAGACGAAGAAGGAGGGGAGTGACATGATCAAACCGGGAAGCGTGTGTCAGGATACGTGCAGCAGTATTTTAGACATGTTGGAGACGAGTGAGCTGAGACTGGGGGAGGCCGGCCAAAGAGACATTACAATAATCAAGACGAGACATGACAAGAGAGAGAAGCAAGGTAGTCAGAGCGGAGGGGGAAAGGAAAGGACGAACAGCACGCAGTTGTTTTAAAGAGAAGAAGGAACGCTGAACAACCGAAGAAATGTGCTCCTTAAAAGAGAGAGAATCGAGAGTGACACCCAAATACCAAAGAGAAGAGACGAGAGGAATGGGCTGGGAAGACAGTAGCGGGACAGAAGTGGGGGAGGGGCTCCCAAAAGTAAACCAAATAGCAAAAGACTTAGAAGGGTTGACATGTAAGAAATTAGATGAGAACCAAGAGGCTACAGCAGAGAGACGTGGAGTAATATCAGGGGTGTGAGAATCCGTGCGATGAAGGAGAAATACATCATCTGCATAGTAATACACAGAGATACCATGCTGTTGAACCAGAAGGGCAAGGGGGGGGGGGGCCAGGAAAACATTAAATAGGAGGGGAGCGAGTACAGATCCCTCTGGGACACCGCAGGGAAGAGGTGTGGAGGAAGAGGAAGACAACTTGAACAGAGCAGGAAGTGGCGCGAAATCAATCGTAAAGGTGTAGGTGATGGGGAATTCAAACCCCACCATTCAAGGTAGAGCATAGTTGCCGCACAGTTAGCAACATGCTAACAAAGACACTCCCACAGGCAAAAGAGGAACAGAGTTACAGCCATAACTGCAGCAACCAATACAGCAGTGGGGAAGCCAAGATGACAGCTGTGGAGAGAGGGGGAAGAGTGCAACGGAAGGGGATGAAAGTGCAAGAGAGAGGAGGGAAGGAAAGGGAGTGGAGGGAAACATACATGCCTGAACCCACATTCCCACTTCACCCCCTGATACATACATATCCCCACAGGTAAACAGCTATACTCTTTCCATATCCACACACATCTTACATATACCATCCATCACTACTCACCCCCATACTCCTTCTATCTCTCCATTCATCCATCCCTCGCTGCTACCCTACTATGGCTCCCCCCAACCAAGTCCTCCCACGCAGGCATAGCTGAGTCTGTGAATGAGGAAACACTTCATTATGTCATGCTGTAAGTATGCACTTTTCAACTTATTTTGGTTTTCTATTGGTTCATTCTTCATGTGCATTTGGAAATAAGGGGGATAATTTTATAGCTAGGCGCCTATAAAACATTCCAGAAATGTGCCTAGTCTACAAAGACCAAAACATTTTTCTAAAGAGGTGGGTTATCAAAATTTTCCAGTGATCACCTGTGGAAGACCTCCTTCTATGTGCAATGAATATATCATCATACTTCGTGATTTTGCCCACCCCCACCCACACTCTTGCACCAGGAACACTTTTATGCCTGACCTAATTCTATAAAGGCAAATTTACATGCCTAAAACAGCATTTTCAGTGCAAAACTATCTAAAGAATTACCCTGCCTGCGTGAGGAAAGTATTTTAGAAAGCATGTGGGTATCTCACAGTTCCGTCCCCAGCTCTATCCTAATGCCATCCCCAGAAATGGCTGTGTGTGGATCGTGCTCATACACTGGGGATGTGTAGTCATTTGAAGTGCTTCATGTCATTTTTAAATGAAAACAGAAGAAAGAACCCTGAAATTTTGTTCTTAATAGTGCGCACTATTGCTCAATAGCGTGCACTATTAACGATATTTCCCTCAAAATTAAATCAACCAAAAACAAAACAAAATGAAAATTCCCACAAACTAAACAAAACAAATATTTCTGGCCTCTACATCCCTAGTATACATCCACACATTTTTATAATAACTTTAGACATGAACATATTTTATAAAAGCAACTCAGACATGTACAATTTGCCAATAGCATGTGTTTGAAATGAAAGGAAAGACAACAAAAGTTGCATTGCATTTTTTTATTGGATTGGAAGCAAACTAAAATGAACCTGTTTCACGACACATCCTTAACCTATACACTTTATTTTCTATCAGAACCTTACATGCAGAAAAAGATACTTTGAATCAGTGACAGTTTTTAAATGGAAAATCTCGTTTACGGTTTATTTTTTCAGGGAGAGTTGAGCCTCATTCTGTTCTGCTGGAAGGCAGCTCCTGGGGCTTAGTAGCCCAGCTTGCCCCAGCAGGTGCAGGGTGGGGTTGAGGAGGAGGGAGCGATGCTAACCCTTACCTAGGGCACCATGCAACCTGACGATGGTTCCACCCCCTCTCACCGAGGCCCCCTTTTCTTTTAGCTTCCTCTTTTTTTCCCATCAGAATTTATTGACCTGTGCCTGTTTGTGCTCCTAGGAAAGCAGAGCTAGGTGCTGCTGGCCCTGCAACTGTATCTCCCTGCCAGGGCCCTAGGTGTGTTGTTGTAATACCCTAAGTGTACGTCAAAGATTATGTATAGACTCACGAGAGCTCAGTAGCATGGTTTATTCCTGAAATGTGGTATGTATTCAGCAGCCTGCAGATTAGGAACAAAGGAGTCATGCTTGATTTCTTTACTGCAAACTCTTTAGAAACATAGAAACATTATGGCAGAAAAAGACCATATGGCCTATCTAATCTGCCCTTCCATATGAACTACAATAGTCCTCTTTTTACCTTTAGAGATCCTCTGTGTTTGTCTCATGCTTTCTTGAATTCAGATACTGTCTTCGTCTCTACCACCTCCACTGGAAGACTATTCGATGCATCTACCACTCTTTCCATAAAGAAATATTTCCAAGTATTACTCCCGAGTCTATCCCCTTTCACTCTCACTGCCAGTTTGAATTGGACTGTGTGCTGAGCAAGAGTGAGTGGGCATCTCTCTGCTCCCACTGAACACCAAAGACCTTTGCTAAGTTTAGGGATGGGGAATGAGGGTAGATGTCTTATTGGGGGGCATTAGAGGTGCCTTGAATTGTTGTATGGCCTAGATGGCAAGCTGGTTTCAGAGAGGGAGGGGGGTCTTGAAGGGATGGTTGCATTGCTGTTGCCTCTGGGGGGGGGGGTGACAATGCACTTTAGAGGGTAGTTCAGGGAGTAGTTGGAATGCTTTGGGGGTGGGTAGGTTAGGGGATAGCCCAATGGGCTTCTGGGGGTGAAGGAGGCGATACAAATATGGGGGTGCTACAAGGTGCCAAGATCAGTGGTGCTGAACCAAGCGGTCTTTTCTGCAAGACCAGCAATTTTAAGAGTCTGCACCCATGCATATATGGGGAGTTCACAATTTTCCTCCTTGCACAGCTTCTTAAAATCACTGCTTCCACTGGATGTGGGAAGATATATCCATGCAGTCCTGCACCCATTTTACAAGAGGTTCCACATTTGGCAGAGTCGCTTGTAAAATACTGGAAGATTTCTCGATGTCCTGACATGGATGTATGAATTCCCCTCTCCATAGCCAATCTAAAATGTGCCTTCACATGACAATACAACAAATATATACAACAATTACCTAATTTTAAACAAACAAACAAACAACAAGTTATAATCTAAAACTTAAGTAGAAGTCATCCAGGCAATAAGATTTCAGTTGTATTCACAAAGGGCCCGAATCTATTCATGACATAGATCTCCTTTGTACGTCTGGACTGACCCAGATGTACAAAGGAGATTGTGATTCTGATCCCATGGGGCACGTCCAGCCCCATGGGATCAGAATCGCGAACAGCACTGTATGTGCAGGCTGGGATTGTGATTCAGTCCCGGCCTGCACGTACAGTGCTAGCCCAGCTAACTCAGCCAGGGATTTTAAATGGAGCCGCGGCACCATGGCATACAGTTGCCATGGCACCGTGGATCTATTTAAAAGCCGTGATTCTGGCCGCTGCCCCAAAGAGTTAATTCCCTACAGCCTGACCCCCGATCCGGCCTCCTAAGGCCAGGGTTGAGCAGTAGGGGATTAACTTTGTCCCCCCCCCCCCCCCAGCCCTTTCCACGCCCCGAATTGAAAAAAAAAATGTCCAGGTGAGTTTATTCCACCCTGGGGGTGGAATAGCCTCCCTGGCCAATTCGCCGGCACTGGACATACAGGGCTGACATTAGAATTGGCCCTGTACTTCCAGGGCCAGCGACCGCCAACTTTCCGCCCCCACGTCGCTTTTTCCCCACCCTCGGCTAACCTTTCTGCACAAAGATTTTTTTCATACACACTTTGTATAACATCTTATAGAAAATTAAAATCACCCTCCACATACAACAGATCATGCTGGAGGCCCATCAGAAAAAAATCCATAAATAATCCATCGATAAATCCAAGGGAGAGGAGGGAGCCCTATAGATTATCATAAGACCCGCATGTTACCAAGGAACAGTGCTTCACATCCTGGAATAACCAAGATATTTGCTACTTTCAACTTAAGACTATTTTTAAAGAAAACTGCAATTGGACGAATTGTCCTACCAATGTACAGCTGTAGACATGGACATTGCAAAAAATATACCACATATGAGGACCGACAAGACCACATATGAGGACTTTAAGAGTTTATAAACGCAAATGGGATACCACGTCGGTCCTCATATGTGGTATATTTTTTGCAATGTCCATGCCCCCGGCTGTACATTGGTAGGACAATTCGCCCAATTAAATTAAGGTTGGCTGAACATGCTTCTCGTTTACGGCAGCGATTGGATTCAGCCCTGGTGGTGGCTCACTGTATTGCCTGTAACCATTCTTTTGCAGACCTACGGTGGTCCGTAATAGATCATATTCCCCTGGACCCCCGGGGGGAGATAGAGAAAGCAAATTACAACGGCTTGAACAAAGGTGGATTTTTGCATTGGATAAGGTTGAACCCCAAGGGCTTAACCAGGAGATCGATTGGCAGAGTGTGCTGTGATGCAATGATGCTGTCGTCATTGGTGAACCAATGGTAGCAGGGATTCCCCTGAAGGTGGGGTGTTCCCTGTTTCTATTGGCTGGTTCCCTATTTAAATGCTTCCATTCAGCCTTAGTGAACGACTGACTGCCCTTAGCCGCGGTGACGGCGTTCTTAGCACAGTTGCCAGACTTTAATGTGGTTTGTAAGCCCTTGACACAGGACTGCTGCCCGAAACATGCACGTCATGTGGAATTGTCTTCTAAAGAGCGACATGTGCGATGAAGATTTGTGGACAGTATTTTGATTCTGACAATTGCAAGATAAGTGATTAGCATTTTTAAAGGTGGTGAACCTAAACTGAATAAAATGAAGCTTGCCGTCCGGTGTGGGTTGTGTTGAAATACCGACCCTCCTGCGGCCTGCTCCGACAAAAATAGCAGTTTTTCTGGGGGGTTTTCTGGTGAATTATGTTCTTTTCTATACTTTCTACATGGCAGCTGCCCACGTATAGATTTCTATAATGGCTGCTTCAGCTGTGCTTCTCTCTGAAGTACGTACATGTCTGTAGATCTTTACATGTGTTTTGCAAAAGATCGCATGTGGCACAGCCTTCGTCAAATACCAGTGGAATTATACATGTCTCGATTCCCATCTACACATCCTATTGACCTTCACAAAGGTCAGTGGGTCAAGTGATGGGCTTTAGATTACAACGATATGTGTTTTATGAATTTTGAATACCATTTACAGTGTTTAGTAAAGTATGCCAATAAATAAATAAATAAGTATTAGAAAATACAGTATTATTTGGCACACTGCCAAGCTAAACCAATTTGCCTCGATCATGCCTTATAATAAATGGCTGCTCCCCATGTGTGGTTTTCACCAAAGGTTTTGACTTGTTTTTAGGTGCTGAGACTGCTTCCTTTCAACAGTTAAGCCACAAATTATTTTATAGCGATTAGGATGGCAGATACAGACCACTTAGCCTGTTTAGTTTATTTTGTTTCTCGTGTTTTCCAGGATCACAGGTTACTTGACCTCTAGTTTTATTCACCTTTTCCCACTGCTAAAAATCCTTTGTGCTTGATGCATGTTTTCTTGAATTCCGATTGTTTTCACTGCCAGTACCATCTTTGGAAAACTGTTCCATATATCCACAAGTCTTTCCATAACTAAATATTTCCTGGTGTTATCCCCGAGTTCAACCCTTTTCAGACTTAGATTGAGGACATCTTGATGCCAGGCTAAAACTGACTAGACCTGGGTGCCTGCACTTTGTTCTAAAATAGTATCTGTTAGATAGGCAAAATGAATACTGCAGTTGAATGATGCCCCAAAGAAAGAGAAAGCGAAATTCTTAAAAACCACAGTCCTAAATATCAGTCAACCTACCCTCCTTTCCACAATCTCTGGGAAACATGTCCTATTGAAATGACAAGCTGAAAAATCAATTGCTAGACAGTGAAATGCTCCCTTTTGTCACCCCAGTCTTGCAGCTGACAGTTACTGTACCTTTCAATCCTATAATTGTGCGGTAAGTACTGATTTTTATTCAGTCTTCTATTCATCCTATGTATTAATGAAAAGAAATAAGGGGGGAGGACAGAAAGGAAAGTGTAAGAATAGCCTTTAATAGGTTGACAGACAATGCTTCCCCATTCTATTCCAGCAGCAGCTCTTATCAGCACCACATTGTAAGGTTTGCTTATTTAATTCTTTCCCTTTTAAAATTTTGCTCACCCATCTAGGCTTTTTCCCAACTGGGATGGGAAAAAATGTTCTTTTTGAAAGTGTAGTTGACCTTTCTCTTTATTATATCTTTTTTATTCTGCAAAGGAGCCATCATCAATAATGGTAGAATGTATTTTTTCTAGGTTCAAAGGATGGAGTTCATTTGAGCTTGGGGAAGGCTGTAGTGGAGAAACACACAGTGCATACAGTCTTCTGTATTACACTCTGGAAAAATTATCAAGAATAGCGCAGAAAAAGCATAAATGAAATACTATGAGGCAAGAGGGTGCTGGTCATCTCTAGCTATAAAAATGTAATTTCATGCTGGCAAGGAAAATGGATTTCAAAGCAGAGTGCAAAAATGTTTTATTTTGTTTTTAATATCTAGTAATGATAGATGCTCTCTGCGTATTTTGAGTTGTCTCACTGAATCTATTCAATTAATGGCTCATAGGGTTAAATGGCCAATTTTCTCAGTGGAGGAAGATGAAGACTGGCATACTAAAGGATCTGCACAAAGACTGGTACCTTTTTAATGTATTTGATAATTAAACGTTAACTGTCAATCAGAGTGTTTTGCAAGGATAGAATGTGAAGCCCCAGGAGAAGTTTGGAATATCCAGTGGCATCTTTTGGCTACTCTTTACTATCCATAGAAAGTTCTATTTGTTTTAAAAGTTTATCAGATTACTTTCAATTGGTCACCATCGAGGGGAAAGGGAGATGGGTTGCTGTGTTGATACTTGACCACTTGAATATTGTTTTTGTTTGATGACGCTAAGATTTGTCAGTGTTGCTGATAAAAAAGTAGGGTTTTTAGGGGCAAAAAATGGTAAATGCAGTCTGTTAATGATTGTCTTGGTGTAGCCTAGATATGTGAATTAGTATTGCCAATAAAGACATTGAATAATAATAATTATTGCACCTTAACATTAAGAAGACAAAGATCCAGACAACGGGCAAAATCAATAAGTTTATCATTGATGGAGAAGAAATTGAAATCGTTGATGACTTTAATTTACTTTGATCAACAATCAATAAAGAAAGGACTAGCCGTCAAGAAATCCGATGATGTATTGCTTTTGGTAGAATGGCTATGAAGGACCTAGACAAGATTCTCAAGAGCAGAGATGTCTCTCTCCATACAAAGATTTGACTTGTTTTTTGAAGAAAAATCGTTTCTCAGACTAAACATAACACCCAGCACCCAAATGGTCCTTTTAATAAAATTGATAACATAAAACCAGATAAAAATCTTGAAAAATAGTCCCTCAAAATTTTTAATTATATTCAATACATGTCCAGCTGGGCAGCAGCAGAATGGAACAGTGTTGTATGCGGAGGATCATATTTCTGTGCAAATGCAACAATACTGGAATTAAGTGCACGGAAGAAAGGCTTGGCAAATCTACTTCTGTATCCTGCTATGAAAACCCAATGGATAGTCACAAAACAAATTGCACTATAGTGCTGGAAGATGAAACCTCCAGGTTGAAAGGCACTCAAATGGCTACTGGGGATGAGCTGAAGATTTCTCAGAGTAAAGCCAGCATTTATGATGTAGTTGGATTTGCTGATGTAACTGCGCATGAAAGGAGAGTCAGAAGTTGCAAAGATATCTTACATATTGGGACATGGAACATATGAAGCATGAACCAAGGGAAGTTGGAGGTGGTCAAGAATGAAATTGAATGTGTACAACTCAATCTGTAGGGTGTCAGTGAACTGAAATGGACTGGCTCTGGGCACTTTGCATCTGATGATCACATGGTCTACTATGCTGGGAATGAAAGACAAAGAAGAAATGGTGTTGCATTTATAATTAAGAAAAAATTTGCAAGAACTGTAATGAAATACAATGCAGTCAGTGAAAGCTTAATTTGTATTTGTCTACGAGGAAAGCCCATCAACACAACTATAACAGACTAATAAAAGAAAATATTTTTTCACTCAACGTGTAATCAAACTCTGGAATTTGTTACCGGAGGATGTAGTAAAGGCTGTTAGTGTAGCTGGGTTTAAAAAAGGTTTGGACAAGTTCCAGGAGGAAAGGTTCATAAACCATTATTAAGAAGGGACCCAGGATATCAATGCTTGACCCAGTACAAGCATTGTGGAACCTGTGTCTCTTGGGGAAACTGCTAGGTACGTATGACCTAGACTGGCCACTGTTGGAAACAGGATACTGGGCTTGATGGACCTTGGTCTGACCCAGTATGGCATATCTTATGTTCTTATGGACCAACAGCCGTTTCAACCTGTACTTTATGATCAGGAACCATTGGTGATGAAAGAAGAAGTCGAAGCAGCATTGAAAGCCTTATCAAAGAACAAAGCACTGGGCATTGATGGCATTCCCATTGAAGTATTACAGCAAACGGATGAAACTGTTACCGTACGTACATGAAGAAAGTTGACCCGACTGAATGTGAAAATTATTACACAATCACTCTGATCCCTTTTGCCAGCAAGATTCTACTCAAGATCATTCAGCAGAAACTACAACCATACCTGGAACGAGAACTGACTGAAGTGCAAGCAGGGCTTAGGAAAGAGCGAGGAACAAGAGACATTATCGCGGATGTGAGATAGATCCTTGAAAAGACAAAAGAATACCAAAAGGATATCCATATGTGTTTTATTGACTACAGCAAGGCTTTTGATTGTGTAAACCATGAGAAACTCTGGGCCACATTAAGAAGCATGGGTATACCAGAACACCTGATCATTCTCTACCACAACCTTTACATTGATCAAGGATCAACAGTTCAAAATGAACTAGGAGAAACAGAATGGTTTAAAAACAGCAAAGGTGTACAACAAGGCTGCATACTTTCCCCCTACCTGTTTAATTTATATGCAGGGCAAGTCATCAGAGAAGCAGGACTGTATGAAGACAACCGAGGTGTAAAGATTGGTGGAAGACTCATAAACAACCTTGGTTACACTGATGATACCACATTACTGGCTGAAGGTGAAGATGATTTGAAACATTTGCTTCTCAAGACCAAGGAATATAGTCTTAAAATGGGTCTGCACCTTAATGTTAAGAAGACAAAGATCCTGACAGCTGGCAAAATCAATGTCCATCATTGATGGAGAAGAAATTGAAATAGTTGACAGCTTTAACTTACTTGGATCAATAATCAATAAAGAAAGGACTAGCAGTCAAGAAATCCAACGACATATTTTTCTTGGTAGAATGGCTATGAAGAATCTAGACAAGATCCTCAAGAGCAGAGATGTCTCTCTCCATACAAAGATTTGACTTGTCCAGGCCATGGTATTTTAAATAACTTCATATGGATGCGAAAATTGGACAGTGAAAAAGATAGACAGGAAGAAAATTGATGCCTTTGAATTATAGTGCTGGCAACGAATACTGTGTATACTGTGGACTGTCTAAAGAACAAATCAGTCAGTACTAGAGGAGATCAAACCTAAGCTTTTCTTAGAAGATCAGATGACAGGACTTCGACTTTCATACTTTGGACATATCATTCAAAGAGAAAGATCATTGGAGAAACCATTGCAATGTAGAAGGTCACCGTAAAAGAGGAAGGCCAGCAATGAGATGGATTGATACAATGAAAGCAGCTATGGACACCACTCTATCAACAATGAGCCACTTGGCTGAAGACCGAACAAAGTTTAGGTCAAATATCCAGAGGGTCACTAGGAGTCGACACAGACTCAATGGCACTTAACAACATGCCCTTAAAACCCTGTTGCTTCAGAATATAGTATTCATCAGTAATCCATATTGCCCAACAAAAAGACCCAACACAGCGCTATGTTTCAGAAGGGCCTAATATCACCCTTCCTGCTACAGAGGAATTATAATTTTATTTTTCTATCCATAATCATTCTGTTTTGAGATGACTCCCATTTGGACAAAGCCTACTTGATGGTGAATTCACTCATTCAGTTCCAGCGTCAACTGGCAGCATACAATTTTCAACAGCTCCATCTTGGCTTCACAGGTCCAGCTCCAGGTTCTGCTTTTCAAAACAATCTGCAGCAATCACAGATTGCCATGCAACTCCACCATCTACACCAATAGGGAATTCCACTCAATTTCTTCATTTGTGCCATCCGGCTTCACTGTGTTCACTCTGTACATCCAGTCTTGCTCCCGGTAACTTAATGTTTTATTGTGATCCCCCATGTCAATGTGGAGCCATGATATCCCCTGTCATAGAGAATATATGTCCAATAAGCACACTGGTTGGAGGAAAGGACAGGAAATGCTGTGTAATCTTGGCCAGGTCTGACCAGACTGCTGACTTGTGTGCAGGGCTTCAATGGGCTCCGCAAGGTAGGATGTCACTGAAATCTGTGCAGGAGTCTGACTTGTGTCAGGATGATCTTCTCTGCAACTTACCATTTAAGCTAGGGCTTCAGTCACCAAAGGTTGTCCCTGACTGGGACTCGTTGGTCAGGGGCATGTAAAACTGAAGGGGGGAATGATAGGTGACAGGGTGGTACTCGTGAAAGCAACATTATTTATTGATGTGCCTCATATTTCCCCTGCTGCATCACCACCATCATCACCCCCTCCCTGTGGCACTCCCTTCCCTCCACCTCCATCACCAACCTTTCCTTCCAGTAAGTCAGTGTGTTGCAATGCAGAGCATAAGTTCCTTTCATCCATGGGTCACAGAGTCCAGCTAGCATATAAACATCCTCCTCCATAAGGGATTCCAACTTTTTTCATCCTTGACCATGCAAGAACTCAACCCTCACCAAAACATGTGCTATGAATCCTTGCTGCTGCTAAAAACCTTCTAGTCTGGCTTGTAAAATATTCACTACCAAGAAGAGAAGGCTCAGGGTAGCAATTATGGAGTTCAGTTTCTCCATGGCATTCTTAAATGGCTTTAGGACTTCCATCACCTGTGTGATATTTGCCCAGCCCTGATAACCCAGAGGACCTTTGATACCAATCTCTGACTCCAATGGCATCTGATGCAGGGTCACTTGTTGCATCATTAATCTCTCCAACATGTCCTAAGAGGAAATCCACCTGGTGCTAGCATCCTGCTTGAGCTGGTGCACAGGTACCCCTGTTGCTTTCTGTTTCTCATGCAGCTCACACCCACCCTTCACACCTATTTCTTGGTATTTCTTGATCAGTTCTTTCAGGACAGGGCTGCCGCTTGCCTTGCTGCCAGGCCTAGGGAGTCTCTCACAACCAGGTGCAGCAAGTGTGCAATGCATCTGATTCCATGAATGCCCCCCTCCTCCACTGCCTTGGTCATGTTCATCCCACATCTTTTACAAAGAAACCTGGATGCATGGTGCTCTATTTGTGCCCCACATGCCAGCCTTGCAGCATTGCCCATATTTCTGCTAAGATATTGATCCACATATGACTATCATCCTTTACCATACTGTGTACCATAGCCCATCGTTTCCCTCCTGCTATTGCTCTCCTCTTAGAGCCACAGCCTGTTCTGGTCTCAGCTGGCTGCCACCAATGTGCCATCAGGGAGAGGCAGGCAAATGTAGCATTCTGATTAGTCCAGATGTCAGTGGTGAAATGCAGGCTAGCACTAGCACTTCCTTTTGCCAGTTCTGCTTGCAGGGCTGGTAGACTGGGCGATCACCCAGGGTATCTTTTGAATTTTAACACAACCACTAACTAATGCCCATGCCATTGGAGAGAAACTGTCCCTTCACAGCAGCTGGCTTAACGATGAGCCAGTCCCATAGTTGCAAATCAAACTTGAGGTGCTATAAAACCACTGCAGAGGCTGGCTTGTATTGATCTAGGAGCCTAAAGAAGCAGGAGGAAACTGTTGGGCTTCAAGAAAAGGGAGAAATTATTAGGAAAGAAACATTAGCCTTTATTGCCCATTTTTACCTTTTATGATTTAGAATACTGTAAGAAGAAAAGAATGATAGAGACATCACCATTTTTTCCCTCAGTCTAAAGCAGGGGTTCTGAACCCAGTCCTCGGGACACACCAAGCCAGTCTGGTTTTCAGGATAACCACAATGAATATGCATGAGAGAGATTTATATACAATAGAGGCAATGCATGCAGATCTTGCTCATGCATATTCATTATGGTTATCCTGAAAACCTGACTGGATAGGTACAATATGTCCAGAGGACCGGGTTGAGAATCCCTGATCTAAAGCAATGCAGAAAATCTGAGGGGCCTTTCCCTGTCATGTACAAGTCCTATATATTCAGGCCCCCTTTCACCAAAGTGCATTAAGCAGCTAATGTGAATATTAGTGCATACTGTCAGCACACACCCGCACTTAACGCAACAGCTTGACACATGTAAGGTAATGTTATAAGGAAGTACCTCATTCAGAGATGCCAAGGATGGCCCATCCCAAAGAGTGAGATTTACCATCCCAATGAGTGAGGTTTTTCTCACGGCTCATTCATGCTATAAATTTGGAACAATCTGTATGTTGTTTGCTTTGCAAATGAAAAGAGTACCAGAAAATAATATTTAGCTTTCTTTGGTTTAATGTAAAAAATTCCAGCAGAACTAGAACTCCTGTGGAACTCACCATACCAAAAAAAAAAATCTGATTCTAATTTCTTCTCAATAACAACATAATCTCCCTCCAGTAATAGACATATTGTGACATAATACAAGACCCTACTAAAGTTGCTCAGGACAGAACAAATCCTAATATTCCATAACAGCACCAGGGAGGACATACGCAGGAAAAGGCTGCACTGCAAATATTGAAGTGAGCCCGATAAAATCAAAACCATCTATTTGGAAAATTGAACAAGCCAGATTACTTCAGATCCCCACACAGACACTTAGGGGTATGTTTACTAAACCTTCTTTTATTTATTTATTTATTTATTTAGACAGTTTTTGTATACCGCCTTATCATTCAATCAAAGCGGTCACAACACAATTGGGGGATACATTGAACACGCGGGGATATGAGACACATACACTAATACTTACAGGGAACATGGGCTATAGAGGGTTAAGTGGCTTGCCCAGGACCACAAGGAGCATCTGAGGGACTAGAAACCCCAGTCCTTCCGGCCCAAGGTTGCTGTCCTCTAGTGGGATTTGAACCCCCGACCTTCCGACCTGAAGTACCTTGCCCCAACCACTAGGCTACTCCTTCTTAACGTGCGCGCTGTGCAATTATCGCACGCTAAGGTACCTTAGCGTGTGATAATGATGCTTTACGGGGCACAAGTGTGCCTTAGCGTGCGCTCACGCGCTCAGTGGCGCAAACTAGCGCTGAAGGCAGGGAAAGGCTCCCGGAGGGCGGAGGGAGGCTCCCCAGGGGCGGAGAGAAGGGGTCAATGGGTGGCGAGTGGGAGGGGAGAGGCTCCCCGCACACTAAGGATGTGAAATTCGAGGCCAAAACTAACGCAAGTGAAAACCTCGCGTTAGAGCTGATTTAAAGGGAAAAGAAACCATTTCTGTCAGCAATGTACAGCAAAACCAGGGAAACCTACAAAAAAGTGATGTGTGATACATGTGCATGGAACAAAAGTGCAAATAAACATTGAAAATGACCCCAACAAAATAAAAAAAAATCATAATCAAGCTGGGCAATAGTGATAGTAATGGGAAACATCAAAAACACTCCCAAGAAAGCCCCCCAAAAAAGATATGAATTTTGGAAGGGTCTACGCTCCGTCCCCATACAAGGTGAATGATCCCACAGTGAAATAGCACAGATCAGGGTTTCCCTCTCCATTGGACAGGTTTCCTATGGCATGCACATGTTCCACAACAGCAGGGTGGGCATGTCGGAATGGGAAACTGGACAGATGCTGGGAAAGGGGATACAGAGGGCTGCAGGCGGCACATGCTGTGGTGCAGCTGGGGTACAGTGCGGACTAGGCAGATGCCTAGGTGGCACTTAGGAATGCTGAAACGGTACAGCAGCCAGACAGCAACTGATGAGGGCCCAATATGGGCATGAGAGTGTTTATCACAGTGTCACAGGGGATAGTACACAGCAGGTACCCCCAAGGGCATGGAACATTGGCAGGCGGTGTTGGGGGGAAGCGTGGACGTCTATGCAGGCACCCCTACCCCAGAACACACACCATAGGCAGCCGTCTACCTGCACACTGGATGGCTTGAGACTGCACACCACCAGCACCACCAGCAGAAGGGCATGTCAGCATGGTGGCAGAGGGGTACTGGTGGTGGAGGGGGGCAGTGGCAGCTGCCCAGAGCAGACCATGGCCTAGCTCTGTGTAGGTGGGTGCCATGCACTGCAACAGACAGGCCCTGCTGGACAAACAGTCATGGTATCACCAGGGAATGCACTGTCTCTGTGGTAACATAGTGGTGCAGTGCACACAACCAGTGTGTTTGGATGCAGAAAGTCACAGGTTCAAGTCCCAGCTATGGTGCCTGCCAACCCAGTCCCCATATTTTACCCACTACTACAACGTGCTAATACAGACAGAGCCTTTATTGCAGATGATGTAAACATGCCCAAAAAACCTACATTTTACCCTACAGAGCAAAGACACCATAAACAGGCGCATTACCCAGAGCAGAGTCTCCCAAATGCAGTCCTGGAGGGCCAAACACCCTTCAGGTTCCATCCTGCCTCTAATAAAGATGCCTGTGCTGCATATCTATGCACCACCCCCATGGTATGCAGATGTATCTCATGCATATTCATGAGGGACAGCATAAAAACCCGAACAGTGTTTGGCACACCAGGACTGGAGTTGGGAACCTCTGCCGTAAAGCAGCAGCCAACAGGGGCAGACACCCCCCCCCACAGGCTCCATTAGCCAATGCCTCCTGGAGAGGCAGGACATTGGGCCCTGCGTGCATCTCCCAATACTAGCACTTGCATACCTTAGCAATGCCACCCTACACCTGGGAATATGGTACACAGCTATCAAAGGTTTGCTATGATTACTGGCAGATAGCAATTCCTACGTTAAGCACAGTTTGCTGATTGAGCTCCATCATAGCAACCTTTCTGATGTCTGTGGAGTGTGCTTCAGGTCTGGTCTCTGACAGTGTTTACCACCCTGGGGAGTGACCCCCACCAGTATTGCGTACCATATCCATGCCTACACTGTGCCCAGGACTGGTGTGGTGGCCAGGGCTGCTAAACACCTCTATAGTAGCACAATGCTGGCATAGGTGTGGGAGTGTGTGTCTGTCTATCCAGTGTGTGGTGGCTGCAAACACCCTCCACAGCCCACACTGCCAGCACTGTTGCCAGTATTGGCCTGCCAATGTGCATAATGAGGAGCAAGGTACCATGGGTATAGCCCAGAAAGGGTGGCCTGGCCAGGATGCATCTGCACAGGGCATAGGGTACTGGCTGGGATATTGTAGTGCCCGGCCACCACCTGTACAGACAGGGTGGCCACAGAATGTTCTGCTGGGAGATCACTCTCATCCTGACTGAGCAGTGACCATGGCATGGCTAGGCTCCCCCATAGTGCTTTATAGCATTTTTCTCATGTGATATTTATGGGTTCCCCTTTGTGGCCTAGTCACTTACTTATCTGCTTGGTGTGCATGTTGACGTCCCAGTTCTGGGTGCATGCATTTCCATCAGGAACATGCACTATGGACTAGTTAGCAGACTGTCTGCAGCTGGTATGTGTTTTGATGGAACGCCGTGCAGCGGCTGAAGGCTTGCTGCAGGTGAATATCAGATAGTGGTGGGGTGCAGCTTAGCATATCCAGGCCTAATGTCTGTCTGCTATTGTGTTATGGATGTATACAGAGCTGCATTGACTGCCCTGTAGGGTGTCTGTTCCCCAGCAGGACTGGGGTTGATGGTCCCTTCTACTGCCACCATTGCAGTGAGGTAGAATGTAGATCTGTTGGTGGGAGACCCTGTTTACGACACTCAGCCCTGGAGGAGGAGGGTGGTGGTGGTACATAATCCTTCAAGTGGTCCACAGATATATCCAAGGTGTGTCTACAGAAACTACCTATCTCACACATTGGACCTGCAGCATGGCCTATCTTTGCTGTGGACCTGGTGCTGGGCGCCCCACCTCACCCTCAGGGTGAGTGCGGTACCTGCACAATGTGATGGTGTGTAGCTACTCTGTGCCAGTACCACACACGGTCAGTACTCCCTACCAGGCTGAGGTGGTGTGGGGGTGCATACCCCATCCTGTGGTTATCTGTAGACTGCTGATTTGCATGTGCAGTGCATCATGGGTATGGGTGGGTTAACCCTATCCTGGTGACCACAGCAGACTGTTTGTGTGGTGACGTGCAGTCCTTCTGCAGCCAGCTAGGGGCTTGCTAGCAGCTGTGGAGCTGTAGCCCACTGGTTACTTCACTACTTGTGGCACCAGAGGTCATGGGTTCAAACCCACAGTAGGGGTTATTTGATAGGGCTGTCCAAAGCATTGTCTTTTTTTAATGTACATTAGTGCTGCCATCAAAACACCCTCAGGGTACTGTAACCATAAGGTGCCTCAGAAGGCGCCTTATAGGGCACCCTATAAAGCACCTTCCAAGGCACCTTATGGTTGCAGTCCGTATAAGGTGCCTTATAAGGTGTCCTATGGAGCGCCTTATAGGGTGCCCTATAGGGGACATTATAGGGTGCCGTGGCAGACAGTGCACTTTATAATGTGCCCTATGGGGTGTCTTATAGGGTGCCTTATGTGGCACCTTAGGTTACGGCACGTGAGGGTGTGTTTGCTGACAGCAATAATTAAAATACAAATAAAATGCCTCACGAAACAATACTTACATGTCAAAGCTGATGCCTCAGCCAGCCTTATGTATTAGGCACACTGGCGGATCAAACTCATGACCCCTGTATCCTCAGTCAGTGTATTAACCATTGTGCTACACCTCTGTTTCTATGTGTGCATATCTGGGCGCCTACTTAAGATTACCGCGTGCTAATGCGCTCAGCGGCATTTCACCCGATAATGTGCACCGCTGCGCGCGTTATCGCGTGCTATTCCCGTTTTGCTACTTTTGACCGGACCGCCCACTCCTTTTATGGCATCCTGCACACTAACGCAGTGCGCACGTTAAGAGGGTTTAGTAAACATACCCCTTAGTGCTAACAAAATACCTAGCCACAGTTACACAGGCTAAACATAGATAGACCCTCACCAAGAACAGAACAAATTACAACAAACTGACAACAGAAATATGTAGACAAAAATTCAACTGAAACCCCAAGAAGCCAGACTATGCATGCAGTGCAACACTAGAGAAATGGAAACGGCAATGCATTTCCCCCAGTTCTGCGCCAAATATTAATATAAACATATAAATTCCAAAAAACTGACATATTCCACTCACTAAATGAAAAATAAAAATTATTCTACCTTTGCTGTCTGACCAATTCATTTTTCTAATTGTAATGGTTCCAGTCTCTGGTTTCTTCATTCTTCCATTTTCTCTTAACTCTCTCTCTCTCTCCAGGATCTTCAGATTTCTTATTATTATTATCCACACTTCAGTCTCACACTTTTTGTTACTTTCCATATTTTTCACCCTCCCCATCCCCTTATTCTCCAGTCTCTCCCCACCATCCGGCATCTCCTCTTTCTCTCTTCCCCCCACTTTCCATCATCTCTTCTCATTCTCCCCTCTTCGTTCAGCATCTCCTCTCTCTTTTCCCTTAATCCAACATCTCTCTCTATTCATCCCCCTCCATCTAGTTTCTCCTACTTCCCCCATGTCCAGCATTACTCTTCTGCCATACTACTCTCTCTAACATCTCCCTGTATCCCTATTCCCCTATGCCCAGCATCCCCCTCTCTGTTCCAGTATATGTCCTTTATGCCCAGAATCTCCCCTCTGTCTTCATACTCCCCCTTGTGTCCAGTATGTCCTGGGCGAACCTCAAGCTTTACACCTCCTCTACCTATCAAAATCTATTATTTAGCTTTGAATGTTTTGATTTTGCTGCCCTCCAGAATTTGCTGCCCTAGGCAACCGCCTAGTTTGCCTAGTGGATGGGCTGGCCCTGGATACACGTATATATCGGGCACGTCCACGTTTCTGAAATTGTGCCTGAACTTGCACATGCCTGCCTTTCTTTTTAGATGTTCTGGCTTTGATATCCCAGATTGCACTTGGACGTCCCATTTGGAATGTGTCTCTAAATGTATTGTTTTTGCATTAACTGTATTGAAAGATACAGGACACACCCCCAACAGTTAACCTAGAGGCTTTTCACTTGCCACATATTAACTTTGGCACTTACCGTTCAGTAACTGCTAAATTTTAATCGTGCTTAGAAAATGCTGGTCTTAGTCTGCATCTTTTGCACCCTGAGAGCTTGAAATGATTTCATTTTTGGAGCTCTTCTATGAACATGTCACATGTTATCTTTTGGCATCTCTGCTGTGGTTAATAATGAGCTCTGCACTATTTCAAATTATTTAAATAGTTCTTTTAATTATTCATTGTATGTCTAATTAAGTCTCTTAAAGCTCAATAAACAAAAGAACAAATGGATTTTTTTTCTGTAATGTATTTGCATTGCCAATCGGTACAAACAATAATGAATAAGGCCCTTTTCAAAGGCTTTATTCCACAGAGTGACAGAACAGCGTTTCATTGTGGCGTTTATAAGACAGCAGATGTAAGAGCACGCCTCAACTTAAACGTAACAGTACAAAACGATAAAAATGGCAACGTTAGTCAAAAGGAGCAAGAAAACGTAAACAGAAAACATCTGAAATGGTTAAGATTCTAAAAAAAGTGCGTTTTGAGATGAGAATCGAAATGTAGAACAGAATTGATCTGACCTTAGTAACTCATTTTATAGCACAGTGTGCATACTTTTAGCCAGCTTTAGGGGGGGGGGGGGAGCGGGGGAGCATTCCCAAGATGTGCTTTTGATAGATTCTGAACATAATGGGCCCAATTCTGTCGTGGGCGTCTTGCCCGGTCGGAACCGGACGCACAGAGGTAGACGGGATTCTGATCCCACGGGGCACATCTAGCCCCGTGGGATCAGAATCGCGTTCAGGCCTGTATGTGTAGGCCGGGACCCCAATTCTGGTTGGCCTGCACATACAGGCCTATCCTGGCTAACTCAGTCAAGGTTCCTGAATGCAGCCCCGGCGCCATGGCACTGCAGCTCCATTCAGGAACCATGATCCCCGGCTACCGAAAAGACTTTTCATTCCCTGCAGCCCGACCCCCGATCTGGCCTCCCAAGGACAGGGTCGGGCTAAGGGGAATCCCCTCAACCCCCTCCCACCTTTGCTGTGCCCCTCGCCTGCCGAAAACACCCATCTAGGGGAACTTATTCCACCTCAGAGGCCTGGACGTACAGGGCCAACATTGGAATCGGCTCTGTACGTCCGGGGCTGCAGATCGCCCATTGCCTGCCCTTACTCCGTGCCCGCACATCCCCTTTCCTGCCCCATCTAACCTTCCCGTACAATGTATGGGGAAGTTAGTCTGGGTCAGTAAAGAGGCCAAATAGCAGGGATGGAACGACCCCAAATGCATATAAATGGAAATTTCCAATCTGTGCTTGTTATTTTCTAGCCAGATTTGGCCTGCCCTTCCTGCCCATGGCAGTGTTCAATGGGGAAGTAGGTGCATATGCTTGCTTGAAATTTGGTGCAAAGTCCATAGGTAGAAAGTGCCTGGCTACTTAGCACCAAGAGGGGCAGTTTAAAAATTTCCTCTCAAAAGGACACTGCAAAATTAGAGACATGAGAGTTTGAATGGGGGGGAAATTTAGATAGGAGGAGATAATTCCATTAGTTGCTTAAAATGACTTTATTATAGATTGTTGGGGTGGGTGCCCCTTGCTTCCTTTTATATTGCATTTAGGTCCTCGTTCTTTTCCCAGAGAGCCGGGGTGGGGGGAGGGTTTGGAGGGGGAGGGTGGCTTTAGCTGTTACATGTATGGGTTGCTTTTTGTGCTGTGTAGCGGATGTTTAGATGTTTGTTCTGTAAAAAGTTAAATAAAGACTTTAAAAAAAAAAGACTTTATTATTTAACTATCTAAACCTGAAAACTATATCCCACGAGTAGTATTATTCCAATTCTAAAGAGATATACCTACTGAAAATTAATTTTTTGTCGGAACTAATGCCATGAAGATAATAATCCTCTCGTAGCATATCATTCTTTCTTTTCTTTTTTCTTTTTCTGGGGACGCAACCCCAAAATCAATACCCGAGGGATACTAAAATCCTTAGGGTAAAATCGATCTAGTACAGGAAATTAATCCAAACGGACTATAAGAATCCTAATTCTTTAAAATGGGGCACTCCAAAGGATGCATCCTAGACCAATATATGGCTCACCAAAAAGCGCTATGCCTTATCACACCATTAAGACTATAGCAAAACGGCAAATCAACAACGTATTCTACGCAGCCTAACCTTTGATCTTCATACGACTATTGAATATTTACTTAGCTTTCCAAGAAGAATGTCCATGTCCAAGACTGATATTTAAGAAAAACTGAAATCCTCCATTGATGGTACGATAAGGAGGTACACTGCGTCAGGCTTCACGGGGTCTTCTTAGAACTGATCCATATAGTCCTTTTACAATTTGCAACTCAATATAGTATTTAACCCAACGTTGTGTTTCGGGCTTTAGATCCTCCTAGCCCTTCTTCAAAACTCCGTTGCAGATTTTGCAAAAGTGGGCTTGACCATGTTATAGGCCCATTGGTTTAAACATCTGACTCTATTCATACAAAAAAAAAGAACAAGAAGTAGCAAGTGACGATTCCATCTTGTATCTTTACACAACTACACAGTCGTAGGAGAGGATGAAGTAGAAGAACTCTGCACTAACATCTCTTCCTAAAGTTGGTTAGTTTGATTTGATTTATTATATTTGATATACCACCACTCACAGCATCAACTGCATCAAAGTGGTGTACAATCAAATCAAATAAAGACAATCTAAAACAATAAAGACAATAAAGCTCATAGTTAACAATACATTGCAATGGGGGAGGGAGGGTCATTGTGATCAGGGGGGATTGTTGGAGGGCATCAGAGAACTAGGGTTTTTTCCATGTTGAGGGAGATTGGATTGGGAGGGTGAGAAGATTTCAAGCTGCAACATAGCTATGATCGGAAAGATGGACAGGACAGGACAGTCATTGGTTTTTGGTCTGAGGGGGGGCAGTGGAGGTTAAGACATGCAACTGCAAATACTGCAGGGGCAACCATGTTATCTGCCAATCCATGTAACGCAGAACACACGTGGTAACGTTCGTCCTGTGTGGTAAATGCAGTGCAGATGCTGGACACACCCCTGCATTTACCACAGAGGCTTTGTACTTACTGCTTGTTCATTCTTGTACATTGCAGAGGGGGATTTTAGAAAGGACGCCCAAGTGCAATCTGGGACATCTAAGCCAGAATCTCAGAAAAAAAACCCAGACACATTCAGATGCAGACATGATTTCAAAAACATGGATGTGCCCAAAATGGATGTCTGAGGGGGCATCTACAAAGAAATATCCCCAGAATAGTACCTCAGACATTCAAGATCTAGGGATGGCCTAAATGGTTAGAGTAGCAACTTAGGGAACAAAGAAGCCAGGGTTCATATCCCACTGCTGCTATCACTGAAATTGTGCTGAGTATTAGAGATTATGGAGTACTTTTTACCCTGTGCTCTCTGGATGTTTTTTTCAGCCAAAAGGAGCACTTTTCAGGTGCCTGAAGCAGATCTAAACTTAGACCCGACCAGGGCAGGCGTTAGGCTGCGCACCCCTAGAATATTTATGGATATTTTTGACCCACCCAGGCCATGCCCAAACCATAACATCATCATGCCCTCTTGCAATTTTTATGTGGTGTGCATCTCCATGTATAAATTGTGCCTTTCTGGAATCACCATTTACACGAGCATGCTATTGACACACATAATTGCTGGTATTTCCAAATGGAAGCATTCTAAAATAACCTCCTTAACATGCATTAAATCAATTTAGTATAAAGCAAACATTTTAAGACTAATAAACTGAATGCACACTAATGAATGAACATCCCTAAATAGAAACATAGAAACACGACAGCAGAAAAAGGCCATATGACCTATCTAGTCTGCCCTTCCATATCAACTACTATAGTCCCTTTTTTTCCTTTAGAGATCTTCTGTGTTTGTCTCATGCTTTCTTGAATTCAGATACTGTCTTTGTCTCTACCACCTCCACTGGGAGACTATTCCACACATCTACCACTCTTTCCGTAAAGAAATACTTCTGCTATTGTTCCTGAGTCTATGCCCTTTCACCCTCATCCTATGCCCCCTCGATGCAGAGCTTACTTTCAATCGAAAGAGACTCTCTTCTTGTGCATTTATGCCATGGAGGTGTTTAAATGTCTTAATCATATCACCTCTATCCTGTTTTTCCTCTAATGTATAAATATTAAGATCTTTAAGTCTGTGCTATATGGTTTGTAACGAAGACCACTGACCACTTTAGTAGCCACCCTCTGCACCGACTCCATCCTGTTTATATCCTTTATTATTCATTAAGATATTTGCATAGGTAACTGCAATAACATTTCTTGGTCATAACAACATGATTTCCTGTATCTTAACCAGCATATAATCGGCATCAGTCCATTCTCTCAGGCATTCACTGCATAATAATAGCCTTATCTGTATGAACCGAAAGAGCAGAGGTGACACTGAAGGTCATTTAATGCAGATAGAGAATCAGCTGGAAAAAGCCATGTATACAGAGTGCGAATGTGCTTTGTAAGCTAAAATTAATTTCTTAAGATGATTTTTAGAAGAAGGTGGGAGAGACCAGGTTTTTTATTTTTAAATGCAAAAAAACAATCAATCAAAAACACTGCGGCCTGATACTCAGCGGCAGCGACGGCTAGTCATTCTAAAGAGGCTAGTCATCGCTTCTGAACGTTATACCTGGATATTCCTCCTCCTTGCTGGTCTCCCTCTGAATCATCTCTCTTCCCTTCAATCTGTTCAAAGCTCAGCTGCGGGGCTAATCTGCTCATATTACCCCTCTTGTCAAGTCAGTTCATTGGCTCCCTATGCGTTTCCGCATCCAGCTCAAACTTCTCCTACTGATCTCTAAATGCATTTACTCCGCTGCTCTTCACTACCTTTCCTCTCTTATCTCTCCCTACACCCCTCCTCGGGAACCCCGCTCTTCTGGCAGATCCCTTCTATCTGTGCCCTTCTCTTCTGCTGCCAATTCCAGACGTTGTTTCTTTCCATGTTGCTACTCCATATGTTTGGAACAAACTACGTGAGTCTGTGCGTCAGGCTTCATCTCTGGCCCTGTTCAAATTCAGGCTAAAAGCTCACCTCTTTGAGACTGCTTTTGGATCCTGATCTGCATAGTTTCCTGCACTCCATGCGTTTTCATTTCATTCACTTAAACATATCCCATTCCCCAGCTGTTGTGTTGTCTAGCTTGACTAGATTTAAGCTCTGACGAGCAGGGACTGTCTCTTTCATGTCTCTGTACAGTGCTGTGTATGCCTTTTAGCACTATACAAATGATCAGTCGTAGTAATCAGCAGTAGTATTCAACGCTGGGGCCATATCCGACCACCGGCATTGAATATCCTGGTCAGCAGGATAGCACAGAAGCTAAGCGGGCAGTGGTGATATTCGGCCTCGGCCCGGTTAGCTTCAGTGGCAAAAGGATAGCCTTTCCTGTGCCTAACCTTTACCACTGAGGGATAACTGGGCCGTAGCGGAATGTAACCACTGCCTGGTTAACACTGGGTGCCTCTTCTACTCCACCCCTGGAATGCGCCAATGCAAGCCAACTAGCATCAGAGTGCCTAGCAACGGCACCCACAGATATCCAGTAGCACTAACTGCGTTTTGTTGTTATTGTTAAGTGCCGTCGAGTTGGTGCTGACTCTGGCGACCCTCTGGATAGTTGTCCTAAACTGTATTTGGTCTTCAGTCAGGCAGCTAATTGCTCATAGCGTGGCATCCATCGTTGCTGCTATTGTAGTGATAAGATATCTTTGCAGCTTCTGACTCTCATTTCATGTGCATCTACATCACCAGTCAGACGTCCTGAGGGCTTTGTTCCAAGCACATCATAAATGCCGGCTTTACTCTGAAAAGTCTTCAGCTCATCCACAGGAGCCAGTTGAGTGCCTTCTGATCTGAGGGTCTCATCTTCCAGCACTATAATCGCAGTTTGTTTTGCTGTGACTATCTATTGGGTTTTCATGGCAAGATACGGAAATAGACTGCCAGGCCTTTCTTCCACACAGCTAATTCTAGTGTCATTGTCATAGAAATGTTATCCTCCTCTTCCAACACTGTCCCATACTGATGCTACCCAGATGGCTGGTTTGTCTTAGTAGTCGCCGAATGTCCTGGTCAGTGCAATTAATGTGGTTAAAAGGCCTGCTAACCACATTAATCGCTTTAAATATCGGGTCCTATATTTTCACAGAATCAATTCCCTTGGTCAAGCCAAACAGATTGCTCAAAATTAAAGTCAATATTCTGTATGGCTTAAACATTTTAAACTTAGTACTGTGCCCAGATTGCCATAGACTATGTACATTCAGATGAACATGACATACATAGATAGATAGATAGAAATAAGGTGTAGAACTCACAGGGCACGACTTTTTCTCTGATCTGCTGTGGGATAAAGGCTTTCAAATCCTTAAGAGTTCAAAATGGGACAAAGAGCTTATTATGGAGGCTGCCTACATTTGCTCTTGCTTAATTAATGCTCATTTTACAGCACTAGAAATGACTCACTACACAGCTACATGAGTACTTATGGTTCTTGAAGGTACTCCAGCCATGAGTTATATCCATAGCGGCACAATCTCTTAACCACAGGTGTAGAACCTCAGGATGGACAGATATTTGGATGTTACTTTCTGAAATCTGCTTCAACCACCTTTTCTGAATGTTCAGAGGGCAGTAAGTGCGCTGAAAGGAAATTATGGAGGACATTTAGTTGAAAACAACATCTAAGCCAAAATCTACTTCATGGCAATTAGCTGTGTCCTGGCATGAACCAATCAATTTCTTTGTTATGTAGTAGCACAGAAAGAATTACCAATATGAGTTCAGCCAAATACAGCTGATCTGTAAATCTTCACTAATGAAGTGATATAATTCCATAAAGCCACTTTTAAAGGAGAGGCAGCAGAATGTTTCAGGGTATTGTTGGCACATTTTATAGCATTAGTGAGCGGATTTACTGATACTTGGATATTGGTTTATGAGACTTAAGACATGGCGTCAATGCTCTTCCTGGCACACTTGGACAATCTTCACACTTATTCATCCAAATAAGAATATGAAGGGGTCTGTTTACTAAGCTGTATTAACGGAAGGTCGGCGGAACCACCAAGCAAACTAGGTGGTTGCCTAGGGCCGGAGCTTCTGGTGTGCGGCAAAAAGCAGGACATTCAAAGCTAAACAATTGATTCTGACAGTCAGCGGGTATAAGGCTTCAGGTCTGCCTAGAGCACCAACACCTTGAATCAACTGTGGGGCTGGCCCTGGATAGCTATTAACATGACAACGAATGCACACCAGCTAATACAGTGCCATTGCAGCTATTGCCTGTTATTTTTGCTTTAACAGCTAAAATGGAAGAGGATGGAGAATGAGTGGGGACTGCTCTTTAGAGCTAATGCAGAGGAAGATACCATGTATTAACTGTCGATGTGGAAAATAACATGGCACCATTAACGTTATCTAAATAAGGGGCAGATTTACTAAACTGCATTATTTATTTATTTATTTAATGTTTCTTTTATACCGCGCTATTTAACATCAATGCGGTTTACAGGTAACACATTTGTGCAGTGCAGGCAGGTCTGCACTGGACTTATAATAAAACAGGGGTTTTTATACAGGGCTAACAGGGAAACTATGTACAATTTGGCTGTCACAGGCTATATGGGCAGCTCAGCATTATTTACAGGTCTAACAACGTAACTATTTTATTTATTTATTTTATTTATTTAACAGTATTTCTAAACCGCCTTATCTTAATAATCAAGGTGGTATCACAGCAAACAATCTGGTAAAGTGAGTGTGTTATACATGCAGTGAGGGTGAAATTTAGTTGAGTGTGTGTTGTAATGTGTGCTAGATTGGTTTGAGCTATATACAAGGTGGGCTATATACAGTGGTGCTAAAAACATTTTCCATACATACATTGTTTAGGCGGTATCATGTACTGTTATACATTCTCTGAGGTTATGTGATGTGTCCATAGTGTTCTATGAACAGCATGGTTTTCAACTGTTTTCTAAAGTCTTTGAGGTCTGTAGTTGCCCTCAAATCGTCCGGTAGTTTGTTCCATATTGTTGGAGCAGCCATGGAAAGTGCTCTGTCTGTTTTGTCCTTGTGTGTGTGTTTGTATTCACTTGGGGTGCTGACTCGGTTGTGTGTTTGTTTTCTTCTAGGACGTGTGCTGGTGTCTGGTTGTATGAGGGTATGCAGGCTGTTGGCTGATGTGTGCTGTTTTATCTTAAATAGGTTTATGATAGTTTTGTATCTGATGCGTGCACCGATTGGAAGCCAGTGTAAGTCCTTTAAGGTAGGTGTGATGTGCTCTTGTCTTGCAGTTCCGGATATGATTCGTGCTGCAGTGTTTTGTGCCAGTTGGAGTGGTTTGAGGGCTTGTTTCGGTAGTCCAAGGTATATCGGATTGCAGAAGTCCAGTAGTGGGGTTATCAGTGCTTGACAGACGGTACGGAAGTGTTCTGGGGCGAGGAGTGGTTTCAGTCTCCTGATGATTCGCATCTTGTAGTAGGCTTTTTGGATTGTTTTGTCTATGTGTGGCTTGAGGTTGAGTTTATTGTCCAGAGTAACTCCGAGGTATCTTACTTCTGATCTTATTGGTATAGTAGTGCTTTGTATCTTTATATTTGGTGGGTGTATGAAGCTTTGGTTCCGAGTTATGATTAAAGCTTTGGTCTTGTTGTAGTTTATTGCGAGGTTGTTGTTTTGACACCAACTCGTCATTTGGGTAAGGCAGTCTGTTATTTTAGAGAAGTCCAGGTTGTCGATTGATATCGGGGTGTATATCATGATGTCGTCTGCATATACTGTGTATTGAATGTTGTTCTCTTTCATGATGTTGCATATTGGTTGGATGTAGATGTTAAATAGGAGTGCTGAGAGTGCGGATCCTTGAGGTACTCCCTGCCGGACATTTATGGGTCGGGAGGTGTTGTGTCCCACCTTGACCTGTAGCTGTCTTTCGGTTAGGTACGATTGGAACCATTTCAGTGTGATACCGTGTATACCAGTGTTCTTTAGTCTTTCCAGGAGCGTGTTGTGGTCCACTGTGTCGAAGGCTGAGGAGATGTCGATGAAGATCATAAAGATTCCATTCCTGGTGTTGTCAATTATTCTTAGGATGCTGTCGAAGAGGTAGATCAGTAGCGTTTCGACTCCATGGTTGGGACGAAATCCGTGCTGGTTGTCATCAAGTGTTTCGTGTTTGTCGATGTGTTCCGGAAGCTGTAGTTGAACCGTTTTTTCGATGATTTTTGCGAGGAAGGGTATGCTGGAGATTGGTCGGTATGCTGCTGGATCTTTTTTGTTGAGAGTTGTTTTCTTTGTGATTGGTCCTACTGTGGCAAGCTTTAGTTGCTTTGGCATGAGTCCTTGAGTGAGTGAGTTGTGTACCATTTTATGTATGGTGGGGATGAAGCTTGATTTGGTGGCTTTGACCCATGACACTGGGCACGGGTCTGTAGGAGCAGTGCTTGTGTTGATTGTAGAGATGATGTGGGATATCTGTTCTGTTGAGGGTGTGTAGAACGTCCGTCCTGGTGTTCCCACTAGGTGTTGTTCGTTCTGTGGAGTGAAATTTGTCTTTGATGTGGTCGGCGAATTCCTGTGGATCAACTTGTACTTCCCCTTCTGTTGTTTGCTCTTTTATGAGGATCTTTACTATTTCGAAAAGCTCTCTGGGTTTGTTGATGGAGGAATTTATCATGTTTGTGTGGAATTCCATCTTTGATTGGTTGATGTGTTCATTGTATTGTTTTTGCTTTGTTAGGTAAAGATGCTGGTCGTCAGTTGTTTTGTTTTTTCTCCATCTCCATTCAATCTTCCTGAGCTCCCTCTTTTCCTGTCGTATTCTTGCTGAGTACCATGGCTTGTTTTGTCTCATGTTGTGGTGTGGTTTCTTGGTCCCGCCACCAGATGGTTTGGCGGCATTAGCTAAAATGCTGTTCCAGCTTGAAACTTGTTCCTCCAGGTCGTCTGTAGTAATGTCCAAGTGTTGTATTGTGTCCTGTATGAATTCGTCCCTGTCGAAATACTTGAATCGTCTTTGTGTGTGTGAGATGTTTGCTTTTTCGTTTGTCTGGTCCTCTTGTGATCGCAGCTTTGTCTCGATTAGGTAATGGTCAGACCATGGCACTGGTGTAATGGTGGGTGGGGAAATTAGGTCTCTTGATGTTAGGTAATTGGATGTGAAGATGAGATCTGGGGATGATCCATGTCTATGCGTTGGTGCATTGATTATCTGTGTGAATTGAAGTGAGGCCATTGCTTGAAGGAAGGCCTTTCCGTCTTTGGCATTGGTGGACTTGAGGTTGAAGTCTCCAATCAGTAGCGCTGGTTTGTTGTTTGTTGTTATGGCACAGGCTTCTTCGAGTGTGAAGGCTAGTTCGTCGGGTGGAGCTCTGGGTGCTCTGTAGGTTAGGCAGATTGCAATGTTCTTGTTCTTGATGCTAATTGTGTTACATTGCTGGGTATCGGTGAAGTTCTGTGTCTTGAACTTTAGTTTTGTTTTCGCTATTATCAGGACTCCTCCTCCACGCTTGTGGGTGCGTGGGCAGTTGTACGCTGAGTAGTTGTCCGGTACTAGTTGGTTGAGTAGTACATTGTCGGTCGGGTTGAGCCATGTCTCTGTGATGCATATTATGTCGGGCTGTCGCTCTTCTATGTGGTCTACAAGAGTGTATATCTTGTTGCAGACGGATCTGGCGTTTATGAGCTCAATCGTTGTTGTCTTTGTTGCGGAGGTTGCTGTTACACGTGCTTCCTTTGTGTAGGTGTGGGAGTTTGATTTGTGTTTGTTTGGCTGCTTTGTCTGGGAAGCTCTGAGTGTCTCTTTGTGTGTGTGTTGTGGTTCTAAATATGGCAATGCAGTTGGTGGGTGCCATGTTGTGTTTGCTTGTGGGTAGTGGAGGTGTGTGGTTGGTGGGAGGAGTTGTGTGATGAGTAGGTAGAGTGGGAGGAAGTATGTGGCGTGCATGTTGGTTTTTTTGTGATGTTCTGTTAGGGTGATGCCTGTTTTCTTAAGTCTTCGTCTGTTGTCTGATTGGGGAGAGCTGAACTTGGTGCGGGAGCCTGTCGCGTGGAGGGAGAGCCGGATCTGTGGAGGGCACCTTGGTGCGGGAGCCTGTCCCGTGGAGGGAGAGCCGGATCTGTGGAGGGCGTCTTGATGCGGGAGCCTGTCCCGTGGAGGGAGAGCTGGATCTGTGGAGGGCGCCTTGGTGCGGGAGCCTGTCCCGTGGAGGGAGCCTGTCCCATGGAGGGAGAGCCGGATCTGTGGAGGGCGTCTTGATGCGGGAGCCTGTCCCGTGGAGGGAGCCTGTCCCGTGGAGGGAGAGCCGGATCTGTGGAGGGCGTCTTGATGCGGGAGCCTGTCCCGTGGAGGGAGCCTGTCCTGTGGAGGGAGAGCCGGATCTGTGGAGGGCGTCTTGATGCGGGAGCTTGTCCCATGGAGGGAGCCTGTCCCGTGGAGGGAGAGCCAGATCTGTGGAGGGCGCCTTGGTGCGGGAGCCTGTCCCGTGGAGGGCGGGCCGGATCTATTCGGGTGTGGCTTGTGGAGGTGAGAGTTTGGTGGTGGGAAATGTGTGATGTTCTGTGAGTATTCTACTTGCGGTTCTGACGTCCTTCACCTCGGTCTGCTCCTTGTTGGGTTCTGCTGTGATGCTGTCGGTGCTACTATTTCTTTTGGTTGTTTCCTTCTGCTTGCCTTCGTGCCACGCCTAAGGGCCACGCCAAAGGGCCCTCTGGCGAGGCCCTCAGCGGTGGCCCGCAAGGCGCGGGCGCACCCTGCAGGGACGCCGCTTTTATTCTCTGCCGGCTGCTGCTTCTTCGAGCTCCCACTGCCCCGATTGGGCAGGAGCTGAGGCGGGAGGTGGAGTGTCCGGCCAGCGGCGTCTCTGCGAGCAGGGACGCCGCTTTTATCCTCTGCTGGCTGCTGCTTCTTCGAGCTCCCACTGCCCCGATTGGGCAGGAGCTGAGGCGGGAGGTGGAATGTCCGGCCAGCGGCGTCTCTGCGAGCAGGGACGCCGTTTTATCCTCTGCCGGCTGCTGCTTCTTCGAGCTCCCACTGCCCCGATTGGGCAGGAGCTGAGGCGGGAGGTGGAGTGTCCGGCCAGCGGCGTCTCTGTGAGCAGGGATGCCGCTTTTATCCTCTGCCGGCTGCTACTTCTTCGAGCTCCCACTGCCCCGATTGGGCAGGAGCTGAGGCGGGAGGTGGAGTGTCCGGCCAGCGGCATCTCTGCGAGCAGGGACGCCGCTTTTATCCTCTGCCGGCTGCTGCTTCTTCGAGCTCCCACTGCCCCGATTGGGCAGGAGCTGAGGCGGGAGGTGGAGTGTCCGGCCAGCGGCGTCTCTGCAAGCAGGGATGCCACTTTTATCCTCTGCCGGCTGCTGCTTCTTCGAGCTCCCACTGCCCCGATTGGGCAGGAGCTGAGGCGGGAGGTGGAGTGTCCGGCCAGCGGCGTCTCTGCGAGCAGGGACGCCGCTTTTATCCTCTGCCGGCTGCTGCTTCTTTGAGCTCCCACTGCCCCGATTGGGCAGGAGCTGAGGCGGGAGGTGGAGTGTCCGGCCAGCAGCGTCTCTGCGAGCAGGGACGCCATTTTATCCTCTGCCGGCTGCTGCTTCTTCGAGCTCCCACTGCCCCGATTGGGCAGGAGCTGAGGCGGGAGGTGGAGTGCCCGGCCAGCGGCGTCTCTGCGAGCAGGGACGCCGCTTTTATTCTCTGCCGGCTGCTGCTTCTTCGAGCTCCCACTGCCCCGATTGGGCAGGAGCTGAGGCGGGAGGTGGAGTGTCCGGCCAGCGGCGTCTCTGCGAGCAGGGACGCCACTTTTATCCTCTGCCGGCTGCTGCTTCTTCGAGCTCCCACTGCCCCGATTGGGCAGGAGCTGAGGCGGGAGGTGGAGTGTCCGGCCAGCAGCGTCTCTGCGAGCAGGGACGCCATTTTATCCTCTGCCGGCTGCTGCTTCTTCGAGCTCCCACTGCCCCGATTGGGCAGGAGCTGAGGCGGGAGGTGGAGTGTCCGGCCAGCGGCGTCTCTGCGAGCAGGGACGCCGCTTTTATTCTCTGCCGGCTGCTGCTTCTTCGAGCTCCCACTGCCCCGATTGGGCAGGAGCTGAGGCGGGAGGTGGAGTGTCCGGCCAGCGGCGTCTCTGCGAGCAGGGACGCCGCTTTTATCCTCTGCCGGCTGCTGCTTCTTCAAGCTCCCACTGCCCCGATTGGGCAGGAGCTGAGGCGGGAGGTGGAGTGTCCGGCCAACTATGTACATTCTAGCTGGCTGTTGCAGGGTGTGTGGACAGTTCATCATTATCTACGGTTAGGGTAGCTATGAACAGGGTGGTGATTTCGAGGGGGTGGGGCTCTCAAAGGCAGGGCTGAAGGTGTTTGGTTTAGGATGTGCCTTCTGGGGTGCTGGCTTGGGTCCGGAGTGTGGGTGGCTGTGAGATGTCATCTGGTTCAGTATAATACTGGAGAAACAGATGGTGCTTCAGTGCCTTTCTAAACTGGGAGAGGTTATTGATGACCCGGATGGCCGGTGGCAGGGCGTTCCAACAGGAAGGTGCATAGAGTGCGAAGGCTCTGTTTCTCGTGGCCTGAGAGCATTTGGTGATCGCCTTCGGGAATATCAGAGTATTGGTGGCGGCTGATCTCTTTACCCTGTTGAAGGGGGTGGTCTGGGCGAGCTCCCCGAGTGAGATGGAAGAGCACTTATTGATGGCTTTGTATGTCATCGTTAAGATCTTGAAGGAAATCCTGCAGTGTACCGGGAGCCTGTGCAGATGTTTCAGAACTGGGGTGATATGGTCCCTCCTGGGAGCTCCATGCAGGATTCTGGCAGCTGCATTCATTGCGAGCTGCAAGGGGTTAAGCGAGCTTTTCGGGAGGCCGTGCAGTATTGCATTAGCATAGTCAAAGTGTGGCATTACTAGTGCTTGATAGACTGTCTGGAAGTCTTCCGGCTCTAGCAGCTGTCGCAGGTGGCGAAGCATCCAAATTTTGTGGTAGATCACCTTTACCACATTGCCTATCTGGGCCTTTATGTTGAGTTGTTGGTCGAGCGTGACCCCTAGGTACCGTACCATGGGCTTGCTGAGGAACTCTGCATCATGTACCTTCAGTGAGGAGGGCGAAGTGAATGCAGGGTTCCTGCTGATGAAGAGGACCTCCGTCTTCTTGAAATTTATTTTGAGCTTCTGCGTGTGTAGCCAATCTGTGACCGCATCGAAGCAGGTGGACAGCAGAGAGAGGTCTGGATGCTCCGTCGAGATTGGCGTGTATAGCAAAACGTCATCAGCATAGATTAGACAATTGATGTTGAAAGATCGGATGAGGGCGCAGATGGGTTGCATGTAAACGTTGAACAGTAGGGCTGAGAGTGAAGATCCTTGTGGCACGCCCTTCTCTTGTGGGAAAGGTGTGGAGGTAGGTGGGCCAGAACGGACATGCTGCCATCTGTCAGTCAGGTATGATGCACACCAGGCCAGTGGACTCCCTTCTCCCTGAGGCGTGATAGGAGTTGTTCGTGGCTGACGGAGTCGAAGGCAGCAGCAATGTCCATGAAGATAAGGGCAAAACCTTGTCTATTGTTGTCCAATCCTATGGTTAATCTGTTAATGTGGCAGATTGTGCACACTATCTGGCCACATTAACAGATAACTCATGAAAAATGCAGTCAGCACAGCGATTTTCTGCGCTATGTGCAGAAAGCATGTTATCTACGTGATGGGGGGATTAGAGTGGAGAGTGGGCACATTTACCAGAGGCCTCAAAAGCGCAGGATAACCATCGGATTTGCAGACAACATGGGTGCAACTAATGCCATCTCAATGGGTGGTGTTAATTGCATCCAGGCTTCTGTCGGACCATGCTCTCTGGGGAAATGCTGCCCACGCCCCAACAGATAACACACGGCTTTTGCAGCTAATGCCATGCTAACTGCACTTTTTTGCCGCATTAGCTGCAAAAGCCTAACACGCTTTAGTAAACAGAACCCTAAGTGTAACTAACTGCATGGCATATAGCAAACAAATTGTCTCAGCATTAACTGTATGAGAAGATGCTGGAAGCACCCTCATCAGTTATTATCAATACTTTGCAGGTACCGAGCTGTAATTTTGGCAATTAGTGCACATTACTTGCAAATTCTTACCACACTTTGGTAAATAGGCCCCAGAGAGTGCTAAGATATAGGGGTATGTTTACTAAACCGTTTTAATGTCACCGGCGCTAGTTGCAGCGATAATGTGAAGAATGCCATATAAGGAGTGGGTGTTCCAGGCTTATGTTAGCAATCATGGGTTATTGCGTGATAAAGTGCGCTGTGTCTGTTATCGCGCGATAGAGGGAGCCGCGCACGTTACCGCACGTTAACCTTAACTTCGCGTGCTGACCTGCAATCACAGCAATAGAGGTGTAGCACACTGGTTAATGCAATGACTGCTGAAATAGGGGTCATTAGGTCGATCCCCAGTGGGCTTAATGAATAAGGGTGACCAAGGCAATTCCTTTTCCTGCTCATAATAGCCCAACAATCTGTGCTGCCAGCTAAAAATACCCGCACCCTAGTGCCATAAACTAATGCACCTTTCAGGGCACCCCAGAAGGCACATCCTAAACCACCACGGCAGCCAAGGTGGGTTATAATGTGCCCCAGAAGGCGTGTTGGAAGGTTGTCAACCCCCAAGGCACCACATTAGGTGCCCCATAAGCTGGCTGAATCTAAGGTGTGGCTAAAGATGCCCCAAGGATGTATAGGGCACTCAAGAAATGTTGGCCAAGGGCAGTAAGGTTCCCCAAGTTGAAAAGCAAGAAAGGTATGGGCCAAACACAGGTGTAACCCAACATTGCACAGAGCACCAAGGAAAGACAATGCACAAGTGATGGAAGGAAGTAGATCTGAGCTGATGGATCAGACAAATCTGTGTTTAGCCCATGTGGCAGTTTGAAAAATGGACAAACATATCAGGGCCAGCTGTAGTGATGCACAGGGTGATGGTAATGTACCATACAACAATGACAGTGTGTGGCAAAGGATGGGAAGATGTCTCCAGCAGAGGAGGTAGAGGTGGCAGGATAGGTGCAATGACAGGAGGACAGAGGAGTAGCAGTGCCATGCATAGCACACACAGGAGAGGCAAACAGGAACAGCTGCAATGCAGAAACGTGTACTAGTGCAGGACATGGGGTAAGAGCTTGCACATCAGGGCAGGACGGCACACAGCTGCCAGACACACATAGAAGGACAGAAGGATGGCTGGCAACTGTGATAAGGGTACAATGTGCTAACAGCACAGAACTGCACAGACATGACTGTTACAGGACTGAAAAGTAGCTGTGCAGGCAGGCATACAAATGAAAGAGAACAGAGAAGAATCAAACCTATGACCATTAGCACAAATGGCAGTGCACAAATCGGTAGGCTACACCACCAACATGAGGTCAGTGGCAAAGGCTGCATACAAGAATACTGCAGGGCATCACACAAGAAGCCTGATGGCTGCCAGGATAAGCAAACCTCCAACAGTAACCATGATGGAATGCATATGCAGATCTGGTATGTACAGCTCAAATCACAGTCTGTAATTGGGACCAGAACCACATATAACTACATGCACACACACAATGAAATGTTATGCAGTGGATACAGCATGCAAAAGAGGAAAGAACCTAAACCCAAAGGGTGGCAGGGGATGCCCTATGGAGCAGGGCAAAATATGGAACAGAACAGAAAAGAAGCATGTGAGAATTGAACCTGCAAACAGGTGTGTCACAAACCAGCTAAACCACAGCAGTGCCAATCCCTCAAACAGATTGCCTATGTGAGCACTACAAAGAAAGAGACATATGTAACAGGTAATATCTGATGGAAAGGCAGCACAGAGGGCACACTTTGGTGTACAGTGAAGAGGTGGAAGGGTGTGTGGATAGGTGATGAACCTTGTAGTTAGCTCATGGTCAGGTTAGCATAACACGAAAAAAAAAAAAACCATGTGGGAAACAAACTTGCAACCTATGGTGTTACAACACATGTCTGTAACTGAAGAGCTTACTTAGCCCCTCCGCACCAGCAACCTTACTGGGTTCTTGGAGCTACAGAAGGCTACATTCAAAACAATGGAAAGGTTATCAGAAAAACAGCAATAAAATACCACACACTTCTATATAGAAATACACCAAAGCTTTAGTGTAGAGAAACCGAGAGAAACACGTTCTCCCTGTTTACTCTAACTACTAGCCATGGTTCACTTTATTTATAGGATTCTTTTGGATGAGACAGCATAATTTCACTTTATTTTTACATGTCAGGTATACGTATTTTCATGAGGCACAAGGATCAGAGCCCATGGAGACAGGGACTATACCTCAGAATGAATACACTTTTGACATTTCAGAGGAAAACAGGGAGAAGGGTTGGCATAGAAACCCCAAACAAATGATGTCACACAGTGCTAGGGAACGCCCGAGCCAAGTGCTAACCCATGACTCATTAGGAGAGGGGAAGCAGCTGATGGGGGGCGGAGCCCAAGCAAACAGAAAAGGCAACACATTTAAAAATCCTCTAGTTAGGAGAGAGGGGAGGAGGGGTGAAGAACAGGAGAGAGAGAAGGAGTTGATAAAGAAGGAGAGAACAGTGTAGAAGGACAAGAGAAGGGAAGGGAATCCCCATCTTATCCAGGAAAGCTCATCTGGAGAAGGGAGCTGTGAGAGCCACGCTGACTCCAGGAATCAGGCAGTTCCATGCTGTGGAAAGCAGTACACGGCTGGTCAGTGCACTGAGGAACTCCATTCTCCTGAAGGCAAGGAATATTATTTTAAACCCCTGAGAAGACAATCTCAGCCTTCTAATACCAAATATACTGAAAGGAAAACTTGTTTCCCTGAAGCTGAGTTTCTGCCTGTGAGAAAGCCCAGGCAAAGCAAAAGGGAAAAGTTTTACCGTGAGCCGTATTTCAGCCAAGGGAGGTCTCTGGACAAGCAGTTGCTGGAAGGTAGGAAAATACTTCCAAATGGCATAGCAGAAGATTTTGATCAAAACCCTTGTACGTACCAGGAGCTGTGTGAAAGAGCCAACCGTGATTCTTATGCTAAACACCTAAGCTCCTCTAGGCTGTTGGGGGATGGGAACACTTTACCCTTCACAGAGGAAGTGATTGAGCAGGGGGAAGAGTTCACCCCACAGGAAGCTGAGGACGACCTGAATGGGATGCAGTGTGAGTTTTACCAAGCTCCAGACACAGAGGTTTACATGGATTGTACGTACACGATGTCAGACAGCATACAATCTTTATGCTAGCATTGCTATAATACTGCTATAAGAGAGAAAACAGTCCAAAGAATGTTTGGAGGTTTAAACTGTTTTCTGTACCTTATTTTTCTGTTACCTTAAAGAAGCTGAAGATAAGCGTTGCCTAAGTTTGATCACTCTTTTGTTTCATTGTACCAGAAGTATGGACTTTATGTTGCTGTATTTTCAAGGTTAAATTCCAACCCTGGGAAGGGAATAAATCCCATTTATACCTTACCATTTTGTGCACAACTATTTTCTTCATTGAGATAAAGGACTACAATACCCAGGAGGCTTTGCCAAGCCTCAAATTAGTGGTTCATAGTCTTAAGAAGAACACCACCCCGCTCACCTTACCCACGCTAAGGCCTCTGGGAGTGAGAGGCGGTGACAGTATTCATCATATCATAGGTCAATGTCTAATCACTGTAGGTCAGTATGCGGAGACATACATGGGGTCCAAGACATAACTGTTTACTGCTACATAGGTCATTATGAGGAGACATACGGGATTCCAAGACATAATTGACATAATTGTTTACTGTTGACAGCTTGATATCTAATAACCCTGAGTACTGCTTGATATCTGCTAACCCTGAGAGTATTTTAGCTAATAACCCTGAGACAGAGAGGCTAGAGTACAACCTGCCCTTTTCTTTATTTATATAAACCTTCACTTAGTAAGCAAATATATGAAGTTTTATTTCTAAGCAAGGTTCTGAACAGAATTAACTCTTTCTCAGGTTTAGTCAGTCTAATAGTGTACAGTACCCTGTACAAACAAACATGCTTTCAGTAACCACTATCCCAAACAACCACAACAAGCACAATGCAAAGATATTACCTAAAAGGAAATGTGTGTTTGGGAACCTGTAACACCCAGTGATGTGGCAGACGGCTGGCAGATAGACAGCTGGCACCGTACAAGGATGTGAGCACAGTTGGGCCATGTACATGACCAGAAAATCACTAAATATGTGTGTCAGCGTGTTCAAGCAGCAGCAGAGACACATGTACGTCCAACACATATTTTTATTTTGGTTAATCATCAGAGATAGTGTAGATACCGCCTATCATAATATCAAGGTGACTGGATCCCAGGTGAAAATCTGAGAACACATTTTGCAGGGCAGCAACCCACATGTTACAGAATTGTCACTGCACACGTGGGGACCAGTACACAGTGTCCAAAGTGCAAAGGGTATCTGCAATCCAACAAGTCATGTTACGACTGTCCTTTAAACCCTGGGCATGCATAGTCAAGTGTGACATCCCAATATGCCACAGTACTGGAAAGGTCATGTGTGTCCCCTGCGATGAACATGACACCCAGCCAGAGCACAGCAGCAATGGTGTGTAGGACAGGCCTGTCATGCCCAAAGTAGCAGTCCAACAATAATACTGTCCATCCTAGGCATGTGTCCCACTCGCAGAGGTCAAACATCCTATGGCACCATTTCCCAGGGATAGTTCCATGGTGTTGTTGTGTCCTCCAACAGGTGGTTGATGGTGACGCCAGATGCACTGTAGTAGATGTGCTTTGTGTGTTCACTGCCCTGTGTCAGAAGAGGATAAACAATGTATTGATATGCTTCTTGCAACATCAGCCCAAATTGCAGAGAGTCAAACATCAATATGTGCGTAAGGAAACGTCACCCAGGCAAACATAACATGATCACAACATAGAACACACTGCATGTTGGGGTCATTTTGAATTGGAACCGCAGACGAAGGTATCACATGGATATGGTCATGTCCATGCCCATGTGACACAGGCATTTCACAGCTCCACCCCATGTGCATCAGCGTTCGTATACAGAGACCCAACAGGAAATGTCTATGAGACAGACAGTAAATTATTAACATGTAAAGGCTGATGTCATTCACAAAAGACCAAAGGTGCAACCTACCGTGTGTTTGCAACAAGTGTATGTTTGGGATCCCCTGAGGTGCTCAAAGGCCACAACATGTCACAGTGAAGGGAGAAGATGTCATCAAAATGTGTAGAGTCACCATGTCCCCATGTCCAGCCACTGTTAATGCATGTTCACATTATGGCGATATCTGTGATACAAAAATGCTGTTGCGCAGTGGTCTGTCAGCACACAAGAGATAGGTCAGCTCACAACACACAACACATGTCCACAAGGTAAACAGCAGTAAGGTAGAGATAGCACAGTCACCACCGCTCCCTAGGTGTACAGAACCCTCACACCACATGATAGTGCAAACTGCATGCACACTGTATCATAACAGAGCCACCCCCCCCCCCCCACACACACAGTATGAGAAGTGAGCGTGGCACCAGTAACATACGGCCTGTATGTGCACAATGGGCAAATAGTGGAGATAAAAGCCTAGCAAATGCTATGATACACTGCTGTTGGCCGATGCTACAATGTCATGGAAGAGTGAAAGTGGGGCCCACCACCGGAACACCTAGGACCTGTAGACACACACAGCCCTGTTGGATGTGTCCCAGAGACAGTGCCGGAGAAGACAAACTGCACGTGAACACATGTGGATATGTGTGGCCAACATCAACATATGGGGTAACGGGGAGCCCGATAAATAGGTCACCCACAACATATGTGCAGTAGACAGATAACCTGTGACATGTGTTGCTCCTGACTGTCCACACACACAAATCACCTGTATGTCCACCTACCCCAGTGTCCTGCATGTTGAATGAGGTACACACAGCTGACTCTGCACTAGAGCATCTGGAACACCACCAAGCATGTCCTGTGGATCAAGAAACACAAGGAAAACATACATATGTCATGTTGGAGCTGTTCAACAAACACACCAGCTTCACATCAACATCTCTCATAACCCCCTAGACCTGTCACAGTCTGGCAGTTCATCATGACATGGTACCTAATTGTCCCCACCCAAACACGCCACTGACGTGTTTCTAGCCAGGTCCAAGGGCCTGTAGCCTGTCCGCCCCTCTGGGACCTGTCTGCTGCCCTCAAGACCATTGACCACAACTGTCACTGCGCTACCCTGTACGTGCTTGTCCCAAAGGTCTTAGTACAAGCTTTCCACCCCATATGTCTCCCATAGCACCCTCAGTGTGTGTTCCTGTGGGGTCCACCTCCCCTGCTAACCAGCTCCCAGGTGCTGTACGAAAGGGAGCTATGCAGTGGCTGCTACATTCCCCTGGCCGCATACCCAGTTCCCTGGTGCAGCAGGCACATCCCCTGGCTATCCCTAGCAGCTGTACATTGATGTGACCCAAAGATAACTCATCACGCATGAGCTATGTTTGGCAGACCACATCCCGACCTCAGTTTGCCCCCTGACATTGCTGGCTGCAGGTACCCCCGCTGCATGAATTGAGCATGGCCATGACCAGACATCTGGGCATCGCCCCTAAACCCTCTCCAACCCTTACAGTGTCTGTGTATAGGTTAGATACACCTTCTGTCAACGTGGTCGTCAAGGTAGCAGGTCTCTATGACTCCTCGCTCCCCATCCCCACACATACCCATCATGTAGCTAAGGCCTGCGGTGTCCCCCTAGATAACATCAGCAAGGTCCCTGCCGTCCACCCAGAACACACACATAAAGCACTAATGACCCCCTCCATCACCCGCCAACCTGGTCACTGTAGCCTACACCTTGCTGGTCTGCCTCAAATTCATCTATGTCCGTCGCAATGTATGCAACACTGTGCTGCATGGCTAAGCTACCAACATGCACAGTATAACACCCCACCTGCCACGACACCTCACAGGCCCCAGGCGAGGTCAAGACGCACCTGCTTATCTATACATGGAGTCACACTGTGGTTGCCCCGTACCCTGACCCGCATAACCCAAGTACTACAAATACTACTACTACTGAGCATTTAAACAGTGCCAACACCTGTATGCATCGCCATACCGACACCTGTAACACATAGTCCCTGCTCACCAGAGAATACGATCCATTCAATCCCCTCATATCCCCCAAATGTCATCCCCACACATCATGCCAGCTGGCCCTATGTATGGGCCACTCACCCACTGTTAATGTGGGACCACACACCTGTCACCTTGCAGCACCCAACGCCTGGAACTAACTACCTGTGTCTGCAGGGCAGCCACCCTTAACAACCATCCAAATTCCTGTGTGTCAGCCTACCACATCACCTAAGCCTAACAAACCTGCACACATTAATCACCTCCACCCGGTGTTGTCCCCTGCCCACACCGTCTGTTTTAGCAGTTGGACCACATTCTAAGCTCAGATGGCCAGGCATTGTGTCAGCAATGTCAGTGCAGTGCTGTGTATGACAGGTAGTGCGATACCAATGCTCAGTAGTAGTAGTACAGATATCTATACAAAAGTGTCATTCGGAAACATCCATTACTCACATGCAAATAGCTCCTCAATCAGCTGGCGCCTGAGTGCTGTGCCCTCACGTGTGTCATCACGGCCACGGACAGGAGGGCACGTTGGATCGTCTTCCAGATCCTCATTAATTTTGACATCAATATTGTGCCTGAGAGCAATGTTGTGCAGGATGCAACAGGCAATAATGATCTCTGCCACTGTCACGGGTTGGCATTGTAAGGCCCCGCCGGTCCTATCCAGACACCTGAAGCGACTTTTCCAAATGCCAAAGGTGCGCTCGATGACAGAGTGACTGGAGGCATGGGCCTCATTGTAGCTCATCTCTGCACGTGTCCATGGTAGATGCACAGGGGTTAGCAACCACGGCCGACACCCATATCCTGCGTCACCTGCAGAAAGAAATGTTGAACGTTAAAACAGTACCTGATGTCCGCACACATGCACACATGAATGTACGTGCAGACCCACAGCACCTACAGGTCAGACAGAAACATAAGGGAACACATGATGGGACATAACCACTATGCACCAGTGTCTGGAGGTGTGAGATACAGAGCATGGGTAAGGTAGACGGAGTGAAAACAACAGTAACCTGAACCACAGCAGACACATGGGCAGACACCAGAGGCCAAAAGGTATGTGCGACAGGCCTGAAGACATCAGAGACACACATGCAATGCACCCTGGACAAGGTCAGAGTTGCACACATGTGTAAGCATGTGACGGTTATGCTATTCCCCACAGACAGATGATGTGACAGGAACAGTCACCCCACCATGGCAGGCAGGATGGCATAGACAACACCACACTGTTGATAAATGGGAAGCATACATGTGTGTCGTACCGAGCCAACCAAAACACACAATGCCAAATGGCGTTATATGTCAAATGTCAGTGTGCCACCAACACACAGCACCGCAGCACAAAGGACCGGGCATAAACCTCCCCCCCCCCCCAGCAACTCGCACACACACAGATGACACACATACAAAACTCTGGACACACGTCAAGGACAGACATGTGTGAGGACAGATATCAGGGGTATACGATGTGCATGTCAGAGATGACAAATATCCACCCAGCAGGACACAGTCCTCAAATTGTCCTGCCTCAAATTATCTGAACAATGCTGAGTGACGCAGGATATAGGAGTCATGGGTGGACCCTGCAAACCGTGGGACCACATTCAGAATACGCATACTTGCATCACATACAACCTGAACATTCAGGGAGTGGTAGTGTTTGCGGTTGCGGAACACTGCCTCCTTGTCTCTGGGCAGGACCAGAGCAACATGTGTGCAATCAATAGCTCCCATCACGTGTGGTAACCTGGCAAATGCCTCAAAGGCCTGGTGCAGGGTCCCCCACTGTTGCCTAGTGTTGGGAAATGCAAAGTAATTCCCAACCCAGCTGATCATGGCACGCAGTACTTGGTGGAGACAGCATGAGAAGATGGGGCGGCTCATGCCACCCACTGTGGCCACAGATGACTGGAAACAGCCAGAGGCAAAGAAATGTAGGACACCAAGGAGCTTGACCAAACCTGGTATGGCATGTGACCGAACAGTCAGGGGCTCGAGGTCAGGTATCAGATCCTTATAGAGCTCCCTAATAGTCCCTGTGCTCAGGCAGTAGAGGGAGATGACCTGGTCCTCACACATGCCTTGGAGCCGGGTCCTGGGCCTGTAGAGGTGAGGCTGGTAGGCCTGCAACTCAGCACACCTCCTGCACCATGCCAGCACAGCCCCTGCCTGGCCTGCCCCCACAGCTGCAGGTTGGTGTTGGAGTGGGCCTGCACCCCCACCCCATGCCCCAGCCCCATGGACACCATCTCCCTCATCAGGCAACTGCAAGCCATCCACATCCCCAGTATAACTGAAGCAACCACAAAGGCCGCCATAGCGGACACTGTTAACCCAAACCCTCTCACCACCACCCATTCGCTTCAACACCAATAACGCACACCTCCAACCTCTCTTGCCAGCACTAACCTCTCAGCATGTAACATGTGTGCGCGTTGATTTACGGACCTTTGGACGTCTGCACGTGTGTGCGCACGTTGCACATGTGTATGTGTCTGCGCATGTGTGGCACACGGCTCCGCGGCCGTCCCATAGGCGCCAGGGGTTAGTGGAGCCATGCACTGCACATGCGCAAGACATGTACGTGTCTGCGCATGTGCGGAGAATGGCTCCGCAGCTGTCCTATAGGCGCCAGGGGTTAGTGGAGCCTTGCGCCGCACATGCGCAGACACATACACATCTTGCGTGTGTGCAGCACATGGCTCCGTGTACGCACCCTACACATCGCCTGTGCGTATGCACAATGCGCGCACACATGCGCAGATGTCCGAAGGTCCATAAATCAACGCGCACAAATGGTACACACTGAGGGGTTAGTGCTGGCGAGCGAGGTTGGAGGTGTGTGTTATTGGTGTTGAAGCGAAAGGGGGTCAGAGGCAGGTTAGGAGTGGAGTGTGGCAGGGTTGGTGAGCGGTGAGGGAGGTAGGTATCTGGGTTGGTGTGTGGTGGGGGAGGCGAGTGGCAAGGGTGGCCGGCGGTGGTGGCGGTGGTCATTGGCTGGGTTGGTGTGTGGCAGAGGTAACAGCAGGCAGGGCTGGTGAATGGCTAAGGTGTTGAGGGCTGGTGAAGGTGACAGGGGAGGGCCAAGGCCACATGAGGTAAGACAGGTCTGGGATGCAGTGGGAGGACAGGGAGAACAGGGACATGCTGCAGCAGGACACGATAGGTGGGGTGTCCGGAGAAACAGCAGGGCCGCAGTCCCCAGAGACAGGAGGGTTGGAACACCCTGCGTCTGAGGTTTCTGGCCCATCGGGTATGGCTGGCACCACCCAGGAGTGGCCTGAGGAGCATAGCACAGGCAAGCGTAGGCAGATGCCTGTGCCGGATGGAGAGAGGAAGAGGGCGATACAGTTTAGCCAGCAGGAAAACCACAACCTGCTTGCAAGTGTCCTTGAACACTATGAGGAGCTGTATGGGTGCATGAGCTCAGGCACAACAGTTAATGTATGGACCCAGGTGTGGGTGGAGGTGCAGGGGGCTGTGGCACAGGCTGGGGGCCACCAAGGGACCTTGACAGCCTCCGTAAGAGGTTTAATGATATCGGGGGGGGGGGGGGGGTCCATGCACACATGACTGCAGAACGCCGACATGCTAGTGGCACTGGTGGGGGCGGTCCTTTCATCCCCAGCCTCACATCCCTGGAGCAGCAGCTGGATGAGCGCCTAGGCCCCATCTATATCCATGGCCTCTCACCGGTACTAGAAATGGCTGTTCCCTAAGCACGTATGTTTGGGACATGCAGCACACATACAGCTATCTACCATGCACATGCTGGGCATGCCACGGGGGGTAGCGAGCCCATGTCCTAGGTACAGGTGTGTCCAACCCATGGAAACATATACCTGAGTCCACATTCCCTGTTAGTGTTTGCACCTGGACATTATAGGGGATAAAGTCAAACCTCCTTCCCAAAACCTTCCACATATCTGTCAGACAGAATGAGCTCCCTCCCATCACCCCTTCTTGCCCTGGGCAGATGTAGGCATGGATATAGGTCAGGATGTCCTGGACATATCTAAGATGCGGTGAGGACATCCAAGGTCGGGGTGTAACCCACACATGCGTACTCCACTCTCCAGGTCAGACTTGGATGTCCGCACCCCAGATGTGGGTTAGAAAATGGGACATCCCCATCAAATGGGTTAGTTCTGTGCATACAATGCATGGTGGAGGGGGTACAGGGGGTGAAGAAGGAGCAAGCAGGAGAGTTCCTGCCCCATGGCTGACCAGGTAAGAGAGACAGAGGAACACAAGGGCTACATACACAAATATGTGTCTATGATACAATGTGCTCTACGTCTCTGTCTGTGACACCCCATATCTACTGTGTACCTTGTTTCCCCCCCAGGTAGCATCCAGGCCATCGAGGCAGCTGAGGAGGACAGTGGTGGTGAGCCAGAGCCTGCGGAGGTTGATGAGGCACCACGTGCAGAGGTTGCCATCAGCGACGCCCCAGACACCCCATGGGCCGAGGTGTTGTCTGAGGAGGTGGCCACCCAGGAGGATGAAGGAGAGCAGGGAGACAGGCACCACAGTAGCTGGGGAGGGGCCCGAGGTTGTAGGGGTGAGCCCCACATTGCCACTGCCAGGGCCATCCACTGCAAAAACAGGCGCAGTGCCTGTCGTCCTCCGGGAGCTGCGGGCACATTCGGTGTCCGCACACAGGGATGTTGCAGATAGGAAACTGGCAGGATGGTTGCATGTGCTGTTGTGGCATATCAACACCCAGACACAGCAGTGGGGCCACACACGCACACGATGACAATGGGCCTCCACACATACATATGCCCCCCTGGCCATGCCTGGGGTGGTTGATGTGGCTCAGTGGGGAACAGGCAGGTCATACATGTTGGGTTCTGGGCCACAGATGTCTCACAGGTCACCTTGTTCCCCTCCCACAGGCACACGCCAGGCGCTGATTGGTATGCAGATGGAGATGCATGACCAGCAGCAGCTCCAGCGTGCCCAAATCCAGGCAGTGTGGGCCCTCATGCAGGAGAGTGTGGGCTCCACAGGGACACCAGGGAGCACACCCAGGAGACATGGCAGCTGTGAGGGACTGCTGTGGATATCGCAGCTGGCATAGGCCGGGTGGCGGATGCCCTCGAGGCCTTGGCGGGACATATCATGCGGCCTGCAGCAGCACCAGAGGCAGTGGCAGCAGCAGCAGCAGCAGCAGCAAGGGGTATGGGGGGACATGGGAGGGGGCGAGGGCATGGGCGGTCACGCAGGCCGTAGGTGTGTGAATGCAATTTGGACTGTAAACCACATTAAATGACACATTACCTTTGTTCACCGATGTGCATGTGTCCTTCCTTTGTGTTGGGGGTTCCCTGAGTGGACTGTCCCAATTGGGGTTAACATGGTCACCTGTGCTCTACCATGTCACAGGCTGGTGGGGTGTCTGCACCAGCATCAGTCATTACAGAGCGATGCACACATGCTCTGTGTCCCATGCACCATGCCATGTGTTCACAGCCATACATATGCCTGGTGTTACACCCTCACTCCTCCTGCCACCTGCTGATTAATATGTCTGATTGTTCAGCCCACATTGTGGGGTATGTCCCCCCCTCTGTCCCCACATATCATCCACATCAGGCTATCTACATGGGTGACCTGTCTGTCGGATACATACCAGAGACACGGTGGCATACTAAACGCACATGCTTGGTGGGCAGACACGATGTACAGATATACCTAGCTACTGTCAGTTGTTTACCCCGCTCCAGTGCTTGTAGTACACCGCTGCTCCTTCACCCCACCAAACACCATCTTAGTGTGTCCCACCGACTAACGCACTGACTGACATGTGGGTCCCCGCATACTTCACATATATGCTGCATCATGGGTACCACACCTGCACCTCCTCACCGTCCTATCATGTGCTGCACCCCTGCTACAGACTGACTATCTGTGACAACATGCCTGTGTCCCTGTCTGGTGGACAGTGCAGCGCATGTTTACATCATGGTGTCAGCAGGGGATATGTCCGTCAGCACACATGGCGCTCAACACAGCCTGTTGTGGGGCAGGGACAATGTATGTATCACAAATACACACTGAGACATGCACACAGGTGGCACACTCACTGCTATAGCATGTATGTACAGAGGACACATGACCATTGCAGAATTTGGCTGCCTACACAGTGTTTTAATAAGAGTATGTGTTGGTAGGTGCCATACAAATGTTAACATTTGGAACACAGAAACACTCTCCCACAGGCGGATCAACTGTATAAACTGTTTCACATTAGGTATTATCCCAGCATGGACATCCATCTCCAACATTAGTGGGTCACAGTTTGCTCTTGGGTTACCACTGGGAGATAGCCACAGCTATAACTGTGGGTCACACACCTGGTGGCCCGCCATGGGGGTATGGCTGGGGGTGTGCTGTGAACATGCCATGGTAATGCTGGCGGCACATCACCTCAGCCATACCCTGCACAGCAGCTGTCAGCTGCCTGATGGCATGGCCATGTTCGCCCAGGGTCCACATAACGGTGCCCATCGCCACACACAGGAGACCCAGACATTTGCCACCACATCCACACCATGTGACTGTGGTATGGGTGGTTGCATCTGCGTGGGCCCTGTATGTGGAAATGTGTGGGGGGCCCACACCCGGCCTAACACCGTGGCCATGCACATGGGGCAGGTGGCAGGGGCCCCCAGTGCCCTGTGGTGGTGTGCAACCACCCTCAGGCACAGGATCCCCCTCCCCACCCTCCCCACCCTCCATGCCTCACCTGCCCTCCCCATCCTGGCCGCTCCCCTCACTATCCCCACCACCCTCCTCGCCCTCCCACTCCACCTCCCCAGCACCCTCCACCATCCCCTCCTCCCACCCCCCCCACCCTCCATGTCTTCCTCCCCCACATCCACGGCATCCTCCGCCGCTGAAGGTATGTCTTCTGCCTCGGGACCTCCAGTGGTCATGGGGGGCTGCCACCAGGTTGTGTGCCTGCAGAGGTCCCCTCCCCAGCATCTTCAGCCTCTGTGGAGAAGGCAGAAATGAACAGGATGTCATGCGTTTGTTATGGCACAGACACATTGTGTGTGGCATCACAGGCTGCCGTGCCACTGGGACATGGTGTGGCACAATGCATAGGCTGGGACACTCACCGGCACCCATGGCCATTGCCTCCCGCTGCATGCGGCGGAGGTAATCTGGGCAGTGTAGCCGCATCTCTCTGCCCTTCTTCCATAGGTCCTCTACCTTGGGGATAAGCAATGTTTGCAAACATTAGTGCCCTGTATGTCTTCCCATGGCGAACCACATGACACACATGTCTGCGTGCAATGGTGGCCACTCCTGCTATGGGCAGCGGGTCCCATACATGCTGTTGGCAGCGCCACCTGAATGTGTGGGCATGAGGCTGGGCATTTGTGTTGCGACACCTACGTGCCCTGTGTACCGCCTCACAGCCACCCCATACCAAGTCCCTACCATCTCCTGGCATGACATGTGGGCAAAATAGCATGTGGGGCATTGCAATTGTGGTCTACAGGGGGTGTGACTCCATATACTCAGCAGTCCAACACACACCTCGGTGTTGGGCAGGCCATCCCACATCAACAGGACCCATCACCATGATGCATAGACGCTGATGCAGCCTCTGTGGTGCGTGCTCAGACACCTGGGGGGGGGGCTGGGTACCTGCACCAGCATTAGCTACCATTACACTGGGCTGCTTGTTGGACCACTGGAATCTGGTGTGCTGCCTCCTGGGGTTAGGCAGAGCTGGGAAACTGCAACAACAGCACCCTCCATAACACCAGGATGTAGAATAGACCTGTGTCAACTGGTCTGATGCCTCCTGGGGTTCAGGCAGAGCTGGGAAACTGCAACAACAGCACCCACCATAATACCAGGATGTAGAATAGACCTGTGTCCACTGCTCTGATGCCTCCTGGGGTTAGGGCAGAGCTAGGAACCTGCAACACAAACAACCACCATAACACCAGGCTGTTAGTAAAGGCTGTTAGTGTAGCTGGGTTTAAAAAAGGTTTGGACAAGTTCCTGTAGGAAAGGTCCATAAACCATTATTAAGAAGGGACCCAGGATATCAATGCTTGACCCAATACAAGCATTGTGGAACCTGTGTCCCTTGGGGAAACTGCTAGGTACATATGACCTAGATTGGCCACTGTTGGAAACAGAATACTGGATGGACCTTGGTCTGACCCAGTATGGCATATCTTATGTTCTTATGTTCACCAGGATGTAGAATAGACCTGCGTCAGCTGGTCTGATGCCTCCTGGGGTTAGGGCACAGCTGGGAAACTGCAACAACAACAATATCCATAACATCAGGATGTTTGATACGCCCCTATGTGCAGGTCTCCGAGCGTTCGGGGCCAACGGTGATGTTCCACACATCATCAGCACCAACTAACACACCACCAGGATGATTGCTGGACCTCTGTCATCAGATCTGATGCCTCCTGGGGATGGGGCAGGCCTGTGGTACTCTGACTGTAGCAGCTACCAGTGCACCATGATGACTACTTGGCCTCTGTGATCAGGTCAGATCTCTCCTTGAGATTGGCCAGAGATGGTATTATGTCATAGCATCAGCCACCATGTCACAGGGATGCCTAATATAGCTCTGCCATGGGGGCTGCAACTCCTGGGGGTTGGGCAGAGGTGTGCACTGCAACAAGAGCAGCTTACATCACAGCGCGCTACCCTCTGCACCTCTGCTTTCATGTCTATGCCTCCTGGGGATTGGCATACGTGCACACAGCAACATACACAGATAGCTTGATCACAGGTTTGCCCACATACACGTGTCTCACACATGTGGTGCATATCTTATGTGTTTTGATTGCTGGATATTGTGTTGCACACCTTCTATTTAGTGACATGTCCCCATACACTTGCCTCACGTGGGTAGTCTGCTGCATGGTTAAAGCGCCTTGTGATGCGCACCCATGCCCTCCTTCCACGTTCCAGATCCTGGCATTTTGAGGCGCCTGGGAAGAGGCACGGCTGCCTGGTGCATATTAGGGCTGCCAGCTGTCGTAGCGGCTTAAGGCTGGCTTGCAGGATCGCGTCACCATTTTGAGGGATGCCCATGTGTTGGTGACGCATGCATGCACATTGTGCATGCGCAGTATCATGCATATGCCGTACCGTGCACTACTACGCCACGCACACGACGTGCGCGTGTCACGGACGCCACACGGAAAAGTATCTCTGGGGCTGCATTACTACACATTGAATTCTGAGATTGGTGGCTACGGTGGCTGGCTTTGGTTTACAGCATCGCATTACTCATGCCATTTGGCCTGAGCTGCATCTGCTGCGCCTCAGCTGTGGGCGCTTTCTGCTGTGCTTTCGGAGATGCAACGCCATGCCAGGCCTCTTCTTTGGGGCATGGGACAAAGGTTATAGTGTATTCGGCTTGTGTCACTGTTTGTGGGGATGTGTCTGACTGCTACTAACACTCATCTTACTGTTGGTGCAGTGGGTATTCAAACCCATGAGCAGTGACTCTGAGGGCATTGTATTAACCAGTGTGCTATGCCTCTTCTCATAGCACAGGCTGACTACACAGCAACTGCAGGTCAACCCAGTAAATGTCAGCTGTGCTTACCGGGATGGGGTAGACCCACAGCTATGGCGCTTTACAGGGTACCTTAGGTTTCCCAGCTGCGGTGATGGTTTTGTTTTGGGGGACACACTGCTATTTGCTATGGGGTATGTGTGCACCATCCTAATGTTGGCAGCGAAACCCCCAGCCATGATGTGAACAATGCCATATAGGGAGGTTGGCGTGCCGGCGTCCATGTAGCATGCACTGTGTATCGCACAATAAGGGGCGCGTTGGCTGTTTATGCACGGTAACCTTAACTTCATGGCAGTGCTATGAGAAGATGTATAGAGCTGTAGTCTACTGGTTAATACAATGACCAACAAGCCAGAGCTCATGGGTTCGATGCCTCAGGGGTCTCATCTGCTATGGCTGTCTGAGGCAATCTCTTTTGCTGCATGTAACAGTTTGACACATCTCTACAATCTGTGCTGCCAGCAGAAACACCCTCACCTCATTGCCATCACCTACTGCACCCTATAGGGCAGGGGGGTGTCTAGACCCACATGAGGATTAGGGAGCAGCGCCTACAGACCCACCCCCTTGGGGCCAGGTTCTGCCTCCAACAGCCCCACACTCTACATATTTGCAATGGCAGCAGTGCAGTGACATGATGAAGGGCTGTGGGACCAGCTACCCCAGTCCAGCAGGGGAGAGGGTGCTCTCCAAAGCACTGGATGCAGATCTGTTTGCATCACACAGGACACTAACAGACAGGCAGCAGGCCTGTATATGCTCAGATACCCCCCCCCCCCCACCCACCCTCCCTCTGACATTGACCGGCAGTGGGCACTGTCAGTCTTCACCCTGCAAGGTGCTCCAGCCATAAACATGCTAACTGCAGACAGTCGGCTAGCTAGTACATAGTGCACATAGTGCAAAACTGTGTGAACCCAAAATGGGATATGAGCACACACACACCAAACAGGCATGTCAGTGATTGGACCCCAGAACAGGGAACCCATAGATATCACCTGAAAGACATACTGTATGGCACTATGGGGTAACCTAGCCATACCATGGTCACTGCTCAGTCAGGGTGAGCGTGACCTCCCAGCATGACATGCTGTGGCCACCCTGTCCTTGCAGGTGGTGGTCGGGCACTACAATGTCCCAGCCATTGCACTATGCCCTGTGCAGATGCATCCTGCCCAGGCCGCCCTGTCCGGACCATACCCACAGCACCTTGCTCCTCATTATGCACATTGGCAGGATAACACTGGAAACTGCAAGCATTGTGGGCTCAGTAAGGTGTAGGCAGCCACAACACACTGGGTAGACATACACCCACTCCCACACCTATTTCAGCATTGTGCATGGATAGAGGTGGTTTGCAGCCCTGGCTGCCACACCAGTCCTGGGCACAGTGCAGGCATTGCTATGGTACTCAATACTGTTGGGGTCATTCCCTGGGGTGGTAAACACTGTCTGGAACATACACTGAACCACACTCCACAGATATCAGAAAGGTTGCTATGATGAATCTCTGTCAACAAATTGTGTTTAACATAGGATGTGTTATCTGACATTGATCATATCAACCTTTTGATATATGTGGAACGTGTTCCCAAGTTTAGAATGGCATTGCTGAGGTATGCAGTTGCTAGTATTGGGAGATGCTAGTCTGCGCAGGGCTCAACGGCCTGACTCTCCATGAGGCATTGGATAGTGAAGCCTGTGGGTGTGGGTGTTTGTGCTGCTGCTCTAGGGCAGAGGTTCCCAACTCCAGTCCGGGTGGGCCAAACACAGTTCAGGTCTTCATGCTGTCTCTACTGAATATGCATGGATACATGTGCATACAATGGGGGTGGTGCATGTAAATACATCTCATGCATATTTATTAGGGACATCCTGACAACCTGAATGATGTTTGGCCCTCCAGGACTGCAGGTGGGACACTCTGCTCTAGGGATTGCACATGTTTATGGTGTCTGTGCTCTGTAGGGTGACATATAGGCGTTTATGGCATGTTTCATTTCTCTGCAAGAAAGGTTCTGTCTTTATTACCATGGTTTACTACTGCATAAAATATGGGGACATGGTTTGCAGGGGCCACAGCTGGGACGTGAACCTGTGACCCTCTGCCCCTGAACACACTGGCTGTGTGTACTGCACCACACTGTTGCCACAGAGGCAGATCATTCCCTGGGGATACCATGACTGTACGTCAGACAGATCTTGTCTGTTGCAGTGCACGGCACACACCTAAATGGGGCTTGGCCGTGGTCTGCTGTGGGCAGCTGCCACTGCCCCCTCTACCACCAGCACCCCTCTGCCACCATGCTGACATGCCCTTATGCCAGTGGTGCTGGTGATGCTCAGTCCCAGGCCAGCCAGTGTGCCAGTAGGCAGCTGCCTATGGTGTGTGTTCTCAGGTGGGAGTGTCTACATGGACATGCATGCTTCCCCCCGGCACCGCCTGCCAATGTTCTGTGCCCTTGGGGGTACCTGCTGGTTAATATCCCCTGGAACACTGTGGGGAACACACTCGTGCCCATGTTGGACCCTTGTCAGTTGCTGTCTTGCTGCTTTACAGTTTCGGCATTCCTATGTGCCACCTAGTCATCTGCCCAGTGCGCAATGTGCCCCAGCGGGACCACAGCATGTGCCGCCTGCAGCCCTCTGTAACCCATTTCCAGCATCAGTACAGTTTCCCTGTCCTACGTTTTCCACTCTGCTGTTGCTGCACATTTGCACGCCATAACAAACCTGCCCAATATAAACGACAAACACCCTGATCAGCGGTATTTCAATGTGGGATCATTCACTTTGTAGGGGGACTGAGAATAGACCCTTCCAAACATGATATCTTCTTTTTTTTTTGCTTTGTCAGTAGTGTTGCTTTATGTTTATCATTAATATCACTATTGGCCAGCTTGGTTATTGGGATTTCAAATGTGGTTCTGGTCATTTTATCTGTTTCTTTGCTTTTTGGCTCCTGCACATGTATTACTACTATCACGCTTTTGGGTTTCCCTGCCTTTGCTGTACATTGCTGACTGAAATGGTTTCTCTGACCTGCAAATGTGCCTAGTGCCAGGTTTTCACTGGTGCTAATTTTCTGAGCTTCATTTCACGGCGTTAGTGTGCAAGGAGCCACTCCACGCCCACTCTCCGCCCATTGACCCCTTCTCTCCACCCCTGGGGAGCCTTCCTCCGCCCTCTGGGGGCCTTGCTCCACCCTTGGCGCACCTTACCGCCGCAGCAGACGTTGTCGTGCGATACATGATGTTATCACATAGTAATGAGTCATTATCGCGTGATAACGTCACATATCGCACGATAACATTGCAGCTGTGACATTAGCGCCGTTTAGTAAACATACCCCATAGTGTATCACATTTTAAAAGGTTTTTAAAAAATCGTTTTTGTTCCAACGAGCATCCTTAAGGATCTTTCCCTTTCAAGGATTTTTCCTAGACTATGATAAAACTTACTCAAGATATTTGAACTAGAAAAAATTACTTTTAACTGGATTTATTTTATTTATGTTGAGGGAATTTGGTTGCCAGGTGGACTGTTTCCAAGTTCTCACAACCCCAGTAATCTGTCCTTATGCCTAATTTCAAACAGGTTTCTAAATGTTCATCTTTTGTAGTTTACCCTTGGTGAGTATGAGGTTTTCTACAACATTTAGTGTAAGTGATCTATAGGATGGGCCTTGCCACATTGGCACAAGTCCAAGTAACAAAAATTGAAAATAATATCCCATATGATATGAAGAAAAATAATATTAACAACATATGGGCTTAGCTACAGTTTTCCAAGCTTTTATAGCAACTATTTCCTGTTGGACGCAGGTTATGTGGTGAAGATGAGAGAAAAATTGGTTACCAGGAATACATAAAGTCTTGGTAAAACATTTGACTCCAGACTTGCATTCTGATATGGTTTCCTGGGATGAACTTTCAAGTTTTGAAAAAAAAAAAAACTCTTCTGATCTTGATTGAAGGTGCCAAATTAGTATACTGCTTCCACGTTGGTGAAACCTAAGAGTCTTATGTATTTCTAGGGTTAAAGCATCCCCCTATACAAAATTAAAATTCAGCCAGAGTTGTCCAGTGCTCTGCTCCAGTAAATACTTTCTCTGATCATGCCAGCATTGCAATCAAACATTTCCAACTTCATGGGCCAAGGCACAAGGCATAAGATCAGAAATGTTCATCCCAGTGCCAGTTTTCTTCAGGCAGGAGGACAAAGTGTGGCAGGCTTGTCTAGGGCCTACCTCCCCCTATAGGTAAGCAGGGAAGGAGAGGAATTTTGAGAAATAAATTAGATGAATTTAAGCCCTACCTTTAATTCTCAATGTAGGGAGTAATTTTATGATAGGAAGCCTAGGGAGAAAGGCACGTAGGTGTATATGGCAGAATATACACAGCTGCTCTTGGCAGTGAAAATTAGACACAGAAAAGGATGTCCTAACGTTTGCTGCTGAATCTAACTGGGCAGTGATTGAATATTGCCACTGCCCAGTTAGCTTCCTGCTTCAGTGGCAAACCCGGATATTCAATGCCTGTGGTTAGATATGGTCCTGGCATTGAATATTTGTGTTTAACGTTGAGCGGTGGCAGCCAGCTGCTGTAATCGCACTAGCTGCCGCCATTACTATCAGGCCCAATCTGTTCAAAACGATATCTATGTGGATTTCTGGACATAGCACCAAATGATCTCTATTCTCAACTCTCCATGGCACCCCCGTTGCAGTCTTAAGTCATGGACGCACCTGAATAAGTGTTATATTTGCTGCTGCTCCTGAATGGTGTTATATGTACACAGCTCTCATTATAATCTGCGAGCATATTTTTAACAGTAGCAAAAGTATCTGATTTCAGAAGTTTCTTAATATATAAAGAACAAAAACCTTTCATTCTTTTGTCCATTTCCATAACTGGTATAGAAAACTGGTTAAATAAATAAAATACATTTCCAGCATTTTCTTTTTGACTTGCCAGTTCGGCCCTGTTGCATGCATCCAACCAGGATAAGCTCACACAATAATTTCTCCTGCAACTTCTGTCAAGGCATCAAGCCGCAAGAGAAAGCATTTAGCTCACTGCGTGACTGCAAAGCATAAAAACAATCCAAACCCCTTATCATCACAAAAGGCAGATCCAAAACATCTCAAAAGGGGTTCAAAGGTAGCCCATCTAACTGCCCTGTGTCATTGACACATTCTAACAACGTTGGATTACAAATATATCCTTCACCATCCTCATATGATGTTTGAAAAAGACAAAAGAGCCCACATTAGACGTTGTAGACAAATTGCACTAAGAGGGGAATTTTATAAGGGGGCACCTAGGTAAAGCCTATTATATAAAAATAAGTAGACGCCTACTTGTCTTCATAACATACTAGAGTGAGTGACAGAGATCGTACTTTAAGGTACAGGCACTTAGATCACGCTTAGAGCTGATGTAAATGCTTGTGCCTAGGTTTTTTAATCTATTAGGGTGGGGGGGGCATATTTAAAATGGTTTAACTAGTTATCAGACCTGCTAACCAGTAAAACCGTGGTCAGTGGGCTATTCGGTTTAGTGCCACTGAATACCCCTGCTTTAGTGCCACTGAATACCCCTGCTTTGTGCTGCTAAATGCTCCGACACTAACCGCTTAGCATTAGGGCATTCTGGGTACAGACTGGAGTGGCAATATTCAGCCACTAGCAGACTAACTTAAACAGGCTAAAGTTGGGCTGAAAGAAAGCTAGCCTAACTTTAGGATTTAGCTATCTGGCCAATGGTTGAACACTGCTGCTAATCGGATAGCTAAAATGCTACCTGGACTATAATGGGGTATATAGAATGTTACGTGACCCTCTAAAAAGGGATTATCAACAGTCCCCTTTAAGAGAGTCTGCAGCCCAGAGTTCAGGGTGGGGAGCTCATGGCTCAGAGGGAGAGGTTAAAAACCCAACAGGCTGCAGGAGGGAAAGAGGCCCATGGAGCCAGAAGTCCTCCCTAAGGCAAGCTGTGCAAAGAAGTTCTGAGGTAGGAACTTTAACTGGGACTGGAGGAAGGGCCAGGAGAACCAGCTTAGGGAGGTTTAACAAGCTGGGACAGAAGTAAAGCTGCTTTTGTTTTCCCTGAACTTCTGCCTGTTCTGAGTTTTGTTTTGTGGAGGTTTAACAAGCTAGGACAGAATAAAAACTGCTTTTGATTTCCCTGAACTGCTGTCTGGCCTGTGTTGTAAAGCAACTCTCTTCCCAATGCATGCAAAACTACCACATATGGTAGCAACTCAGGGATTTCCTCTAACCACCTGACTGAGGGCAAATCTACATACCTTCAGGGCAGGGCCTCTACAGCAGGTCAGGATTTTTTTGTTTGTTTGTGAGGGCTAAGAGGATTAGCCTCACTCTAGTTAGGGAGCTTGAAGAAGGTTAGTCAGTGCCAGACAGGCAGGCTTTGTTTTGTCCACTAGAGGGCATTAAAAGTTGTTGGAGCTGGAATACTACAGGGTTAACCCAGATTCAGAAGAGGAAGCTTTGGTGGTATTGCAACTCCACCCTCCAGCACAAGTGCTTCTTCAAATGTGGCAGAAGATGAACCGGACCACTTTCAGGTGAACTTTGAATGAACCACCCGTATGGCTGGGTGGCCGGAAGAGACTTGGACTATTTATTTGGGGAATCTGCTGATGGGCAGCAGTCAGACTGCTTTCCAGGATGCCAACACAGATAGGCAAGCAATATATGCAGCTGGCAAGGCACCATACTGGAATGGGCCAGCTGTACTCTAGAGGCCTACCACAAGTGATTTGGAAAGGGGTTGTGGGCGCTTCAGATAAAGGAGAGCCCTCTGAGGTTCTAATATTGGTTGAAGGATCTCGCATGGAAATGGCTGCAGCCAGAGGGAAAGATTGGACCTGAGATACCCAAGATTGTGCTATTGGAGCAGTTTCAGGAGGGCTTGATCACTCTGATGAAACAATGAGTACATCAGCTCCCCAAGCTTACACTGGAGAGTGTACTGGAAATAGCCGAGGAGTATTATGAAGCACAGCCTGTGAATGACGTGGACAGTGAGAAAGGGAAGAAGTCATCCATTAGCCCAGGAGGATGGAAGAGGAAGCCAGAACGGATGTTGGCTCCCCTATTCCAACCCCCTAAGTCACCTCCTGGGCAAGGGCATGATCCCAACCATGACCCCTTTACCTGTTTTAGGTGTGGCACCTGGGGACATTGCTTGGGCATATCCTATGGTTATGGAAGAATCCATGGATGTCAGCCTAACACCTCACACCTGTGCTTTTGTAGACATTCCCCACCCAGGGGCCCAGAACATTGTGATCCCAGTGGAGCTTGAGAAGACACTGGCTCCCCATAGCAGCCCGCACAAAATACAAAATACTGACGACCACCTTCAAACTCATTCACAGCATAGCACCATCCTTCCTCGACACCCTAATCAGATTGCAACCATCCAACAGAAACAGGAGAACCATCAATTCCAACACCCTCCACACTCCAACAGATATCAGATCAGTCAAAAAAAATCACTAGTAACAGGGCTTTCTCATACACAGCACCAACACTATGGAACCAACTCCCACCCGACCTACGAGCCAGCATTGATCTAGCTGACTTTAGAAAGAAACTAAAAACCCACCTATTTCAAAGTCATTTCAACCTGTACTAATTTTGCATGAGGGGCAACTCCCCCACAGCTCCCCAGAAACCTGTAATGTATAAATGTACATATGTAAATTATTATCCCCTTAGCTTAGAAGTAGATAATTTCTGTGTGACGTGCTAACCTTCGAATCTTTATGTACAAATCAAAATTATTCTGTCTTGATTCGACAGCTTTATCCATGTAATCTTCCCCGCTTCTGATCGCTGGAAGGAGCGGTATACAAATGCTTGCTAAATAAATAAATAAAGACCCACCTCCAGGCCTTAATAGACTCAGGGAATGTGCGGTCCCTCATTAGCCGGAAAACTGTAACCCATTTTTAGATTGATTATGGGGTCTGTTCCAACACGTGAATAGCAGGGATGGATGTCCTGTTGGAACATCCATCCCCACTATTCGTCCCCCTTGCTGTCCCCGATGAAAGCCTCCTCATACAAACAAGGAGTTTGTATGGGGAGGTTTAGATGGGGGTAGGAGGGGGCATCACAGAGGTGGGGTGAGGGCAGGCAGTGGGCGGTCTGCAGCCCCAGACATACAGGGCCAATTCTGAAGTAGGCCCTGTACATCCGGGGATGCTAGACTGGACAGGGGATGGCAGGCCCGGGAAGCAGAAGTGGGGCGAGGGGGTTCCCCACAGCCTGACCCTAGCCAAGGGAGGCCAGATCAGGGGTTGGGCTGTGGGGAAAGGAACAAGTGGCCAGCAGCCGGGGATCATGGCTCCTGAATGGAGCCACAGTGCCATGGCAATGGGACACCATCGCACTGCGGCTACATTCAGGAGCCTGACTGAGTTAGCCAGGCAGGGGCCTGTATGTGCAGGCCAATCTGAATTGGGTCCTGGCCTGCACATATGGGCTCAGACCCGATTCTGATTCCCCAGGACACATCTAGCCCCTGTGCAATCAGAATCAGGTCTACATCTGTGCATCCCACTTCCGATCCGGTGCACAGGGGCCTGGGTAGCCAACTTGGAATGTGTCTCTATGCAAAGACAGTAACACTGGCCTGTGTTCATGGAGACCTGAGGCAGTATCCCATGGCACAGGTTTCATTTAAGACATCAACAGGGCCATCCACATTTGAGGTCATGGTGCTGTTCTGGCTCCTGTACCTAGTGGTGATCAACCAAGACAACCCAACTTCAGAGCAATTTGGGCCCGACTAAATGACGGGTCTGCTAAGTTGGACCAGGAAAATTTACCAGAGCTTTTCCCCTTGAAAGACCAGGATCTATATGTCAAGAATCCCAAGACTGCTAAGTCCCACAGTTGGTATCACTGGAAAATGCTAGCTACCAACAGAATCTGGAGACAGCTATGGGGGAGGGATCTGGGGAGGGAGAGTCCAGGGAAGGAACCCCTGAGGATAGCTCAGGGCTCAGTGGTAATGACCAAATACAATGGACCCCTTCCCTGAGTGGGGGCTGGGAAAAGACCCAGGGAGCTTCAGGAGGGCCTAGCAAGAAGATGAGTCCCTTAAACATACCCAAGAGTGGGTATTGGAGGTGGATGGGGTTCCAGTAGGTAATGAAGAGTCACCTGCAAGAACCTTTCCCTATTTTGTACTAAACTCAAGGAGCTTTATTATACAGAGTGGCCAAGGGTGCCCTAGAGGGGGAAGAAGTAGGATAACTGATAGTTCCCTGGCCCTCTCATAGCAGGTGTTATCATTGGCCCATAGCTATCTATTAGGGGGCACCTGGGGGTTGGGAAAACACTAGAGCGTGTTTTAGTCTGATTCTTCTGGCCTGGGGTCCATAAACAGGTGCAGTTACATTGCCAATTATTTATTTTATTTTATTTATTTAGACAGTTTTTGTATACCGCCTTATCCTTCAATCAAAGCGGTCACGACACAATTGGGGGATACATTTAACAATTATGTCTCACCTGCCAACTTCATAACCCCACCAGAATCCAACCTGCCCCTCTATGCCTATCATTGAAACCCCATTTAAAAGAGTGGCCATGTACCTGATAGATCCCTTGGCGTGAACCGCCTGAGGCAGGAAGTATATTTTAGTCATACTAGACTGCGTTACCTGATACCCAGAGGCCATTGCTCTAAGGAATATGAAGACTACTACGATTGTGAATGCTTTCTGGGAAGTATTCTCATAGGTGAGAATACCCAATAACATCCTCACAAGGTCAAAGAACTCTCTTTGTATCCAAGGTGATGAAGCAAGTGTGTGCCTAGGTGAATTTCAAGATGTTGCGAACATCAGTATATCACCCTCAGATGGATGGCCTCATCAAGTGATTCAATAAAATTCTGAAACATATTAAAAAATTCTGTGCAGGAGAACAGTAAGAATTGGGGCATTTTCCTCTCTTAATTGGTCTTTGACATCCACAAGGTACCTCAGAGTTCCATGGGTTTTTGCCTTTTGAGTTGCTCTTTGGAAGATGGCCAAGAGGCATATTAGACATGGTAAGAGAAACCTGGGAAGAAGAACCCTGTGATGAGCATAATTTGGTGGAGTACATTATAAAAATGCAGGATCAGCTGAGGAAAGCTGGAGAGGTGGCCAAACCGAGCAGGCCAGGAGCTACAATTAGAACATAAGAACATAAGATATGCCATACTGGAGTGTCGGGGGCGGAGCCCGATGTCCAGCGGGATGGTCGCATAACGCTGAGGCTCCCGAGAGGCCTGCTCAGAATCCTGAATTAACACCGGACATACTTGAATTTCTGTTCTGATCTTGCCGGGGCACATTGGTGAGATGGCGGGGACCAAACCTACGCGCCTGGAATTTGGATCTCCAGCGGCTTCTCACGGCAAACGCTCCAAAACTGAACTCCCGTCCTCGCAGAAGGGGCTGGCTTTGCGCGAGGGCCCCGAAATGCAGCAGGAAATCCTCGCAGAGATTAGAGGGGTTAAGGACCTCGTGCAGTCAAACGGTGAAGCACTCCGAGCGCTGCGGGAAGATCTTGGTGTGTTACAAGGCAGGCTAGAGGGGCTCTCTTCGCGTCAGGACAAAATGGAGAGCGTATTAGACTCCCACGCGGTCCGGTTGTCCAAACTCGACAAAGTTGAACGTCAGGTGCGGGCCTTGCAGAAAGAAGTGGAAGATGGCAATAATAGAGCGCGCCGCAACAACCTACGACTCGTGGGCATACCGGAGGGAGCGGAATCGGGAGACATGAAGGAGTTTTTATATAAAATCCTCCCTTCCTTGCTCCAAATCACCTTTACCAAAGAATTGGAGATCGATCGCGCTCATCGTGTACCCACAAACATAACGCCCAACAGGAAGACCCCGCGGCCTATCATCTTTCGACTTTTGAGATATCAACATGTGGAGCAAATTCTCAGTGCCTCCCGGGCAAAGGGCCATATGGAGTTTGAGAGCCATAAGATCTCCTTCTATCCTGACTTGGCTAAACCCACGGTCGACCGCCGAAAGCGCTTTCTGGAATTCCGGCCGAGGCTTCAACAACTACAAGCACGCTATGGCCTGATGTACCCGGCCAAGCTCCGAGTCACGCTTCACAATCAGACAAGAACATTTGAGGACCCTGATCTACTAGCGGAGTTTTTGGATGCTAAAGAAGCCGACTTGATGCGTTGACTTCCAGAATATTCCTGCCAGTATTCTCATGTCCGCTGTGCCTGCCATATTGGATTTGCCGCGGCTCAGCAAAAGTCTGCCGAGGGCGGTTTGTTGCCTTATCTTGTTGATATCTGTGACCCGACTCCATCTACCCATCGTAGCCTCGATGAGTATCAGAGACAGTGTTAATTATGGACTCTGGTGTTTTTTTTTTCTTTTTTTATGTTTCTATCTTCCTCTCTAGGGCCTCCTCCCGCAGACATATGGTCGCCATTTTCATTGGGGGTTTTGCTTCTTCTCTAAGTTACTTTGGTACATACTTTTCAATATGGGGTGTATTAGTCAGCAGACTCGGTGATTATATCATTTTTGTACAGTTTCTGATTATGTTGTATGTTTTCCAGCGCCCTTATCTAAAATGTCTATTACTGATCGATGGCACCATGTAAGATTTTATCATTGAACGTAAAAGGAATCAATAATCCGATAAAACGGAAGAAAATCCTAAGCTATCTAAGTCATGAAGCTGCGGATCTGATTTTCCTCCAAGAAACGCATTTAAATTCGAAGGAAACTCTTAAACTCAATATTAAACCTTACATGGTGGCCGCCTATTCTCCAGCCGTTTCTAAGAAATGTGGGGTTGCCATACTGGTTAGGAAATCTCTGCATGCTACTATTATTGCGACTAGCTCAGATACAGCAGGTAGATGGTCCAGAGCTCACCTCAAGATAGGTAACCTTGAAGTTACATGTATATGCCTTTATGCTCCTAATGTGGATGACCCTGCCTTTTTTGCTACCATTGCTCAGGTTGCGCAGGCCTCTGCTAATACCTCATTGATAATAGGGGGGGATTTCAATTTAGTTCTTGATCCCCTGATTGACAAACAGCCGCCTAGGACAAGTGGTCCCCCCAAGAGTCATACCACGCTCACCTCTGTGATCAAAGATCTCGCTTTAGTCGATCTATGGCGGTTACTACACCCCAATGAGCTTGACTTTACCTTCTTTTCTTCCCCTCATAAATCCCAGTCTCGTATAGATTTTTTTCTCATATCAAAACTGTTAGTCCCTCAGGTGGACACTGCAAAGATTCACTCCCAACATATTTCAGATCATGCTGCTATTTCTTTTCAATTACACACTACTGCACCCCAAGGGAATTCGGGGGCCTGGTTCTTTGATAGAGCCCTATTAACTCAGCCAGAGTTCCAGTTAGAAATTCGCGCAGCCATACAGGATTACTTCCATTTTAATTTACCCCAGGATACTGCAAATTGGGCTTGGTGGGAGGGTTTCAAAGCGGCCATTCGTGCAACGATCACCAGTTATCAAATTCGCCTGTGGAAACAACGCAAACAGCAGCTACTTATACTAGACCAACAAATCAAAGCAGGCGAACGAGTTCTAACTTCCCGTACCGATCCATGCGTCTTAGTTCGCTTACAGCGTCTCCGTTTTCAATATAATGCAATCTTCTCAACTGCAGCTTCTAAGAGTATTGAGCTTCAACGAGGGACATACTACCGTGAAAGCAACCAAGCCGGTCGACTTTTAGCCAACGCCTTGAAAGGTCAAAAAGAAGCCAAACGCGTAGCGGCCCTTCGAGCCCCACAGGGAGGGGGCATACTGACCACAGACTCCGATATCGTAGAACTCTTTCGGGATTTCTATACCCGTCTCTATCAATCTGAATGTGATTTCTCATCAGAGACCTTCGAGCGATTGTTTTCTGATATTCAGCGGCCGACCCTTTCTGAAGCTGATAGGGATGCGCTAGATGAACCTTTCTCTACTTCAGAGATCCAATTTGCCCTAAATCGCACAGCCTCGGGTCGAGCCGCCGGGCCTGATGGTCTCCCGACCGAATTCTAAAAAACGTTCAGTGCAGATTTAGTACCCTACTTAAAACTCTATTTTACTGCCCTTGTGGTAGATACATCCTCTTTGGGATCCTTTTCTGCAGCTAACGTGGTAGTATTTGAGAAAGAAGGCAGAGACCCGCTGCTAACAGCCAACTATCGTCCAATCTCCCTACTTAATGCCGATTATAAGATCTTCGCAACGATCTTGGCCTCCCGGCTGTCTGACAGGATGGCCACCTTAGTCCATCCCGACCAATGCGGTTTTATACCCGGCCGATCCACCGCTGACAATGCTCGGACCTTGTGCCATGTGCTCTCCAGAGCTGCCAACTTGGACCACCCCTGGGTGGGTCTTTCCCTAGATGCTGAAAAAGCCTTTGATCGCCTAGAATGGCCCTTTTTATTTACAGTTCTCCGATGGTATGGCTTTGGGGAGGGCTTCCTCCGATACCTCCAAGTCATGTACACTCAACCCGTTGCCAGTATTTGTGTCAATGCTATTAAGTCTCAGCCTTTTAATCTCCAAAGAGGCACGCGTCAAGGTTGCCCCCTATCACCAATGCTCTTTGATCTTGCTCTTGAACCCCTCGCCCTCCTTATTAGACAGTCTGCACGTATTCGTGGTGTCCCCTTCAGTCACAGAGAGATTAAACTCTCTGCATATGCAGATGACCTTATGCTCTTCGTATCCCTTGATTCGGTTCCAGCTGTCTTGGATCTGATTGATGGATACTCGCAATTATCGGGCTATAAAATAAACTGGACCAAATCCGTAGCATTTCCACTGAACCGCTGGGTACATGAGGCTGACATGCAGGCCTTTCCTTTCCTTTGGCAATCCCGCATGGTGAAATATCTTGGGGTCCATTATTGTTCTCCTTTAGAAGACACTATTAGTTTTAATGCCAAAGAGGTAGTCTCCAAAGTCCATGAGCTCACAAATCGTTGGTCTCCCTTATCCCTTACATGGTGGGGCCGCCTAGAAACTGTGAAAATGATGATAGTCCCCAAGGTGAACTATATTTTAGAAATGCTGCCATGCTTACTCCCGTTACACACCTACAAAGATATTGAGGGCCTTCTCGTCCGCTATCTCTGGCAGGGCAAACCACCAAGGATAGCTAAGCAAAAACTACAGTCTGCGAAGGAACTAGGGGGTACCCGCTTTCCTGATTTTCTCAAATATCATCAAGCCTTCTTACTTAAACAAGGTGCCCGATGGCTAGATGCCTCGACAGACAGCAGACCAGTTTGGCTTGACATAGAAGAGGAGCTTAGTAACCCAATTCCGTTGATCCATCTCCCCGGTATGTCCCATCAAGCAGACACCCGCCATCCCCCAATGATTGTTGATACTCTTGCGGCCTTTAATACTCTCATTCTATCACTGGGCCCAAACGTATGTCCTCAGGACGGACTCCCGCTGTGGAATAACCCCAGAATTCAAGTCCTAAATAGAACGATAGCATGGAAACCCTGGTACTCTAGGGGGATCTGGACACCCCAACAGCTCTTCTCTGCAGCTCGTTGGAAAACCTTTTCTGATTTACAAAAGGAATTTGCGTTACCAGCGAAACATTACTTTCAATTGATGCAGCTTCAACACTGCCTCAAAAGTGCTCGAATCCTGCCACCCTCTGTCTCTACTGAGGACGGGCTATCAGATCTAATTCACTCTATTAGTAGTACACATGGGGTAGCCTCTAACTTTTATAAACTATTATGTCAGGGTACAGATACTGCTACTTGTAGAGCCCAACAAGCCTGGGAGCGCGAACTGCAAACCACTTTAACCCCTGTGCAATGGAGCGTTTTCTGGAGCAAAGTAGTGCGGGTCTCCCGATCTGCCTCAGTTACCCAAACTCTCTTCTTTTTTGCACATAGATGCTTTTATACTCCAGAAAAAATAGCCAAATGGAGCACAACTGCTAGGGACCAGTGTTGGTCTTGTCATACTGCTGTGGGAACCCTCGCTCATGTTATTTATGAATGTCCTCAACTACAGGTTTACTGGGGGCGGGTCTGGGGTCGTATTCAACTTATCTTACACCTTCACGAGCCTCTTTCTTGGAAGATTGTGGGACTCCGCTCAGTGGCGGAGGTCCCCTCTCTTCCTAAGAAGGGTCGCTTTCTCCTTGATTTCATGCTGGGTATAGCTATATGTTTAATCACGAGGAATTGGAAGGATAGCTCTCGACTTACTGTCAATGAATGGTGGAACCTTGTCTGCCTATATAGTAAATATGAGCAGATATCTCGGAGAGCTATTCCCCATACCCAAACGCACTCTCGCTTGTCTAAATGGCAGATGCTCAATGATTATGTACAATCTGCTCATTGCTCCGACATGTCTGTTTAATGTACATTCATCATGGTTCAGATCACCGTTTGGTTTTGTAACACAATAATGTCAGTACACGCCCGTTTCGGGAATGATTAGTTTTCTAGAGAAGAAGCAGGGGGGAGGGGGGTGGTAGGGGTTTACTTTGGTGTATGTATCTCATTCTATGTATGTATCTGTCTTTTAGCTGTATGTCTTCCTTTCCTTTGTTGTTATAAAACGAAAATAAAGAATTAAAAAAAAAAGATATGCCATACTGGGTCAGACCAAGGTCCATCAAGCCCAGTATTCTGTTTCCAACAGTGGCCAATCTAGGTCATATGTACCTAGCAGTTTCCCCAAGAGACACAAATTCCACAATGCTTGTACTGGGTCAAGCATTGATATCTTCGGTCACTTCTTAATAATGGTTTATGGACCTTTCCTCCAGGAACTTGTCCAAACCTTTTTAAACCCAGCTACACTAACAGCCTTTACTACATTCTCCGGTAACAAATTCCAGAGTTTGATTACACGTTGAGTGAAAAAATATTTTCTTTTATTAGTCTTAAATAGTTTACCCTGTAGCTTCATTGCATGTCCCCTAGTCTTTCTATATTCTGATAAGGTAAACAATCGATCTACGTTTACCCGTTCCACTCCGTTCATTAATTTATAGACTTCTATCATATCTCCCCTCAGCCGTCTCTTTTCCAGGTTAAAGAGCCCTAACCTTTTTAGCCTTTCTTCATAGGAGTATCCTTCCATCCCCTTTACCATTTTGGTGGCTCTTCTCTGTACCTTTTCTAAAATCGCTATATCCTTTTTAAGATACGGCGACCAGAATTGTACACAATATTCAAGGTGCGGTCTCACCATGGAACGATATAGAGGCATTATAATATCTTTTGTTTTATTTTCCATTCCTTTCCTTATCATACCTAGCATTCTATTTGCTCTCTTGGCCGCCGCTGCACACTGGGCCGAGGGTTTTAACATGGTATCCACAATGACGCCTAAATCTTTTTCCTGGGTGGTGGTTCCTAATGTGGAACCTTGCATCGTGTAACCATAGTTTGAGTTGTTCTTCCCTAGGTGCATAACCTTGCACTTGTCCACATTAAATTTCATCTGCCATTTTGATGCCCAGTCTTCCAATTTATCAAGATCCTCTTGCAATTTTTCACAATCCTCTTGGGTTTTAACAACTTTAAATAGTTTTGTGTCATCTGCAAATTTGATAACCTCTCTCGTTATTCCACTTTCCAGGTCATTTATGAATATGTCAAAAAGCAGCGGACCCAGCACAGATCCCTGGGGTACACCACTATTCACCTTTCTCCATTGGGAAAATTGGCCATTTAGCCCTACCCTCTGCTTTCTATCTTTTAACCAGTTCCTGATCCACAATAGTACACTGTCTCCTATCCCATGACTCTTTAGTTTTGTTAAAAGTCTCTGATGAGGGACCTTGTCAAAGGCTTTCTGAAAGTCCAGATACACAATATCAACTGACTCACCTTTGTCCACCTGTTTATTCACTCCTTCAAAAAAACATAACAGATTAGTAAGACAAGATCTTCCTTTTCTAAAGCCATGTTGGCTGTCTCCCATTAGGTTGTGACTATCTACATGCTGAGTAATTTTATTCTTTATGATGGTTTCTACCATTTTTCACGGTACTGATTTTAGGCTCACCGGTCTGTAGTTTCCTGGATCACCCCTGGAACCCTTTTTAAAAATTGGTGTTACATTGGCGATCCTCCAATCTTCAGGTATTAGAGATGATTTTAATGATAGTTCACAGATTACTGAGAGCAGTTCTGCAATCTCATATTTGAGTTCCTGCCCCATCCAACCAGGAGACAGAGTTTTAATCTTGCTGCCCTCATCCGAGAGCAAATTATGCTCTAAATGGCTGGGGCCTTAAGAGGTGGAAGATAGTGGGGCCTGTTAACTACAAGATTGCCCAACCAGATAAATGGATGAAAGACAACATTTACCATATTATCCTATTGAAAAAGTGGACTCTGGTGCTGTTATGATGGTACAGAAAGATGATTTATGGGCCAGAAATTTCAGCCCCATCAGATCCAGCTCAAATCCCAATGGGAGATCAGCTCTCTGCTAACCAGAGAAGCGATCTAGAAGGGTTGATCTACCAGAACTTAATGATGTTCTCCACCCACTTGAGATGAACCCACCTCATTTTTCATGATATCATCACTGACCCTGGGGTGGTTATCCGGCAAAGACCTTTTCAGATTCCAAAGGCCTGGCAACAGGCTATTGCCAAGGAGTTGGAAGAGATGCTTAAGCTGGGAGTTATAGAAGAGTCTATGAGTCATCACCCATTGTCTTCGTTCCTAAACCCAATGGAAGCATCAGATTCTGCATTGACTTCCAGAGAGTCGATACAGCTTATAAACTGGAAGCGTATCAATACTCAGAGTAGATGAGCTAATGGAATGACTTTGTAGAGCACACTTTTTATCAACTTTAGCTTTGACCAAGAGATACTAGTAGATGCCCTTGACTTTGAATGCCAAGGAGAAGACTACATTTTCGACACCGCAAGGTTTGTTCCAGTTTACAGTGCTGCCCTTTAGATTACACGGTGTTCCTGCCATATTTCAATGCCTAGTAGACTGGCTAATGAGATCGCACAAGGAGTATAAGACTGCCTAGCTTGACGACATCATCTACAGCAGAGACTGGGCCACCCATCTAACCCAAGTACAAGCCATGTTGACTAGCCTGTGGAAGGCCAGGTTGACGACCAACCCCAACAGATGTTTTCTGGGAAGTGGAGATCTTCAATACCTGGGGTATTTAATTGGGAATGGGCAAATACAACCTGAATTACAAAAGGTGGATGCCATTGCCCAGGTACCCAGGTTTCATGCCTTCCTTGGACTGATTGGCAATTACCACCGGTTCATTCCTAATTTTGCAGAGGTGGAGGTGCCGTTAACCAATCTCCTCCAGAATTAAAACTCCCAAACAGATCCAGTGGTCACCAGGCCTGGACCTGGCCTTCTAGTGTCTCAAGAAGACCGTGTGCTCTGAACCTGTCCTGATTAGCCCTGATTTCTCTCTATCATTTATTGTACAAAAATGGGCCTAGGAGTCATTCTTGCCCAGGAAGTCAGGGGTGAAGAACATTCCATAGCATTCATCAGCAGAAAACTGCTTTCTCGGGAGAAGCATTATGCAGTGATCGAGAAGGAGGCCCTGGCTGTCAAGTGGGCACTTGAAATCTTCAAATACTACCTGCTCAGTTGTCCTTTTATGCTATGAGAGAGGGCTGATAAGTCTCTGACCTTGTAACGAAACAGAAAGCTACGGGCAAATAAAATGAAACTGCAGAGAGATCATTTGGACCTCCAGAAGTGAAGTGTGCCTGTAGCTTTCTGTTTTGTTACAAGGTCAGAGACTTACCAACCCTCCCTCATAATAATGGACCAGCAATCCCTCAAGTGGCTGGCTTGACCTAAGAAATCCAACGGCTGCATTATGTAGTGGTGCTTGAGTCTCCATCTTTACCAGTTCCAGGTCGACATAGGGTTGGTTGGACTCACCTGAATACAGAATTTCTTTCCCATGTGGGGGTCCCAAGTGAGGCAGGCACTCAACGCGGCATGGTTTAGCTGAGGGGGAGGGTGTGTAATGGGATATATAGAATGATACCCATCCCTCTGCAAAGGGATTATCAACCGTCCCCTTTAAGAGAGGGCGTGATTCAGAGAGAGAAGTTAAAAACCCAGCAGGCTACAGGAGGGAGAGAGGCCAGTAGAGCCAGGAATCCTTCCAAGGAAAACCATGCAAAGGAGTTCTGAGGTAGGAACTTTAACTGGGGCTAAAAAAAGGGCTAGAGAGCACCAACTTGTGCAGGTTTAACAAGCTGGGACAGAATAAAAACTGCTTTTGTTTTCCCTGAACTGCTGTGTGGCCTGTGTTGTAAAGAAATCCCCTTCCTACCACATGCCACACTATTGCACGGGCATTCTGGATATTCAATGCCAATAGCCAGATATGGTCCCAGTTTTGAATATTCGGGTTAAATTTAAAGCGGCCATGGCCAGCCACTTTACTTGAGCTGATCGATGCCATTGAATATGCCCTCCTATATGTGTAGTTTTTTGCTCTACCCATGCTCCATGCAAACTCGGCCTACTGTGCACTGGTAAAATATATGCTAATCATGCAATGCATGAATTTTTAAGATGGTCTGTGTTTTATGAGATGAATAATGTGCATATGTGGTTATATATGTGCATTAATGAATAAAATAAGTCCAAGCTGGGGGCATATGCTGTACCTGAAAGGATGTCCCCCCTTATAAAATTCCCCCTAAATGTTTCTGCGCTAGACACACTATCAGTTATGCATCATTACAAAAAGGTCAGCAGCAAAAAACAATAAGCAGGTCTTCACTGCACTCATCAGTCTGATTCGATATGAAATAGTAATGTGATGTATGAGGTAGGGCTAAAGTATAACAATTGTTTATCTGAATTGTAACATACACAAGAAGACTATACCTGAACCCATAATTCCAACTCTCCTTAGAAGATTATAGCTGTGTATTAACTGTATACAAGGAGTGATGCACTCCTTTTTTACTCCATGCAGAGTATAAACATATAGGAACCATGAATAAAGGTTACAGATTTCTTAATTAAATGATACGGACTGCCTAGTAGCTCTGTGGTAAGTACTAAATACTGCCATGAGGAGGATTTGGACTTGGCTCCTGGGCCAGGATTCTGTTTCCCCAGCAGGAATGTTGTGGAAGAGATATTCCTAGCTCCTGGAGGGGAGGTCTCATCCATTGCTCAATACTAGAGGCCAGATTCGGGGTCCATGTTAGCCTGGCCATGGAAGGAACCAAGGTTTGTGGCTCCTGGCCTTGGACTGTTCATTTGATAACTAAGCTGCTTTGGGTAGGGAATAGAAAAGCTAATGGAAAAAATGCTTGATAGTTGTCAATGAAGGCTCATGGAACCGTAGCTCAATAGAGTCTGATTCCAAATGAGGTGAAAGCAGGGGCGACTCTATAATGAGGCCGAGTGAGGCGGTGACCTCAGGCAGCAACGTTTTGGGGGCAGCAAAATTTGCCCCCAAAAAGACCGCCTCACTCGGCCTTCAAAATAGAAAAAAACAAAGCAAAAAAAAAAATGGTCACAGAAGCTGCTGCTGCTGAAGCAGTGGCAGAATGAAGTGCCCCGTGGCTCTGTGCCTCCCCAGAAGAGCCCTGCCTTCTATTTACCCCATGCTGCACCAGCTCAGCTTTGCAGAGCCACAAAGGGACTGTTTCCCTTTCCTGCGGCTCTGTTAAAGTTGAGCCCACCAGTGCTGATGAGAAACCGGCATTTCCTGTCTCACGCAGCCCAATGCAGAAAGGTGCACGTCTGGCCTGTCCGGATGTCCAAAAACTGGATGGGCTGGAGTAGACCCAGAACCCGCAGGTGCAAAGTTGGACTCTAGACAGGCTGGTCAGGCCCCAATTCCCACACACTAATCGTCCATCCACCACCCCAGCTAGCCCTCCCCATGCTCCTGCTGGAGCCCCAGTGTCATGGCATCTTGTTGCCATGGCACTGGAATGCCATGTATGAGCACTGGAAGGGTCGCTGCCATCCCACTCCTCTTTCCTCGCTGCCTGGTCCTCGGTGGGGGCAGCTAGGGCCAGGATCTGGTGGCAGGGACTTACCTCCTGCTGCCCTGTGCCTTGTGTTGCCCTGCATGCCCTGATCCCTGCTATTTGTTAGACTTATTCCACCTCCGAGGTGGAATAAGTCCGACATCCAAATATGCACTGCCATGACCTGGATTGGCATTGAATGTCTGGGGTTGTAGGTATGCCTCTGCTCTGCTCACTCTCCTCCCTATCACTGCCCCCATCCAGAGCACCCCACACAGATGCCTTGTATGTGCGGGGAGCTCTGGACAAAGCATCCGGTCCCACCTAGTAGCGGGGGTTGGATGTCCAGCCCGGATGCCCAACCCCACTATTCATGTCTCAGCATGCCGGCCTTAGTGAATGCATGGAATTAGCACATTATTAGTAAATAAGTCCCTTTGTATAAAATGGGATCAACAGTAACTAAAGCTCACTGATGTGTGTTAAAGTGTGGAAATGTGATAGCGCTTTTTAGTAAATCTAGCCCTTCGTGCAGTAGTGTAATGAAGTGAAATGAAAATGATCGAAATGAAAATGCACATCCTTAACTGAAAGGTGCTTTAGGCATCCCCAAATTATAGTTATATATATTAATGTATTTACAGGTACATATGGCTATGGATATACAGTAACCTCAGGCTAGTGATCGGTGGACAACATTTAACTGACAAAAAAAGGGGAAAGTAGCAGCAGATATGGATTAGGAGGAGGGGCCTGAAACAAAATTTATTTCTGCCGACTGGTGGTCTGTTTTTCTGATACCATTTCCTTGTATACAGATAAGTCGTTATCTTAAATGGCCATGTCTTTTTCAATTTGTACTTAACAGTCAATCCCATTATCCTTATATGATACTATCACAGTGGAATGAGAAATGCATTACTATAATCCCTAGAGGATCTTCATATATCAATATCAAATGGCCTGAAATTGACCTGTTATTAAAAAAAAAGTCTTCAGAGACAGAAAGCCCTAAATCTAAAAAGGCAAATTTTAGAGAGAGTAGCATTAAGTATAACCCTTCCTCAAGCATAGGAAATAAATGTTTTGTTTTCATTAAGTATTTTGGAGAATATTTGCACCTATTTAAACTTGTATTTATATTACTGATATATCTTCTGAATGCTTATCAGCTGATTAAATCACCAAAGAAATTCATTGCATAGTTTTTAGCATGCAGTGATAATATTGATTCTCCAGATTTAAGTGTTCCATAGTATTATAGTAAATTATGTCAAATAATGACCAAAATGACCCATCCAATTCTTACCAAAAAGGTGCTTAAGGTCGTAACTGAAGCTTTGTACAGATTACCCCCATGGATTCTGCTTAGGGTTTCAAGACCAGAAGCTAAAAAGATGGGATTCTAAAATCATAGTAACAGTATATGGCTGTAGATAAAGATCAGAATGGTCCATCTAGCCTGCCCAGTGAGATGGCAAGAGTAGGTGCACCTGCCTCTCTGTGCAGATCACCCCTCCCCATGCCTTTGTTTAGGGGTATACCCACCACTCCATGCAGGTCACCCATCCCCATGCCTCTGTTTTGGGGTGTATCCACCACTCCGTGCAGGTCACCACTATTTGTTGAGATATAAGAGATAGTCAAGTTTATTTTGTTTTTATCCTGTTTCTATAAAGGGATCTATTGTGTCTGTCCCATGCCATTCTGAATTCTGCCATTGTATTTGCCCCCACCACGTCCATCGGGAGGGCATTCCAAGCATCCACCACCCTTTCATTGAAAAAGTATTTCGTGATGTTTCTTTTCTGTTTATCTCCTTGCAGCTGCATATTATGCCCTCTACAGTAGTTTTACAGCTTCCCCGTCTTTGGAAAAGGTTTGTTTGTTCATTAATACTCTTTAAGTATTTAAAGGTCTGTATCATATCTCCCCTGTCCCTCCTCTCCTCCAGAGTGAACATATTTAGGTCTTCAAGTCTCTTCTCATTTTCTATTTACGTAAGAACATTCAAAAAATCATAGCCCAGGCTTCCTATACTACAGAAAAAAAAGGTACTTCTAATGCACCATATCCATTTTAAGGTGTAGAAAAAAGATAATCAACTCTGGCTATACCACTGGGCACAAATAATGCCCTACATTCAGATGAAAGGTTCCTGGTTTGGCTGCTTTGGAAGGAACAGTACAGACTGCTCATGAACTGTCCCCTCTCCTCCTTTCTCCTCTCTCCCTACTACTGGTTCACTTTCATTCCTACACTTTTAACCATGAGTAGAACTTGGACTTCTTCAGTTTCCCCAACTCCCTTTAAACATATTAAAGCAGTAAGTACATTGGGAACATTCTTATGTAAATAGAAAATGGAAGGTTTAATGACTTTTAGGCACGTTTCACATAAGCGATAGAGCCTATTGGGGGGACTCCAGCTGTCTGTGGAGAAAGTATGCATCTGTACATATGCATCTATTTCTGTATATGCAAAACAGCAGCGTGAAGTGCCAGCAGGAGTCCCATGGGTTCTGCTGGCCTGAAGAGCAGGGATGCAGGCCAAAAAGACCAATGGGGTCCCCAGGTCCTTCTGGACTGAAGAGCGGAGCTGCAACCTGTCTGCTTGAGAGTAGAGAAGGGGCCAGTAGGGGCAGAGCATAAATACAAGGGGGCAGGGTTAGAGGAGGAAGGCAGAAAAGCATGAGGGAATGGGTGGGGGCTAGAGAGGAGGGAAGTAGAAGAGGAGTGGAGCATTAGGGAGGGACGGAGACTTGAGAGTGTGCAAGTGAGGGAGTGAGGGAGGGGAAAAAAAGTACAAAGATGGTTGAGAGGAAAAGGAGTGCGTGCACAGCTGGGTAAAGAGAAAGAGAGAGAGAGTGCAAGAGGGAGGGTATTAAAGGGTAGGGATAGGAAACTTACGTGACACACACACATATGCACAAACAGACATGCACAAACCCCCCAGCACCCCCATGGCATACACACATACTCCCATACATCATCCAATGCTTCCCATCACACACACACACACACACACACATACCCCCCAGCACCCCCATGGCATACACACATACTCCCACACACCATCCAATGCTTCCCATCACACACACACACACACACACACACACACACAAACAAACACACAGGCATGCACATACCCCCCAGCACCCCCATGTCATACACACCTACTCCCACACACCATCCAATGCTTCCCATCACACACACACACACACACACAGGCATGCACATACCCCCCAGCACCCCCATGACATACACACATACTCCCACACATCATCCAATGCTTCCCATCACACACACACACACAAACACACAGGCATGCACATACCCCCCAGCACCCCCATGACATAAACACATACTTCCACACACCATCCAATGCTTCCCATCACACACACACACACACACACACACAGGCATGCACATACCCCCCAGCACCCCCATGACATACACACATACTCCCACACACCATCCAATGCTTCCCATCTCACACATACACACACACACACAGAGGCATGCACATACCTTCCCAGCACCCCCATGACATAAACGCATACTCCCACATACCATCCAACGCTTCCCATCACACACACACAAACACAAACAGGCATGCACATACCCCCCAGCACCCCCATGACATACACGCATACTCCCACACAAACAGGCATGCAGATATTCCCCAGCACCCCCATGACATACACGCATACTCCCACACACCATCCAACGCTTCCCATCACACACACACACAAACAGCCATGCACATACCTCCCAGCACCCCCATGACATACACACATACTCCCAGACACCATCCAATGCTTCTCATCACACACACACAAACAGGCATGCACATACCCCCCAGCACCCCCATGACATACACACATACTCCCACACACCATCCAATGCTTCTCATCACACACACACACACACACACACACACACACACAAATAGGCATGCACATACCTCCCAGCACCCCCATGACATACACACATACTCCCACACATCATCCAATGCTTCCCATCACACACACACACACACATGAAACCACAACACCCCCATGACACATGCAACATCCCTGTGACAACATGCACCCTCAAAACCCCTAAGACACACACCAACACACACATGCACCCCCCTAACACCCCCATGACATAGAGACATGTGTGTATCCCCACGACAGCCCCTACGACACTCAGAGATACACAGGTAACGTTTTCACCCATGACACACACAGAGATATCCCTCATGCCTGATTTTGCGAATGGGGCAAACACGCCATCGTTTCACACTGCAAGCGTACGCCTTTCAACTTGTTTATAACTATCCACAAGTGATATGCTATTATCTAATTTTACAAGATCAATGATAAATTGTACTTGTGGCCATGTGAATATTTTTCATCCAGTTAGTCTAACTTCTAAAACTTGCAGTGTCCATCTCTCAAATAATTGGGGAAGAAATGACATAGGATTAATTGTTTTTTGCTGGTGCCAAACAAAAGCAGTCTCTGATCTGGAGAACATTTATCTGTATCTCTGTATTGATTAACTAGCCAGTGATCTGCAGGCATCCTATTTTATTTTCTGGTAAGCGTATGCTAGGAAGGTCCACAATCTGCATTTATAATAAACGCAGGGCATTATTTTTCATTGCAAAGTTCATGTGACCTGAGCTGTGATTGTCTGCTGTAATATGCAATTTAAATTAACATGCATTTCAGTCCCTACTGAATTTGAAGAAGGATGCAGCCCTTTTCAATCAGTTGTTGAAGCAGCATTGCACACAACATAATTATTACGGAAAGAGTGGTAGATGCGTGGAAGAGCCTCTCAGAGGAGGTGGTAGAGATGAGGACTGTATCTGAATTCATGAAAGCATGAGACAAACGCAAAGGATCTCTAAGGGAAGAAGGCTTAGTAGTTGAAATGAAAGGCACACTGGACAGGCTGTATATTTTATCTGCCGTCATTTTTTCTCTGCTCCTCTGTTTCCATTTAAGGCACTTGATGAAAATCTATGGCCTCCTGTCTTCAGAATTCATAGTTGCGTTAACTCATCCTCAGTCTTCTAGGCCTCCCTTTTGGCAAATAGCAGGTTGCTTAGATTTTTCTCTAATAACAGCTGCTGTAAAAAGGGCTTGTTGAGAAGATATTTGGAGCTAAGAAATATCAGTTTGATAAGCTTAAAAAAAGATAGTAGGGGTGAGCAGTGGGCACGGTCAGCAAAGATTCTCCCATGATGCTCACTGCTCCCCCCTCCTTGTAGTGCGTGGTAGTTATATATCCGCATACTTATAAAGTTTATTCCAACCAGAAAAAGTCAAGGATTCCTTGTTTTCATCCTAGCTCCCACTGTGTTGTATGAGTGAAAATGCACCCCAATTATTTTCTTTTCCTTTTATGGGTAGTCATGGGCGCCCTGCTGTGCCACCTTCTGCTTTCAGCTTTTCCAATATTTCATTCATGTAGAACACAAAGGAAGTATCAGGACAGAGGTCCGAAATGCACCGTTTCTAGTCCTCTGTTATCGCTTTTGGTTATGTCTCCCCTATATATTCTTGTTTTTTAAATAATTTTTTTTTTCTTCGTAAACTGCCTTGTTGTTTCATGATGAAAGGTGATCAACCAAATTAATAAACCTTCAACCTGTTAGAGAGAATTTTATTTTCTGTGTCTTTTCACTTGTATTTCTAAAAGCCTTTTTTCAAAACTTACGTCTTGGGTATTGTCGTGCACCGCCCTGGTGGCCAGTGGTCGTAAGGGTAGGTGGGACACAAAAATTATTTTATTATGAGAGGAGGGACTTTTAAGAGCCAGGTGTAACCTGGTCTTGGCAGTTCAGCTCCTAACTAAGAAAAATTGTGAATGCAGAGTAGAGCGTTAACAAGGCATTTATTTCCCTTTACGCATAAGATTCAGCTGGGTTACAACCTAAAGAAAAAGTCCTTAACTTCAGGAATGAAATCAACTCAGGTTAACGGAAAAACTGTTATGCTTCACAGTTGTAACAATGCTTAGTTAAGCTTTCCAGAGTAAAGCAAATGTTTCAGCACTCTTCTTCCATTTAGCAAATGAATAACATTCTGAAGATAACATATATCATTCACAGGTTTAACAGTGACTCTGCACTGCCTGAAATACACAAAGAACAGTCCATCTCTTCCTGAGATAAAAGGCTTGGCTCTACAAGTTCCACTTGCATCGGCTCAGAATTATCTCTGTCTGTATCAGTGGTTTCACTGGCTATAATTTCTGGCCAGGCCCTAGTCCTGTTCTCTGGATGTTTAAAGAGTTCCTCTAGTGTTTGCCAATGAGTATGGCCTACCCTTGGGCGTTGGCTACTTGGCTTATGAGAGGTAGCTTTGCTTTCCTTTCTCACAGGTTTAGCATTACTTTCAAAAGGCTTTTTATAAGGTAAGGTTTTCTTCATAGAAACAGAGTCAGCATACCTTGGCTTCCAGCAGCATATAGAACTGGGATTTCCTCCTTCCCGCAGTTCTTCAGGAACACAATCCCTGTGCCAGTCTCCTCTCTGAAAGCTTCTGTTACCTTTCGGTTTAGCCCCAGTTTCCTCTGGTACAAGCAGGCTTCTTTCTTTCACTCTGCTTTGCCTCCAAAGGTGATTGTTCCTTTGCCCAGCACTAGTTTTCCAAGTGCTTCTTTCTGCTTGGTCCTTGCTTGTGGTGCTTCTCTCTCGTAAACCTTCAGCTTTACCTTCAGCTCCACACCTGCAAGCACTGCTCTGCCCTCTCCAGTCTCCAGTCTTCCGTTTATAAAGCTCTCCTGTGTTTGAGGTTTCCGGGCTGACTGTCAGGTGCTCTCGATTAGCTAAGTGTGTCCACTCAGGCTCTGTGAGTGCACGCCTGCTTCCTCTAGCTGTTCTGTGCGGCTATTGCATCTTGTGCACATCTTTTTCCTCATGAAAAACAGCTTCTTCTCCTGCATTTTTGCTTTCATCAGCCCCTGCTGCATGACAGTATTAAACCTAACACTGTCATTGAGCATACAAGCTCCCCTACCATTCATGCCTCAATCTTGGTTTTTCCCTTCGTAGATATGCTACCCATAACCACACTGGACATATGCAACCATTCTTCTGCACTCAAACCCATCAATCATGCTCACATACTACTAAACCTATGTCTGCAAGCCATGTACCTTAATGGGAGAAAGGAAGAGAATGCACACAATGGCGGTAGAAGCCCTGCTTTCACCATCACCATGTCTCTTTCTCAGTCAGCCATTTAGCAGGGTATTGGTCCCTCTGTTTTTTCCTCAAATATTCAGTGCATTGGTGCTAATTGAAAAGAATACCTACATTTCTGTTCATTCAAAACAGAAAAATAACTCCTGTGATAATTAACCAGTAACGTTGATAAGGAAATGGTTTCTGCCTTTTCAAAAAGAGTTCTGTGAAGTGAGAAGTAAAATCAATAAACACTGAAGCTACAGATGTCTTGATAACTTCTAGCATTTCATGGTATAGAACAGTCTATTTCATTTCCTTCCATCTCTCTTCAGCCCCTGAAAAGTGTTATAACCACATTGTTCATTGCTCTACCAAAGCTTTTAAGATACTGTAAAGCTTTTTTCATCTGCTCAATTACATATGAGGGCTTCTACCTAAGTAATCTAGATCTTGGTTGTGTTCTGCATGCTGTTCATTTGTGTGTAGTGCTGTTTTCTCTGAATAGAAGAGGGGTGGAGACAGAAAAGAGGGGTGGAGACAGAAAAGAGGGGTGAGGAGCAGGTTGAGGAAGGTGAGGATGGCAAAAGGTCTGGTCCAATGGTAGCATCCTATAGACCATGTTTGATACGCCAAAGAGCTATTTGGTAGTTGTGATGGTATGTGAGGGGTCGTTTTATAAGGAAGCAGCTATTTTATGACTGAAAGCAGGTGGCTACTTAGATGCTATTGTATAAAGAAAAGTAGGGGGCTACTGTTCTTTATAGAATATTAGCATAAGTGATGATAATGCTCATTAATTTAATTTCTAAAGACCGTATGTAAATTATGGTGTTTTATCATTTACATGTGTGACTTCAGCCCTGCCCCACACTCTGCCCAAACTCCGCCACTGTGCCCACAGTGAAAGTATGCACCGTTGCGTTTATTTGCATTTTTACAGAGTGGGGTGCCGTGTGAGCATGCTCATTTATGCGTGTAAATGCCATTTCTGCAAATTCCATTGTTAAGGATTTACTAATGAAGAATGTGAAGTAGATGCCAATTGGTTTGATTTGGGTTTTGTCGCTGGCAGACTGGGAAGGAAAGCAGAATTTGTTTAATCAACGGTGTTCGGTAAATATAGGCGCTTGTATATACCTAGAAGGGAAATTAATACCTGCTTGTACCTCATTGGAGCTTCAAGGGCTTGTATGATGGAACTAAATCATTTCAAATTTCCACATCTGAAGAGGAGCAATATAATGAATTCTAGATTCATTATATCACTCCTAATTTAAGATAAAGATCATATTTTTTTCCATGCTCATTTAGAATAGTTATGGTCAGCCAAGACCATGTTTATATTCTAAGAACGGTACCTCTCAGCTTAACTGGAAGAAGGGAAGGGAACAGAAACAAAACAAAACAAAGACTTTTCCAATTATGTTTTGTGAAACACAATGCTTAAGAGGATTTTTTTAAACCTACAGCAATGTTCAAACAAATGTATCTTGAATGACAAGTGTGAGGGAAGGAACTTCAAGTTTTATTGACCCTGGCAGTCTGACTGTCATGTATTGCAGGAGAAGAAATAGCAAATGGTACCCAAAGGCACAATGAAGCTATAGAGATGTCTAGTGGGTGCCAACTTGCCTAACTATGCAGCAATGACCAAAAAATGAAGGGCATGATATTCAGCAGCAGCAACTAGCTGAATACTGGTGCTACCTGGTTATCCATGGGTGCCAGCCCCGTTCTATCCCCCGACCGCATTCACACTAACCGGTTAGCATCGGGGTTTGCAGCGGCACTAACTGCTGAATACTTCAGCTAAGGGGAGCATCGCAGCAGGCCTGTTAACCACATTAATCCCTTTTGATATCAGGCCCGAAGGAGATACTTATCCAGCTAGCAGATGCGGCTGTCCGTCCATATTCAGCATCACTAGGCAGATAGCAGGAGAATATCGGGAAGGTCCATGGGCTGTGATATTTGGTGCTGTTTCTGGATAACTTAGATCATCTTTTTTCTGTCCTAATTATTTGGATATTCAACACTGGGCAAAGAAAATCTGTATATTCAATGCAGGTATCCAGATAGCAATTGATGCTGGGTACCTGGATAGTGTGGAAACCAGTGGAATTATCTATTCATCACCGCTGTCTGGGATACTTTCCTGTGTACTGCCCCCTCCCCACCCCCTGCCCCCCCCCCCTTGCCCCATCCTTTTTTCCTGGACCTACAAATACAAATGCTGTGACATTTCTCTGTATACCTTGAAGTCATTCAGTGGAAAGCAATTGAAACTCAGAGAATTTACCTGCATTGCCTACACTCTGGCTATACCCTTTTAGAGGCTCCAAAGATAAATAAATATATTTTTATGCTGCTTTTTTATTCACTGAACAATACTACGTAAAATCTATCTAGATTTACACCCTGGATGCACTGTCTGAAAAATCCTACTCTTTGGTCTTCAATCTCACTCTTTGGGATGGTCAGTACCCATGCCTATGGGATTTTGAAAATTTCCCCCATAATGTACTGAAGATGTTTCATACAGGTATGAAGACAGAATATTTGGATTAAAAAAAGAGGTAATTTCCAGAAGGAAATATGGTTAGAAGAATAATCTGTGTCTGATTTATTATCTTTTCTTCTAATCTGCATTAATGGGCTTCTTTCTACGTGTTGTGCTTTGTGTTAAAAGGAAATGTGTAGTAAAATATAAAAAAAGCAAAATGATTGTAAATTCCACCAGGGGAATTCTGCCATGAATACGGTTCACCTTTTTGCAGATTTCTCCCGCCCTACCTCTGAGGATATCTGACCTTTGGAGAAAAATAATGAAAAGAAGAAATTCCTTGGAGAAAATAATGTGGTCAGGCCTCGGTAATGAGATAGGCCTGCTTTTATGTTGTCATAGCAACAGCAGTCATTTCATAATACAAAATACATGAATGGGAAAGCAGGGCCCATCTTTTCTGACCAGACTAAGCCATTTTACACCTTTTAGCCTTGCTGTCAGTAGGACGAAAGAATAATGGGCATGATTTGCTGCTATTTTCCATTTTGCAGGCACTAACATCTGATCTAGCTTTTCTGTATTTCATGAAGGCCGTACTTTTAATCACTTTTTGCAAATCGTTTGATAGAATATCATGCTGCCTTTTTGCTGCTACCCCTCCCCCTACCTTATCAAAAGCAAGAAGAAAAGATAACACAAGAAAAACATAAAGAGGAGGAAATGTGAAGATATCTGAAAAGGAAAGTCAATTTACCAAGTCAGGGCAGTAGTCAACAGAGCTGAACCATAACATGGCTCCATTCCCCCTTTCTCTGGTGCGGCTTAAGTATGAAATTTTCATGCAGAAATACAGAGCAACGTTGAACCATGGGAAATGTTGGACTGTGGATAAATAGCAGACACAGGCTGGCAAATCAGCCACTTCTTTCTTGTGTCTGCAGTGAGAAACAGCTTCCCACCCATCCAGGACACAGTTTATTTGTAGTTTCTTACTTTCTATGGCCTTATTCTTCATTTCCAGTCCTTGAGGGTTGCCCACAGATCACATTTTCAGGATATCCCTATTGAATATGCATGAAAGGAATTTGCTCACAGTGGTTTTAGTGGTGCTCAAGGACTGGGAGTGAAGACTAAGGGGCTCATTAACTAAAAGGCACTAAGGTATAGTAAAAGATCCCCTAAGGGTCTATGGCAGCAGACTCTAATGATGTATGGCTATGTGTGTATTACATTTTGTAAACTGTCACATTTAGTTGGTGTACCTGAGCCAAAGGGATGACTGCTAGCATTAGTGGCATGCAGAGCTGTCGCCATGGTTAGTTGAGATAGGTGCAATGGAGAGCAGCCTAGATGGAACCTGCATGCTGCTCTGAAGCAGCTTGATGGATTCAGCTAAATTGGAGGGAGTGTACTAGTTTGAACACAGCGGGGATACTAAATCATAAAAAATACCACTGGAAATTCAGTCTATCTAATAATGTAGTAGTATGGCTATGCTGCTAGATGCAGATTGCCTAGCTTACCCTGGTTCTATTCTTTTCTTGACCCATTTATTTCCCCCTCCTCTGCCCCTTCCTCTCCATCTCCCCTTCCCCCAACTTTACCTGCCCCTTCTTCTCCCCCTCTCTGCTTTTCTATCTCCTCTACTACCTTTCTCTCACACTTGTCTTTCTTTCCCACTCTGACTCCTGTTTACCTGCAGCATGCTCTAAACACCATTTGCCCCTCATTTGAAAGCTTTCCCATTATCTTTCCCCTTCTAGCCTTCCTCTTCTTCAGGTGAACCTCTCCAGTAGTTATTTTCCCCCTTCTTGGAAGAATGATGTCATATTTTCTCTCCTCAAAAAACCTTCTCTTAACCCTATCAGTCTTTCTGACTTTAGCTTCATCTTAAATCTTTCCATTCTCGAGAAGATTTTAGAGCACATCATACTCTGGGAGCTTTCTCTCTTTCTGGACAAGACCTTAACCCTCCATCCCAGACAGGCTGGGTTTCATCCTGGCTACAGTACCAAATCACTCCTCACCATGTTGGAGTACCCTTGATCACAGCCACTCTGTTAACCTAATTTCTCTTCACCTCTCTTTGGTATTTGATCATAGAAACATAGAAACATGATGACAGAAAAAGACCACATGGCCTATCTAGTCTGTCCTTCCATAGCAACAACTACAACAGTCCACGTTTTACCTTTAGAGATCCTCTGTGTTGGTCCCATGCTTTTTTGAATTCAGTTACTGTCATCATCTCTACCACCTCCACTGGGAGACGATTCCACGGATCCACTACTCTTTCTGTAAAGAAATATTTCCGCATATCACTCCTGAATCTATCTCCCTTCACCCTCATCCCATGTCCCCTCGTAGCAGAACTTGCTTTCAATTGAAAGAGGCTCTCTCCCTGAACATTTATGCCACGGAGGTATTTAAACATCTCAATCATATCACCTCTATCCCGCCTTTCCTCTAAGGTGTACATATTAAGATCCTTAAGTCTGTCCTCATATGCTTTATAATGAAGCCCATTAATCATTTTAGTAGCCACCCTCTGCACTGACTCCATCCTGTTCACATCCTTTTGAAGGTGCGGTCTCCAGAATTGCACACCATACTCCAAATGAGGTCGCACCAAAGACTTATACAGAGGCATTATCACCTCCTTTTTTCTGCTAGCCATTCCTCTCTGTATGCACCCAAGCATCCTTCTAGCTTTTGCCGTCGCCTTTTTTACCTGTTTAGCTACTTTAAGATCATCAGACACAACCACGCCTAGGTCCCGCTCTTCTTTAGTGGACAAAAGTACTTCACCTACTATACTGTATTGCTCCCTTGGATTGCTGCAGCCCAAAGGCATGACCTTACATTTTTTAACATTAAATCCCAGCTGCCAAATTCTAGACCATTCTTCAAGCTTAGCTAGATCCCTCCTCATGTTATCTACACCTTCCTGGGTGTCTACTCTATTGCAGATTTTGGTATCATCTGCAAAGAGGGAAACCTTACCCGACAGCCCTTCCGCTATATCACTAACAAAGATGTTAAAAAGAATCGGACCATGTACAGTAGACTACTATCTTCTTCCTCAGGCACTCCATGATAATGGCTTGCATGGCACCATCTACAAATTATTCTTCTTATACTTTCATCTTCACTCCTTCCGGGTCTCCTTTGTTTCTTGGTTGTCTGCTATTTTCTCTTTATTGTCTGATGTTCCTCAAGGCTTCCTTCTGGTTCTTCAACATCTTCCTGGTCCTCCTTCCTTTACCGATTCAGTCTTTGGGCTGTAATCCCTATCTCTATTCTGACAACATTCAGATCTTATTCACTTCTCATTCCCCTGATTACGATATCTCCCCTCTATATCCCTGCTTTGAGGTAGTCAGAGGCTGGCTCTGTGAATGCTGTCTGTTTCTCAATGTTTCCAAGTAGAAATACATTTGCCTTCCATCTCCTAGTCTTTGTTATGCCCTGCCCCCCTCCTCCAATCTCCTTCTGTCTCTTTTCCTTCTATGAATGTATCAAAATTCTTGGTGTCATCATTGACTGCTCTAATTTTAGGGCTCAGATTATTTTGGTCATCAAGAGCTCCTTCTTTACTTTATGCCTTACTCATAATGTTGAATCTATGCTCATCCCAGCTCAATTTAAGCTCCTGGTCATCTCCCTGGTCATTGCCAAATTGGATTACTGTAATAGCCTCTACAATGGTATTCCTCATTATGCTATCCATTGTCTCAAGCTCACAGCTACTAAACTTATCTTTGATATGCACCACTTTCATCACACAACCCCTCTGTTCATCGTTCTTCACTGATGCTCTGTCTCTGCATGTCTTCATTATAAGATCCTAATTCTTGTTCATCCTGTAATTTATTCTTCCTTCCCTGCATGCCTTGCATCCCTCATTTCCCTCTACAATCCTTCCCATTCCCTTCGCTGTTGCAAAGCTTCCCTTCCAGCTCTTACCCCCTCCCTTCTCTATCCACCTATCTAGGTCACTGCCTCTGGAATTCTGTCCCTCAGAGTCTTTGCCAAGAATCCTCCTTCCCTAAGTTCAAAAACAATATTAAGACTTGATGTGTCTAGTCCACTTTCCCGCAATTCTCTCTCAGCTTTTCTCCTAATTTGCTCTCAATCTCCCTGCCCGCCCCCCTTTCCTAGCTTTCTTCCCTGTCTCCATCTCCTTGGGCCTCACCTGCATTCTTCTGCTTAATTACCACACATTGTAATGCATTCCTTTCTTCCACTCTCCTCTACCTTGTTTTCTCCTGTTCTCTTCCTTTCCTCCCCCTAGTTTTTATTATTGTGAACTGTTTTGATGGTTGTATAATCTTCGTTATATATCAAATGACCAGAAATAACTAATTTAATTAATATTTTTTAGATATGTGAATCTGTAGAGCGCATTTCACTCATTAGTGTGCCATAAAACGTTTAGTGTACATTAACTTGGTTTACTGCCCATTACTTACAGTTAAACAAATGTGTGAAAGAAACAAAAAAACCCTCTAAAATTCAGAAAAAAAGACTCAAAAATCAAAAGTTAATTGAAAACATTCCTAATAGTTTTCTTGGGTACAATTTTGCATAGAAAGCTTCAGCCTTTTTATTCCATTCCTGTGCTGATGTTTTAAGGTGTTGGGGAGGAGGCGATAGTAAGAGGTCATCAATGTCAGTGCTAAGGAAATTATATATCTGTGCATTCTATGGACAAAGTCATGTAAATTTTACAATACATTTCAAGTATCATTTAACATTCATCTGAGAAGTCATAGAGAATACTGTTTTATAATTTTGCATGAACAATAGTATATTCAATAGTTATGGCTTTATTTTGAATTTTATGATTATACACTCTCTAGAGCTTTTATGCTGAGGCATGTCAGAAATCTAATAAAAGTAAAGCTATAGTTGGTAGGTTACTATTCACAGGAACTCTGGGCACATTATTCAAAGGCATTTACACCATTTGTAGACCGGGAGCCCATTGCTACATGCCCTGATGCTAACTGGTTCAATTGGGTCTCTTAGAGGGTTTACTTCCTGTACCTACAGTGGGCAGATACGTTATGCCATATTTACACCTTGACAAAGTGTCACATTGTGCAATCGTGTGCATAGTACTGCTACAAGCATAGGGGGAAGGGGGGCGTTCCGGGGCAGAGCAGAGGTGGCACCTATTGCTAACCAAGAAGCGGCAATATTGAGCCGCTACCTAGTTAACAATATGCAGCGAAAGCCAGAAGCAGAAAACCCTGGCCTAACTTTCTCTGCATATCGCTAACCAGGTAGTGGCTCAATATGGCCGCTGCCTGGTTAGCGATTAGAAAACTCAGTCAATTTGGATATTCATTGTCAGGGCCAAATATGACTCTGGCATTGAATATCCGGGTTTAATATTCAGTGTCTGTGGCTCGCTGCTTTAGCAGCATAGTCACCGGAGCTGACTATCAGGCCCTCTCTCCTTTAAAGTAACTGCCGTTCTCTCCATGAAATCTGTCATGTTGTGTCTCTTGAAGGGCTTACTTCCTGTACCTACAATGGGCAGATAAGTTATGTCATATTTACATCTTGACACGGTGTCATATTGTGCAATTTTTCTAGTTTAGTAAACACCAGTGCAATTTGCATAAAGGTGACTTACAGCATGTGCATATCTACCCACTAATGTCTGACCACAAGAAACTGTCCTAATTGCTGTGTAGATGGCTATCTGCATAGTAGGCTGAAAATCACTGTTATCTTGGGGGGAGGGGGGAGTAAACTGCAATACAAAACCTCTGTGGTTTGTATATTTCATATCAGGCTTTTTACAAATTTTTATATTTGGTGTGTAGGTTTTCCTTTTAGTAAAAGAAAATCCCTGCTATCCCGATAATGCCAGCTGACTAGCGCCAAATCCAGATATTCAACGCAGGACACCATTCTGATACTGGTGCTTAATATCTAGATGTGATTTAAATGATGTGGCTATCATTTAAAAAAAATGGTGTACCTAGAGTTTAAATATTACCCCAGAAATTGTTAAAATATTGATATAAAATGTTTGAGTTCAAGCAGTAAGGGGAGGGTCTTTTGGGGGTGTTGGATGGTCTTGACTTGTGGGGAGGGGGATTTATGCATCTTTTGCAGGTACTAGCCCCTTAAAAAAATACTTCCCTGGGAGCGTCAGGTCCACATGTTAGTGGCCCAATGCTCTCGGGGAGCAGAATAACATAGCTTGTGGGGTTGATCACAAGTTGTCTTATTCATTTACTACCAGTCACTAAGCTGAATTACCATAAGCTGTGGAAAACTGCAAAATTGTACCACAGCTTAGTAAGCAATTTTCCCCCTAAATCAGGGGTTCTCAACCCAGTCCTTGAGACACATCTAGCTGATCAGGTTTTTCAGGATAACCATTATGAATATGTATGAGATAGAGTTGCATGCACTGCCTCTTGTCTGCAAATCTCTCCCATGAATATTTATTGTACTTATCCTGAAAACCTGACCAGCTAGGTATGTCCTGAGGACAGTGTTCAGAACCTCTGTCCTAAATGCTAATGGGGGTGTAGGGGGGCCTAGGAGTAATGGGAAAGGGAGCGGTGGGGGGGGAAGGGGGTGAGGACAATGAGTGAGAAAGTCGCCCTTAGATTGCAGAGCCCCTAAAACAAACTGGGAACAGTGGAAGGAACCAAAGATGGGAATTCATGGCAATTACATTTTGTTCCTTGTGATTAATAGCTATAAGAACTTTATGATTCCTGGATAAGATCCTGTTTTTTTTTCCATGCTGTCGTGGAAATACCATTAGTACAGGCTTGATATTTGTGCACCTCCTGCCATGTGCACACTCTCTGTGTCTCCGTGTTCACTGATCATGCTACATACATCCCCCAGTGTACTGATGGCATCTCAATCATTTTGTTTTGGAACATTGAGCATTCTGTAAGTCTGTCTATGGACCCTTTTTGGGGGAACATGAGAGAGAGATAGACAATTACCAGATGCCAGATTGGCCGGGCATCTAAAAATTTGATCTGCTGCTATCCCTTTAAAGCAGTGCCTATGTGCTGAGTCAGGCCTGGAAAGGATTATAAGTAGTCCAATTCAGGCAGAGGTGGGAACCTGGGAACTGTCACTTCCTCCAACAGAGCCCCGGGTCACGGGATTCACTTCTGGCCATGCAGATTTTAAATTTTGACACCCACAGGCAAAGCCACACAGCAGATCTCAGAGATGGGGGGAGGGAGCAGGGAAAGGTTTTCAAGAGATCCCAAAGATCAGAGAGCCAGAAGAAGAGAAGAGGAAGACCATAGTATTACAATAGAACTTTATTGAACCAGAACATAGTGACTCTAGTGCACTTTGTGTGGAGCGTCTTTCTTCTCGAAAAGCTTTCAATTTGCTTGTTTTAATATGCATAAATTAAAAAGATCCACATCCCGTTCAAAACCCTTGTGATATATTTGAAGGTCAAATCTGATTAAAAGAGACTTTATTGTTAATATACTGATGAAACCACGGAATTCGTTCCAGAGAACGTAAACAAGACTTGTAATTCAACTGAGCTTACGAAGGGTTGGATAAGTGTCGAAATGACTGGCCCATTAGCCATTATTTAGCTAGAAACTGTTAAGCATCTTCCTCTTCTGCTTCTGGAAGCGAGTAACATGAAATGACCCTTCTCATTTGGGATCTGATGGGTACCTCAGGTGATCCAGACTGGTCACTATCAAAGGCAGGATCTCGTTCCTGATGGACCATTGATCTGATCTAGTTTGGCACTTCACACGTTGGATGAGAGTCTACTACTACTACTACGTATCATTTGTATAGTGCTACAAGGCATACACAGCACTGTACAGAGATATGTAAGATACAGTCTCTGCTTCTAAGAGCTTACAATCTAGTCAAGATAGCACAACTGGGGACTAGGATATATCTAGGGGAATGGTAAGGAAATACATAGGAGGTGAACAGGAGACTAAGGGGATCAGGATCCAGAAACAGTTTCAAAGAACCTGAATTTGAACAGGGCCACAGATGGAGCCTGGCGTACCAATTCAGGTAGTTTGTTCCAGACATAAATAGCAACAAGGTAGAAAGATTGAAGTTTGGAGTTGACATTGGAAGAGAATAGCACAGATAGAAGGGATCTGCCAGAAGAGTGGAGTTCCCGAGGAGGGATATAGGGAGCGATAAGAGAGGAAAGGCGGTGAGGCACAGCCGAATGAAGACACTTATAGTTCAGTAGTAGAGGTTTGAACTGGATGTGGAAATGGATGGGGAGCCAATGAAGTGACCTGAGAAGACGGGTAACTTGACTATAGCAACACCTGCGGATGATTAGCTGCGCAGCTGAGTTTTGAACAGATTGAAGTGGAGAGAGATGATTCAGAAGAAGACCAGCGAAGAGGAGGTTGCAATAACTAGACAGGAGGTGACTAGAGAATTGATAAGGGTCTTAGTAGTGTATTCAGAAAGGAAGGGGTGAATTTTGCCAATGTTATAAAGAAAGAAGTGGCAGGTTTTGGCTATCTGTTGGATGTCCCCAAGTTTAAAAGCTGAGGAAACAAGGAGGAGTACAGTGTTATCCACAGAAAGTGAAAAAGGAGGATGGGAGGAGGTGGGCTTAGGGGGAACGATAAGGAGCTGAGTTTTGGCCATGTGCAATTTCAGATGAGACATCCAGACACTAATGTCAGATAAACAGACAGAGATCCAGATCTGGACTTCCAGAGAGATTTCAGATGTAGAGAGGTAGATTTGAGAGTCATCAGTGTAGAGATAGTACTGAAAACCATGGGAGGAGATGCATGCACCAAGGTAGTGAGTGTAGAGAGAGAAAAGGAGCGGTCCCAAGATAGATCCCTGGGGTATACTGACTAAAAGGGGAATAGCAGTAGAGAAGGATCCACCAAAACATACATTAAAAGTGCGGTGGGAGAGATAGGAAGAAAACCAGGACAGGATGGAACCCCTAAATCCAAGCTAGGACAGGATGTCGAGGAGAAGGTGGTGATCAACAGTTTCAAAAGAGAGAGTCATTAATTAACAGCTGTTGTATGACTGGTCATAATAGCTTCTGCCAAGTTATTAGTGATATTGAAACCAAGGTATAGTATAATGCTGCTATAAAAAGTTCTATCTTCTCATTGAATCACTACAAAAATATTTTACACATAATTTTCTTAGGTGGGGGACCTAGAATGCAAGGAGATAAACAATACAGTTTGTTATCTTTCATTTATATCACCCAAAAGTCTTAAAGATTCATTGAAAATCTATACTTGTCCTTCATGAGAAAATACCGCACAAAAAAGAATCCTCACTCTACACCTGTTTTTCCCTTTCTGTAGCTAGGAAATCAATTCTAAACAGTAAAAGGTAAGCAGACTTCCCCGCTTACAGACACTTTTAAACCTTCACTTGATTTTCTCCACTTTCAGTTGGTGGAGTACATATGTAAGGTGATTAAAGAACAAAAGGCCAGCGACTGTACACAGAGGAATTTGAAGTCTTCTCAGTGAGAAAGAATCACCTTCTGGAGGAGTTCATACAAAGGAAAACAAGACTTGAACTTCCACAAACATTGATAACAGGGTGAAACTCCTTAGTTTTTCTGCTCTGTGTAAACAGTCAGAGCCCTGGTCATATCTGTTGTTTGTTCAGAATAAATACACAGTTCATGCAAGTGGATGAGAAGAGAAAACCAGACTGTCCTAAAGTTAAGCACTGCCTTTTCAAAGTAGACAACACAGTACAAGGAAGTGCAATGGTTTGCGTACACTTGGTTCTTTAGTACACCCAAAATAGTTTCGGGAGCCTTTTCCTAAGCACCGCCAACCAGTTAATATGCACTATAGCATACGGTAACTGACCGTAGTGAACGCCAACATGTGGGCATGCCAGCTGCCAAGCCTCAAAATGCACGTTAAATTGGCACTCACATGCTAAGGTGGAGAGTAGGTAGGTTAGAGGCAAGGCGTGGGCATGGAGAGCACATTACCGTGAGAGCGGCTAACGTGGCAATTTGCATGAGTGCAGCTAACAACACCTCTATGGGTGTCAGGTGGATTTGCCTTAAGTGCGCTGCACATTAGGGTACTCAGTCACATGCTAGCTGCCAGGAATATGCTGCTCATGCCCCCAAGAGCTAATGTGGAAGCGTTGTACTTAACATGTGTTGTCAATGCATGTCAAGTGCAAACCTTAGTGGGCTTTAGTCAAACCGCCCTTTAATGTGTGCAAAATCAATTTAATGCATAGTCCATTGTTTTGCACATTAAAGTTATAATACACATCAAACCCTCCAGGCTATAAAGGACTTACTGTCATTCAGAAAGGCCCTAACGACTCACCTATTACAGCATGCTACTCTGAAGATGCAACATAACACCACTATCCACCTACCTCTGTCCTCTGCCCCCCAGAATCCTCTGTTAATCCCACTCCCCCATCCGCCCAACCCTTGCTCCCCTTTACTAAGTTTTTATTCAGGTTTGCTACCTGTTACAATGTATAAGGTTCTGTTTGATGTAAACTGCTTTGACCATAGGATAAAGCTGTATAGAAGAGCTATTAAATACAAAAATAAATAAATAAATATTAAAGCATGTGTCTGAAACAAACTGAAAAAACCCCTAAAAATCAGGAAAAATATCCAATAAAAGCCCAGGATTTTTTTGGCTGTGCACATTTACTGCAGTATATTCTAAGACTTCAATCATGCTTGCAGTGATTGTGATGGCTTTTACTGATGTTATAACTGTTACTACTACTACTACTACTGAACATTTGTATAGCGCTACAAGGCATATACAGTGCTGCACAGACACATGTAAAAGGCAGTCCCTGCTCATCAGCGCTTACAGTCTAGTCGAGACAGACAACACAATAGCTGTAGACATGGGATATAGTTAGGGGGAATGGTAAGGAAACACAAAGAAGACCAGGTGAGTCAAGATCAAAAAGCAGCAGTGAAGAGGTGAGTTTTCAGCCTGGATTTGAAAAGGGTCAGAGAAGGCGCCTGACGTACTATACCTGGGGTCTCAAACATGCGGCTCGCAGGCCACAGAGAGAACTTTGTGCGGCGCGCAACAGAGAGGAAACAAAAAAAAAAAAATCCTGGCTTCTGCTGCTGCCGCTGCTGCCGTGGCAGCAGCAGAATCAACTGTCAATTTAATTTAAAAAAAAAACAACCCTGGCTTCTGCTGCTGTGGCAGCGGCAGAATCAGCTGTCCTGTAGCCCCTTCCCAGGGCCGGATTTACCTTGAGTGAGGCCCTACGCCAACAAAAATTGTGGGCCCCCAGAAAAGATAAAAACGAGCACGCTGGATCAGCTGCGGCGGTTGGCCCTGACATCATAATTAAACTGGGAATCCCAAAAGCCAAACTTGGAATGTACAACACTGTAGAAATAAAACTATACATTAATTTGCTCTTGTACTAAACAAAGCGCAGACGTTAATGATGCACATTTACCAGAGCTGACATATTCCAATTAATAAATTCAAAATAAAGAGATATTTTTCTACCTTTTGTGCATTTTTTTTCAGCTGCAATTGCTCCAGCCACTTTCTTCTGGTTTCTTTGTGTCTTCTGCCAACTCTCCATCGTCTGCTGTCTATTTGTCCTTTCTTCTCTCTTCTAGTTTTTTTCCATTCTCTCTCTACATCTGCTTTAACATACTAATCTTTCTCCTTTTGCTCTTTCCTCATTCCTATTTCATCCATTCAAATTTTACCCCTCCATCCTCAATCCCCACTTACTCTCCCAATACCCGGACAATTGTAGATTTTTTATCCCTCCCACACAAAATATTTTTCCCTTCTCCATTTTACTCTTCCAGCCCCATCCCATTCTAATCCTCCCCCAACATCAGCTCCCTTCTAGCTCCAGCCTCACCCAGCATCCATTCCCTTCTAGTCCCTGCATCAGCCCATTTCCAGTCCTAGCCACCCATCAGCCCATTTCCAGTCCTAGCAACCCCCCAACCCAATACCAGTCCTAGCCACCCCCCCATCAACCCACTTCCAGTCCTAACCCCCATCACCCCATTTTCAGTTTAAGCCCCCTCTATAACCCATTACCAGTCCTAACCCCCCATCAGCCCACTTCCAGTCCTAACCCCATCAACCCATTTCCAGTCAGCCCCCCAGAGCCCATTGCCAGTCCTAACCCCCCCACATCAGCCCACAGCCCATTACCAGTCCTAACCCCATCAGCCCACCTCAAGTCCTAACCCCTCCCCATCAGCCCATTTCCTGTCCTAGCCCCCCCCATAGCCCATTATCAGTCCTATCCCCCCCACAGCCCATTACCAGTCCTAACCCCCCATCAGCCCACAGCCCATTACCAGTCCTAACCCCATCAGCCCACCTCCAGTGTTAGCCCCCCATCAGCCCATTTCCAGTCCTAGCCCCCCCATAGCCCATTACCAGTCCAAACCCCTTCCCAACAGCCCACAGCCCATTACCAGTCCTAACCCCATCAGCCCACCTCCAGTCTTAACCCCCCCAGCCCATTTCCAGTCCTAGCCCCCCCATAGCCTATTACCAGACAGCCCCCATCAGCCCACAGACCATTACCAGTCTTAACCCCCCCCATAGCCCATTACCAGTTCTAACCCCCCCAGCCCACAGCCCACAGCCCATTACCAGTCCTAACCCCAACAGCCCACCTCCAGTCTTAACCCCCTCCCCCCCAGTCCATTACCAGTCCTACCCCCCATCGGCTCAAGTAAAATTGAATAGTTAAAAAAAAATGCTGGCTGCTGCCGTCCCGCGGGGCCCCCTCTGCCCGGCTGAGCCCCTCCGTGCCGGCTTTGAGAGGCGCGAAGGGAGAGTGTCTCCCTCGCATCTCTGTTAAGCCTGCAGGGGCAGATGGGAAATTTCCCATCAGCCCCTGCGGGCTTAACAGAGACGCAAGGGAGACACTATCCCTTCGCGCCTCTCAAAGCCGGCACGGAGGGATTCAGCCGGGCAGAGGGGGCCCCGCGGGACGGCAGCAGCCAGCGCTTTTTTTTTTTAACTATTCAAAAGCCGGCACGGAGGGATTCAGCCGGGCAGAGGGGGCCCCGCGGGACGGCAGCAGCCAGCGCTTTTTTTTTTAAACTATTCAAAAGCCGGCACGGAGGGATTCAGCCGGACAGAGGGGGCCCCGTGGGACAGTTCATGCTGCCGCGGTAGCAGTCAGCGTTTTTTTTTAACTATTCAATTTTTGTGGGCCCTTGCCAACTGTGGGCCCTATGCCACGGCGTAACTGGCGTATAGGTAAATCCGGCCCTGCCCCTTCCCATCTGCCCGGCAGAGCCCTCAGTCAGCTCCATCAGTGGCGGGCTTTTCAAGTCACGAAGAGAGTATTTCCCTCTCGCGTGGCTCTGTTAAGCCTGCCGGGGCTGAAGGAATTCCCATCAGCCCCAGCAGGCTTAACAGAGCAGTGCGAGAGGGAAATACACTCTTCGCGGGCAGCCCTGAAAGCTGCCGCTGATGGAGCTGAGCTGAGGGCTCTACCAGGCAGACAGGAAGGGGCCGCGGGACAGCTGATTCTGATGCTGCCATGGCAGCAGCAGCAGAAGCCAGGTTTTCTTTTTTTTTTTAATTGACAGTTGATTCTGCCACTGCCATGGTGGCAGCGGCAGCAACAGAAGCCAGGTTTGTTTGTTTTTTATTTACCTGGGCTGATGGGGAGGTGGGGGGTTAGGACTGGAAATGGGCTGATGGGGGTTAGGACTGGAGGTGGGCTGATAGGGGGGGGGGAGTTAGGACTGGTAATGGGCTATGGGGGGGCTAAGATTGAAAATGGGGTGATGGGAGGGTTAGGACTGGAAGTGTGCTGTTGGGGCGCTAAGACTGAAAATGGGGTGATGGGAGGGTTAGGACTGGAAGTGGGCTGTTGGGGGGCTTAGGACTGGTAATGGGCTATGGGGGGCTAGAACGGTTATTGGATTGGGGGGGTTGCTAGGACTGGAAATGGGCTGAATAGAAGGGGGGGGCTTGAACTGCAAATAGCTGATGGGGACGGGGTTTTGGAATGGAAATGGGCTGAGTGGAAGGGGGGCTTGAACTGCAAATAGCTGATGGGAAGGGGGGCTTGGAATGGAAATGGGCTGTGAGGGGAGGGAGCTAGGACTGGAAATGGGCTTAGTGGGGGGGAGCTAGGACAGGAAATGGGCTGATGGTGGGGCTAGGATAGAACTGGAAATTTGCTGATTTGGGGACTAGAAGGGAGCGGATGCTGGGTGGGGCTGGAACTAGAAGGGAACTGATGTTGGGGGAGGATTAGAATGAGATGGGGCTGGGAGAGTGAAATGGAGAGGGGAGAAATATTTTGTGTGGGAGGGAAAAAAATCTACAATTGGCCGGGTATTGGGAGAGTAAGTGAGGATTGAGGATGGAGGGGTAAAATTTGAGTGGATGAAATAGGAATGAGGAAAGAGCAAAAGGAGAAAGATTAGTATGTTAAAGCAGATGTAGAGAGAGAATGGAAAAAAATTAGAAGAGAGAAGAAAGGACAAATGGACAGCAGATGATTTATTTAATTTATTTATTTAACATTTCTTATATACCGCGCTATTTCTCATCAGTGCGGTTTACATAGAACAACAAGCATTTGGACATAAAGATTTGTCCTACGTTTACATAAAACAGGGTTTTAACATGGATTAAACTGGGGAAATTATATACATATGAGAATACTATATACATATGGGGAAACTATATACATATAAGAATTAGTTAACAATTGATTAACAGAGAGTGCTCATAACAGGTTTTACCATCACGTTATTTTACAGCGTGTTTATATTATGCTGTGCAATAAAAGCTGAAGCATTAAAATATCATATGGTGTGCAGTTAGATTGTAGTTTTAGTGTGAATGTTTCTCATATGACATAGCTGGGTAGGAGGGATCAACAGGCTGTGTAAAGTGCAGGAGGAACAGGTGGTGTTTGAAGGCTTTTCGGAATTGCGTGAGGTCCCTTATTGCTCTTATTCTAGAAGGGAGTTTGTTCCAACACCTGGGGGCATAGTTTGCAAATGCTCGATTGATGGTTGATTGATTAAGTTTTAGAGATTCACTTGGTATGACTAGAGTGTTCTCCGCGGGTGTTCTTCTGGGTCTATTGTTGGGAGTGTGAATGAGTAGATCCACAATTGAAGAGGGTGATATCTTGTAGAACGCTTTAAAGGTTATGAGTAGAGCCTTATATAGAATTCTACAGCTTATTGGAAGCCAGTGAAGCTCTTCAAGTATAAGTGTGATGTGGTCCTTCCTGGATGCTCCACAAAGGACACGTGCCGCTGCATTCATGGCTAACTGTAGCGGGTTCAGGGTATTTTTTGGGAGGCCATGTAGTATTATACTAGCGTAGTCAAAATGAGGTGTGACTAGGGCCTGGAATACCATTCTGAAGTCGCCAGTTACCATCATGGGTCTAAGGTGGCGGAGGGTTTTGATTTTGAAGTAAATAGCTTTTACTGTACGTTTGATATGATCTTTGAAGTCCAAGTGTTGGTCTAATATTACTCCCAGATAACGTATGTTGGTTTTGATCGGGAGTTCTGCGTCTCTAACTTTTAGTGTTGGTGGCGGAGAGAAGTCTTTGTTCCGTGTGATAATCAAGACTTCTGTCTTTTTGAAATTTATACGTAGGTTCTGACTGAAGAGCCAATCCGTTATTGCATGATGGAGAGTTAGCAGAAGACACGAAGAAACCTGAAGAAAGTGGCTGGAACAATTGCAACTGAAAAAAATGCACAAAAGGTAGAAAAATATCTCTTTATTTTGAATTTATTAACTGGAATATGTCAGCTCTGGGAAATGTGCATCATTAACGTCTGCGCTTTGTATGGTAACATTATGCAAATAGTTATGCAAATGAGGCCCCTTATGCAAATGAGGTCCCACGTCTTATTTATTTATTTACATTTTGTTATATACCGCGCTATTTCCCATCAGTGCGGTTCACATGGAACATTTAACATACGCATTTCACAGGATGATCTGCGTTTACAATTAAAACAGGTAATAGAACTTGGATCAAGAACGTGGGTAACTATTTACATCTGTACAATAGTGATTAGGAGGTCCGTTTGTGCTGCGTTGGTCAGCTTGATGTTAGGGTTCCTGTGGAGCTGTCTTCAGGGTAATGCAGTAGGAAGAGGTGATGTTTCAGCACCTTCCTAAACTGTACTAGATTAGTGATTGCCCGGATGCTGGGTGGGAGGGTGTTCCAGCATTTAGGCGCGGAGAATCTAAAAGCCCTGTTTACTGTTGCCTGGGTGCAGTTAGTTATTTCTTTTGGGACTACTATCTTATTGACTGCAGTTGACCTTCTAGCCCTATTAGAGGGGTTGCGTTGTATGAGTTCAGTTAGGGATGGGGGAGAGGCTGTTTATGATTTTGAAGATCAGTACTAAGGTTTTGAAAGTGAGTCTGCCTTGTATGGGAAGCCAGTGTAACTGTTTTAGGAAAGGTGTCATGTGATCCCGGCTGGATGCCCCTTGGAGAACTCTTGCAGCTGAGCTCATCGCCAGCTGTAGGGGATGCAGAGTGGACTTAGGGAGCCCCTGGAGTATGGCATTTGCATAGTCAAAGTGTGGTATGATTAAAGCCTGATAGACTGTCCGGAAGTCGTCCGGTTCAAATAGGGAGCGGAGGTATCTGAGTGATCGGATTTTATAGTATACTGCTCTTGCCACATTACTTATGTGATTCTTCATGTCTAGTCGCTGGTCCAGGGTGACTCCAAGTTATCTAATCGAGGATTTGGTAATGAGTTCTGCTTCCTTGACCTTCAGGTAGGGTGGTGTGATGAAGTTTGGATTCCTTGTGATGAATAGGACCTCCATTTTCTTATGCTGGATTCGTAGATTTTGTGTTTGAAGCCAGCTTGATACTGCATTAAAACAGTCAGTTAATGGGGAGAGGTCGGGGCTATCAGTCAAGAAAGGCATGTACAGGAGAACATTATCGGCGTATAACAGGCAATTCACTTTGAAAGACCGGATGATGTTGCAGATAGGCTGCATGTAGATGTTAAACATCAGTGCAGAGAGAGAGGATCCCTGCGGGACCCCTTGATTCTGGTGGAACGGTTCTGATGTTAACTCCCCTGTTTGTACATACTGCCATCTATCCGAGAGATACGACTTGCACCACTCTAGTGCTGTGTCCCGTATCCCTTTCCCCTTGAGGCGTTGTAGGAGGAGCTCGTGGCAAACTGAATCGAAGGCGGCTGCTATGTCCATGAAAATGAGCGCATAACCTTGATGGATGTTACCGATTCCAGCTATTATGGTGCTAAAGAGAGTAGTGAACACCATGCGCCTCTCTAAAGCCATGTTGGCATGGGTCGAGTAGAGCAGAGGAGTCGATATGTTCTTGAATTTGTCTTTGGACATCTTTTTCAATGATTTTGGCTAAAAATGGTATATTTGATATCGGTCTATATGAGTCTGTCTTCTTGGGGTCCAGCTTGCTGTTTTTTAGCAGTGGCCTAATGGAGGTGCATTTGTGGGATTGGGGGAATACACCGGTCATGAAGGAGCAGTTCATTAGCCTCGCTATGAACAGGCTGACGGCCGATTGTAACTCCTTTATCCAGAACACCGGGCACGGGTCAGTTTGTGCAGTGGTTGTGTTAATCACTGTGATTGTGTCTTCAATGTTTTTCTTGGATGGTGTGGAAAACCTGGACAGGGGGGTTACATAATCCTGTTCAAGAGCAATGAAGGGTGTGGGAGGCTTGTTTGTCTGGCAGATCTTTGATTGTAAGTAGTCTGCGAAGTCTTGGGGTTGGATCTGACTCAGGTGTTCCGGTACTGGTTCCTTTGTTAGGTTTTTTACCAGGGCGAACAGGTCATGTGGTTTGTTTAAGGACCTCTTTAGTGTGTCCGTGTAGAATATTTTCATGCTCTCGGATATTGCTTGGCGGTGCTTAGTCAGTTGTATGTTGTAAGCCGATGATGCGTCAGAGGAGTGGGTTCGGCGCCAGCGTCTTTCCAGCTTCCTCAAGCATTTGAGAGATGCTCTGAGCTCGGTGGAGTACCAAGCTGCAGTGGCTCTTTTACCTGATGGTTTGTTTGACGGTGGCAATAGTGCAGTAGAACTGAGATTTTTATTTCAGGCTGATAGGGTGAAGCAGTTAGGTGCACAGGTGGTGTTCTCTTCAATCCTCCCTGTTGAGGGTAAAGGCCAAGGCAGAGAGGCTCGCATCCTGGAGATGAATGCATGGCTGCATGGATGGTGTCATCGAGAGCGTTTTGGTTTCCTAGACCATGGGATGCTGTTCCAAGGGTTGCAGAGCAGAGATGGCATCCATCTGTCCAAGAAAGGTCAACACGTCTTCAGTAGTAGACTGGCTAATCTACTGAAGAGGGCTTTAAACTAGATTCATTGGGGATGGGTGAAGAAAGCCCCCAGGTAAGTGAAAGCCCCCAGGTAGGTGATACATTAAATAGCTTTATGGAAATGGGTAACAGGGGTAACATATGGAAAGCAGTGTGTATAAATGCCCGTAGAATGGGAAATAAGATCCCTGATGTTGAAGCTTTGGTGGGAGTGGCTGACTTGGATTTAGTGGCAGTTACAGAAACATGGTTCATAGAAAATCATGATTGGGATGTAACTATACCTGGCTATACTTTATTCAGAAAGGACAGGTTAGGAAGTAGGGGAGGAGGAGTGGCACTATATGTAAAAACTACTATTAAAGCTTTGGAATTACAGAGTTTAAAAGGGAGAGGGGAGGCATTGAGGGTTAAACTACAAAGAGGGAACGAGAAATCTATTTACATTGGTATGATATACAGACCTCCCTTACAAGAGGAAGAGGTGGACAGAGAGTTAATTGAAGACATGCGCAGCATTGCTAGGAAAGAGGAAGTGCTACTGATAGGAGATTTCAATATGCCAGATGTTGATTGGAACATTCCTGCTGCAGTATCATCTAGAAGTAAGGAGATCCTGGATTCTCTACAGGGAGAACTATTCAGGCAATTGGTAACAGACCCCACACGTGAAGGGGCCATACTGGACTTGGTGCTTACCAATGGTGAAAGTGTTTCTGATGTTGCAGTGGGAGATCATTTTGCATCCAGTGATCACCAGATGGTGTGGTTCAGTATTAGGACTAGGGCTGTTAGAATCCATTCAAAGGTGAAGATCTTAGACTTTAGGAAGACTAACTTTGCGAAGATGGGCCAATACCTCAGGGAGTCGTTAGTTGGATGGGAACAGCTGAGGGATGTAGAAAAACAGTGGGAAAAACTGAAAGGGGATATTTTAAGGGCAACCAACCTTTTTGTTAAAATGGTAAATAAAGGTAAAAGGAAAAGGAGACTGATATGGTTTTCGAAAGAAGTAGCTGAAAAAGTGAAGAAAAAGAGGGAGGCCTTCATGAAATACAAGAGATCACAGAGAGAGGAAGAGAGGCATCTGTATTTGAAAAAACTTAGAGAAGCTAGCACAGTAGTCAAGAAGGCAAAGATTCAAAAGGAGGAGGAAATAGCCAATGCAATAAAATGGTGGATAAGACATTTTTCAGATATATTAGTGAGAAGAGGAAGGGCAAGAGTGGTATTGTCAGACTCAAGGGTGCAATGGAGGAATATGTAGAAGCTGATAAGGATAAAGCGGAATTGCTTAACAAATATTTTTGTTCTGTGTTCACAGATGAAGAACCAGGAGCAGGACCTCAGAAAACACCCACAAATAGGAACAGAAGCAAAGGACATCTTGAACAATTTTCAAAAGACTGTGTTCGTGAGAAACTATCTCAACTTAAAGTAGACAAAGCGATGGGACCGGATGGGATACACCCAAGAATACTGAGGGAACTTGGGGAAGTTCTAGCAGCTCCACTGACTGACCTTTTCAATGCCTCGTTGGAGTCGGGAGTGGTGCCAAAGGACTGGAGAGAGGCTCATGTGGTGCCTTTACACAAAAGCAGAAGTAAGGATGTGGTTGAAAACTACAGGCCGGTTAGTTTAACTTCGGTGGTGAGTAAATTATTGGAAACGCTGCTGAAAGAGAAACTATTGAGGTTTCTGGAGTCCAGCGGATTACAGGATCCGAGGCAGCATAGATTCACCAGAGGCAGGTCTTGTCAGACAAATCTGATTGATTTCTTTGACTGGGTGACCAGGGAGATGGACCGAGCGAGAGCCCTAGATGTGGTGTATTTAGACTTCAGTAAAGCCTTTGACACTGTTCCTCACAGGCGACTTATAAACAAACTGAGCACCCTAGGGATGGACCCTAAAGTTACTGCTTGGGTTAGAAATTGGTTGGGTGGGAGGCGACAAAGAGTACAAGTAAATAGAGCTCACTCCGAGGAGAAGAATGTTATCAGTGGTGTGCCCCAGGGATCTGTCCTTGGTCCGATTCTTTTTAACATCATTGTTAGTGATATAGCGGAAGGGCTTTCAGGTAAGGTTTGCCTCTTTGCGGATGATACCAAAATCTTCAATAGAGTAGACACCCAGGAAGGGGTAGATAACATGAGGAGGGATCTAGCTAAGCTTGAAGAATGGTCTAGAATTTGGCAGCTGGGATTTAATGTTAAAAAATATAAGGTCATGCATTTGGGCTGCAGCAATCCAAGGGAGAAATATAGTATAGGAGGTGAAGTACTTTTGTCCACTAAAGAAGAGCGGGACCTAGGCGTAGTTGTGTCTTATGATCTTAAAGTAGCTAAACAGGTAGAAAAGGCGACGGTAAAAGCTAGAAGAATGCTTGGGTGCATACGGAGAGGAATGGCTAGCAGAAAAAAGGAGGTGATAATGCCTCTGCATAAGTCTTTGGTGCGACCTCATTTGGAGTATAGTGTGCAATTCTGGAGACCGCACCTTCAAAAGAATGTGAACAGGATGGTGTCGGTGCAGAGAGTGGCTGCTAAAATGATTAGTGGTCTTCATTATAAAGCATATGAGGACAGACTGAAGGATCTTAATATGTACACCTTAGAGGAAAGGCGGGATAGAGGTGATATGATTGAGATGTTTAAATACCTCCATGGCATAAATGTTCAGGGAGGGAGCCTCTTTCAATTGAAAGCAAGTTCTGCTACGAGGGGACATGGGATGAGGGTGAAGGGAGATAGGTTCAGGAGTGATATGCGGACATATTTCTTTATGGAATGAGTAGTGGATCCGTGGAATAGTCTCCCAGTGGAGGTGGTAGAGATGAGGACAGTAACTGAATTCAAAAAAGCATGGGACAAACACAGAGGATCTCTAAAGATAAAAAGGGGACTGTTGTAGTTGTTATGGAAGGACAGACTAGACAGGCCATGTGGTCTTTTTCTGTCATCATGTTTCTATGTTTCTATGATACCAGCTCTTCAGGATCATGTGTCGTCAAGTCGAGGAGTGGGCGGGTTCTGGCTAGGATCGTGTCTTTGTCAAAGGCTTGGAATCTGCTTGGTGCTGTTTTGGTGTTGCTGCAAGGTCTGCTGGGGTTCTTTTGTGCGTTGTTGGGAATGGATATTTGGAATATGATTAACGAATGGTCAGACCAGGGGACTGAGGTAGTGGACAGTACCGTGGTATTGATTGAGTTGAGAGTGGGCTGTGGAGCAAAAATAAGGTCCAGTCGGCCACCTTTCACATGGGTGGGTTCATTGACCATTTGTCTGTATCCTAGTTCTTCAAGCACTTTGTTATCGGATAAGGAGTGGTTGCTGAAACTTTTCTTCCAAAAACGGAAGCTTTTGTTTAGGGGCTTAGCTGTACGCATTTATCCAGATTTGTCAAGGGAAACTCAGAAACGGTGTAGAGAGTTTCTATTGCTCCGTCCTGGAATTTTACAACTGGACGGGTTGTTTTTTCTCAAACATCCATGTAAATGTTTGATTAAGTATCATTCTGTTTCATATGTATTCTTTGAACCTTCCCAGTTATTTGCTTTTATTAATGCCAGGCGTTTAGAATCTTCTATTGTCCCCTCCTAATGCTCACTATTGATATTGGTCTGGATTTTCGACTGCTTCCTTTTCTCTCAATGTTTCGAATGTTAGTTTGGTGAAATGGTAATCCCCTCTCCCCTGTAGTGGGCTAGTTAGGGTAAACTCTTTAATTGTTTTTCTTTGTATTTTTTTTGGAAGGATATATGGTATTATGCATGTATCTGTATATTGATTTCTGGTGCTGCCCTGTTTCTTTGAGAGGGTTTTTTTTGTATAAACCTTCTTCAACTTATTGTAAATTGCATAAATATAAAATAAAAAAAAGAGCTTCAAGGAAAGCTGAGGCCTGCTCATTTTGCAAGGATGGAAGGTTGAAATCCCCTATGACCCAGTTTGGTGTTCTTGGGCACTGGGAGTTGGTTGCAAGGTTTATTATTGTTGAAAGGGACTCAGTGTCTGTGGATGGTGGCCTGTATACCAAGTTGATAGAACAGTGCTTGTTTGTTATGGCGATTGAGTCAAGGTGTGCGGCATTGGATGTGTCAAGATGTGCGGCCCGCGGGTTACTTTACAAGTCCTCATTTGGCCCTGAAAGCAATTTGAGTTTGAGACCCCTGTATTAGACTGTTACAAGTTAAACCAGTAATATTACATGACCTATCTATATATCTGCAAAACTGGCATTTAATAAGATAAATTTAAGATGAGGGGTAGGCAATTTTGGTCTTTGAGTGCACAAGTTACTCAGGTTTTTAGAATATTCACAACAAATATGCATGAGCTGTAATTGCATATCATGGAGGCAGTGTATACAAATGCATCTCATGCATATTCAGTGCATGGGATCTTCAAGGCCCAACTGGCTTACAGCACTTGGGACTAGAATTGCTTATCCCTGTTATAGACTCTCCCCTTTTAGGATCTGCAGGGGGAGGGAGCAGCTTCTCGCAAAAAGCAGACTTTAATGAAAGTCTAGTTGCAGAAACTTTCCACTTTGTTCCCAACTAGACTATAGGGCAAAATCTTTGAAAGGAACGTGCAGGGGAGGGAAGAAAGTTCAAAGATAATTTTAGGTGCTAAAATGTATAGATTATAAAATCTATGAGAGAATCATACCATAGGGTAACATTTTTCTTTCAATTCTAGGACAAAAAACATTCAACTCCTGATCCTAGGAGGAGGAGGAGCTGAATGGTAAGAGCAGCAACCTGCTAGCCAGAAAAACAGACTTCTTGGGATCTTGGCAAGTTACTTAACCCCTAAAATTTATGGTCTTTTTCGTCAGAGTCAAAACTAACTATAATCTTCGAAACTCTGTAATACAACGTGAAAATATTCAGCGACTTGTGATGACTTCTTATTGTTCTAATAACACTCAAAGCTGATTTTCAGAAAATGGCTAAGAAGATCTCAGAACAGCCGGGCAATCTTGTGACCATTTAAACTGTGGTCAATGGAGCCCTACATACATCAATGACCTTCATTGTAGCCTATAATTTATCAAATTTTTAAATTTTTTTCAACGTTTTTATAATGTATTATTGTAAAAATTAGGCTTAACTTTCAAAATATCCAGCTTCTGTTGCAGGTGTTTCCACTTCTGGTGTATTTATTCCCGACGCTAAGTTGCGCGCTAAAGGGATGCGTTTCACCTCAAGCGGTTTCCTCAGGGGATTGCAGAAACACTACAATAAAATTTGTCTAATTAGTGCATGCTTTCAATAAACTGATAAATTCAAAGCAATCGATATTATATTATATTATATTAAAACAGAGATAATAAGAGAAAAAAGGAAAAGAGAGAAAACCTGAAGCTTTATCCATGTCTTATTCAATGTTGTTGCCCAGAAGCTTGTCTTTCCAAACTGCTAACCAACGCCGCGCTTGCGGACTTCATTAAATAGAGTCCCATATGGAGTCTATCGCTGATGACGTCAGAATCAAGAGCACACCTCCCATTCTATGCGGGCGTTTAGCCCTGCTGGTGCCACTGTGTTCAATGTATAAATCCATTGTTGCTCCCTATATAGTAATGCTCTATCCCTAGATTTTCCATGGCATGGCGTTAAAAGCTGATCAATACAGAAACATTGCAGATCCGTATAGGAATGACGTAACTCCAAACAATGTTCTACTATTGGTGCTTCACGTCGAGCGCATTTTAATTTACTTTTATGTTCGTTCATACGAACGCAGAACTGTCTAGTGGTTTTACCCACATATAGTAAATTGCAAGGGCATCTTATACAATATACTACATAGGTTGAGGAACAGATGGTGAAACTTTTAATCTTGTACTGTATATCTCGATGGTAAAATTCAACTATTTCCTGGGTAACTTCACAGACGTTACAAGTCCCACATTTGAAATGGCCTCTTTTTGGAAGATCATTAATGGGGAATGCAGGACGCAACACTGCCGGACTTAAAAGTTCTTTAAAATTTTCTTGTCTTTTCCATACACATTGAGTATGTACATCTTCTAAGCCCCCTAAAGTATGTAACACATTCTGATGACGTTTCAAGCTTTTCTTAAGATGGTAACTGAAAGGAGAAAAAGCTGTTATGAAATTGATCTGTCGATCTCCATTATCACTGCCAATCCGTTCCGGAGAGTGTATCAACAGATCTCTGTTGGTAAATAAAGCTCGTTTATACGCTTTATCAATTATTGCGGAGGGATAACCTCTTTGAAAAAAATTTTGTTTCAAACTCTTAGATTGCTCCTTAAATTCTCGAATATCGGTACAGTTGCGTCTATAGCGAACAAATTGAGATACTGGCAGGCTATCCCGTAATTGTGGAGGGTGTGCACTTGTATAGTGTAGATATGTATTTCTGTCCGTGGCTTTTCGGAACACTGAAGTAGCCCATCCTTCAGAAGTTTTTTTAACAACAACGTCAAGGAAAGTAATTTGGTCTATAATATGATAACCCTTCATTGCATTAGGTACAAGCTTAGACTATAAACCCTTTGGCAATAGGGAAATTCCCTATACTTGTTTATTTAACTGATTTTGGTATACCGTTTTTCTACTAATCAAAACGGTGTACATTTTATAAGCAGGAAAGTGAGGTGAGTTTGATCCTCTCGAGGAGGTGAATGGGGGTCATGGGACGGGGTTAGCGGTGGTAAATAGGTGGGTAATCATGGTGAAAGTGGTAGATGAGTGGGTAGGTATGCAGAGGATGGTTCCATATGTCCTTGGGGGGAGGGGGGGGGCAGTCTGAGCCATAGTGTTCTTGGAAATGTCTTCAGTTGCTTGCAGAAAATTTTGCTCTCCTGGATATTTTGTAAGTTAGAAGTCTCTGGGTTTCTGAGAAAAGATGTGGATTAAATCCACTTCCCATAATAATGCAATGTGCAGTACATAACTTTGTTCATTCTTACATTTATTTTGCCTATATTGTTTTCAGTTCATTTGCACAATTAGACCTGTCCACATCAGACAGACATGAATCACAAAATACATACATTGACTCTTAATTAGCTTCTTTTCAAACAGTATTGTGGGCAATAAATTTTATTGATATGCATTTATAACCCATCTTTCTGCTTAACACCTAACAGAAAAGAGTGTATATGAGCCAAAGAGAGAGAAAACATAAAATAAAATATATATATATTGACCCCACACTGATAAGACAACAATGAACAAACTGACACACATCAGTAAAAGAGCCATTAAAACAATATTTAAAGGTAACACATTAAAACAATAGAGGCAAGTTGAAACCCATTGGGCCCCATATTCAAAGGGATCCTGTTAACCATGTTAATCCCTTTATCTGGGATATTCAGCAGCACTAACATGGTTAGGGCCACTGAAAATCCCTGGGTGCCACTGCTGGACACCCCAGTGCTAACCGGTTAGTGTCGGGGCATTCTGGGCTTAGCTCCTGGCCATAACCAGGAAGCAGCAATATTAGGCCACTGCCCGGTTATGACAAAGTGGCAAAAGTAAGGCGCAGCAAAAGCTGGTCTCGCTTTCTCTGCAGAAGCTAACCGAGCAGCCGCTGAATATCACCAATGCCTGGTTAGCTTCCTGACAATCCGGGCAACCCGGATATTCAATGCCAGGACCATATATGACTCTGGCATTGAATATCTGGGTTTAAGATTCAGCTGCGGTAGCTAGCCACATTACAACAGCTAGCTTCCACCACTGAATATCTCCCCCCACCCAATAGTTTTTAAGAAGCTGTGAAACAGGATATCCTTAACCAATAAACCTCAACCAATATACTCAGTAGAATTAGAACTGGCAAAGGGCTATTGGCAGAACTGGGCCTGCCACTAAGCAGACTAGGCATATGCGTAGGGTATCAGGCTCCAGGGGAGGTGCATTAGCACAGCATTTCCCATCTTCTCTCCACGCGATCACTGCTGCTGCCACACCCACCACCCTACCTCTGTGAGATGCCCAATAATCAGGCTTTAGGAGGCAGCAGTGTGGCACCAGGAAAGCCCTTTAAAACTACTTTCAGTGGCAGGTTTCTTGGCGGGCACTCAAGGCTTGACGTGTTCCGATGCAGCAAGTCTTGAGCAAGTATACAGGCATGCACACAAATGCTCAAATGTCTGCCACTAAAAGTGGTTTTAAAGGGCTTCCCTGGTGCTGTGTCAGTGCTGTACTGCCACCCCATGAAGCCCTTTTTTTGGGCCACCGATGGAGGTAAAGTGGCGGGGATGGCAACAGTGGTAGAGGGAAACGAAGAAAGAGGAGATGCTGAACACGTTAGATGGGGGCTAGGGAAAGAGGGGAGATATGCTGGATAGCTTAGGGGAGGAAAGGAAGGACAGAAATACTGGAACCCTTTGGGGGGAGGGAAGGGGAGATGTTGGAGACTTCAGATGGAGAGTTGCTGGACTACAGGTAGGGTGGGCAGGGCAGGGGGTGTGGTGTTGCAGGACAGAAGGCAGGGTTGGCTGCATGGTTGATGATTCGCCTAAGGTGTCAGATATCTTTTGGCTGGTTCTGTCTATTGGAAAGCCAAACTCTAGTACTTTAATTAAATGTGGGTATAAATTTACAAATGTGCACGTGTCTAAAATAATAATTCCTTGCCTGCCTTCAGAATTTTTCTCTTGAGAAACCTCTTTTGGTAAAGAGTTCCTGAGAGCAGGGACTGCATAACAAACTGTGCCCGCCCCCCCCCCCCCCCCCTAGTTCTCACAGATTTGACCTCCTTCATTAATAGGTTTCCAAGTGATGCCTTGTGGACCGGGGCTTAATTTGTAAACAAAAGTAAGTGAAACTGTGGCTCCAAGAGCAGGAATGGGCAAGGAGCAGAATGGGCAGGAGAAAGGACGGGATTAGGGAGCAGAATGGCTATTCTTTGACCTGCTCTAGACAAAAGAAGCGGTGGATCTGCGTTCCAGCTGTTCCCCCAGAAATTAACTCCTGTCCTTGGGCCAGTCTTTATTCTCAGTTGCTCTTATACCATACTATCTAGTTATGCATTGCCTGCTTTCTTCCAATGCTCGGAGGCACTGAGAACGCAGATCTTTCCCATGCTTGTAGATGGCTAAAGAACTTTCTTGGGACATTTTTCCAGCAATTACTATATCATGAGGGATTCAGATTACTGTGCTTTTTATTTTTCCCTTAAAAAACACATCAAAACCAGCACCTGTATAAGTTCCCTATTTCAGTTCTTCATTCTACTGTAAGATTGAGAACTGCTTTGTGTCAGTGTAACTTCTGTTGCAGTCCCTTCATTTTCAGACCAGAGCGTTCATATTTGTTCCAGAGCTGTGTGTCTAATTGGTGACAGTATCTGATTTAAAAGTGTGTCCTTGACATTGACCTACCATGTGACTGAAATTGATGGATGTGGGCAACCAGCTTAACAGATTTCTTCTCTGCCTGGAAACGGGTGCATTTGCCTCTAGCCATTTAGATAGCCTTATCTGAACAGTCTGGGCAGTCAGGTGGAGCTTGTACTGGAGACAGCAAACGAAGAACACCACCTAAACCTTTGAGCCCAACAAGATGACCGTAAAATTCTATCAATGTATTAATGGCTGTGTAGATATGTCACTAGTTCTGTTTTAAATATTATACTGCTTCTGCTTTATTTACACCCATCTGATAATTCCTGCCCTTCCGATTATCTCTATCCAACTTTTAAAACCTATATATTAAAATTGTATTTGGCATTACATGGGGCTTATTTTATATTTATGTATTTATTTTTAAAAATGCACACACTGTCTGTGGAGGAGTAGCCTAGAGGTTAGAGCAACAGTCACGTGTTCAGGGTTCAATTCCCACTAGCACTCTTTGTGCTTTTTGGGAAAGTCACTTTACCCTACATTTCTTCAGAAGAAAAGGCCTGGAAATCTACTTCCAGTCATACTTTCCCAAGAAAACCCAGGGGCTGCCAGGAGTCAGACTTGACTTGACAGGGCTTAAAAAAATATATATATACATCTCTTGCCTGTGCAATATTCTAGGTAGATTGCAGTTTTATATAAAGGGTGCATGGAGAGATACACTCTTGAAATGTGTGTAAGTCTCTATTCTAAAGGACTTATGTGCCTGAATGGACACAAGTCTGCGCTTTGGGTAGTTGCTATCTGCAAGCACACGTGTATGTCCCGTCATGTGTATTTTCAGTTGGGGTGTGCAGGAGGCAGAGCATCAGCAGGGCCTAAATTTACATGCAGAAGTTTTAGAATTCTATGACTTAACACATGCTTTCTCCAAATCTAGGTGCCATTTGCAACATCTACTCTAAAGCAAGCATAATTACTGTGACTACATGTAGGGGCAGCTGTATGATCTTATTCTATAAAGTGTATGTTTGCTTTATTTTATAGAATAGACCCCAAGTATGCATGAGAATGCATGGAAGATTATACAATTGCCCTCATATTGTAGAATAACATCTCAGTTGATTTGCTGTAGTCACTTCTTGAGGACTTCATGTGTCATTCTGAGGATAAAAAAGCAAAGTGACCATGAATATTCAGCTAGACAATTAATCATCTGGTGGCTTTTGAATTAAGGAAACTATAGAATTTGAGAGCCCAAAAAAAGATGATGTGGATGTGCTTATAACAACAAGATTAATATATAAGAACATAAGATATGCCATACTAGGTCAGACCAAGGTCCATCAAGCCCAGTATCCTGTTTCCAACAGTGGCCAATCTAGGTCATACGTACCTAGCAGTTTCCTCAAAAGACACAGGTTCCACAATGCTTGTATTGGGTCAAGCATTGATATCCTGGGTCCCTTTTTAATAATGGTTTATGGACCTTTCCTCCAGGAACTTGTCCAAACCTTTTTTAAACCCAGCTACACTAACAGCCTTTACTACATCCTCCGGTAACAAATTCCAGAGTTTGATTACACGTTGAGTGAAAAAAATATTTTCTTTTATTAGGCTTAAATAGTTTACCCTGTAGCTCCATTGCATGTCTCCTAGTCTTTCTATATTCTGATAATGTAAACAATTGATCTATGTTTACCTGTTCCACTCCGTTCATTGATTTATAGACTTCTATCATATCTCCCCTCAGCCGTCTCTTTTCCAGGTTAAAGAGCCCTAACCTTTTTAGCATTTCTTCATAGGGGTATCCTTCCATCCCCTTTACTATTTTGGTGGCTCTTCTCTGAACCTTTTCTAATAACGCTATATCCTTTTTAGGATACGGCAACCAGAATTGCACACAATATTCAAGGTGCGATCTCACCATGGAACGATATAGAGGCATTATAATATCCTTTGTTTTATTTTCCATTCCTTTCCTTATAATACCTAGCATTCTATTTGCTCTCTTGGCTGCCGCTGCACACTGGGCTGAGGATTTTAACATGTTATCCACAATGACGCCTAAATCGTTTTCCTGGGTGGTGGTTCCTAATGTGGAACCTTGCATCGTGTAACCATAGTTTGGGTTGTTCTTCCCTAGGTGCATAACTTTGCACTTGTCCACATTAAATTTCATCTGCCATTTTGATGCCCAGTCTTCCAATTTATCAAGATCCTCTTGCAATTTTCCACAATCCTCTTGGGTTTTAACAATTTTAAATAGTTTTTGTGGGATTTCTTTAGCACCCCCTCACCAGCAATCTGCAGGGCTCTTGGAGACACAGAAAACTACATTCAAAGTAATGAGAAGGTAATCTAAAGATAGCAATAAAATACCACACTCTTCTATATATATATATATAAATACACCAAAGCTTTGCGGAGAGAAACAAATAGAAACAAAGTTCTCTTTGTTAACTCTAACTGTTAGCCATGGTTCACTTTATTTATAAGGCTCTTTTGGATGATGCAGCATAATTTCACTTTATTATTACATGTCAGGCATTACGTATTTATCACATCATAGGTCAACTTCTAATCAGTGTAGGTCAGTATGAGGAGGCATACATGTATTCCAAGACATAACTGTTTACTGCTGACTGCTTGACATCTAATAAATAATCCTGAGACAGAAAGGCTAGAGTACAAGCTGCCCTTTTTTTCTTATTTACAGGACATGTACCTCTTCACCTACTTAATAAGCAAATATATGAAGTTTATTTTCTGAGCAAAGTTCTGAACAACTTTAACTCTTTCTCAGGTGTACTTAGACAGTCCGATTGTGTACACCACCCTGTACAAACAAACATACTTTCAGTCTCTCCTCTGATTCTGTAAAGAATCATTTCTAAAGTAAGGAAACTCAGACATTGCCATTAAGGTAGAATTAAAACTAGATTCTGGGTCAATCTGTAACATCAATGTAGGGGTCAGTGATTCCACTGATTTCTTACAGCAAGCTGATAGTACACAGAGAATTAATACTCCTAGAATGAGAATTCCCAACAAACCAAGCAATGATGCTAACATGCCTTGCAAAGGCCTGGATAATGAATTCCAAAATGAAGAAACAGAATCAAATAGAGCTGAAAAAGAACTTACATAACTCTCGCTTGAAACAAAAGTATGGTTGCTAACTTTATCTAATATGATTTTTACTACTTCTCCATTATTATCATACTACACCATTTTCCTTTGCTAGGAGATAGTCTAAAGCCATTCGGTTCTGGGCTGCATAAGCTGACGTTTTGTTTACTGGACCTTGCAATACACACTAATTGCCTCAGTAAGAAGCAGAGCAGCCACTATGACTTCATCCTGAGGGGAAACATCCCTTTTTAACATCAAGATTTGTTCAGGATTGATAACAAAGTAATATAGTAAAGTTCAATGCACTATGGGGTATCCACCAGGGCTATATAGCAAGTACCTGACCAACCTCTGGGAAGCTCTGTATATACAAAAGTACCACACACACACACAAAATAATCTCCTTCCAAAGCCACTAAGCCCTCTGCCCAGATTGTCAAATTCTGAGAACAAGATATATTCTGTATACAATTATTCAAAGCCCACTGAGTCATGACCATTTCATTAAGCCATTTCACTTTAACTGCAGTTAGGTATGCCTAGGTCTGAACTAGAGGCATTCAAAGGGTAGCCAGAACTATACACTTGGTTCCCTTTAACTGGCATTAATTGTAAATTACTGAAATATAGGAACCTGTACATGGGATCTTTATACCTATATCTTTAATTATTCTATCTTTATACCTATATCTTTAATTATTCTAGGTTCTTTGTTTGTATAAGACCATATGTCACAAAACTCTTCAAAGGTCTTAAGCCTAACTCTTGGTAGAAATCCATGCTAAGTAGCTATCACAGTTGGAGGGCAAACAGCACACTTTGATAAATTAAAATTGTATTTATTTATTTATTTATTTAACATTTTTTATATACCGCACTATTCATCATCAGTGCGGTTTACAATTAACAACAATATACCTGTCAATACATGACTGATCTAGGTTTACAGATAACAGGGAAGATAAACTGGGTGCGAACTTGGGGTAACTATCTACATAATTATACAAATTATATATACATTGAATAGGTTACATCAAGATTTGATATCTGACAAGAATACAATGTTTCACATTTTGATCCTTTGTTCTGGATTGTTGTTATGTGTAGGAGTTATCTGAGTGATGTCATCAAGTGTGAATGTGACTCAAAAATATTTGGAGATTCCCTCTAACATCCCCATGATTCTGAATGCAATCCTGCTTCATAAATAATATGCCACAGCACACCTAGGACCAGATTAGGAAACATTCATAGCAACACATTTAAAAAGTATTCTAAAACAAACTAAAGATATACCTACTCTTCTTAATACTCTTCTTAAGATGATGAAGATATATACTATAGCTATACCAGCCCTCTAATTCTCAATTACGTTATGAAGTAGAGGTTAAGTACCTAAAGGTCATTACATATATATCAGGAAAATACTAATCTAAACTAACCTCATCCCTCTAAGCCTTACTATAAATGCTAAATAAAAGCATTTTACATGAATAGTCCATTTAGAATTTACTTAATACAATAATCTCTCTGTAATGTCACTGTTGTTCTTTCAGAAAGTACTTTAAATCATAAAAGTCCTTTTCTTCAATATCACTGTTGTCCAATAAGTCTCTGCGCTGCAAACTCTTGATTCACCGATACAGGAAACCACCTTCTGATCTTGTGAGGGGGCCACTGTATAAGATGCATCCAATGAGAATGTCTTTCCACTTTACAAGCTGAATATCCCACCAGGAACACATGACATGGACCAGGAACTTGGGAGCCGGGAGTGTCTTCGGATGCAGGGTCTTAATCAAGACCCAATCTGGTGACTTCACCTCTGAATGAAATGATTCTGCGGATCTCGGGTATGAAGAGCTTGTCATCTCATTAAGGAGTCACTTGCAATAAAAGAGAAACAGACAGGACTGAGTGAAACATTGCACAATAAGTTAAGATATCACTACGCAACAACTGGGGGTCTGGGATAACTGCCAAGGCATGTGGAGAAGGAGCTAGACAGCCATTAACTATTTCAAATGGTGTCAGGCTGGAGGAAATACACACTGCCATAAGGGCAAAGGGAAAGGCTTTTGTTCAATCCTGTATCAGAGTGCATAGGTGACCTTTTGGGAATAGACAAGTGACCGCCAGATGAATACCACCTCCCTCCTCTGATACAGGGAAGATCTACAAAACAGGCTGCAAAATCAAAATAAAATGAGTTCGGCAGGCAGGAATCTTAATAACTGACCCTAAGCTGACCCTACAGTGCCAGTCCTGAAACAGTGCAAACAGATTGTACCAAAGAAAACAATAACGAAAAGACAAAATGCATAACCACGGCGGTAAAGCTCATGCTGCAGGAACATGGCAAGTAGAAACAAAATACGGTCAGGACAAGTAAACAGATGATTCTTTTTCCAGCAGCCCTCACGAAGTCCAAACCTGGGTTTCAAAAGAAGTATCTTGCTATTGCTGCAGGAAAGATGAAAGGGAAAAACAAAGTCATCTTTAACAGTGCTAAATACAGCAATGTCAGGGACACTGATATCAGAAGAGTGTCTTTTCGGTTCACAAAATGGTGTCCTTTGGATTTCAAAACTGCGACGTGTGCTGGCAAGAAGCACTGTAGAACCAGAAAATCAATAAGATTCAATTGCAAAAACCACCACTACACAGACATAGCGGAAGTCCCAAAGTCACTTCATTAATTCACTCTGAGTAAAAGCCCACTGGCTTACAACCAGTCGGGAAAGCTCACAAAAGCACACAGACAACAGAGAAATCAAAAATAGCCACAAACAATTTGAATGGTATACAATAAACATGGCGCATTTCCCAGTACATTTCTACATTTAAAACAAACCTCCCACTGTGATAATGTGGAAGCTACGCAATAACAATATTTTGAGAAACAAATTGCAGTTGAGACAGATTAACCTTCAAACCTAACTTAGCAATATATGCTAATAAAGACAAGAAATCTGACCAATAACATACGTAATTTAGTCTACATTAAAAGCAAATCATTCACATAATGAACTAAAGAGGAATGGTTGAGTCTCACATCAAATAATGCAGTCCTTCAAAAAGAAAAATAAAAACCAAACTGCTTTTTCTTTGCCAAGTCATACTGAAAATAAGCAAGACTCGCACAAATCTATTTTACATCCCTGTTACTTGTAAAATGCACTACAGTTACTCTGAATGTATATGTTTAGTTTCATGTAAACCGCGCTGATGACAATAGTGCGGTATAGAAGAGATGTTAAATAAATAAATAAGTCTTACCGTCAGCCTTTAGTACAGGAGAAACTGGAGTCTTACATAAAGAAGTTGTAGGATAAATGACACCTTGTTTCCGGAGATCTTCAAGCACAGAACAACTTCCTTCACCGACGGCTGCTGGCAGTGGACACAACTTGAGTCTAGGAAACTGAATTCCAGGTTTCACGATGATCTTCACAGGTGGGATAGAAAGGCATCCAATATCTGATCCCGGCGCTGTCCATAAAGAAGAAGAAAGCTCTCCAGGATGAATGATTTCTGGAGATCTGTAGAAAACGGCACTTCAGAGAGAATACAGCTGGAAATATATCTTCCCATTCAGCCAGGATAGAGTGAAATCAGCAGCTACCGGAGGACGAGGAGGAAGTCAGCTCTCTGACCATCAAGACGCCGATTCTGGAAACGGTCTCGCTGCAAATGCTCAATAACAAGTTTATCTGAACTGTCTCGCTGAGGATTCCCATGACCTCCTCTTGCTCTGATCCTACCCCTCCCCCTGCTCCTGGGAGGTTACATAGAAGTGATCTGCAAGTTGAGCAATTTAATCATTTCACATCAAATGTCAGCTCACTGTACTGAGACTTACAGCAGCTGTTCTAGCTAGCCAATCTGTTATTGAAGCTTTAAAAAAATACCTTTTACTCAAGGGATTAAATCATTTACAAAAACAATTGGTGAATCCTGCCTTAAAGATGTTAATCTCAACCAATCATTTTACAAGTTTGCATACTACTGTAAGTGATTAACCATTAAAACAAAATTATCTCTTTGAGGCTTTTCTTGGAAATCTATCACAGGGTCTGTCACAAACTAGATGGGTGACCCTATGAAAATCAGCTGATATATAAAACACAGCTCTAAGCAAATTATCTAAATCAGCCCAAGTAGAACAAGGACTATTATGTTGACATAAAACAGTTTAAAGAAAACTTATAGCACCATGCAATTGAATACATTTCTCTCTATAGGTCATAAAATGCAAATTCTTTTCAATATCATCAATAAGTTTACTAGAAATCCCAAATTCCTTTGTAGCAGAAATATCATTTCTTACTATTCCCTTTAAGGATTCTATTATATGTACAGTACATTCTATTTCACGGCTAAGAAGGGCATTCATTTCTCTGAGCTGAGAAACATTGCAGGTACCGAAATTCTCAATTTGTGCATTCCCCAATATCCTTTGCTTATTCCTTATCTCTTCTCTTAACTTTGCTGCATGAGTGATCCTCTCCCTCTCAGAAACTACATAACTCTCAGAAGAAACAGGGGGAGAAGTCGGGAATGCACCTGGAACTCTTCCAGCTCCAATTACCATTGCAGCCACATCTGCATCATACTCTGGAGAAAAAATGATTGGGAACTTCCCTGCCCGGTCATTACCATTCTCTTTCTCCTGTGGTCCACTCGTTTTACCAGCATTCTTTAATACAAACAAATCATTTTTCATAACATGTGCCATTCGCTGCCACCAACTAAACACCTGCTCTTCACGGGCATCACATAATTTATGTTTAGCCTGCAAAGCACATTCCAGATAACGAAGTTTATCTATAGAAAACGTTCCCTCCAAAGGAAACTGTAAAAGCACATTATCATTAGTCACTGCATACCAGTGTAAAATATAATTAGTAGCCATATCCCCATACTTCTCACGCATACAATAAGAAGGGCTACCTTTCTGAACAGCTAAAACCTTAGCTTTGTCATGCCATTCACGCAACAGAGATAACTCATGTTTACCTAACAGATTATCCATTGCTGTCACCATACAATACTCACAAACACCTTCCACCCTTGCCAGGAATGGAGAAATCTGCAGACTGGCATGGCACCAACTGTGGGCTTTCTTTAGCACCCCCTCACCAGCAACCTGCAGGGCTCTTGGAGACACAGAAAACTACATCCAAAGCAATGAGAAGGTAATTTAAAGACAGCAATAAAATACCACACACTTCTATATATATATATAAATACACCAAAGCTTTGCGGAGAGAAACAAATAGAAACAAAGTTCTCTTTGTTTACTCTAACAGCCATGGTTCACTTTATTTATAAGGCTCTTTTGGATGATACAGCATAATTTCACTTTATTATTACACGTCAGGCATTACGTATTTATCACATCATAGGTCAACTTCTAATCAGTATAGGTCAGTATGAGGAGACATACATGTATTCCAAGACATAACTGTTTACTGCTGACTGCTTGATATCTAATAAATAACCCTGAGACAGAAAGGCTAGAGTACAAGCTGCCCTTTTTTTCTTATTTACAGGACATGTACCTCTTCACCTACTTAATAAGCAAATATATGAAGTTTATTTTCTGAGCAAAGTTCTGAACAACTTTAACTCTTTCTCAGGTGTACTTAGACAGTCCAATTGTGTACACCACCCTGTACAAACAAACATACTTTCAGTTTTGTGTCATCTGCAAATTTGATAACCTCACTCATTATTCCCTTTTCCAGGTCATTTATGAATATGTCAAAAAGCAGCGGACCTAGCACAGATACCTGGGGTCACCACTATTCACCTTTCTCCATTGGGAAAATTGGCTATTTAGCCCTACCCTCTGCTTTCTATCTTTTAACCAGTTCCCGATCCACAATAGCACACTGCCTCCTATTCCATGACTCTTTAGTTTTGCCAAAAGTCTCTGATGAGGAACCTTGTCAAAGGCTTTCTGAAAGTACAAATACATTATATCAACCGACTCACCTTTGTCTACCTGTTTATTCACACCTTCAAAAAAACATGACAGATTAGTAAGATAAGATCTTCCTTGTCTAAAGCCATGTTGGCTGTCTCCCATTAAGCCATGACTATCTACATGTTCAGCAATTTTGTTCTTTATGATGGTTTCTACCATTTTTCCCGGTACTGACGTCAGGATCACTGGTCTCTAGTTTCCCGTTTTAAAAATTGGTGTTACATTCCTGTAACCCGTTTTAAAAATTGGTGTTACATTCACCATCCTCCAATCTTCAGGTATTGCAGATGATTTTAATGATAGTTCACAGATTACTAATAGCAGGTCTGCAATCTCATATTTCAGTTCTTTCAGCACCCTTGGATGTATATCATCCGGTCCAGGTGATTTGCTACTCTTCAGTTTACCAAATATTTGTAATACATCTTCCCGATGTATCGATATTTCCTTCAATTCTTCTGTACCTTTAAATACCACTTCAGTCATGGGTAACATCCCTACATCTTCCTCAGTAAAGACCGAAGCAAAGAATTCATTCAGTGTCTCCGTTATTATCGCTTTGTTGCCTCTTAGTGCCCTTTAACCTCTCTATCATCTAATGGACCAACTGACTCTCTCACAGATTTTTTGCTATGAATGTACTTGAAAAGGTCTTTATTACACATTTTTGCTTCTGCAGCAAACTTCTCAAATTCTCCATTTGCCTGCCTTATCAATGCCTTGCATTTAACTTGCCAATGCTTGTGCTGTTTCCAGGTTTCGTCGTTTGGCTCTATATTCCATTTCCTGAAAGATGATTTTTTGGCAACAACAGCCTCTCTGACCTCACCTTTAAACCATGCTGGCAGTTTTTTGGACTTCCTTCCACTTTTCTTAAAGCGTGGAATACAGCTGGTCTGGGCTTCCAAGATAGTATTTTTCAACTACACCCAAGCTTGATGTAAGTCTTTAACCTTTGCAACTGCTCCTTTTAGTTTTTTCTTAACTATTTTCCTCATTTTATCATAGTCACCCTTTTGAAAGTTAAAAGATAGTACTGTGGATTTCTTTACTGTCCATCCTCCACTAATTAAATCAAATGTGATCATGCTATGATCACTATTGCCAACTGGCCCCAACACCCTTATCTCTTGCACCAGATCTGGTGTTCCACTAAGGAATAGATCCAATAGGGCTTCCCCTTTGGTCGGTTCATGAACCAGCTGCTCCAAGAAGCAGTCACTTATTTCATCTAGGAACATTATCTTCCAAGCATGTCCTGCGGTGACACTGACCCAGTCGATACTGGGGTAATTGAAATCACCCATTATTACTCTGCTGTAACTTTTGTTAGCTTCCTTGATTTCTTTGAGCATTTTATCATCCATTTGTTCATTCTGGCCAGGCGGTCGAGAGCACACCACAACTGCCATCGCCTTCCCCTTTTTACATGGAATTTCAATCCATAGAGATTCTACAGCAAATTTTGTTTCCTGCAAAACTTTAATCCTTTCTGACTACTACTACTACTACTATTTATCACTTATAAAGTGCCACGCACGCAGTGCTGTACAGCCAACCAGCAAGAGTTAGCCAGAATGCAAGAGACAGTCCCTGCCCGTCAGAGTCATGCCCATCAGAGTCATGCTCATCGGAGCATACAATGTAGTCAGAACATTACAGGGTAAATGTCAGATTAGTGCAAGGCACAGTAAGGTCAATACAAGGCACAGTAAAGTCGATACCATATGGTCATGAGAGTTGATGGGGTTAAGATAAGATAAGGATAGAAGTCAGGATCTGAAAGCAACGGTGAAAAGGTGAGTCTTCAACCTGGATTTGAAGAGGGCCAGGGAGGGTGCCTGACATATAGACACAGGTAGGCTGTTCGAGGCGTGAGGTGCAGCAAGGTGAAAGGAGCGAAGTCAGGAGTTAGCGGTGCGGGTTAATGGCATAGATAGAAGTGATTTGCTAGCAGAGCACAGGTTCCGAGAGGGGATGTAGGGAGAGATAAGAGATGAGAGGTACTGAGGGGCCGCCGAGTGAATGCATTTATAGGTCAGTAGGAGGAGTTTGAATTGGATGCGGAACTGGACAGGGAGCCACTGAAGCGACTTGAGAAGAGGAGTAATGTGGGCATGGCGAGGCTGGCGGAAGATTATTCAAGCAGCGTAATTTTGCATAGATTGAAGAGGAAGGAGGTGGCTGATGGGGAGACAAGCAAGAAGTAGGTTGCAATAATCGAGGCGAGAAGAGATTAAGGAGTGGATAAGAGTTTTGGTGGTGTGTTCAGAGAGGAAGGGGCAGATTTTGCCATTGTTGTAGAGGAAGAAACGGCAGGTCTTGGCTACATGCTGGATATGTGCGGAAAAGGAGAGAGAGGTGTCAAAGATAACCCCTAGGTTGCGGGCCGAGGGAACAGGAAGGATAATAGCTCCATCCACATAGACTGAGAAAGGGGGAAGAGGAGGGGAGGAGTTGGGGGGAAAGACAAGGAGTTCAGTCTTAGCCATGTTCAGTTTCAATCGGCAAAGAGACATCCAGGCGGCGATGTCAGAGAGGCAGGCAGAGATCTTGGACTGGGTTGCTGGAGAAATAGTAGGTATAGAGAGGTAGATTTGGGAGTCATCGGCGTAGAGATGGTACTGAAAATCATGGGAGGAGATAAGCACGCCAAGGGCTTGGGTGTAGAGGGAGAAAAGGAGGGGGCCCAAGACGGATCCCTGGGGTACACCTACGTGGAGGGGGGTAGGGGAGGAGGAGGAGCCGCCAGAGCATACACTGAATGAGCGATGGGAGAGGTAGGAGGAGAACCAGGAGAGTACCAGGTCCTTGAAGCCATGGGAGGAGAGGGTGGTGAGGAGAAGATTGTGGTCAACGGTGTCAAAGGCAGCAGAGAGGTCAAGAAGAATGAGGATAGAGTAGAGGCCCTTAGATTTAGCCAGGAATAGGTCATTGGAGACTCTTGCGAGCGCTGTTTCAGTGGAATGTAAGGGACGGAAGCCAGATTGGAGTGGGTCCAGGAGGGCCTAGGAGGTGAGGAAGTTGAGGCAGCGGTGCTGCACTGCACATTTTAGTAGTTTGGATATGAAGGGAAGGAGGGAGATGGGTCGATAGTTAGAAGGGCATGTGGGATCAAGTGAGGGTTTCTTAAGGAGAGGTGTGACAACAGCATGCTTGAAGTCAACAGGGACAGTTGCAGTAGAGAGTGAGAGGTTGAGGATGTGAGAGATGGTGGGTACAATAGTGGAGGAGATGGGGTGTAGGAGATGGGTGGGGATGGGGTCAGATGAACACATGGTGGGTTTGGAGGAAGTAAGAAGGAGTGTGGTCTCTTCTTCAGAGATCAGAGGGAAGGAGGAGAGGGTGGCAGAGGGATGGGTGGGGGGAGAATTGGGAAGGGGGGGAGGTAGATGAGGGGGTGGGGAATTGGAGAATAATCTTGTTGATTTTGTCATAGAAGTAAATGCCCTCTCTAACATAGAGAGCAACCCCTCCACCAATTTGATCAGCTCTATCATTATGATATAGTTTGTACCCAGGTATCACAGTGTCCAAACATATCCATCATATGTTTCCCCATGGAGTATATTCTTAATAATAAAAACTTCCTTCATCCTTAGAAATCTCTGGAGTTGGGGTTTTGGTGTGCTTGGGGGAGGAGTGTTGGCTGTCGCTTCCTGGAGTGAGCTTTGCTGCCAATGGAGAGCCGTTCAATCAAAGGAGAGTGCTACCTGATGTGTCATCATCCAGCAACCCTCAGGACACCATTTAGCAGCGTGCAGCCACTCTGTGGCCACGGATGCTGCCTGCGGTCACATGCCCGAAGAGAGGTGTGACCAAAGGAGCTTGTTTCCCATTGTGCCCCTTCGGGGCCTTTTCAGGGCTAGAGGGGTTCTGTATTTTGCCACCAATGATGCCACACAGATCTGGGAAAAGGAAGGTTAAAACAAAGAAGAACATGTCTTCGATTGATACGCTCACTCCTACGACTTTAATGGGACCTATGGATAATTACGTTCTTCCTTCATCTAAGGTAACTGTGTTACATTCAGCTTCTATTGACTTCTTCTTCAGATTTTTTAGGGGTATCTTTAAGTTCTATAGCATGGACTCCGCCTCCCAAACCCAGCTCCCTGCTGGCTAAAAAGGAAGGGGGTGATTCTCCCTTAATGGACTCTGGTGGGGCTTCAGATAATGCCCTGACTGGGGGTCTACCGCAGTTTCTGCCTGATTTTACTGGTTTACAATTGCAACCTGTTAAGAGGCCTATACTTTCTTCAAGTGTCGGACCTGTTTCTAATAGGGATGTGACTTTAGCGGACATTTGGCGGGAGTTGTCTTAAATTAATTTACTTTTGCAAGGTTTTATTGATCAAATTGTTACCTTCTCTAAGGTGGTTAAGAAATCAGATTTAGTTGATGAGTCTTTGATTGCCACTAACCAGCGACTTGACAGGTTAGAGGGCCAGGTTGGGACCCTCCAGTCTGCCAGGTCCTCAGGGCTTCAGGACTCTCTTATCCTATATAAGCATGTTGAATTATTAGGAAATGCAATGACAGCTTGGAATCTTCGATTCCTAAATTTTCCTCAGTTACGCTTGTTGTCTCCATTGATATTATTTTACAAATATTGTTAAGAGGTGTTATTAATTCCTGAACCAGAAAATATTGTAATATCTAAATTGTACTATATCCAGGTTTGTCCGTCCGCACAGGAAGTGCAAGTTCTGCAGGTGGAGGAGCCGTCTGCCTCTGTGGACTTGACAACTTTTTTAAAAGTGGTTTCCACTTGTGCTACTTTAGTGGTCTCTTTCGCCACAGAGGCAGATAAGCTATCTATTCTATGCCTGTACTTTCAGAAGAAAGGTTCCTTATTTTGTGGTCAAAAAGTAATTGTGTTTCTCGATGTGTCACGGGTTACGCGAGCAGGGAGAAGGTCCTTCCTCTAGCTAAAACCTTGTGTTCTCGCTACTGGAGGGGGGGGACCTTCCTCCTGCGTTTTCCTTGTAAGTGTTTGCTCCCCTTGAATAATGTTAAGTATTGTATTTTTATACAGACCCTGTACAGTTAATTTTGTTTTTGGATTACAGATTGGCTATGTAGTCAGCAGTTAGTGGTTGCCTATATTGTATAGTTTTAGTTCCATAATGTAATGTAATGGGGGATTTTGGTTACTATAATTAATTGACTTGAATTTCACTCCTAAGCCTCCATACCATGGGCTAAATATCTTTTTTTGGGGGGGGAGGGGATTTCACAAATGTTGGGTGATTGTTCTTGTTTATGATGTGTTTTTTCTGGCTTTTTGTTAGCATTAAATTTAATAGCATTAAATTGAATTTAAAAAATATATAAATCCCTGGAATTTGTCACCATCCAATGCCACTGAAAACTGTGGAATTCTGCATATTACTACTACTACTATTGATCATTTGTATAGCGCTACAAGGCGGACACAGCACTGTACAGACACATGTAAAAGATGGTCCCTGCTTATCGGAGCTTGCAATCCAGTCAAGACAGACAACACAACAGCTGAGGACAAGGGGAATGGTAAGGAAACACATAAAAGACTAAGGGGTATGTTTACTGAACAGCCATAGAGGCTTCTGTGCGATATCGGAGCCATGGCCCCAGCCCTGATATCTCATGGAAGCCACTACAGCTGTTTAGTAAACATACCTCTAAGTGGATCAGGATCCAAAAGCAGCTTCAAAGAGATGAATTTTCAGCCTGGATTTGAAAAGGGCCAGCGATGAAGCTTGACACACATAATCATGTAGTTCTACATCTAGGGGTCAGTTTTCAAAAGTCCGTATTTGGTAGGTAGGACCTCCTAACAGGATTAATCATGCTGAGAGGGATATTCTTTGGAAATGCCCAGATAGTGCCACAGAATATTTCCTCTCACTGCCTCGGCACTGTCTGGATAGTAGTAAGAGCTGACACTTATCTGGGCAGCGGCAATTTTCAAAGATGATTTCTACCATAAGATTCAAAATTACTCATAACCAAATAACGTAGGATTAAATAAGAAGGGGAAAAAATCTTAGTTTGTCCCTATAGTCCTAAAACTGGATCCATGTTGCAAAGCAAGGGCATAACTCCTTGCTGTTCTGAAAAAAACCTCCAAATATTTTTTTATTATTTTTAACTTATTTTTAAACCTCATTTCATTTACTTATTTTTACTTTAAAAACTTCAAAGAACTTATCTTGGTCCAACCGGAATGAAGATTATTCAATTTGAAATGCTGAAGAAACACTTGGTAGTTCTGGCAGCTGGTAATACCCCTGACGTAACAATGTTTCACCACAGGGCTGCCTCAGGAGTGTAGCCAGATAACTGAATGTTATGTCTTGTACTGCTAAAATGTCTTTTGGTCACATGTAAGAGAGGCTAACACTCTAGTGCTCGGACATGCTCAATGGACCACAGGGACAAACTGAGGTCTTTTACTCTTCTTATTTAATTATAAGTTATTTGGTTATGAGTAATTTTGAATCTTAAGGTAGAAGACATCTTTGAAATAATACATACGTATTGAAACTATAATTATACATCCCTATGATAAATGGCACCAAAGCCCACAGTTAATGGCAGTTATTTGGATTTGGATGGCAGGACTTATGACACTTGAGACGGGGCTATGGTTTTGCCCGAAACGTGCACATCGTGTGATTTTCCTGATGACGCTCTTCTGCACTGTTGCCATTTATCATACCACTAAAAGATAAGCACTTTTGCACAGTCTTATGTTTTAAGAACCGTTTTTGATTAAAAGGGACACTGCCGATTGGGAGGGTGAGCTTGTTTTTCTCCCCTCCTTCAGTTTTGGTCCGACATTTATAAACAAATTTATATGGGGTTTCTTTTCAAAGGGTCTTTTTTGGATCAATTAATTTTGGTGACTACCTGTTTTGCTTTGAATTTTGGTCACTTTGAGGGTTTTTTGTTTCAGCTAACCATGTAGTGGCAATATTGGACTGCTACACGGTTAGTGGTCTGTGGCTAAAACTAGGCCAGCTTTTGGCTTGCCTAGTTCTAGCCGCAGACCACTAACTATGTAGCGGTACAATATTGCCGCTACATGGTTAAGCTCTACGGCATTGACCCCTTGGCGCACAACCCGGATATTCAATGCCATCACCGTGGCAATGAATATCCAGGGTTAAGGGTGAGCGGACAGGGATATGCCCTGTAGCGGCGCATAGCTTGCCCAGAAGAAAATCGGGCCCTTAATATCTATGCGTTAAGGTGTTCTGCCATTATCTTTTCGGGCATATTAAGCCTTACTTTATAGCATGCTATTTTTAGCACATGGAAATGATTTATAACATGCATGCTAATATTTAGGGGCCTAATATTCACTTGGGCAGGCTATGCGCTGCTACAATGCATAGCCATGCCCACCGACCCTTAAGCCTGGATATTCAATGCCGGGGTCATAAGCAGCCCCCGCATTGAATATCCAGGGATTGCCGCAAATGTCGGAAGCCACAATAACTAACCGGGCAGCAGCGATATTGCATGCTGCCCGGTTAGCTCCTGTGCCTTAAAGATAGGCGAGATTTTTTCTCGTCTTTTAGGTGCAGGTCACTAATTGGGCAACAGGCAAAATCACTGCGGCCCGATTATTTACTGTCTCCATTTCCACTCCTGCACAGAAAGCCACTGACACACCCCGATGCTAAATGGTTAGCATCGGGGCGCATGAGGGCCATAATCAGGGTTATTCAGCAGCATTAACTATGAATACCCCTCTGAGCAGCACTTACATGGTTTACATGGCTGAATATCGGGCCATAGATGTCTTAATGAAAATTGGTTCCCAGATTTAAATATTAAGAAGCGGTAAATTTTTAACAGCAGAAGTTTAACTGGCCTGTTCCTGAAGTCAGCTGATTAAGGGCAGTAGTTACTAACCTGCACTACTGATAATTGCGTGCATTAATATGGTTAATGTGTGCTATTAATAATTAGGTCCCATTGCATAAAATAGGACTTGAAGTAAAATGGTATGTTAACATCTCCATGGAAATTAGCATCCATCAAAAAGACCCTAGAAAGTGCCCTAGATCAGAGTATTGCTGGAGAGGCCTGCATTATCAACAAGAAAAATATTGTAAGCAACTACAAGGTTTGAGAAATAATCTAAATATTTTTGAAAAAGCATCACACTTTCTCTCTGCGTAAAAGCTGTCTCTTCACATGTAAGCATCTAGAGAATTGTAAACAGTGTTGATATGTATTGAGTATTTTCTTTTAAATGTGAAATCCAAGTTATTATATAACCTTTAGTTAAAAAGTTGTTCAATGTACTTCAATTCGCCATTGCTGTATGGACAATTTATTAAAGGACCTTGCAACAACAGTTTCTTTTGCATGTGGAATCATGGGCAGTAAATCCGAGTATCAACCAGAATGCTATAACAGGAGACTCTACAAATACAAAATAGGCCATAATTACCCTTTTAAAGGGGTTTGTACCTTATATTTGGACAGTTATATTATACCAAAGCACCATAAAACATTATAAAGGCCTTCCGCAAAGGGCTTACATTCTAAATAGGCACCTGAAGCACTGGGACAAAGCAAATCTAAATATACTATCAGAGTCATGATCATTAATTGAACAACCAGGATCTGTATTAGGCTTTTTAAATTTCTCTGATAGTAAGACATGGTTTCACAAAGTTTCTGGCACAAGAACGTGGCAAAAGAAAAATCTTTGGAGTAAGTCTGTAGAAAAGCAGGAGTCAATAGACTCACAAGGCAAAAAATCCAGGAAGGATTATGCACAGAGTTCCAGACCAGACAAACTTTGTGCCAATCAGGAAACAGGAACAAAGATCATTAGCAATACAATACATGGTTAAGAGAAGGCTGGCTAGAGCCAGGCCCCATAGAGACATAACAGCTCCTCCTGCAAGATGCCTGCCTTCTAACTCAGTGGGTACTGGTTTGAGACTGGCCAGCCGGCCTGCCTGTCATAACAGAGGGGTGGGGAGGGTGGGGGAAAAAACTGACTTTTAGATTTTTTAATGTCATGTTATGATTAAAAATAATATGAAAATACTTAAGCATATTAAATGGCCAGATTGTATAGTAACTGAAAATGTGTTTGCCACCTACCAAGAAATATATAGGGGTATGTTTACTAAACTGCGGTAACGGTAAATAACGCATGTAATGTAACATTAACGATCGTTAGCGCATCATAACGTGCGTTATGACGTGCTAACGATCGTTAACATTACATAATGCACGTTATGATGCGTTAACGATCGTAAAGCTCCGCGGCGCGGTAAAACACCACAGAAGGTGGAGAGAGGGCGGAGAGAAGGGGTCAGTGGGCAGAGAGTGGGCGGGGAGAGGCTCCCTTCACACTAACGCACTGATCTGAAGAGCTAAATCCCAACGCGAATGAAAACCTGCCGTTAAATGCACATTACAGGGGAGAGAAACCATTTCACTGTCTGCAATGTACAGCCTAGGCATGGAAACCTAAAAACAGTGATAAGTGTGATACATGTGCACAGAACAAAAGGGCACATAAACACTGAAAATGACCTCAAAAAACTGGAAAAAAAACATAACCAAGCTGGCCAATAGTAGTATTAATGAGAAACACCACCCCCCCCCCCCCCCCCGAGAAAGCTCCATAGAAAAGATATAAATCGTGGAAGGGTCTACACTCCGTCCCCATACAAGGTGAATGAGCCCAAAGTGAAATAGCGCTGCTCAGGGTTTTCCACTCCATCGGACAGGGTTCCTATGGCGTGCACATGTCCCGCAACATCAGGGCGGGCATGTCAGAACGGCAACTGGACAGATGCCGGAAAAGGGGATACAGAGGGCAGCAGGCGGCACATGTTGTGGTGCAGCTGGGCCACAGTGCGGACTAGGGTGATGCCTAGCTGGCCCATACGAATGCTGAAACAGCAGAGCAGCCAGACAGCAACTGCTGAAGGCCCAACATGGGCACGACTGTGTTTCCCACAGTGTCACAGGGAATAGTACCCAACAGCTACCCCCAAGGGCACAGAACATTGGCAGGCGGGGCTGGGGGGAGCGTGGACGTCTATGCAGGCACCCCTACCCCAGAACCCGCACCATAGGCAGCCGCCTACCTGCACACTGGATGGCCTGAGACTGCGCACCACCAGCACCACCAGCAGAAGGGCATGTCAGCATGATGGCTGAGGGATAGTGGTGGTGGAGGGGGCAGTGGCAGCTGCCCAGAGCAGACCGTGGCCTAGCCCTGTGTAGGTGGGTGCCGTCTACTGCAACAGACGGGCCCTGTCTGACAAACAGTCATGGTATCACCAAGGAATGTAGTGACTCTGTGACAACAAGGTGGTGCAGTGCACAAAACCAGTGTATTCAGAAGCAGAGGGTCACAGGTTCAAGTCCCAGCTGTGGTTCCTGCCAACCCAGTCCCCATATTTTACCCACTACTACAAAGTGCTAATACAGACAGCACCTTTATTTCAGATGACGTAAACATGCCCAAGACACCTACATTTTACCCTACAGAGCACGGACACCATAAACATGCACATGAACTAGAGCAGAGTCTCCCAAATGCAGTCCTGGAGTGCCAAACACCATTCCGGTTCCATGCTGCCTCTGATAAAGATGCCTGTGCTGCATTTCTATGCGCCACCCCCATGGTATGCAGATGTATCTCATTCATATTCATGAGGGACAGCATGAAAACCCGAACAGTCTTTGGCACCGCAGGACTGGAGTTGGGAACCTCTGCCGTAAAGCAGCAGCCAACAGGGGCAGACACACCCGCACCCACAGGCCCCATTATCCAAAGCCTCCTGGAGAGGCAGGACTTTTGGCTCTGCGTGCATCTCCCAATACTAGCACTTGCATACCTTAGTAATGCCACCCTAAACCTGGGAATATGGTACACATCTATCAAAAGGTTGCTATGATTACTGGAAGATAGCAATTCCTAGGTTAAGTACAATTTTCTGAGTGAGCTGCATCATAGCAACCTTTCTGATGTCTGTGGAGTGTGCTACAGGTCTTGTGTCTGACAATGTTTACCAACCTGGGGAGTGACTCCTACAGTATTTCGTACCATAGCCATGCCTGCACTGTGCCCAGGACTTGTGTGGTGGCCTGGGCTGCCCAACACCTCTATAGTTGCACAATGCTGGCATAGGTGTGGGGAGTGTGTGTCTGTCTATCCAGTGTGTGGTGGCTGCCAACACCCTCCACAGCCCACACTGCTAGCACTGTTGCCAGTATTGGCCTGCCAATGTGCATAATGAGGAGCAAGGTACTGTGGGAATAGCCTGGATAGGGTGGCCTGGCCTGGCCGCATCTGCACAGGGCATAGGGCAATGGCTCGGACATTGTAGTGCCCGGTACCACCTGCACGGACAGGGTGGCCATAGCATGTCCTGCTGGGAGGTCACTCTCACCCTGACTGAGCAGTGACCATGGCGTGGCTAGGTTCCCCCATAGTGCTTTGTAGCATTTTTCTCATGTGATATTTATGGGTTTTCTTTTGGGGTCCAATCACTGACTTATCTGATTGGTGTGTATGCTAACATTCCTGTTCTGGGTACATGCATCTCCTCCAGGACCATGCACTATGGACTAGCTGGTGGACTGTCTGCAACTAGTATGTGTCTTGCTGGAACACCTTGCAGGGTGTAGTGGCTGGAGGCTTGCTGCTGGAGAATGTCAGATAATGTTGGGGGGCAGCTGAGCATTTCCAGGCCTGGTTTGTCTGCTATTGCGTTATGGATGTGTACCGCTCTGTCTGTTCCCCAGCAGGACTGGGGTTGATGGTCCCCTCTACTGCTGCCATTGCAGGGAGGTAGATTGTGGATCTATTGGTGGGTGATCCTGTTTCCCACCCTGAGCCCCAGAGGGTGGGTTGTGTGGTGGTACATAATCTGCCTATGGGTCCATACACACCCCTCTTCATCTACAGCAGGTAACCATGGCATCAACACAGGATATGCACTATTCTGGGTGCATCATCGCCCATAAGGACTAGACATGACTGAGACATACAGCAGGACACAGATGTATCCTAGGTGTGTCTAACGAAACTACCTATCACACACTGATGGGGACCTGCAGCATGGCGTATTTCAACCATGAAAGGTGCTGTGGACCTGGTGCTGGGCGCCCCACCTCAATGTCAGGGTGGGCACAGTATCCGCACAATGTGACTGTCTGTGGCTACTCTTTGGCAGTGCCACACATGGTCTATTGCCCCTACCAGGCCGAGGTGCTGTGGGGGTGCATACCCAATCTTGTGCCCATCTCTCGTCTGCTGATTTGCATGTGCAGTGCATCATGGGTACGGGTGGGTTAATCCTATCCTGGTAACCACAGCAGACAGTTTGTGTGGTGCCGTGCAGTTCTTCTGCAGCCAGCCAGGGCTTTGTTCACAGCCTTATAAGGTGTCCTATAGGGAACATTATAGGGTGCCTTGGCGGACAGTACACTTTATAATGTGCCCTATGGAGTGCATTGTGGGGTACCTTATGCGGCACCTTAGGTTATGCCACCGTGAGGGTGTGTTTGCTGGCAGCACTAATTAAAATACACGTCAAATGCCTCAACAATCACTACTTAAATGTAAAGGGTGCTGCCTCAGCCAGCCTTATACATTAGGCCCACTGGGGAATCGAACCCATGACCCCTGTACCATCAGTCAGTGTTGTAACCATTGTGCTACAGCTCTGCTGCTGTGCTTGTATGCCTGTGCGCCTTCTTAAGATTAACGCGCGGTAACGTGCCCTGTAGCGCTCGTTCATTAATGGCGCCTTGTAACACGCGTTCTCGGCGCGTTCTCGGTAACTATGTACCGCCCATGTCCTTATTTGGGATTTCTGTCTCTACCGCGGCTCCTAACGTGAATCGCACTAACGCAGTTTAGTAAACATACCCCATACTATAACTTTCTTTGAATATTAGACTTTTAGAGATAAGCTTATGTCTTTTCATTGGTAACTTAATGTGAGATACACTCAGGTGCAATAGAGGGATTACATATGTTTAGTAGCCCATGTTAATGCATGTTATTGTGAGTTAAGTACATAGCTATTCACAGTGGGGCTATTTAATGACAGGGCTTGAGTTATTTAAAGTGTGTTAAATTACATTAACATGCATTAATGTGCTATAACACATATTAATAAATGGGACCCTAAGTTTGTATCTCAGATAATAAAGAGTGAAGCGACTTGTCCAAGGTCACAAGGAGCATAATAGAGTTGAAATTATCATTAGGATATTAATTAAGATCATTAAGAAAAAGTCATAATTTTTCCATCATTCGGCTTCCTGTTTTCAAAGAAACTATAATGACACTGCTATCCATGCTTTTGGCATCTGAAAATGGTCACTCAGATGTCCAAATCACAAGGATGTCCATGGACCCAGTTTAGAAACTGAGGATAAGAATGTCCTCAGCACAAGGATGACCAAATAGAATGGAGGTATGTTGGAAGAGTGGCTTGATGCATGTCATGGAGCAATTTTACAATGATATAAGCATGTCTGGCCCTGGTTAGTGAGGCATCCATGCCCATACCTGCTCCTAACCACTAATTAGCTGTAAAAAGTGCTCATTTCATGTATGGAACGTTTCCAAGTGAAAATGCAAAATGTGCTTTCATTGCCTCAGTTATTATTTCCTGCTTGAAGAAACCTGCACGTAAATACATACTCCAAACATATTACAGGCCCACCGTTGCATGTCTAAATATCTGAAATGGAAGGCCAGGATGTGCTAGTCTCAGGACATAGTCGCTCACTTCTGAAATACCCTAGCCAGGATGTCCAAGTACCTAGTTCTATGGACGTTCAATTTGGGGACATTCACATTTGTGAAATGGCCTACACTGTCCGTGTACCTGGTCTTGCTATGTGTGTGTGTGGGGGGGGGGGGCATCTCTAGAACTGGCTACCTGAAGCAATTTCAGATGGCACATTTATATGCCTCTCTTCAATGGCCAGCGAAACCATTAGGTGAACTAGGCAATTGCCTAGAGCACCGGCCCTCCAGGGGCACCCATTGCCGCCTCTGTCACCCACTCAGGACAGGCAGCAATGGCAATGGCCGCAGACAGCCCCATGGTGCTTACCTTTAAACTTTCTAGAAAAATGTGAACCTTCCTATGTTAAGGAGCCCTCCACTAGTAATTCTTGTGTCAGAATGTTTATCATGAAGCTGTAAAGCCTCTTGTGACAAACTCTCCTTTTGTTTATTTACATTTTCTTATATATCGCGCTATTCTGCATCAGTGTGGTTTACATTGAACAAACTGAAATTACATTGAACAGGGCATTATAACTTGGAGATAACTATTTTACAGGAAACATGGGCTATGGAGGGTTAAGTGGCTTGTCCAAGACCACAAGGAGCACCTGTGGGACTAGAAACCTCAGTCCTTCCAGCCCAAAGTTGCTGTCCTCTAGTGAGATTTGAACCCCTGAGCTTCCGGCCCGAAGTACCTTGCCCCAACCACTAGGCCACTCCTCTGCTTTTAATAGTTTTATCAAGTGTGCTATAATATTTTAGCAACAATCAACGATAACGAGTACCGGCTGGACAAATGGCTACTGGCGTATCCGTTGTGAATTGCTTTGGAACTAAATTGAAGGATTTGATCTTCTATAGGTGTTTCAAAGTGTTTTTCACAGATGATTGTGTTGGAACACATTAGAGGTGTCTAGTACACTTAATAAAAATACTAAAAGGAGAGTTTGTCACGAGAGGCTTCACAGCTTCACGATAAACATTCTGACATAAGAATTACTAGTGGAGGGCTCCTTAGCATAGGAAGGGTCACATTTTTCTAGTGAGTTTAATTTTGTGGACTTTTTTGGTGAGTTTTTTTTGGAGTAAGAATTGATACCTTTAAACTTTGGCCCAACGGAGCTGTTTGCTTCCATACTCTCTTCGATGCCCGATGTCAACTTCCTGCTGCAAACAGAAAGTTGGCATCGTGCGTCAGAGAGGGGGCGGAAACAAACAGCCCCGCGGCACCAAAGTTTAAAGGTTAGCACCGTGCAGCTGTTTGTGGCCTTGTCGCTGCTTCATGCATCATTTCTGCTTTTATTTAGAGTTTTAATTTGTTTTATATTATTTGTTAACTTTATCTTTGTAAACCACACTGCTTGTACCAACAAGTGCGGTATAGCAAGAACTAATAAACCATAAACTATAATAGACACTGGAGAGAGCGCAAGAGATAAGATTTGTCTCAAGTGCTTCATCTCCTCACACTGGCCATGATTCCTTCACTGTTGTCACTACTGTGAGTTTCTTGCTCATTCTGGATTCTTCCTAGATGTCACTTCTAAAATGCCACTTTAGGTATAAAACACTTTGGGGTATGTTTACTAAACTGCGGTAATCGTACATAACGTGCGTTATGTAACGTTAACGATCGTAAGCGCATCATAACGCGCATTATGACGCGCTTACGATCGTTAACGTTACATAACGCGCGTTAATCGTAGTTAACGATTGTAAACTCCCGTGGCGCGGTAAAACACCGCAGAAGGTGGAGAGAGGGTGGAGAGAAGGGGTCAATGGGCGGAGAGTGGGCGGGGAGAGGCTCCCTTCACACTAACGCGCTGATCTGAAGAGCTCAATTCCAACGCGAATGAAAACCTGCCGTTAAATGCATATTACAGGGGAGAGAAACCATTTCAGTGTCAGCAATGTACAGCCCAGGCAGGTAAAACTAAAAAAAGCGATAAGTGTGATACATGTGCACAGAACAAAAGGGCACATAAACACTGAAAATGACCCCAACAAACTGGAAAAAAACCATAACCAAGCTGGCCAATAGTGGTATCAATGAGAAACATCAACCCCTCCCCCCCGAGTAAGCTCCATAGAACAGATATAAATCGTGTAAGGGTCTATAATCCGTCCCCATACAAGGTGAATGAGCCCACAGTGAAATAGCGCTGCTCAGGGTTTTCCCCACCATCGGAAAGGGTTCCTATGGCGTGCACATGTCCCGCAACATCAGGGTGGGCATGTCGGAATGGAAACTGGACAGATGCCGGAGAAGGGGATACAGAGGGCCGCAGGAGGCACATGCTGTGGTGCAGCTGGGCCACAGTGCGGACTAGGGCGATGCCTAGGTGGCCCATACGAATGCTGAAGCAGCAGAGCAGCCAGACAGCAACTGCTGAAGGCCCAACATGGGCACGACTATGTTTCCCACAGTTTCACAGGGGATAGTACCCAGCAGCTACCCCCAAGGGCACGGAACATTGGCAGGCGATGCTGGGGGGACGCGTGGACACCTATGCAGACACCCCTACCCCAGAACCCGCACCATAGGCAGCCGCCTACCTGCACACTGGATGGCCTGAGACTGCGCACCACCAGCACCACCAGCAGAAGGGCATGTCAGCATGGTGGCTGAGGGATACTGGTGGTGGAGGGGGCAGTGGCAGCTGCCCAGAGCAGACCGTGGCCTAGCCCTGTGTAGGTGTATGCCGTCTACTTCAACAGACAGGCCCTGTCTGATGAACAGTCATGGTATCACCAAGGAATGTACTGACTCTGTGACAACAAGGTGGTGCAGTGCACAAAACCAGTGTATTCAGAAGCAGAGGGTCACAGGTTCAAGTCCCAGCTGTGGTTCCCGCCAACCCAGTCCCCATATTTTACCCACTACTACAACGTGCTAATACAGACAGCACCTTTATTGCAGATGACGTAAACATTCCCAAGACACCTACATTTTACCCTACAGAGCACAGACACAATAAACATGCACATTACCTAGAGCAGAGCCTCCCAAATGCAGTCCTGGAGGGCCAAACACCATTCCAGTTCCATGCTGCCTCTGATAAAGATGTCTGTGCTGCATTTCTATGCGCCACCCCCATGGTATGCAGATGTATCTCATGCATATTCATGAGGGACAGCATGAAAACCCGAACCGTGTTTTGCACCGCAGGTCTGGAGTTGGGAACCTCTGCCGTAAAGCAGCAGCCAACAGGGGCAGACACACCCGCACCCACAGGCCCCATTATCCAAAGCCTCCTGGGGAGGCAGGACATTGGGCACTGCGTGCATCTCCCAATACTAGCACTTGCATACCTTAGTAATGCCATCCTAAACCTGGGAATATGGTACACATCTATCAAAAGGTTGCTATGGGTACTGGCAGATAGCAATTCCTAGGTTAAGTACACTTTTCTGAGTGAGTTGCATCATAGCAACCTTTCTGATGTCTGTGGAGTGTGCTACAGGTCTTGTGTCTGACAGTGTTTACCAACCTGGGGAGGGACTCCTACAGTATTGCGTACCATAGCCATGCCTGCACTGTGCCCAGGACTTGTGTGGTGGCCTGGGCTGCCCAACACCTCTATAGTTGCACAATGCTGGCATAGGTGTGGGGAGTGTGTGTCTGTCTATCCAGTGTGTGGTGGCTGCCAACACCCTCCACAGCCCACACTGCTAGCACTGTTGCCAGTATTGGCCTGCCAATGTGTATAATGAGGAGCAAGGTACTGTGGGAATAGCCTGGATAGGGTGGCCTGGCCTGGATGCATCTGCATATGGCATAGGGCAATGGCTCAGACATTGTAGTGCCTGGCCACCACCTGCAAGAACAGGGTGGCCATAGCATGTCCTGCTGGGAGGTCACTCTCACCCTGACTGAGCAGTGACCATGGCATGGCTAGGTTCCCCCATAGTGCTATATAGCATTTTTTTCATGTGATATTTATGGGTTTCATTTTGGGTCCCAATCACTGACTTATCTGCTTGGTGTGTATGCTGACATCCCCGTTTTGGGTATATGCATCTCCTCCAGCACTATGGACTAGCTGGTGGACTGTCTGCAGCTAGTATATGTCTTGCTGGAACACCTTGCAGGGTGCAGCAGCTGGAGGCTTGCTGCTGGAGAATGTCAGATAATGGTGGGTGGCAGCTGAGCATTTCCAGGCCTGCCGTCTGTCTGCTATTGTGTTAATGATGTGTACCGCTCTATCTGTTCCCCACCAGGACTGGGGTTGCTGGTCCCCTCTACTGCTGCCATTGCAGGGAGGGAGACTGTGGATCTATTGGTGGGTGATCCTGTTTCCCACCCTGAGCCCCAGAGGGTGGGTTGTGTGGTGGTACATAATCTGCCTATGGGTCCATACCACCCCCCCCCCTTTCACTTCCAGCAGGTAACGATGGCACCAACACAGGATATGCACTTTTCTGGGTGCAGCATTGCCCATAGGGACTAGACATGACCGAGACATACAGCAGGACACAGATGTATCCTAGGTGTGTCTAACTGAACTACCTATCACACACTGATGGGGACCTGCACTCAGGGTGCACTCAGGGTGGGCACTGTACCTGCACAATGTGACTGTCTGTGGCTACTCTGTGGCAGTGCCACACACGGTCTGTTCCCCCTACAAGGCCGAGGTGCTGTGGGGGTGCATACCCGATCTTGTGCCCATCTGTCGACTGCTGATTTGCATGTGCAGTGCATCATGGGTACGGGTGAGTTACCCCTATCCTGGTAACCACAGCAGACAGTTTGTGTGGTGACGTGCAGTCCTGCAGCCAGCCAGGGCTTTGATCACATCCTTATAAGGTGGCCTATAGGGGACATTATAGGGTGCCTTGGCGGACAGTACACTTTATAATGTGCCCTATGGAGTGCCTTATGGGGTGCCTTATGCGGCACCTTAGGTTATGCCACCGTGAGGGTGTGTTTGCTGGCAGCACTAATTAAAATACACGTCACATGCCTCAACAATCGCTACTTAAATGTAAAGGGTGCTGCCTCAGCCAGCCTTATACATTAGGCCCACTGGGGAATCGAACCCTTGACCCCTGTACCATCAGTCAGCTTTGTAACCATTGTGCTACAGCTCTGTTGTTGTGCTTGTTTGCCTGCGCGTCTTCTTAAGATTAACGCGCGGTAACATGCCCTGTAGCGCTCGTTCATTTATGGCGCCTTGTAACGCGTGTTCTCGGCGCGTTCTCGGAAACGATGTACCGGCCATGTCCTTATTTGGGGTTTCTGTCTCTACCGCGGCTCCTAACGCGAATCGCACTAACGCAGTTTAGTAAACATACCCCTTTGTTCTCCTCAGAGGCCTTGGAGTGTGATGTAATATTTTCAGACCTGAAATGATCTTAAACCATGTGTAGTGATTAATTCATAATCAGAGGGAATAATATAAAAGATCTCCTTTTAAAGCTTTTGTCTTTAATAGAACATAAAATCAGTGATAAAATACACTGAAGCAACAACACATTTGAGTATAACAATCTCAGCTGAAATTAAGCAGAAAACTGGAAATTAATATTTTACTTACCTGTTAAAGTATTAGTTATTTATGGAGGGAAGGCATGAAAAAAGAAGCAGGCGCTGTGTCATTAAAACTATCTCACCCATTCCTTGTGCATTACCAATTAAGTCTGGGTCAAATTAGTAGAAGAGGAAGAACTGAAGAGTAGGAATTGGTTTGAAAAAAGAAATGTAGCCATAATGAGTAGTGCTATTGATTGGCATCAACGAGACTTTATAAATCATTCATGGTCTCTATCAGTCTCTCCTGCTGACTTACCCAAAGCTTCTAACTTTGGAGGTGAAATTAAAAAAAATTTCCAACTGAGCAATAATGGTTTAAGTATGAAGAAAAGATCTTAAGATTATTGTGGTATAGGATATGTAGAGTTGGAAAAATGCAGTAATTTAGGGCCCTTTGACTAAAGCGTGCTAAGCAGTTAATGCGTGATTTCACACAGTAACTGTGAGGTCAGGTCCTTGGTCACTGCTGCCACCGGGGCATGATAGTTACCATATGCTGATTCATAGCCAAATTGCCATTCGCACTTTGTGGCACTGAATGGGCGCGGTAGGGGCGGAAAGTGGGCACGGAGAGCACATTGTGGTTAGGGTGGGGCTCATATGGCGTGAGTACGCTTAATGCCACTGCAGCAGGTGGAGTTAGGTGCCCCCACTGTACTTGCATCTTGTATTAAGTGTGCACATTTGCACCTTAACTGTTAGAAACATGCAGGTAAAGCCCCCAATAGTTGCAGCAGAGGCTGAGCAATTAACACAGAAACCTAACGCACTTTAGTAAAACGACTACTACTAATCATTTGTACAGTACTACAAGGTGTACACAGCACTGTACATATAGATGTAGGGCACAGTCCCTGCTCATCAGAGCTTACAATCTAATCAAGATTTATTTATTTATTTACAATTCTTATATACCGCACTATTTGCAATCAGCGCGGTTTACATAGAACAAAAACATCCGACAATATACATATGTCTGGTCATTACATTGAACAGGGAATGTAACTTGGAGAACAAAGATAAACTATATACATAAGAAGTTCAATAGGAAAGGCTCCAGTTTGGTGATTTACAATTTTGGGGGCGAACTATACGAGAGTGGCTGGGGTTCAGGGCTGAAAGTGAGATATTTGATAAAGAGGAAATGTTTCAGGGCCTTCCTGAACTGGCTCAGGTTGGGGATTGCTCTGATGTGTGGTGATAGGGTGTTCCATAGACTTGGGGCGCAAATACTAAAGGCTCGGTTGGATGTTGTTTTGGTGCAGTTTGTCGTTTCCTTCGGTATAGATAACATATTGGTCTCTGCGGTTCTTCTTAGTCTGCTGGGGGCAAGTGGTTGTATGATGTCAGACAGAGAGGGGGAGGAGAGCCCCTTGATAGCTTTGAACGTCATCAATAAGGTCTTAAAACTGATCCTGGCTTGAATGGGGAGCCAGTGCAGCTGTTTCAGGAGGGGTGTGATATGTTCTCTTCTGGAGGCTTCGAATAGTATTTGCGCTACACTGTTCATGGACAGTTGCAGGGGTTTTTTGAAAAGATGAAAAGACATTGCAGAACTGGGGACTAGAGTATGGCAACATACACATAAGTAGTGGGCAAGAGCATCAGAATCCAATAGCAGCCTCAAAGAGGTGGGTCTTCAGCCTGGATTTGAATAGGGCTAAAGGGGAAGCCCAACGCACCGACTCAGGCAGTCTGTTCCAGAATATGGAGCAGCAGGTGGAATGAACAAAGTGTGGAGTTGCAGTGGTAGAGAAGGGCACAGATAAAAGGGATCTGCAAGGGAGTGGAGCTCCCGAGGAGGGGTGTAGAGTGAGATAAGAGTGAGCAACCACAGAATGACTGCACTTGTACTGTAGGTAAGTTGGAGAAGTTTGACCTGGATGCGGAAACGGATAGGGAGCCGGTGAAGTAACTTGAGAAGAATGGTTACATGAGCATAGCGACACTGGCAGAAGATAAGCCACACAGCTGAGTTTTGAACAGATTGAAAGGAAGAAAGATGATTCAGAGGGATAACAGCGAGGAGCAGGTTTCAATAATCAAAATGGGAGGTGACTAGTAAGTGGATAAGAGTCTTAGTAGTGTGTGTAGAAAAGCAGGGACAAATTTTGCCAATGTTATAGAGAAAGAAGTGGCAGGTTTTAGCTATCTGTTGGATGTGTGCAGAGAAAGAGAGTGTAGAGTCAAAGATGATCCCAAGATTGCAAGCTGAGTAAACAGGGAGGAGTGTAGTGTTATCCACGGAGTATAGAGGGCAGCTTCTCTGGCTGCCAGAGGGTGAATGAGACCAATTAATTTAAAAGGGCTCCTTAGTTTTTGAAACTGCCTTGGAATGTAGCTCATGTTAAAAGAACATGCACTCAGGAACAATACATACCACAAAACTGTATTTCTTGCATCTATAATATTTTCAAAGCACAAGTTCAAGAGAAACGGAAAAATAGAAGCTGATGAAAGACAAAGGGCCAGAAGACTTATTGACTCTACTCATTTTCATTCTTGGTGCAGTACCATGGGCCCCAGTTCAAGTCTAGCTTTTCCCTTCACAACTAGGGAGTATGTTTACTAAACCGTCTTAATGTTACCGGCGCTAGACGCAGCGATAATGTGAAGAATGCCAAATAAGGAGTGGGCGTTCCAGTCCTAAGGTAGCAAGAATATGTATCGCGTGATAATGGGCGCCGTGGCACGTTAACACGCATTAACCCTAAGTACATGCCAGCGGAGTGTTAGAAGCCATAATGATATAGCCCGCTGGTTACTGCAATGACTGTGGAAGCAGAGGTCATGGGTTCAATCTTGCAGTGGTGTAATCTAAAAAGGCTGTCAGAGGCATTTTCTTTTCATTTAAATCAGTGCTGCCAGTAAAAACACCCTCACAGTGCCGTAACCTAAGGCGCCCCATAGGTCACATTATAAAGTGACCTGTCTGCCAAGGCACCCTATAATGTGCCCTATAGAGCGCTGTATAGGGCGCCTATGAGGCACCTTAGGCTACAGCACTGTGAGGGTGTTTCTGCTGGCAGCACTGATTTAAATTAAAAGAAACTGCCTCAGACGGCCTTTTTAGATTACAGCACTGTGACATTGAACCCATGACCTCTGCTTCCACAGTCAGTGAAGTAACCAGTAGGCTTCATCATTATAGCTACTACCACACTGCTAGCTGGCTACAAAAAGACTGCAGGTCACCACACAAACTGTCTGCTGTGGTTACCAGGATAGGGTAAACCCACCTGTACCCATGATGCACTGCACATGCAGATCAGCAGTCTACAGCTGATCACATAATGGGGTATGCACCCCCACAGCACCTAGGTCTGGTAGGGGGAACTGACCGTGTGTGTTACTGGCACAGAGTAGCTACAGACCGTGACAGTGCGTGTGTCCTGTGCTCACCCTGAGGGTGAGGTGGGGCACCCAGCACCAGGTCCACAGCAGCTGGTTTGGCTGAGATAGGCTATGCTGCAGGTCCCCATCAGTGCCAGTGTGTGATAGGTAGTCCTTGCAGACACAACTAGGATATGCCTGTGTCCATCTTTAGTTCCCAGTCATGTCTAGCCCTTGTGGACTATGGTGTACCAAGAATAATGCGTATTCTGTGTGGGTGCCATGGTCACATATCATAGGTGAAAGGGGGTGTTTGGACACAAAAGCGGATTATGTAGCACCACTCAACCCACCCTCTGTGGCTCAGGGTGGGGGGAGAGGACCTCTTACCAACAGATCACATTGTACATCTCTGCAATGGTGGCAGTAGAGAGGACCATCAACCCCAGTCCTGCTGGGGAACAGGCACCCCTACAGGCCAGTCGATGCAGATCTGTACACATCACATAAGGCAATGGCAGACAGGCAGAATGCTGGAGAAGCTCAGCTGCACCCCTCCACTATCTGACATTCAACAGCAGAGGGCACAGTCAGTCTCCACCCGCTGCACCCTGCAAGGCACTCCAGCCATACACATGCTAACTGCAGACAGTCTGCTAGCTAGTACGTAGTGCATGTTCCTGGAGAAACTGGGTGCACCAAAAAATGGGATGTGAGCACACACACCAAGCAAGTATGTCAGTGATTAGGCCCCAGAAAAGAGAACACACAAAAATCACTTGAGAGAAATAGTGCAGAATACTATGGGGTAACCTAGCCATGCCGTGGTCACTGCTCAGTCAGGGTGAGAGTGACCTCCCAGCATGACATGCTGTGGCCACCCTGTCCGTGCAGGTGGTGGTCGGGCACTACAATGTCCCAGCCATTACCCTATACCCTGTACAGATGCATCCTGCCCATGCCACCCTGTCCGGGCCATATCCACAGTACCTTGCTCCTCATTATGCACATTGGCAGGCTAACACTAGAAACAGTGCAAGCAGTGTGGGCTCAGTAAGGTGTAGGCAGCCACAACACACTGGATAGGCAGACACACACTCCCACACCTATGCCAGCATTGTGCAAATATAGAGGTTTGTGGCAGCCCTGGCTGCCACACCAGTCTTGTGCACAGTGCAGGCATTGCTATGGTATGCAAAACTGTTGGGGACACTCTCCGGGTTGGTAAACACTGTCAGAATCAATAACTGAAACACACTCCACAGATATCAGAAAGGTTGCTATGATGAATCTCTATCAACAAATCGTGTTTAACTTAGGATTTGTTAGCTGACATTAATCATAGCAACCTTTTGATATATGTGGAACGTGTTCCCAAGTTTAGGACGGCATTGCTAAGATATGCAGGTGCCAGTATTGGGAGATGCTGCTCCGCACAGGGCCCAACAGCCTGACTCTCCATAAGGCGTTGGATAGTGGAGCCTGTGGGTGTGGGTGTGGGTGTTTGTACCCCTGTTGGCCTCTGCTCTAGGACTGAGTTTCCCAACTCCGGCCCTGGTGGGCTAAACACTGTTCAGGTTTTCATGCTGTCCCTAATGAATATGCATGAGATACATTTGCATACAATGGGGGCGGCGCATACAAATGTAGCACAGGCATATTTATTAGGGACAGCATGAAACCTGAATGGTGTTTGGCCCTCCAGGACTGCAGTTGGGATACTCTGCTCTAGAGATTGCACATGTTTATGGTGTCTGTGCTCTGTAGGGTAAAATATAGGCATTTCAGGCATGTTTATTTTATGTTTATCCAAAATCAATCCTTAAACTGAACAAGGTATTCACAGGAGGAGCAGAAGTCATGCTGGTGCATGGAAGAGGAGAAGCAAAAGTAGAACAGGGGACAAAACAATTTGTTGTAAAGACCCAAGATAAAGCTTTTGACATCTCCCTTCCTTGAGTTCTCAAATCCTTCTAATAAAGGGTGATATAATAAACTAGGAGGTAAAATTTAAGTGGGACATTCAAATTATTCATATATTCAGCAGTGCTATATGTTTAGTAACCACTGCTGAATATACAGTACTAGCATATATAAACATGCCAATTCTACATGTGAAAGCATGTTTTAGAAAGGGCATATAAGTGCCATCTGGGACGTCCAAGTCAAAACATCAGAAATTCTGCGTGAGGGGCAAGTGTAAGTACATTCTAAAATTGGCCTGTCTCCACCCTAAAAGATAAACTTCTCCATAAGACAGAAAAGACACCTGGACATTCAGAATTATACCCCAAATGTACAAATTTTGAAGAGATTTTAGGAACTTGCATGTGCCCAATATGGGTGGCCCAGGGCCCAGCAGCATAGACGTGCCCATGATGGTAGTGCATAATGGGCACATGTATCTCTCACAACATGCATGTCCCAGCTTGCCATTTTGTAAATGGAGATATATAGAGGTGCAGTGGCTAGGAAAAGGTTGCTCTACCGGTCTGTGGTGTGTGCTTTCAGAATAGTGACCAACTAAGTTCTATATGTATGCAGGCATTTACGCACATTACGCATGGAAATCATGGTATTTTAGAGAGTTAACACATGCAAAAATCTGGTCGTTTCTTATAGAATTACCCTCCATATCTCTGGGTACTCCAGTATATGAGGTTGAAAGCAGGGGCGGCCCAAGAGGGGTGCGGGACCATGTGCGGAGACTTGGTGTGGGGCCTAATTTGCATAAGGGACCTCATTTTGCATGCATATTTGCATAATGTTACCATACACTAACTTTTAGTAACATGCCTCTTAAAGAGTGTATGGATAAAGACTAAAAGATTTCTACATTACTATAATCCAGTGCCAACCGCCAAGCACATTAGGAACTACTACAAACACTGCCCATTTAGAACCCATAGCAAACCCACCGTATCGTAACAGCACTACCAGGACTCACAAAGCACCAGACCCTACCTATCAAAAGGCAATACTGCAAATATTAAACCAATACATTTCAGAGAATAACAATACATGACCTACTTGGGATAGAGAACAAGTGGCAATGTCAAATAGGAATTACATAAACAGAATACCTCAGCTCACATGTACATGCAGAACATAGACCATCACCAAACAAGGAATCACAATTTAGAAACAGGAAGACAATAATTAAACTGGGAACCCCAAAAGACAAACTTGGAATGTACAACAACACTGTAGAAATAAAACTATAAATTAATTTCCTCTTGTACTAAACAAAGCACAGACATTAATGATGCACATTTCCCAGAGCTGACATATTCCAATTAATAAATTCAAAATAAAGAGATATCTTTCTACCTTTTGTGCATCTTTTTTTTTCAGTTGCAATTGCTCCAGCCACTCTCTTCTGGTTTCTTCGTGTCTTCTGCTAACTCTCCATCGTCTGCTGTCCATTTGTCCTTTCTTCTCTCTTCTAGTTTTTTTTCATTCTCTCTCTACATCTGCTTTAACATACTAATCTTTCTCCTTTTGCTCTTTCCTCATTCCTATTTCATCCACTCAAATTTTACCCCTCCATCCTCAATCCCCACTTACTCTCCCAATACCCGGCCAATTGTAGATTTGTCTTCCCTCCGACACAAAATAATTTTCCCCTCTCCATTTCACTCTCCCAGTCCCATCCCATTCTAATCCTCCCCCAACATCAGTTCCCTTCTAGTTCTAGCCCCACCCAGCATCCACTCCCTTCTAGTCCCTGCATCAGCCCATTTCCAGTCCTAGCTCTCCCATCAGCCCATTTCCAGTCCTAGCTCCCCCATCCATTTCCAGTCCTATCCGAGTCCCTCCATCAGCTCATTTCTAATACCAGCCCCCCATCAGCCCATTTCTAGTCCTTTCCTAGCCCCACTATCAACCCATGTCAAATCCTAGCTCCCCTCCACTCAGACCATTTCCATTCCAAGCCCCCATCCCCATCAGCTATTTGCAGTTCAAGGCTCCCCTTCCACTCAGCCCATTTTCCATTCCTAGCAATCCCCCAACTCATTACCAGTCCTAAGTCCCCCATCAGCCCACTTCCAGTCTTAACCCCCCATCACCCCATTTTCAGTCTTAGCCCCCCATAGCCCATTACCAGTCCTGCCCCCCATCAGCCCACTTCCAGTCCTAACCCCCCATCACCCCATTTCCAGTCTTACCCCCATAGCCCATTACCAGTCCTAACCCCCCATCAGCCCAAAGCCCATTACCAGTCCTAACCCCATCATCCCACCTCAAGTCCTAAACCCCCCATCAGCCCATTTCCAGACCTAGCACCCCATAGCCCATTACCAGTCCTATCCCCCCCATCACCCCATTTTCAGTCTTAGCCCCCCATAGCCCATTACCAGTCCTAATCCCTCCATCAGCCCACAGCTCATTACCAGTCCTAACCCCCCTTCACCCATCAGCCCAGGTAAAAAAAAAAAAAAAATGCTGGCTGCTGCCGCTGCCACAGCAGCAGTGGCAGAATCGAGTGTCCCGCAGCCCCCCCCCCCCCCCCCGCCCGGCAGAGCCCTCTCTCCCTGCATCAGTCCCTCTCCGTGCTGGCTTTCAGAGCCACGAAGGGAGAGTTTCTCCCTCGTGGCTCTGTCAAGCCCACCGGCACTGATGGGAAACAGGCATTTCCTGTTTTCCATCAGCCCCAGTGGGCTTAACAGAGCCACGAAAGGGAAAGTCTCCCTTTACGACTCTGAAAGCCGGCGCGGAGAGGGACTGATGCAGGGATGGAGGGCTCTGCCGGGCGGGGGGGGGGGGGGGCTGCGGGACACTCGATTCTGCTGCTGCCATGGAGGCAGCAGAAGCAGCCAGCTTTTTTTGTTTTAAATTTACTTTTAATGCAGAATGTTGTTTGTGTGGGGCCCCCTGAAACGCGGGGTCCTGTGCAAAAAACATTCTCACTCAATGGACGGGCCGGCCCTGGTTGAAGGCAAAATCTCAACCAAATGCAGTGATGTGCTGCCAACTTCCTATTAAGGGGCTGTCACCAGCACAGTTCCACTGCAAGACAGATTCTGTTTTCATATAGTAATTTAACAGGGGCTTCCTGGAAGCTTCTCTCAGCGAAGTCACTGCACTTGAATCTAACTTGCCAGGAGGTACTACTGAAAGGTGTGAGCTAAAGCCACATCATTGCCAAAATACTGGGGGGGGGAGGGAATTTTTCTGTACTTTAGGTGGTTTTCTATTCATTTTCTGTATTTTGCTGACTTATTTTCATTTCTTTTGATTCTCTTCTATAAAATGTTAAGCAACTTTACCAGGTAGACCTGCTGCAATGCTCGGTTCCCACCTCAAACTCCACTCACTACCAGCCAGCTGCTAAAATTATTTTGCATGTTAAACAGTACACAAGGTCACATCAGTTAAACAATCCTTAATGATTGCAGTGTTAGCTGAGTTTGTGCATCAGTTCAGTTCTGACTTGCCATAAAGTTAGCTTCATGTTCTGCTAAGAGCTGTCCTGCTGAGGCTGAGTCAAGCTAAGATGGCAAAGGAAAACTTTACTGTTCTTGAAAACTCTGCGGTATTTTTTTGTGGAGCATGAAGACTCGGCCAGAGATCAAGAGATGTCTTTCTGAGAGCCTTCCAAACCAAAAGTATGTGGGCTGGCACTAGAAACTAGAGAAGAAAGTTAGTTCCCCTGGAAACAGCGGACAACAGCTTTATAAACAGTTGAAAGTGTACAGCCAAGAAAATACCAAATTAATCAAAATCTAAAACATGCAGCTTTTTTTTTACAGAATTCAAAAGTGAAAAATAAAATAAAATAAAAAATAATAAAGTCAAAATGGTAAAACCATACATGGTATAGTTAAGCCTAGTACTAAAAAGGGATTCAACTTATAAACAGAGAGATCTTTGACATGAAAACTTCAAGGCAAATTTTTATAGATTAAAAAAAATGGTTTGCTGAGTATGGGCTGGAGATTCGTGTTTAAAGGTTCAGTTTCCGGAACTTCAGGAGATGCAACAAACAAATCATAGCCACGTAGGTGTAGTTACATGAATCTGGCATGTGGGATGCGTCCCTATTTAACCTCAGGATAAATACACTCACAAAAGCCTCTAGTCAGAAAAATTAAGGGGTATACAAAAAAAATAAAAAATAAAAAAACCACTGAAGAAAATCTCGGCAAGAAACCGTCCAATATTCCCAAACCTGTCAAAATATCCTCTTTTGCTGAATAAAAATAGCTTATAGCAGGCTGGATTTCATTAACATAAGTCAGGGTAATGCAGAACTGAGGCCTGCCTTCATAAACTAGAACTAGATTGCTTTCCAAGATGTAGATTGCAGTCTCTGATGTATCATTCAGTGTAAGCTACCAATGAGTGATTTCTTAAAGAATATATCCATTCTTTATGGACATACACTTAAATGTTTTCTATGCCTCCGTGATTAATCTTAGCAGAATCATGACTGACTTTTCCTCACAATTTCAGTCTTCAAGAAGCGCTTCCACCTTACCAGCAAAAAAAAAGTAAACAAAATAAAGGACTTCTATGCTTAGATGTTTATAAATGATACATGTAGGTATTTATTTCCAGCTAATTAGGAGTTCTTTGAGGGCGCAAAACATCTGTGCTTATCGGTGGTTTTGCGCCACACATACTATCGCTGAGTACCCTTTTCCACTGGAATAAGAAATGCACACTTCTGTTACTTAGGAGTCATCGGTACAGTAAAGGCTCAAAAACTGAGTGATTAGATTACAAGGGAAAGTAGTGTTTTTCCAGTGTTTACCCGATAAATACCTAGTTACATTTTTTCCATCAGAGTACTTTATCATTGAAAACCTAAAATTAGAAACCCTAATTATACTCAAAGGAAAAACAAACATCAAAAATATTTTGCTTACAATCTGCAAACTGGTCTCTCGTTTGTTCTCCAGGCCCCTTTAGTGTCTTTTATAGTGGTTCCCAGATAAACTGCACTAGAGGTTAAAGGGCAGTAAGGTAGGCGATATCTAGAAGTAAGCTCTGAATCTTGGAGAAAATAATTTCTACATTGAAAGTTATTTCCTCCTCTGGGAAATGGGCGTCGTTTTTGGAGCTTTATTCATGAGTTGGACATGCAAACCTCGAGATGTCCCAAGAGCCATTTTAGATGACTATATGGATGTCTCTGGGACAAACATGTCCATGTTGCATGGGGGTGTGGTGGAGGCATATATGGGGTGTACATGCACGCCCGATTTCAGAAACAGCAAGCACGTCTAAACCTACCAGCGGTAATGTCTGTGTCTGCTTCAGGAGAAACACAAAGAGCGAGCAGATATGGAGGTCGCATGCGCTTTATTGAAATTGAGAACCCCAACGCGTTTCGGCGATTGCCTTCATCAGGGGGTGAAATAGTCTTTAGCAATATACTAGATGAAGCGCATATACTAGTAAAGATATGGCACAGGACCAATGCTAAAGACTATTTCACCCCTTGATGAAGGCAATCGCCGAAACGCGTTGGGGTTCTCAATTTCAATAAAGCGCATGTGACCTCCATATCTGCTCGCTCTTTGTGTTTCTTGAGAAGACTTTGCGGGCAGTTGCTCCTGTTGTGTTTTGTGTCTGCTTCAGGGCACTAATATACACCAGAAAAGCTCTTGTTCTGCCACCAAAATACCTCGAGGGAATAGAGAGGAAGGTACTCTGATATCCCCAATACTTTTCATAACAAAAAGACAATGGAAGGAAAACTCAGATACTTGTTTTCTGGTCAGCCCACAGATGCACGCCTCTGCTTGCAAAATATCAGGCAGGGGCTAGATAGGATGGGATAGATGTTCCTATTCTAAAATTTTGTTGCAGGGATGTCTGTGGCTGTCATTGGAGGTGTCATTGATTATAGGGCTGCCACCATCCTGATCTTTGTTTTGGTTCTGACAAATGCATATTGCATGTGGGGCCAACATATATGACATTGTAATTGTACGAATACTCATAAATATGTTATGTGGCATGGAATCTGTCTACTGCCCACTTTTTTCCCATCTCAAGGCCTGTTCCTGGAGACCCCAAAATCTGCCTGCATGATAGGTTATGGCACAGTCATGTGAGCAAAATGTGAACGTAAAGCATACACTGTGGTCTGCCAGCTATGAAGTGATTCTCGAATGGACTAGAGACACACAACTGAACATGTTATGGGTTTTCACTGATTTAGGTCACCAGTGCATTAATGGCACCTTATGGTGGCTGTTCTCTCCCTATGGCTGCTCACATCTCACATGTAAAACATGAATGCCACTAGCATGGGATGGCTTGCTAGGTTTTGTATATCGAGATGTTCCAACATATCCCATTACCACACCAAGCAAAGTGAGTCTGATAGATACATACCCCGGCTTTAACCCTCAGTCATCCTTACAATGACCACATAGACATGTATATATCTGGAGTGATGCACCCACTCTCCCATTTTGCAGATCTGTGGCTTCTGATAGGTAGCCATTCTTTGAGCTACAGAAAGGTGAATGTCTCCAGATAGCAATAGAACAATGAAATGCCCAGATGGTTTAGGTTCATCCCATCTTCCAACCTCAACAAATGAAGAGTCAAGATTCCGCATCACATTTTGCCCATCCTGAGCCATCGGCAACACAGAGGAGCTGCTCCCACACCAGTTCCCTATTAGAGCATGCTAATAGCACACACTACCTCAGCATGTGTTAACAAGACGCGCTAATGGGGTCAACGCCTGAAGACCATCTATGAGGCCATTCATTGGACGACAAAAGTGATGTGTCTGTGTGCTGCACTCCCCCATCCCCCCTCTCAGCTTCTATATATCTGCAGCATTGCTTTTACTCTCCCTTTGCTACACCATGACTCCCCAGGTTGTCGCATCAGTTCTGAGTGTCATCCTTCTTGCTGAGGAAAATGCTGTTCCAAGGCCAGCAGGCCAGGCTCAGCTCCCTGGCCCACCACCACTGCGGCCTGCCAATGTACAGGTGCAGCAGCCTGGAGATGAGAGGATCCAGCGTCATCAGGAAAGGGAGGTGCACCCCAGAAGGTCAAATATTTTCAGGCCTAGAGCCATTCTCCTGGGTCTTCCTGAGGACCAGGTCATCTCCCTCTATCGACTGATCTCAGAGGCAATAAAAGAGCTCTATGATGATCTAAGACAGTGGTTCTCAACCTTTTTTGTACCGTGACCCCTTTTACCATTGGTCAACTTGTGGTGACCCCCAATGATAAAATCAAATGCGACTCTCTTCCTTTACCGTTAATGCATTGTCGCTGCAATCATTTGTTGAATTATTAATATATTATAGGCCTTTGCAATATGTTTTTATTTATAAAATTTACTTATTTAAACCACAATAATTAATCACACTGTTGTTGTTGTTAAGTGCCGTCGAGTCGGAGTCGACTCATGGCGACCCTCTGGATAGCTATCCTAAATTGTGTTCGGTCTTCAGTCAGGCGGCTCATTGTTGACAGACTGGTACCCGTAGCTGCTGTTATTGTATCGATCCATCTCATTGCTGGCCTTCCTCTTTTGCGTTGACCTTCTATCTTGCCAAGCATAATGTCTTTCTCTAATGATCTCTCTCTTCGCATGATGTGTCCAAAGTATGAAAGTCGAAGTCTTGTCATCTGAGCTTCTAAAGAAAGCTTAGGTTTGATCTCCTCTGGTACCGACTGGTTTGTTCTTCGGGAAGTCCATGGTATACACAGTATTCGCCACCAGCACCATAATTCAAAGGCATCAATTTTCTTCCTGTCTATCTTTTTCACTGTCCAGCTTTCACATCCATATGATGTTATTGAAAATACCATGGCTTGAACAAGTCAAATCTTTGTATGGAGAGAGACATCTCTGCTCTTGAGAATCTTATCTAGGTCTTTCATAGCCATTCTGCCAAGAGCAATGCGTCGTCTGATTTCTTGACTGCTTGTTGCTTCTTTATTGATAGTTGATCCAAGTAGGTTAAAGTTGTTCACAATTTCAATTTCTTCTCCTTCAACGATGAACCTGTTGATTATGCCAGTTGTCATGATATTTGTCTTCTTTACATTAAGGTGCAGGCCCATTTTGAGACTATGTTCTTTGATTGTGAGAAGCAAATGTTTCAGATCATCTTCACTTTCAGCCAGTAATGTGGTATCATCAGCATAGCGAAGGTTGTTGATGAGTCTTCCACCAATCTTCATACCTCTGTTGTCTTCATACAATCCTGCTTCTCTGATGATTTGTTCTGCATATAAATTAAACAGGTAGGGGGAAAGTATGCAGCCTTGTCTTACACTTTTGCTTATTTTAAACCATTCTGTTTCTCCTTCTTCCATTCAAACTGTTGCTTCTTGATCAATGTACAGATTGCGCAAGAGAACGATCAGGTGTTCTGGTATACCCATGCTTCTTTTTTGTTTAAATATTTTTATTGCTTTTTTTTTCCACAGCCATGGGAAAATAACAACACAAAATCGAACAATACAAACATCACCTCATCCCAGACTGCACCTAACTAACAACAACTACTAACTAAAGCTAAGAACACCCCTTCCCCCCCCCCCACCCATCCAACCCAATCCTCTGGAGTCGACATGAAACAGGATAAATTAAAGTGTCTGCGACAATAGGTGCTCCAAAACCGGAGCCTCTAAACAAGGTCAATCAAGGTGCCCTATGTGGAGTGAGCGCCAGAAGTTTACTTAGGGGTCTGAGATAATAAGATGTAATCATTTAACACCTGCCATTTGGCAAGACCGGATGGCGTTCTGGATACACCTTTTCTTGGTAACTGCTCAAACTTGCTGTAACAGCATACATGGCTCCACCAATTTTGTGAAGAAAGGTCATAAGTATGCGTCCAATGGCGCGAAACAAGGTATAAGGCGATTCCTAGCATAAAATCGAGCAGGAAAAAATGACGTTTTGATAAGGAGGGTATGTTGCTCGCTGAGCGCATGCTGACGATACCCCAGGAGAGAGGTTCGCAAATATTCAGAATATTTTGGATCCTTTTCCAAACTTGTTTCCAGAAGGTTTGGACGCAGGGACATTGATAAACAAGGTGAGCAAGGGTACCTAGTTGCTGTTTACACGACCAGCAGTGCCCATCTGCTGCTGGCCCCCATGTAGCCATCCTGACCGGGGTAAGGTATGCTCTATGTGCCATGAAAAATAATACTTGAGTGACAGAGGCAGACTTAGAGATGCGGACCTGTTTTGTCCAAAACTGTTCCCATTGCTGAGACGTCAAGATCAGGGCAGTGTCATGTTCCCAGACTTTTTGCGTGCCAATCGCGCCCTGCTGTTTGTTAGAAAGTAGCAGCTTGTAGAAATGGGAAGCTCTACTGGATATATCGATTGCATCACTTAAAGGCTCCACGTGCTCCAAAGACCGGAGATGTGGCATCCGCTTGGCTATACAGTGCCGAAGTTGTAGCCATTGAAAATAAGCAGTGCCCGGTAGATTATACTCCTGTTGTAATTGCACAAAACTCTTCCAATCTTCGCGATCCAGCAGTTGATCGATAGTCCAGATATCCTTAGAATACCAAAGCCGCCAAGCAAAGGACTTACGCTGAATTTTAAGATGAGGGTTATACCAGAGGGGCCATTGACGCGTAAGGCGATCAGCCCTGTCAAGCGAGCCACGCAAAGTCGCAAAGGCGTTTTGTGTGTCAGTTATCATAGTAGGGTATCCACTATCCAGTGGCATCTGCATGTATGGAAGAAGCGCTAATGGGAAGGGTGCCACGATTGCCTTTTCAAGAGTTAGCCACGCAGGCACTGGTTTGGCCTCCGATAATAACCATTGTGCCCCTTGTTTCAACAAATAAGCTTTGTGGTATTGCTGAAAGTCCGGAAATTTCACTCCTCCCAATTCTTTGCAAGCTTTAAGCTTTTTGAGGGCAATCCGGGGTGTTTTGTTATTCCACAAAAAGCGCACTAACACTCTTTCTATTTGCTGATATATCTGTGGGCGTAAAAAATAAGGCACCATTTCTAAGGTATAGTTAATTTTCGGGACTATCATCATCTTAATAGTTTCAAGTCTCCCCCACCATGATATAGATAAGGGGGACCACTTAGTAGTTAACAGGAGAGATTTCTCTAAAAGCATCTTCTCATTATATCTCACCGCTTCAACTAAGGGGTAGCCATAGTAAACTCCGAGGTACTTGAACATCTTTGGCTCCCAGACGAATTGGAAATGGTCCATATCCGCTTTATGGATCCTAGCATTCAGTGGAAAAGCAATTGACTTGCTCCAGTTAATTTTGTAACCAGACAGTTGTGAATATCGCTCTATGCACTCCAAGATCGCCGACACTGATTCCGGAGAAGTAAAGAGAAGAAGGTCATCTGCATAGGCCGACAACTTCACTGTTTGCCCCCGTATCGAGATCCCTGTGATCAACGGGTGTTGTCGGATCATAAGTAGTAAAGGCTCAAGGGCCAAATTAAACAATAGTGGTGAAATGGGACAACCTTGACGAGTTCCTCGTGACAGTTTCAACTCCTTCGATTGTGATGAGTTAACTCGAACGTGTGCTAGAGGCCGAGCATACAGCACTCCCAACAATCTGATGAAACCTTCTCCTATTCCGAACCAGCGAAGAGCATCAAAAATGAAGGACCACTCTAGCCGGTCGAAGGCCTTCTCTGCATCGAGGGATAGCCCCACCAGAGGACTATGATGACTTTCCCCAACCGCTAGGACATGGCATAAGAGTCGGGCGTTATCAGATGTCGATCTCCCTTCAATAAAGCCACATTGGTCAGGATGTATCAGTTGTGGCATTACACCAGCAAGCCGCTTGGCCAGTATCGTAGCGTATATCTTGTAATCGGCATTCAGTAAAGATATTGGACGATAATTACTGACTAACTGGGGATCTCTGCCTTTCTTTTCCAATACAATCACGGTCGCAGATGCAAAGTTCCCTACCAGAGGAGTATCCTGCAGAAGAGTCCGGAAGTAGTCACACAGATGCAAGCCAAGCTCCTTAGAGAAGGTTTTATAAAATTCAATGGGGAGGCCATCAGGTCCAGCGGCCTTACTGGAAGCCAATGTCTGAATTGCTTGAAGGATCTCAGAAAGGGAAAGTGGGGCCGCCAACCCCTCTACGAGCTCTCCATCTAATGTAGGCCTCTGCACTCCAGCAATCAGCTCTCCGAAGCTCATCTGGGTGTTCCGAACCTCGGAAGAATACAGCTGCGCATAATAGGAGCCAAACGCGTCAGCGAGCTCATCATCTTTGGTCAGCAAACTGTGCCCACCAGGGTCACGCAGAGCTTCCACTCGTCTCGCCTCCTGCTGGCCCTTTAAAGTGTGTGACAGGAGCCTTCCCGCTTTATTGCCTTCCCAGTAGTATACCCCACTCTGAGCTTGGATAGTCTTCACCACTTCATCAGTAAGCAATTGATTATAACTGAGCTTCAATTTCTGAAGGCGAACCAAGATGCAAGGGTCAGAGCGCCGTGTACGGATACGCTCCCCTGCTTTGATCTGGTCTTCTAGCTCTGCTAAGCGCTCTTTTCGTCGCCGGGACCTAAGGATCATGCGACTCGTGATGACGGCCCTCATGGAGGCCTTGAAGCCTTCCCACCAGGCCCATCCCCCAGTATCCTGTAGGAGATTGAACTGGAAATATTCCGATATAGCCACTCGAATAGCAGAACAAAACTCCGCATCACCCAAAAGGGATCTATCAAATGCCCAATTTAAGGGCTTCGTGTCATTAGATAGGTCCTGTAGCTCTAAACAGATAGCAGCATGATCCGAAATGTGCGTCGCCTGAATGCTCGATCTGTTACAGCACGATATCAGGGATTTAGACGTCAAGAAAAAATCTATGCGTGACGAGGAGTGATGAGGATTGGAGAAAAAAGTAAACTCTTGATCTGTTGGATGATAGAGGCGCCAGATGTCCACCAGCCCTTTATCTCTCATCAACTCCCTGAGGACCGCATGTGACTTGGAAAACAAACTAAGCTTCGGAGGGCTTTTATCAACAAGCGGGTCCAAGGTCAGGTTAAAATCACCTCTAACGTGTAGGTCAGTTTCAAGAGGGTAGCTTCTGCCGAATAAAGAGATAATCACCCTCAATTATTTCATTGGGTATCACAGACGTATATAGCTGTCATTAGTGAATACAGGTCTCAGACTTACAACAGCCACGTTGGGTATTCTCACCCTAACCGTGCGCCTGATCGCATCAATGACCTTAAGGTATTCACTAAATTTTGTGTAGATTTAGCTTGATCTATACAGCTGATTCACCCATATTAATCCTTGTAAAATTTCAAATTTTATAGAGAAGGAATTGTGCTTAACTTAGCTGTGTTTCCACTGGTAATAAATCCCCGACGCCACCTGATAGGCACCTCTTTGCGTTTCTGTTGTTTCTTCAGGGGGAATTCACATAAACTAGCACACTCTATAAAGCAAGGAAATTTGACGTTAGCTATAATGCTTTCATTTCGATATCATCTGTGCAAATGCTCTTAAGAACATAGATTACATTGCTCACCTCCCAATTTGCGGCCAAAGTAAACTCATTTGTTATAGAGTCGTTTTACCATACGCACTTTCTCTCTGTGTTCAAAAACGCCGCGCATGTGCAGAACCGCTGCTGGCATCCATTTATAGTGACAAAGTATCACTAAAACTATCCAATGGGGAGAGAAACCAATTAGTGAAGGTATCGCCCATTTCCCAATGGAACTTATAGACACGCTCGCCATTCAATACAGCTGTTAAGTCCCATGTCCCCTACTGTTTCTAATCGGAAGATCCATTTCTGTTCCTGGATGGTTAATGTTTGAGTACGAGATCTGCCATTCTTCCCTGTTGTAACTTGTTCAATAGCGAAACATCGTAAATTTTGGAACTGATGATTGTTTTCAATGCAGTGGGCCACTATTGGAGCCTCCATCTGTTTACATCTTAGCCTGCTGCGATGTTCTCCAATGCGGATTTTAAGTTGCCGTTCAGTTTTTCCAATATAAAGAAGCCCACAGGGGCATTTAAGGGCATATACCACGTGATCTGTAGTGCATGTTGTCATTTGTTTTAACCGATAGGATCTACCGTGATATTCAAACTGTGTCAGTTCTTCAGTGATGCTACAGATGTTGCACTCACCACACATTTTATGTCCCCCTGATGTTAATGCTAAAGTGCTACCCACGGGGCGTAATTTTGCTGGACTCAAATTGTCCCTCAAATTAAAATGTCGGGTCCAGACACAGCGAACACTCCTATTCTGCACTCCAGGCAAAGTGCTAAGCACGTTGTGATGTTTTTTTATGATCCGTTTGATTTCCCCACTGAAAGGTGAGTATTTAGTGACGAAGTTAATGCTGTCATCATCTATGAGAGGACCTCGAGATCTCGTTTGTAACAATAAACCCCTATTATTGTATAGGGCACGTTTATAGGCTGCTCTAATGGTCGAACGAGGATAACCTCGGTCCTCAAAATCTTGCATTAACTTAAAGTTGCCCCCATAGCTACTCCTGATAACTGTTGATAAATCTGGCCATCAAACTCGAAATGATTGGAGTAAATGGTTAATTCTGCCATACCAGGTCTAACAGTTTCTGCTTCTATTTCCTTGCAAGTGTCATTGTCGTACTTTTCCTTGTCCTGTCTTGCTGCACGTTGGAAATCTCTGTTGAGTTCTGCGATTGTCTTTCTTTCTCCTCTGGCTTTAGCTTCTCGGCGTTTCTGGGCAATTTTCAGAGTTTCTTCCGTCATCCATTTTGGCCGTTTTTGCTTTTTCACCTTTTGTAGAGACTTCTCGCTTTCTTCCAACACAACTTTCTTGATGTCATTCCATAACTCTTCCGGAGCTCTGTCATTTGTATCTAAAGCAGCAAATCGATTTTGCAGGCAGTCTTTAAATTCCAGTGGTATATTCTCAAGGTCATATTTTGCTGCATTCATGAGTGGTTTGCTCTTTTTCAACTTTAGCTTGAGTTTGCATACTAGTAGTTGATGATCTGTACCACAGTCAGCTCCAGGTTTTGTCTTTGTTGATGTTACAGAGCTTTTCCATCGTTGACTTCCGCATATGTAGTCAATTTGATTTTTATATAATCCATTCGGTGAAGTCCATGTGTACAGTCGCCGCTTGTGTTGCTGGAAGAAGGTGTTTGAGATGAATAGATCATTGGTCTTGCAGAATTCTATCAGTCTTTCTCCAGCTTCATTTCTGTTACCAAGTCCATATTTTCCAACTACTTTGCCTTCTGCTTTGTTGCCAACTTTTGCGTTCCAGTCACCCATGACTATCAGGATATCCAGTTTGCATGTTCTGTCAATTTCAGCTTGTACTTGTTCATAGAACTCTTCAATTTCATTCTCTTCTGCAGCTGTTGTTGGGGCATATACTTGAATTATAGTTGTGTTGATAGGCAATCCTCGTAGACGAATACAGATTAAGCGTTCGCTGACTGCATTGTATTTCATTACAGTTTTTGCAAGTTTCTTCTTTATTATAAATGCGACACCATTTCTTCTTTGTCTTTCATTTCCAGCATAGTAGACCGTGTGATCATCTGATGCAAAGTGCCCCATGCCAGTCCATTTCAGTTCGCTGACACCCAACAGATCAAGTTGTACACGTTCCATTTCATTCTTGACCACCTCCAACTTCCCTTGGTTCATGCTTCGTACGTTCCATGTTCCAATGTGTAAGACATCTTTACAGCTTCTGACTCTCATTTCATGCGCAGCTACATCAGCAGTCAGACTTCCCGAGGGCTTTGATCTAACCACATCATAAATGCTGGCTTTACTCTGAAAAGTCTTCAGCTCTTCTCCAGTAGCTAGTTGAGTGCCTTCTGACCTGGGGGTCTCATCTTCCAGCACCATAGCACAATTTGTTTTGTTGTAACTATCCTTTGGGTTTTCATGGCAAGATACAGAAGTAGATTGCCGGGCTTTTCTTCCGCGCAGTTTAAGTTTGGTGTTGTTGCCGTTGTCACAAAATGTGATCCTCCGCCATCAACACTGTCCCATTCTGCTGCTGCCCAGATGGGTGGTTTGTCACAATAACAAGTAACAATATTTGATTTCAAAATTATGATGATTTTGTAGTCAAATCACTAATATGAAATAAAATTATTTTTTCTACCTTTGTTGTCTGACCAATTTATTCTCTGATCATGCTGGTCCCGATCTGAGGCTTCTGCTTTCCTGTCTTCTCTTAGCTCTCTTTCTGTGGTCTATGGTCCATCTGCCATTTCTTATCTCTTCTTTCGTTTTCTTCACTTCTTTCCATCAGCCTATTTCCAGTCCCAGTAACCCTCCCCAGTATCAGCCCCTTTCCAGTCCTCACTCTCAGTACCTTCCAATGTCAACTTGCATTCCCATGACTGCCACTGGTGTCCATTCCCTTCCAGTCCCCCTCCTTACCCACTGACCAGTCCCTTCTAGTACAAATACCATTGCAGCCCCTCTCAGATCCACTCCCTTCCAGTTCCATTCTCCTATCCCGTCATATCAGCCCATTTGTAGCCTTAGCCCCCAGTTTTCTTCCAGGGCCAACAGCTCTATCCTCCCCTCCCCACAATCAGCCCATTCCCAGTCGAAGCACCCCAATCAGCTCGCTTCCAGTGCTAGTCCCCCCTCAACCTCATTACCAGTGCTAGCCTCCCCTAATCAGCCCAATACCAGTCTTACCCCCCCCCCCAACAGCCCATTACCAGTCCTAGCTTCCTCTAATCAGCCCATTTCCAGTCGTAACCTCCCCCATCAGCTCATTACCAGTTCTAGCCTCCCCTAATGAGCTCATTCCCAGTGCTAATCCCTCCTCAACCCCATTACCAGTGCTAGCCTCCCCTAATCAGCTCATTTCCAGTGCTAGTCCCTCCTCAACCCCATTACCAGTGCTAGGCTCCCCTAATCAGCCCATTACCAGTCCTACCCCCCCAACAGCCCATTACCAGTCCTAACCTCCTCTAATCAGCCCATTTCCAGTCTTAACCTCCCCGATCAGCTCATTTCCAATGCTAGCCTCCCATCAGTCCATTACCAGTCCTACCCCCTGTATCAGCACATTACCAGTCCTAATCCCCCCTTGATCAGTCCATTCCCAGTCCTAGCCTTCCCTAATCAACCCATTACCTGTCCTAGCCCCCCCCCATATGCCCATTATAATCCTAACCCACACTGCCTCTCCCCTCTGTCCAGCATTTATCCCCTGTCTGTCCAGTATGTCCCCCGTTTCTTCCCTTTGTCCATGTCAGCCCCCCTCTCTTCCTCCATGTCAGCCCCCCTCTGTCCATGTCAGCCCCTCCCTCCATCCATCCATCCATGTCAAACCCCCTCCCTCCCTCACTCCATGTCAGCCCCCCTCCCTCCATCCATCCCTCCATGTCAGTTCCCCTTCTGTCCATGTCAGCCCACTCTGTCCATGTCAGCCCCCCTCCCTCCATCCCTCCATGTCAGCCCTCCACTCCCTCCCTCCATCCATGTTAGCCCCCCTCTCTCCATGTCAGCCTCCCATCCATGTCAGTCCCCCTCCCTCCCTCCATGTAAACCCCCCTCTGTCCATGTCAGCCCCCCTCTCTCCATGTCAGCCCCCCTGTCCATGTCAGACCCCTCCCTCCCTCCATCCATATCAGTCCCCTCCCTCCCTCCATGTCAGCCCCCCCTCTGTCCATGTCAGTCCCCCTCTCCCCATGTCTGCCTCCTTCTTCTGCAGCCGCAGCTCCCTGTCTATGCCTGTAAAACCATTGCAGAGCCTTTCTGTCTCTAAACAGGCTCCGTGCAGCATTGTCCCGCCTCCAAAGGAAGTGGTAAACAACTTCTTTTGGAGGCGGAACAATGCTGCACGGAGCCCGTCGAGAGGCAGGAAGGCTCCGCAACGGTTTTACAGGCATAGCCGCGGTTCCCTACGAGGCAGGGAGCCGCAGCTGCAATAGAAGGGAAGCGGTGAGTTTGCCGCTGCCGAGAAATGGACTCGGCAGCGGTAGCTACTTGTGCGCTTTTTTTTTTAACGGCGGAGTGAGGCGACCCTCGCTAAATCCTGTGGCAATCCCCTTTCACATCCCAAGTCCCCTCATAGCAGAGCTTGCTTTCAATTGAAAGAAGCTCTCCTCCTGTGCATTTATGCCATGGAGGTATTTAAATGCCTCAATTATATAACCTCTATCCCGCCTTTCCTCTAAGATGTACATATTAAGATCATTAAGTCTGTCCTCATATGCTTTATAATGAAGACCACTAACCATTTTAGTAGCCACGCTCTGTACTGACTCCAGCCTGTTTATATCCTTTTGAAGGTGCAGTCTCCAGAATTGCACATAATACTCCAAATGAGGTCACACCAAAGACTTATACAGAAGCACTATCATCACTTTTCTTCTACAGGCCATTCCTCTCCCTATGCACCCAAGCATCCTTCTAGCTTTTGCTGTCACCTTTTCTACCTGTTTAGCTACTTTAAGATCATCAGACACAATCACACCTAGGTCCTGCTCTTCTTTAGTGGACAAAAGTATTTCACCCTCTATACTATATCGCTCCCTTGGATTGCTGCAGCCCAAATGCATGACCTTGCATTTTTTAACATTAAATCTCAGCTGCCAAATTCTAGACCATTCTTCAAGCTTAGCTAGATCCCTCCTCATGTTATCTACACCTTCTTGGGTGTCTACTCTATTGCAGATTTTGGTATCATCCTCAAAGAGGCAAACCTTACCCGACAGCCCTTCCGCTATATCACTAACAAAGATGTTAAAAAGAATTGGACCAAGGATAGTTCCCTGGGGCACACCACTGCTTACCTCCTTCTCCTCAGAGTGAGCTCCATTTACCTGTATCCTTTGTCGCCTCCCACTCGACCAATTTCCAACCCAAGCAGTAACTTTTGGGTCCATCCCTAGGGTGCTCAGTTTGTTTATAAGTCGTCTGTGAGGAACTGTGTCAAAGGCTTTACTGAAATCTAAATACATCACATCTAGGGCTCTCCCTCTGTCCAACTCCCTGGTAACCCAGTCAAAGAAATTAATTAGATTTGTCTGACAAGACCTTCCTCTAGTGAATCCATGCTGCCTCAGATCCTGTAACCCACTGGACTCCAGAAACCTCACTATTTTCTCTTTCAGCAGTGTTTCCAATAATTTACTCACCACCGAAGTTAAATTAACCAGCCTGTAGTTTTCAACCACATCCTTACTTCCGCTTTTGTGTAAAGAGTCCACATGAGCCTCTCTCCAGTCCTTTGGCAGCACTCCCGACTCCAATGAGGCATTGAAAAGGTCAGTCAATGGAGCTGCTAGAACGTCCCCAAGTTCCCTCAGTATTCTAGAGTGTATCTCATCCGGTCCCATCACTTTGTTTACTTTAAGTTTAGCTAGTTTCTCACGAACACAGTCTTCTGAAAATTGTTCAAGATGCCTCTCACTTCTTTTCCTGTTTATGGATGTTTTCTAAGGTCCTGCTCCTGGTTCTTCATCTATGAACACAGAACAGAAATATTTATTAAGCAATTCCGCTTTATCCTCATCACCTTCTACATATTCCTCCCCTTCACCCTTGAGTCTGACAATGTTTATGTTTATGTTTATTAAAACTTTATATACCGCCCAATACAATTAGCATCTGGGCGGTTCACAATGCATAAAATCAGATTTAAAAAAATGTTAGAAAGAGAGAGCGCTGCGAAAAAGAGCCAGAAAAGGAACGCCATAAAATTAAAGAAAAGGGATAGATACAGAGAAATAGATTGGGGGGTAAAGATGGGTAACATGAGGGAGAGAGAAAGGGATGACAACAACAAAAAAGAAATATAAGACAGGGGTAAGGGGTGTGCTGTCAGAGGCCTAAAGGGGGGGGGGGGGGAGGTGGGACCGGGAGAGGAAGGTTAAAGGCAGAACAGAAAAGGTGGGTTTTAAGGTTAGTTTTAAAGGACGGGTAGGAGGTTTCCAGACGTAGAGAGGGGGGAAGGGAGTTCCAGAGCCTAGGACCAAGAAAAAAGAAGGCAGAAGACCGAGTAGATTCGAGGTGTGCTTGGGAGGGAGGGGGTAGAAACATACGGTTAGCGTGAATGGAGCGGAGATAACGATGAGGGGTATGAAGGTGAACAAGGCTAGAAAGATATAGGGGGATAGCTGAATGGATCACCCTGTGAACGAAAATAAGAATTTTGAATTGGACACGAAAGATAACAGGAAGCCAATGAAAATGTATTAACAGAGGGGTGACGTGATCGAACCGTGAAGCATGGGAAAGGACACGAACAGCGGCATTTTGAACACGTTGAAGACGACAAAGTTGTGAATGGGGAAGACCAGCAAGACAAACATTACAGTAGTCGAGACGAGACATAACAAGGGAGATAATGAGAGTAGTCATGGAGGAGATAGTAAGAAAAGGTCGTACAGCACGAAATTGTTTAAGGGAAAGGAAGGAACGTTGGACAACTGAGGAGATATGGTCTTTAAAGGAGAGAGAGGAATCAAGAATCACACCCAAGAACCGCAAAGAGGAGACGGTGGGGATGGGTGAAGAAGAAAATAGGGGAGTGAGGGTAGGAGTGGGATTACCAAAAGTGAACCATATGGCCGAAGTTTTCGAGAGATTAATATGAAGAAAATTAGTGGAGAGCCAGGAAGCTACAGAGGAAAGACAGGTATTAAAAGCAGTGATATCGGGTGCAACAGGATCAGTGTGATAAAGAAGAAAGATATCATCCGCGTAGTAATAGGCAATACCACTTTTGACCTTCTTCTTCTCACTAACATATCTGAAGAATGTCTTATCCCCCCATTTTATTGCATTGGCTATTTCCTCCTCTTTTTGAATCTTTGCTTTTCTGACTACTTTGCCAGCTTCTCTAAGTTTTTCCAAATATAGATGCCTGTCTTCCTCTCTCTGTGATCTCTTGTATTTCATGAAGACCTCCTTTTTTTTCATCACCTTTTCAGCTACTTCTTTCGAAAACCATAGCGGTCTCCTTTTCCTTTTACCTTTATTTACTATTTTAACAAAAAGGTTGGTTGCCCTTAAAATATCCCCTTTCAGTTTTGCCCACTGTTTTTCTATATCCCCCAGCTGTTCCTATCCCACTAATGACTCTCTGAGGTACTGACCCATCTTGGCAAAGTTAATTTTCCTAAAGTCTAAGGCCCTTGCTTTTGAATGGATTCTAACAGCCCTAGTCCTAATACTGAACCACACCATCTGGTGATCACTGGATGCAAAATGATCTCCCACTATAACATTAGAAACACTTTCACCATTGGTAAGCACCAAGTCCAATATGGCCCTTTCACATGTGGGTTCTGTTACCAATTGCCTGAATAGTTCTCCCTGTACGGAATCCAGGATCTCCTTACTTCTAGATGATACTGCAGCCGGAATGTGCCATTCAACATCTGGCATATTGAAATCCCTTATCAGTATCACTTCCCCTTTCATAGCAATGTTACGTATTAACTCTCCTTCCACCTCTTCCTCCTGTGAGGGAGGTCTGTATATCACACCAATGCAAATAGATTGCTCTTTCCCTCTTTCCAGTTTAACCCACAGTGCCTCCTCTCTCCCTTTTAAGCTCTGTAGTTCCAAAGCTTTAATATTATTTTTTACATATAGTGCCACTCCTTCTCCCCTTTTTCATACCCTGTCCTTTCTGAATAAAGTATAGCCTGGTATAGTTACATCCCAGTCATGGTTTTCTGTGAACCATGTTTCTGTAACTGCCACTAAATCCAAGTCAGCCTCTCCCATTAAATCTTCAACATCTGGGATCTTATTTCCCATCCTCTGGGCATTTATACACACCGCTTTCCATATGTTCCCCCTTTTACCAATTTCCATAAAGGTATTTAATGTTTCACTTACCTGGGGGCTTTCTTCACCCATCCCCAATGAATCTAGTTCAAAGTCCTCTTCAGTAGATTAGCTAGTCTGCTACTGAAGACACGTCAACATTTCTTGGACAGATGAATGCCATCTTTGCTCTGCAACCCTTGGAACAGCATCCCATGGTCCGGAAAACCAAAACGCTCTCTGACACCATCCAAGTAACCATGCATTCATCTCCAGGATGTGAGTTTCTCTGCCTTGGCCTTTACCCTCAACAGGGAGGATTGAAGAGAACACCACCTGCACCCCTCTCTGCTTCACCCTCTGTCCCAGAGGCATGAAGTCACTTTTGATACACTCAGAGGGATACCTGTCAGTATCATTTGTGCCAACATGGAGTAGCAACATTGGGTAATAGTCAGTGGGCTTGATGAGTCTCGGAAAACTCTCCATAATATCTCAGATTTTGGCACCTGACAAACCGCATACCTCTCTGGACATCAAGTTTGGTTGGCAGATGGACGTCTCAGTTCCCCTCAGAAGACAGTCACCAACCACCACTACCCTTTGCTTCCTTCTGGTCACTGATTCTGCAACGTTGGGGCACTTGAGCTCTGGTTCTTCCCTTTCCAGGGATGCTTTCACCTCCTCCACTTCCAGGGCTGCAAAATGATTCTTCAATTCAAGGGCTGGAGAAGTTGGATTGGTGATTCTGCAGGCCCTGGTGACTTGTGTCCAACTTTCATTATTCTGTAGGCTCCCATCTTCTCCTCTGCTGGAGAGCTTGGATGTTGCAAGAGGCATCTCATCAATGTACTTCTCACTGTCTTGAATGCTCCTCAGCCTCGCCACCTCCTCTCTGAGTTCCTCCACTTGTTTCCTCAGAGCTTCAGCATGCAGGCATCCTGCACATGGATCCAGTCCTGCAATTGGCATTGGGACCTCTGTCTGGACAGAGGCAGAAGCTGTAACAGGGGCAACAGCTATAGCGATACGATTTTTCCCAGCCATTGTTCAGTTCGTGGAGCTTAGGTATCTGTTAAAGCAAAAGAGAGAGATCTACCAGCCGGTTTCCCAGCTGTCCTTTCAGAGAAAAAGCAGTTAAATGTATTTGTGTGTTCAAAATGTGCTGTTCCAAGTTCCTGTGTGTAGTTAATTGGGGAGGTGCCCTATAAAGCAAGACTGCTCACTAGGGGTGGGTGGGATTGGGGGGGGGTTAGGGAGGGAACTAACACCTGATGAGGTGTCAGTAGCTTCAAAGAGCTGAAGAAAGATACTAAAACAGAGTTTTAAACCTACCCCACTAAAGAAAATATTTCCCCTTTTAAACTAAAGCATCAAAAATAATGTAATTTTGTTTTCAAAATGTAGCAAAATCCTTTCTAAAAGCTCCTAGATAGAGAGCTACTAATTTAAAAACCCACAAACTCTTACCTTTGCTTGAAATATATAGCCCCTGTTAGGAATGCCTCAACAGTGCAGGGCTCTGAAGCCTTTTATGCAGGCCTCAGCTGCTCTCAGTTCTTTCACAGGCTAATCAGGTCCACTAAGTCCTGATGAGGTGTCGGTAACTTCAAAGAGCTGAGAAAGATACTAAAGCAGAGTTTTAAACCTACCCCACTAAACAAAATATTTCCCCTTTTAAACTAAAGCACCAAAAAGAATGTAACTTTGTTTTAACGGCTGTGGCTCTGATAATATCTCCTAGGATGTGCATGCAGTATGGATATTGGTTGGGTACTGTGATAAGGAAGCTTATCATAGCTCAGGAAGGAGCTATAGGAAAGGTGAAGTGACTCTGAACAAGCAATCTGTCAGTTCTGGTAGAAATTAGAAAACAGAATTTTCCCATAAAAGACTACCAGTCCCAGAATGCACCAGGTTTCCAACAGCCATTAGAGGAGCTGAAGTGGGGAAACGTGTGTTCAATCAGGAGGGCTATGAGGTAATCCCTAAGCACTCATCTCAAAGGGTAGGGCCTGATTCAGCACAGCTGTGCTGTGTTAGGGAGGAGCACTCATCTAGGCAGAATAAAGGTATAGTTTATTCTACAGATGACCATCTTCATGATTACCTTGGATATCCAGAGAAGGATCATCAGTTTCATCTGAAGGATCATCAGAAGCAGAAGCCAAACCGGACGGACAGAGAGGGAAAGAGACCCTCTGGAAGAAAGAGGAGAAAAGCCTTTGAGAGGTCTAGAAGAGTCCAAAGCAGTACGTATACTGGGAGGTATTCCAAGGGCCAGCATACACCATTGGGCTGGGGAAAGCCAGAGGAATGGTGCTGCAGAGCTAGGAATCTCCAGATGCTACCTGTGAGGGAGACGGCTGCACGTGGAAGGGACCCTAAGACCCATGCCAGAAGGTATGTGAAGAGAGATCCAGTGTCCAGGGATCTGGATTGGAAGGCTGGACATAAGAACTGGACTACATACTGGCCAGGCTATATAGAGAGGAACTCTAACAGCAATGGAAGCTCAGGTATGAACACTGATCTATGCCCTAGCTATAACCTTGAAAGACAGCAGGGAAACAAGTATTCTCCTGAAAGTGCTCCATTGAGAGATTCATCTGTGCCAATCCATGATATTGAACCCATGCTTGTTGAACAAGGGGGAATAATAGCAGATGAAGATCCTATTTATATGGACTGTTCTCTGTCTAAACTCCGTTGGTAACTTTCTGTTATAAAGTACAGCAACCATCACAAAGAAATACAAATTTGTTCTTTAATCTACTCAGAAAAGCTCCTGAAGCAGGATTTGACCCACACAGTGGAAGGCAAGCCAGCTAAGGGGTTTCAGCTGGTGACTGCTAGCAATTAAGCCTTACCTAATTGCTTGTGAGCTAGGAGAGAATCACTTCTGAATCTATGTGGGAAGTAATCAGAAGTTAACCTGAAAAGAATAGTTTGTTTCTTGCTTTGTGGCTTTTCATTTGTTGTTTCCTGATTTTGACTTTGTTTTTCCAAGTTAACACTGAAAGCAAGTAACCTGATTTATGTGCTACCAAGCATATCTGTGTTGGGAGAAATAACCCCATAAATAAATATCTTATTGGCTTTACCCAAGAGCACAACTAAATTATTGTCAGCAGCTGTGTCTGGTGTGAATGAACTACATTGCCCACAATACCTTGCAAATCATATAGATATATGCACTTGCCAAGACTGTGAAGATTCTCACCCAGGCAGCCATCTGACAGTATGCATTCCACAAGGCACAGGAAACTGGGAGAGAGGAGGGGGAAAGTAGAGAGATATGAAAACGATTTGAGAAATTGTGTGTGGATCTGACCTGGAAGTGTAACCAAAGTCTGTGGGGGGGGGGGGGGCAGGGTTGGGATTGATATCTCCAGATGACAAGAGAAGAAGCAGAAGTGTGTAGGGTAGAGAGGTGACAGTATGGTGACAGTACGGCAGTAGTGAGGGAGAGGTTGTTTCAGAGAGAGAGGAGATGTTTGAATGAGAGGGAGAGAATGGTGAAGCTCAAGAGCTGATGATAGGGTAGATGACAAGATGTTGGGAATAGTAAGGATGGTGGAGAGGGGATGCTAAGGAGGAGGGCTTGTGGCTGTTGGTAAGAGGGGAGAAGTTTGGAGAGTGTGGACAATAGGAAGAGAGCGTGATGTCGAGCCATAATAAAGGAAACCAAGAGGAGAGCAGACATCAGGCGACAACTATGAAGGAAAGGCAGGGGAAAGATCTTAGTAATGGTGGTGATGAGCCCAGGACAGCTGAGACACTGTTAGCCAGGGGGTCGGTGGGCTGTGGGAAGGGAGGGAGGGCCAATTAGGAAGTAAAAAGGAGATGCTAGAGTCAGACAACTGGAAATAAGAGAAGTGAACCAGATTGCAATCCAAAAATGCAGAGAATGTAAAAAAGCACACTAACAATGATGATAACATAACTAACTAATTAAATATATATGTATCAAGATAGACAGGGGGGGACTCACAAATAGGCAGTAAGAAGTGTGGCCCTGGAGCTGGGACTAGAGTTAATAATAGAGTTGCACCTTCCACAGCAAGAACTATACAAACGCAAGGAGTACCACAAGGCTCCTCTTTATCAGCCCTACTGTTTAATATTTACATTCAGTGTATTTGCTCCATAATTCAACCATACAATATACTCTACCATATTTATGCAGATGATGTGCTTCTTTACACTGCCTTCTCTACAGTCAATCCAAACTACTCCAGAATCATAGACTTCTTCAATGCAGTATCTGACTGGCTGAATCTACATAACTTAAAAGTAAATTGCAAGAAATCTGAGGTTCTGTTCATTATTAAGAACCCTTCATTCATACCCCCTCCCACTTTACCAGTGAGGGATTCTGAGATAAGCACTAAGCAAGAAGTATGATACCTGGAGATACCCTAGACCAACATTTGACAATGGAGCCACACATAAAAAACATTACCAGACCAATATGACTAAAATTACGGACTCTTCGTCAACTCCATCCCCTGCTTGAAGCTGCTGACTTCCGGACAGTATTCCAAGCATTAATCACCCCACATTTTGATTATGCAAACATCGTTCTCTATGGTTATCCAGATTATGCAATTCACCCCCTTCAACTGGCTATGAATACGGCAGCATGAGCCTTGGCTGAAGCCTCAAGATACAAACATGTTACTCCGATCCTGAAACAGCTCCTTTGGCTCCCCATTGTTAATCGTCTCAAACATAAGGCTCTCATCATAACATTCAAAATTCTATACAACCTCTCAGCTACTGCCCTTAATGAGAATCTACAATGGACACCTGACAACAGAGTAAGAAGATCTACCATATCAAACACTCTTTCAGTTCCTTCTATGGTAAGAAAACGTTCCCAGTTTGTGAATGGCATAACATTTAAATTATATGCACCACCTCTCTGGAACTCTCTCCCCCACTCTTCCCTAAGCCATGCCATCTCTGACCCATCTACTTTCAGAAAACGTCTTAAGACACATCTGTTTCAGCTATATTATGAACACACAACATAGAACACTGCAAGCTATCAAACCCCTTCAGCCAGACCCTCAAACCTTCTATGAAGCCCAATGTGCATGTATTATACAACTTTAATGTATATAGTTTCCCTGTTACGACCCAAGTTATACCTACCTAAGTTAAACATTTTTACACTGTTAACCTCCAATATAATTGGTTTTCTCTCAACTTGTTCTATGTAATTTCTGTTTTCCTTGTAAACCACACTGAATGTGAAATAGCGCGGTATATAAAACCGAATGAATGAATGAATGAATAAATAAGAACTGGGAAATGGCAGAAACATATGTGGGGAGGGGAGATGAGGAGGGTTAGATAATGCTTCAATGTGGGGGGAGGGGAAGGGCCATATTAACTGCACAAACAGGTAAGTTAGCAAGCAGGCAGGGGGATATTTATAACACTCGGTGAAGAACAGCACAGACAGAGGTAGCAGTGAATAAGAGATCTGCATTGCGGCCTCATAAATGTATGTGTGCATATTGTGTGGGAGACCATGAACCAATGATACCACCAGAGAGGTTGTGCACTGCTGAACTCCACCAGCACCATTCCTGCCTGGGTAATGAGCTGATACACATGTAGTGTATGGATTGTGGCACATAGGCACGGGCCAAGATACCATCCTATGTAGACAAATCCTAACTGCTGAGATGGTTGGCCACATCCCACTTGAAGATATACCAGTGAAGGGACTCTAGGCTAGGACATGATGCTTAGAAGGGTTAGTGCTACACACACCCCATTGTAGCCTACTTGGCTATAGGACACACTCACATTGGTGCAATCATGTACTCCAGTTGGCAATTAGGCACTATTCCCACTCTGTCCCATGTCCCCTGGGTGAGCTACAGGTCACACACTGTACCTAGTACTCACAAAGGAATGTACCACACATGCATGAAAACCAACCTGAGAGGTCCTCATGGCTGCCCGTGGTATATATAGGTGACAAGATTGGACAGGAAACCTGCCATAATGTCCCATGGTCTTCCTGGTGCAGCCTCTGCACCTTTCATATGGGCCTCTGGCTGGTCGGCTCCTGCCATTTCCACAACATCCTCCATTCCACCTGTCTCCTGGCAGGAGGGATATCATTGCAGAGAGGGGAAGCAGTCACAGAGTGACAGCAAGATAAGGATGTCAGTGAGCCAGTTCAGGAGTAGCAATGTGGGATATGTGGCCATATCTGTGCAAGGCTCAGAGAGGGTGCTGTGTCCCGTTCCCATCAGGAGAGACCTCATACATATCAGGAGGAGCAGAACTGCTTGTCTGATCCACCTGTCCTAACGATTGGGAGAACAGCATAGTATTACATACGGAGATGACATGACTCCCAGATCTTCACAGGGTGAGGTGTGCATGATACCTCCCTTTGTGCCACAGTGCTGTTCTTGGGTTGAGAGACTGCAACCTATTCTGCATCTCTCATGCATAGCCTGACAATGGTGACATGACTGTACAATTGATATCCCACACTCCAGTGACATTGTAATATCCCCAAATTCCCCAAACAGTACAGTGTGGAGTGCCACAATGCAGCCTGGTTTTCTGGATATCCCTCATGAATATTTATGTGATATATTTGCAGAGAATGGGAGGTAATGGATGAATAGATATGAGTATTCACTCTGGATATCCTGAATACCTGGCTGGACTGAGGCACACCAGGACTGGTGTTCGCCACCCCTGTTTAAACAGTACTAAGAATGAGGGGCAGCACAGCTCATAACCATGACATCTGTCCAAACTGCACTTGTGCAGAGATATATTTCCATGCTGGCTAGTTTCAAGGCTGCATGCTGACACATGGATACAATAGTTCCACACTACACCTCATTATGAAAGGGGGTGACTCAGAGGCCAGGATCATGCAGGAACAGTGTTGTCCGGGAGAGCAATGACAGGGAATGTAGCAGGAATGTATTTTGGGTGTTAGAATAGCTACAGAAGTTGGGATAGGAACCACATTTCAGGATAAACATGCAGTGAGATATGGGAAGAGGGGTGGGAGAGGAGGAATTAGCAGATCTACATTTGGAGCCATGAAGCCATATGTTTCTGTGGGGTATAAATCAGGGTGACAGGCTAAAGGACAGCAGGTTTGACATCCAGCTGGGGTCACATAGACAGCGAATAGCAGTTGCAGGGCTGCACTGTTAGCCATATCTAGGTCTGAGATGAACAGCCTGTCATGGACTTATGTGCAACTCTTCGTGGTGCAGTATGGGATGTGCAGTTCTGATTCCAAAGGTGAAAGGCATGGACAGCACATTGCATAATGCACAGCTAAGCCATGTATTACCCAGTAGTGGAATCAACGAGGCCTCCTGGAACGCAATAACCTTGCAACCGAGGCCATAGACATAGTTGGGGAGCTGTTACACATCACAAACCATTGTCAAATGTACCTGGAAACAATGCACTTCTCAAAGCACACACTGATATACAAGTATTTGTGAGTATCTCCATACCAGATTCCTGAAGGCTGGTGTCCAGCTCAGGTGGCAAGTCCAGCAATATAGATGATGCCCAGCCACTCCTCTATTTATTTATTTACATTCTCTTATATACCGCGCCATTCTGCATCAGTGCAGTTTACATTGAACAAACTGAAATTATATTGAACAGGGCATTATAACTTGGAGATAACTATTTTACAGGGAACATGGGCTATGGAGGGCTAAGTGGCTTGCCCAAGACCACAAGGAGCACCTGTGGGACTAGAAACCCCAGTCCTTCTGGCCCAAGGTTGCTGTCCTCTAGTGGGATTTGAACCCCTGACCTTCTGGCTTGAAGTACCTTGTCCCAACCACTAGGCCACTCCTCCACCACTCCTCCACTCTATGCGGTGAGTTGGATCTGCCTGGGCCCTCACCACCAGTGCCCTGGGTGTGTACACTGAGGAGGGACCACAGTGACCTTTTAATGTCATTAAATCTCTTGTGCATATTTTCTCTGTCCTGCTCAGGATCCCCCACAGCTGCCATAGCCTCCCTCACGCTGTCCCAAAAGGCACGCGCTGACTGAGGTTTGGCTCTGCTGGCTTAAAAATATAAATTCTAACTGTTGATTTTTGGGGGATTACTATTATAGTTCTTAACTGTGGTTTTAGACTAAGCTTGGGGGCATTTAGACTGCTTTCCTTGTATAGACTTACATCAGAAATCTGTGTGTGTGTCAGATAGAGAGTTATAACATACTAGGTTTTTACCTCTGCTGCACTGGTTGGTGAAACCCTATTCCCAGGGAGGAGCTGATTTGGAGCATTGTACTCTTGGCCTGACACTGGTCTGAGCCAGTTTTGCAGAAGCTGAGAAGCCTCCATTAAGCTAAGAACAAACCTTTCTATCTTCTCTGCTGGCTTAAAACTATAATTTCTAACTGTTGATTTTTGGGGCAATTACAATTATAGCTCTTAACTGTGGTTTTAGACTAAGCTTGGGGGCATTTAGACTGCTTTCCTTGTATAGATTTACATCAGATATCGGTGTGTGCCAACGGTTCAGGAACAGCCTACTCGCCAGAGACACTTAGGTTCCCGCCCACCCTACCCCTCACCCCAGGTGCTACATTGCCTTTATAGTGGTCACATACGTGCCATCTATCCTTTCTTACTTGGGTTAAAAGTCCACATCTTCTTCATCCTTTCTTCTTCTTCCTCTTCTGGGACTGCTTAACCAACATGTCATGTATTCAGTGCAATAACTGCGGTACTTTCATTCCAAGACAAATCATTTGGAGCCTAAGAGCTTGTCCTATGTGCCTCAGGTCAGCTGCCATGCATGACGAACTGACTCTACTAAGGAAAGACCTAGCTGCCATGCATAAAGAAGTGACTCTACTGAGGGAGGAAATGGCTGCAATGAAACGCACCTCTTCTATGATACAAACTGAGCAAAGTCCACCACCGCTCCCAAAAAGAATCAAACACCCCAGGAACAAATGTATCACAGTGGGTTCTGGAAGATTGCAACCTGTAACGCAGAGACATCCTATACATCAAGTGATATCCCTGCATAATGCCTTCTCTTCCTTGGCTAATGAGGATGCTCAATCCAATAAAACTGAAGGGCCCTTAAATGAGTCAGACAATGCCCAATCTCCTGCTAAAGCACCAAATATGATGAAAACCTCACCAAACAGAAATGGACTACTACTTGGAGATTCCATCATCAGAGACACCAACTTGGGAACACAGTTCAAAGGAGAGAAGATAGTCATGTGCCTACCAGGCTCGACAGCCAGCAGGAATACAAACCAAGTTGCTGAAGTACTTAGCACAAAAAGTGAACACTCCAAACTTGATGTTGTTATCCACTTGGACACAAATGACCTGGCTAGAAACCGTGCCTCTACAGTCCAAAAGGACTTCCAATCTCTGGGAGAGAAACTCAAGCCTATTGTTAACACTGTTACATTCTCAGAGGTTCTGCCTGTACTTGGTAAGGGGACAAAAAAGCTGCATCACATTAACAGCTTTAATACATGGCTCCAGACCTGGTGCAAACAAGAAGGATTCAGATTTATTGGCGACTGGGGAAACAGATGGACCAACAAGAGACTATACTGTGCTGATGGACTACATCTCTCTGTCGCAGGGAAAAGAATCTTAAGTGAAAAATTCAGGCAGTATGTGGATATGCATTTAAACTAGAAAAAGGGGGTGACGGATGTGGAAGGTCAAGACCTGCACACCATCCCCTGCAAAAGCAGAATAACATCAGAAACAGCCACAAAGAAAGAGAAGAGACAAAGAAATGGAAAAGGAGGAGGCGTAGCCTTGTATGTCAAAAGCAATATTAAAGCTACTGAAATGCAGGGGACATGGGGAAAAGAAGAAGCACTCTGGATTGCGTTGGAAAGAGGAGATGGCACTGTCATCCATACTGCTGTAGTCTACAGACCTCCGACTCAAATTGAAGAGATAGATAATGAATTGATTATAGATATTGCCAAGATAGCCACAAAGTGATCATTTTGGGTAACTTAAATCTACCTGATGTGGATTGGATTACTCCTTCTGCACATCTGTAAAGAAGCAAAAAAATTGTAGATGCTCTCCAAGATGCATCACTTAGAGAAATGGTCTTGGAACCAACCAGGGAAAGCTCAACGCTGGATTTAGTGCTCACCAACGGTGATAGCATGTCGAATGTCTGCGTGAGTGCCCCTGTGAGCAACAGCGATCATCACACGGTGTGGTTTGAGATAAAGCCCAAGGTACAGGCCAAACATAACAAGCTCAAAGTCCTAAACTTCAAAAACACTGACTTCAATAAAATGGCCGAGTACCTAAAGGAGGAGATGACAGGGTGGAAGGAGATAAGGGAAGTGGAATTGCAATGGGCTAAACTAAAGATGGCAATAAAAGGGGCAACAGATAAATATGTAAAGAAAGTAAATAAAAACAAGAGGAGTAGGAAACCTATTTGGTTTTCCAAAGAAGTGGCTGCTCAAATAAAGGCAAAAAACACATCTTTCGCAAAATTCAAAAGCTTCCAAACAGAAGAACACAGAAATGAATACAGGATCAAACTCAAAAAGTCAAAAAGAAAATAAGGATAGCAAAATCAAAGGCAGAGGAAAAGATGGCTAAAGATGTTAAGGGTGGCGACAAAACTTTCTTCAGGTATATTCGGGAAAGGAAGAAGATCAGAGTTGGAATTGCAGGACTCAGAAGTGCTGGGAAAGGTCTCGTGGAAAGTGACTTAGAAAAAGCGAAATTGCTAAACAAATACTTCTGACCTGTTTTTACTAAAGAAAATCCTGGAGATGGACCAGCTGTGACTCCCAAATATAAAAATGGGACTGAATTAGATACCACACCATTCACAGAAGACGAGGTATTGGAACAACTTGCTAAACTGAAAGTGGACAAAGCCATGGGACCGGATGGAATACATCCCAGGATACTGAAAGAGCTCAGAGAGGTTCTTGCAGGGCTGTTAAAGGATGTATTCAACAGATCCTTGGCAACAGGAGAGGTTCCTCAGGACTAGAGAATGGCTGATGTCGTACCTCTACACAAAAGTGGTGACAGGGAAGAAGTGTCAAACTACAGACCCGTGAGCCTTACCTCGGTGGCGGGAAAAGTAATGGAGGCACTCCTGAAAGAGCGAATAGTGGACTTTCTCAAAAACCGGTTGCAAGATCTGAGGCAACATGGTTTTACCAAAGGATGATCTTGCCAAACAAATCTAATTGAGTTCTTTGACTGGGTGACCAGAGAACTAGATCAGGGGCATGCGATGGATGTCATCTACCTGGATTTCAGCAAAGCCTTTGATACTGTTCCTCATAGGAGGTTTGCCAATAAACTCAGTAGCTTGGAGATGGGTCCCAAGATGGTAAACTGGATTAGAAATTGGTTGACTGACAGACGACAGAAGGTGATGGTACATGGAGCTCACTCGGATGAAAGGAAGGTGATTAGCGGGGTGCCCCAGGGTTCGGTCCTGGGCCCAGCACTGTTCAATGTATTTGTGAGTGATATTGCTGAAGGACTGAATGGAAGGGTCTGTCTTTTTGCAGATGACACAAAAATTTGCAACAGAGTGGACTCCCCCGAGGGAGTGGATAACATGAGGAAAGATCTACAAAAGCTGGAAGAATTGTCTAATGCTTGGCAATTACGATTTAATGTGAAAAAGTGCAGTGTCATGCACTTGGGTAGCAGAAATCCAAGGGAAATGTATGCAATAGGGGGCGAGAGGTTGGTGTGCATGGTTCAGGAGAAAGACCTTGGTATGATTATCTCTGATGATCTCAAGGTGGCAAAACAGTGCGACAAGGCGGTGGCAAAAGCCAGGAGGATGTTGGGCTGCATACAAAGAGGGATTACCAGCAGAAAGGAAGAGGTACTTATGCCACTGTACAGGTCGCTGGTGAGGCCTCACTTGGAATACTGTGTTCAGTTTTGGAGACCATATCTTGCAAAAGATGTAAAAAGACTGGAAACTGTTCAGAGGAAGGCGACCAAAATAATTTGGAGCCTGCGTAAGAAACCTTATGAGAAGAAGACCTAAATACGTACACTTTGGAGGAGAGGAGGGATAGGGGAGATATGATTCAGACCTTTAAATACTTAAAGAGGAACAATGAACAAACAAACCTCTTCAAAAGACGGGGAAGCTGCAAAACTAGAGGGCATAACATGAAGCTGCAAGGTGGTAAATTGAAAGGCAATGTCAGAAAATATTTTTTCACTGAAAGGGTGGTGGATGCCCGAAATGCTCTCCCAATGGAAGTGGTGGGGGCAAACACGGTGACGGAATTCAAAACAGCATGGGGCAAGCACAGCGGATCCCTTTACATCAACAGGATAAAAACAAAATAAACTGAACCATCTAACTTCTCAACAAATAGGGGTGTCCTACATGGAGTGGTGGGTCCACCCCTAAACAAAGACATGGGGAGGGGTGGCCTGCACAGAGCGACAGGTGCACCTACTCTTACCGTATTGCTGGGCAGACTGGATGGACCATGCTGGTCTTTATCTGCCGTCATTTACTATGTTACTATGGGATCTGAAGCACCCAAACAACTGCTCATAGTTCTCTAGCACCTTCTCTAGCAGCACCGCATTTTCCTCTGGATCAAATACAGGTGTCCTCTTACGGGACTCATCTGGGACTCTCTTCTTCTTCAGAGGCTGTCCCTCAGCCACCTGTCCCGTGGATGGGCTGTGTTGGGCAGGTTGACACACAGAGAATGTCCCTGGCTGCTCACTGTCCTGGCCCTCCACCCTGCTCCTGTTCTCTGCTGACTTGTCTTGGGGAGGGTATTCACCTGGTTGTCCTGTAGCCTGTGGTGTTGCAGGTTCCTGCTCAGCCTCAGCTCTTCCGCCAGTTGGGTCCATTGCTCTCCATACAGGTTGAGCCAGCAGGAACTCGCAGTTTATAGTAACAGGTGCTATGTGCACGTGCTATGTGAGCATGCATGAATAGAGCCCATTAGTGCCCTCTCATTGCCATCTCATGTACGGGGAATCACCACTCAGTGCTTGGTCAATTTAAACGTGTTTCCTAGATATCTCAATGTCCTGCAGAGCTAAGTGGATCAACACATCTATATGTCCATTGTGATAGCAGTTTCAGTTACCTTGGAGGTGTATATGAGGGTTAGCTACTTGAGTCCAGATGTTCCCACCAGACCTGATCCAGTATGTGCTTTACCCCATTGTGTACAGCGCTTTGGAGCTCTCTGATCCACAATGCATATGATGGAATCTGGCAAACTCTACAGGTCCACACAAGCTATGGGATAAATCCAGGTTAGGATCTGGAATGTTGGCAAGCCTATGTGTGTATCATACCTGCCCATTGTCCAGTGGGCATTTCACTGTGTCTGCTGGATGCATTATTTGGCACAGCACTATTTGCACAGGATCTTGTAACCGATATTTGCTACCTCATAGCTCTCATGTGCCATGGCGGGATCTGGAGTATCAATGGACATGTTTATCTGACACTTGGCACTGTGGTACTGTGCCTGTCCTGCACCACTAGATTGTAGCTGACATTCTGGACAGGGGTTCCCCCATACATCTTACACATATCACCTGTACTATTGTAGGTGACATTCAGAATGCTATGATGATTTCATGATGCTTGCTGTTTTGTGGGGACGAGGAAAGATCACATACATGCAGGGATTGGGCCATTTGTTCAGTTACCATAGCTGTTGTGAGCTCTGGATGACCCACCTGCCTTTGATGCTGCAGTAGTTGACGCAGGTGATTTGCATGTGCAGACCAACACTTGCTGTGACTGTGTTAGCACTCACATTATGCCCTTACCCCGCCACAGCTTGCACTTTATGTATGTAGGTCCTATATTGTCTGTTGTCAGTGTGTACAAGAATTATGCTGTGTTTTCACATATCTGCCTTGATCAGTGACTGAAGAACTTTATTTTGAATTTGGCCATTCCCTCAGGATACCTTTGGTGGGTAGTACCATGCCTCACACCACAGATGACAATGCCATTAATATAGGTGCACTGAGGTCTCCTTCCCCTCCCTGCACTGATCCTCATGGATGGCTCCAGTACCCCTTAGTGACAACAGTGTACAGACTATGTGCACAGGGTTCCGTGTGTCAATGTATGGTGTATGTTCACAGACAGAAGTACTTTGCATGGTTTTGCTGTCAAACATGAACTGTGGTCAGGAGGCATCAGGGGCCTGTGACTGCCTCCTGCCTCACACACCACATGCTAACTGCTGACTGGCAGTACCTATCATCGGTCACACACTAGGTCCTACATGGAGGGTGGCTTTCCATTGGTCTAACACCCTATCCACCAATGTTGTGACCACATATATATGTCGCAGGATTTGTGAAACACATTAGAGGTGGCTCATAAATTGCAAACTGGTGAGTCCAACATGACTCTAGTCCTTCAGCTCAAAGGGGGGGGGGGGGGCTGCATTGCCATAGGACAAACACATGCATATGCCTTTCCTGGTGTGTATCTCAATAGTATAGTCAAATGCTGAGCCCATTCATATTCTTTGCGGTTGGCTCCATCAGGACCCTCTCAGTGAGATTCTGAGACTGTGTTTATTACAAACATGCATTTCATGGTCACATCTCCAACATGTAGAACTACTGTCTTTCCTTGGGAGGTGTACATTGGAAGCAGGTAATACCACACATGGATGCTGTGGTTTGACCCACTTCCCAGTTCCCTGACATGTCCTCTGTTGCATGTAAATGTAGCTGACAGTCCCTGATGAATGTCTTTGTGACAATGTTGACCCCACATACAGATTATGCCCTAGGATGCTGCTGTGGTGTCCCTTGCCAGATTTTCTGGGTGGCCAGTATGAGCACTTTGTAGGGCCAGTTACAGATGGTGGAACAGTTGTCTTCCATCATGCTGTCCAGCTGGGGAGACTGCAATCAGTTTTGTGCTAGAGGGTGAAGCTCATCTCACCAGTGCATCACGTGACCCTACCAAGTATGTGCTGCAGGTGTGCATTGGCTCCCCTCCCATCAAAGCTGGGATTGGTAACATCTGCTGACAATATAAACTCATTCCATCAATGGTGCTAATCAGGATGAGGTGATGCACTTGTCTTGTTGTTGGACAGATTATGTGCTGACAACTGCATATGGTGTTTGTATCAGAGGCCTGGATGGACCTCTGAAGCCTCCTTATTGGGTGCACACCAGCTTGGTTCCAAGAAACAGAGGGTGTGATGTGCAAAGCCCATACTTCCTATTGTGCTGCAATATCAATGCCTAGTGGCCTTAGCCCGTACTACAATATCATGAGTTGCGTGCTTGTCATAGGCCATGCCAGCATGCAAGTATGCCCTTTGTGGAGGTATTCATGGCATTTTGGATCTTGCCTGTGTATAGGGTTGCCAACTGACTCCAGATGCAGCCAACAGTCTTGATGCAGTCCTGGGTTTGCATCAGTACATGCAGGGACATGTATTCTGTTTTCTCTATAACACCGCATAGAGAGTCAAGACTACATGTCCCTGCATGCAATGGGCTAAACCCAGGACTGGGTCAGGCCTGTTGGGGAATCTGGAGCCAGTTGGCAACCCTATCTGTGGAGCAGACCCTATCACTGAATGAGAGCTGCCATGTAATACTTTTACCAGGCTCATTTTGCTTCTCTCCTGAGGCCTGTTGCTCTACTGCCAATGTTGCAGTATCCATTCTCTGTGGCCTAATGCTGTTTTGCCCTACAAGCTGTGTACATGCCTCCTGTTCACCCAGCACTTCAGTAAATGTGCTCAGTGCATCTGACCATCTCCACAAATGTTGTCCTAGTCACCCACCATGGGCACACTATGTTTTCTGATGGCTACTCTCTTGTCTTAAGTGACATGTGCATCAGTGATGTCCTAGACAGCAACTGATTGCACAGACAAGGTGTGGGACAGCCTGCCTATTACTCCCAATGATCATTCATAGCTTTGTTTTGGCATGGGGCTTCTCCTTTTGGCGGGCACTGCATAGGTGAGGGACATGAACAGCATATTTGCACTATCATATCTTACTTGCACACATCTCCCCACAAAATGATCACCCAGCAAGTATGATCTGCAATTGCGCATGTCATGAATAGGTATCCACTGAGTTCTATTCTGTGTGATTTCCATGCTGTCTCTGTCTGAGATAGAGAATGGCCTGGAGAGGCATGAATCCTGCATCTTCATTGGGCCACTTCTGTTCCCCTGAATTAAAGCCTTGCATAGGTCCCCCCCATAGTCGCTCATGTCTGGCAGCTGTGGGATGTACCATAGGCTGCATGTTCATACTTTGACATGACTGTATGCTGGTAGCTGCCTGTCTAGCCCGGACCACATATGGATATTAACACGGGGCTTATGTGCTTGCTGCCTTTGCAGGGGCCACCTGACGACTGGCCGGGGAGTGTGATATGTTGGCAGAAACACATCATGTGGGTGATTTAGGTGGTTGTGCGTTGACAGATCCAGAAAGGGAGGATGACTGACAGGCCATGGTGATCTTGTAAATGTGTGTAAAGTCATTGTTCCACATGCTAGTAGTAGTTCATGGCATTCATGCAATATTTATTACCAGTTACCATATGTTTGCAACAGTTCAATCAGCTATTGGCTGCAGCAGCAGAAGACTAGTATGAACCATTCCTGCATGTGGGCCATAACAGTCGGAGACCTGTACTTCTCCTTTTGGCGGGCAGTGCAATGCTAAACACATACAGCTATGTACCTGTATGCATATGGTGTCATCCCAATACCAGTTCATGCCTATGGTCGGCATGCGGAGACAGTTGTTATGCATAGACATCAGTGACACATATATGCTGGGTCAGGAGGGAGGCTATGCAGGTACTGTGAGGCCTTGCATGCATTAATGTACTTGGAATATATTCAAATTACATTTGTGAGTTGACATCTATCTTCCCAGGCTACATAAACTTTGCTGGCACACACTCTGTATAGGCTGTTCACTCTCACCCAAGGAATACCATCAGTTGTGTGCTAGGTTTGCAAAGGAGGGAAACAACATTAATCAGATAGGAAAGAACACCAGAGAGTAACAGACATACCAGGGACCACAGGGCAGAGCAGAGAGGCCAGGGAGAGGTCAGGTGATGGGGAGAGGTAAATCACAGATGGTTCTATAGAAATGGCTAATAAGAATGGATCTTGAGGGTCTTGAGGGAAGGTTCCATACAGTGAGTTCCAGAGGTGGGTACCCAGGAAGAAGATGGCAGCAGGGGTCTTGACTCATGACACGCATGTGAGGCTGGTATAGGGTGCAGGTAACTGATGTGACTGTTGCAGAGATTACTGGAGGGGTCGTGAAACAGATGACAATCAGACAGATATTGTGGGGTGGGCATGTTAATGGATCTCTAAACCAGAGTGAGGATCTTACAATGGATGTGACATTTGGTGGGCAGGCAGTGGAGATCATTGAGCAGAGAGAAAATGTGGTCAGAACAGGTGGTAGGAGACATGATCCAATGAGCAGTGTTTATTCATTGTATATTGCAAAGGTGTTGGGGAGACGAGAGATACCAACATGACAGTTATGCATACATGAGATAACCGACTGCAGGTGAAGGGTGTGCAGTGAGGTGGTGTTTGTGAAAGGACAGATTGCACGTAGTTCCAACATATTAGTACATGTGCTGCCATTCTCAGAACCGTCAATCCAAAATTACCCCCACAAAAACGGTAATCAAAATGTCATCAACCAAATATACCATTAAATATCCCCAAAATTGTGCTTGTTATATTTTTTGTCGGACATAAATCACATAGAGAAGGCACTTAGACCCGACTCCTACTGTGATACATCTCCCTTTTATTCAACCACATAGGTCAATTTATATCAAATTCAATAGACAGTGCACCTTAAATGATAAAAGCAGTACTTATCTCATGAGTAAACGCGACGTGCACGTTTCGGGGGAAAAAGCCCCCTGTATCAAGCGTTCCAAAACACAAACTGAACTCGTAGAAACTTCTGTCCACCAGAAATGGCCAAGAACGCCGAAAAGCCAGCAGTTCAAAACGAGGATACTTGCTCCAGATTGGCCTATTGCAACTGCCTTTCAAAATTAAGCTTCCAATCACGGAAGGGAAACCCCACCAAAGACAGGGGAAGCCCAAACCGTGATAGGATGACCTCACATCACACCCAGCCAATCGATCTCCAAATTGAGTCCCAAGGGGGTCACCGATTGTAGAAGAAATATCCAACGCTGTTCAAGCCTCCGAAGTTTTAAGGTACGATCCCCTCCCCGCGGGTCAGCTGGAACATGATCAATGATTGTCCAGCGCAAATGTTCAAACTTGTGTTGTTTTAATTCACAATGAGGGACCAAGGGAGCCGTAAGGACCCGAGAGCGAAGACGACTAGCATGTTCAACCAACCGGGTCTTTATCTGCCGGATGGTACTCCCGACGTAGCGGAGGGGGCAATCACATTCAATAAAATATACCACATGAGTCGTGGTGCATGTCGTTTGCCAACGGCGATGAAAAACCCGATCTGTATGTAAGTCACTCCAAGTAGTCCCGGTGATAGTAGAGCCACAAAAACGACAGTCCCCACACGACACATGAGCCCCTGCCCGATTTTGAGGACTCATCGGACGGTCAATTGGGGTAGCTGAATGGACCAATTTATCACGAAGGTTAGACCCCCGTGTATAGGCTATACGCAAAGGTTTGTTCAGACAAATTTGGGCCAGTATTATTTTGGAAGCGTTTTTTGGACGACATTTTCTTCATTTGGTCGTCTGATCTAACATCATTAAATGAATTTATTGTCTGGCTTAATACCTTGAAACCTTGCATTCAATACACTGCCCATATTGATCAAGATCGAATTGAATTCTTAGATATGGTGGTATTTCGTGAGGGGGATCGTTTAGCCACTTCTCTTTACCGCAAGCCGGTGCAACGAAACAGTTTATTAAATTATCGCAGTTTCCACCCCCAACCATTACGCAATGGGTTACCTTACGGACAATTTCTACGCCTTAGAAGAATATGCACTTCATTGGATCAGTTCCGCCATCATGCGATGGATTTGACTAATCGTCTTATTGTTAAGGGTTACCCTAAACCTATCATTACCCGAGCATATCGCCGTGCTCTCTATTCTCATAGGGAGTGGTTTTTAGATAGCTCTTTAGACCAGCCCGTTGAGGCAGGTTCTGATATGGTGACAGGGATTTTACCCTATATGTCTAATTCCTCCAAGATAGTAAACATATTAATGAAACACTGGTCGGTGTTGACATTACACCCTAGTCTAAACAAACCTTTGCGTATAGCCTACACACGGGGGTCTAACCTTCGTGATAAATTGGTCCATTCAGCTACCCCAATTGACCGTCCGATGAGTCCTCAAAATCGGGCAGGGGCTCATGTGTCGTGTGGGGACTGTCGTTTTTGTGGCTCTACTATCACCGGGACTACTTGGAGTGACTTACATACAGATCGGGTTTTTCATCGCCGTTGGCAAACGACATGCACCACGACTCATGTGGTATATTTTATTGAATGTGATTGCCCCCTCCGCTACGTCGGGAGTACCATCCGGCAGATAAAGACCCGGTTGGTTGAACATGCTAGTCGTCTTCGCTCTCGGGTCCTTACGGCTCCCTTGGTCCCTCATTGTGAATTAAAACAACACAAGTTTGAACATTTGCGCTGGACAATCATTGATCATGTTCCAGCTGACCCGCGGGGAGGGGATCGTACCTTAAAACTTCGGAGGCTTGAACAGCGTTGGATATTTCTTCTACAATCGGTGACCCCCTTGGGACTCAATTTGGAGATCGATTGGCTGGGTGTGATGTGAGGTCATCCTATCACGGTTTGGGCTTCCCCTGTCTTTGGTGGGGTTTCCCTTCCGTGATTAGAAGCTTAATTTTGAAAGGCAGTTGCAATAGGCCAATCTGGAGCAAGTATCCTCGTTTTGAACTGCTGGCTTTTCGGCGTTCTTGGCCATTTCTGGTGGACAGAAGTTTCTACGAGTTCAGTTTGTGTTTTGGAACGCTTGATACAGGGGGCTTTTTCCCCCGAAACGTGCACGTCGCGTTTACTCATGAGATAAGTACTGCTTTTATCATTTAAGGTGCACTGTCTATTGAATTTGATATAAATTGACCTATGTGGTTGAATAAAAGGGAGATGTATCACAGTAGGAGTCGGGTCTAAGTGCCTTCTCTATGTGATTTATGTCCGACAAAAAATATAACAAGCACAATTTTGGGGATTCTCAGAACCGTCAGCAGAGACCTCATACCGACTGTCACATATGTATGCTTTGGCCAACTATCCTTTCATGTATTCACATACAGTGACAAGGACTGCTAACATTGGAGGTCCCAGGGATACATCTCTTCACATAGGTGATGGATATAAGTATGGTTTCCAGGGACAGGGAGATGTGAGTCAGGTAGCATATGCAAGGCAGTATTCCAGCCACTGCCTACTGTGCAAACTATTTGTGTTTTCCTTTGTGCTGCTGCAAGCCAATTACACATTTCACATTGGCACATGATCAGATGTACACCAAAGATCACCCACCATGGCAGATGGGAACTCAGGAACCATGTGAGATATTGAATACACATAATAATTTATTTATTTAATGGTATTTATATACCGCCTTATCATTCAATCAAGGCGGTTTCCACGGCAAACAATCAAGGGGGGGGGCAAGTGTCTTCATGCAGTGTATAGTGTGGTGTGTAGGTGTTGGCAGGGATATGATTAGAGTTGTTTTATCTACATAGTGCGCTATTATACATCATGAACTATTATACATTCTTATATACAGTCTCGGGGTGGTGGGAGGGACTGATGTCTGTCTTGTATGTTGACTCAAGGGGGTATGACCATAGTATTCGATGAACAGACCCAATAATGGTGACAGACCCTCCAAAACAGGAGTACTCCAACAAGGAGCTAGTATTTGTGCACATTATCATAGCAGCACCAGGATGTTGATGATGGGTAGCTATTGTGAGAAGTGTAGCACATTTATCTCACAGGGTTGACACATTGGACACATTCTCAATATCTCATTGCTATGACTACTACTACTGATGAACATTTGTGTAGTGCAACCAGATGTATGAACTGCAGCACAGACACATGTAAGAGACAGGCCTGCTCAACAGAGCTTAATGTGGCCAGACCCTATTTGACTGCAGAACATTTGGTGTTTGCATGCTACATGTGCATATTAGTCACTATCATCACTTGTCATCATGGCCACTTAATTTGTCAAACAATGTATGCATGTTGTGATGCAGTGGGTAATATAGAGCCTATGAAAGTTAATGAAAATGAGGAACTTACCTCAGATTTAGCTGTAGAGAGAAACTCAGTGCATGGAGAAACAGCTGAGCAGCAAAGGCTGTCAGCGCAAGAAAAGCCAAAAGCCTTTAGAGGTAGTTTTCCCTGTAATAGTTCTGACGCAGGAAGAAACAGAAAAGCTCATCAGGAGTACCTGTGTCCTAACTCTCACATAACGTGCAGGGCAGGGAAGCATATAAGTTCCTGGTTAGAACCAGGAAGAGGAAGTGAGGGGAGAAGGAGGAGTAGTGCTGGTAAGAAGGAAGAACCAGGAAGTGAATGCAGAAGCAGAGCTCGAGAGAAAAGGGTTGGAGCAGGCAGTGCTGGGAAAGGCAATGCTCAAGGAAGCAGACCTGGAGAGAAACCAGGAGGGGCCAGTAGCTCAGGAGGACAGTATGAGCAACCAATGAGCACAGGTCAGCCCAGAGGAAGTTTACCGGCTGAAGGAAACTTCAAGCGTGGCTGCAAAGCAAGAAACAGCTGGGAAGGTGACCAGGAGTTTGTTAGCTCTGAGCCTGACTGGAAAGCCAGGGAGAGAGTCCTCTACAACCCAGGAGCTAAAGCTAGAACCAAGGTAAAAAGGTGGGAGCCTTGTTCTTTTAAAGAAAGGTTTAAAAGCTCTGCATGTTTTAAAGGGTGTGGCCCTGAGTACAACGTTATAGCTGAAAGATATCCAAAGCTTTCATTTGGTTAGGAAAACCAGCAAGGAGCCTTTCTCATACCAGGCAGATCTAACCCTGGGCTTAAAGAACCCTTGGCAGGAAGGGATATTGGTGTATCACAAGAGACTGTGCCAGAATTCAGCACATGTGAAGAATGTGACTCAGATAGTGTGGGGAGTGAAGCTGAAAGGATGATATGGGAAAATAATAGCCATACTTCAGACCCCATTCCAATGGACTGTACCATATGTTTTTCGGATGACCTCACTTCTTTGTGTTAACTTTTGAGGAGAATAACTTTGTGACAATAACAAAAGAAAAGAAGATATTTTCTGTTGCCATTTTTGTTCAATGCTGTGTTTTGTGTTGCATCCCTGAGAATGTCTGTTCGGGAAGGGGAATAAAACCCTAATTATTTACTTTACCACTTGACCAAAAGACTCTGTTTTAATACAAAGAGCAGAGCAAAACTTCAATAACCCTAGGCAGCTGCCTAAATAGGGTTAAAAAGGGCTCTATCATACGAGCCCCATCACAATGTATGTCCCACTAACTGTCTGCTTATTAGAACACCTAATGCAAATATGTGGGAAATCTGTTGCAGGGCAACGTGACCCATCGGGTTTTCAGGATTTGTGGCACACAATGAATCAAATGACAGCAACATTATGGAGCTCACATAACCTACAAAGAGCCAGGACAGGGAAGCAGAGGCACAGGGGCACAGTTCATGCTTGTTAGACTATTTGACAGAACAGTCTTACATCTGAGGATCCCTAACCATCATACATTTTATGTATACTGTGGTCAGCAATCTGGCAGTGTCCTCTGCATTAACATAAATTCCTATCACACTATCAATGGCCTTCAACTTCCATTGTAAGGTGTTCACATCTAGATTTGTACAATCCTTTCCCCTTCTTCCCTTCCTCGGTCATTACACATCACACCTGTATTAGATAGAATTTGCTACTGAGGGCTAGACATATGTATAACACATGCACACATGTGATATTGACATCAGGGATGTCCTAATGAAATTTGCCACTCTTGGCAGGCCTTCAGTACAGACCCCCACACATCAACTTACCTTGGAGAAGGGGCATAATAGCAATTGCTCAGAAGAGTAGATGCACCACTGAATGCCTTGTGGGGATCCAGGGCTTCCAAGTTGTATAACACAGCACCATGACCTGTGATCCACACAGACTTTCTCCCCCCCCCCCCCTCCCCAAAAAGCCAAAGTATTGTCAATTGTTTCAATATGCTACTTGCATTTCCCCTCAGGGCCAGCCTCTCCCAACTCATGGCCTTCATACACAACTTCCAGCCCCCTCTGACAGAATATTCTTTTGGCGGGGCATCAGTGGTAGGCCATGAGGACATCTGCATGCAACAGAATTGATCCAGTCGCAATGTGGGAAATGCTGGCATTGTAAACATTTTTCTTGGAATCATCACTCAACTTACAGTTCTAGCCAGACGTGTTGTTTCACTAATGGATGGCCCAGCTCTTCTTGGTATTATTGAGTCTTGAACTCCCAACCTTGGGTGTATGAGGCAGTTGCACTGCAACTGTGGTAGCAGAGGAAGCTAGTGCATGAGTGTTACATCACTTTGACAGCTGCAACATTATCCTTCCACTTACTGTATGACACATAAGAACCATTTGGGTCAAGGAGGTCCATTTCCTCTTACCTTTCCTTCCATGCAGCCAGGTACAGCCCTACAGTTGGTTCAGAGTATTGGTGCCCTAGGCGAACATCAAGCTTTGCACTCCTTCTCACTGTCAAATTCTATTATTTAACTTGGATTACCCTGCTTTGCCCGCCCTCTGGAAGTAGCTGCCATAGGCAACAACCTAGGGTGCCTACTGGTTGGGCCAGCCCTGCATGCAGCCCCTGATATCAGGAAACACAAAAAAGAGCCTCAGCTCTCAAAGAGAGAGAACCCAACACAAAAAGCGAGAAGCGTGCAGAGGTCACAGGTGCCTTTATTAATGGACCCCCAACACGTTTTGGCAAATGCCTTCTTAAGAGGGTATGCAAATTTGCACTCTGTGAAAATCTTTTTAGTAGAATGCTAATGTGCAATTGTAATTCTACATGCTGGTGCTGAGAGCAAAAGCAATTTCTCCCGGCAATGCGAGCTCCAGACAATGTGATGCTGTGTCAGTATGGGGGTGATGTGTGATCGATATGAGGCACAGGCAACACAGGTACACTACCAAAAAACTGCCTCCAGTTTTGCAACTGATTCCTATAGATTTTGGGGTGCTGAATCCAGGAAAAATAGCCAAAATGTTCCATCACGTCACGTTTTCTTGCAAAATTAGATTTCTTACCCATATAAGGAATGTTCACATAATTTCTTTTTAGCCGACTGCAGTTTATTTTCTTGGCCCAAAATAGAGGTTGTAATGGTTAACTAACTAGAAACACTCCCTCATGATATTTTAGAGTGTTTTGTATTCATTTTATACATTAACAGGACAATTGGGAGGCGGGGGGCTAAATCCAGTACTCGCGCTGGCGCATGTTCTTTCCTGTTCGCCTCGCCTCGTTCGCTCGCTCAAACACGGTGGTTGCGACATGAACGTTCCTGTCAAATTTCAGTTTCTTGCAAGTTCATTATTACCTTTTGTTTGCTCAGTCGTAATCCAGCTTTATTCCGAAGTGGTTCACTACAGTTGTAGTTTGCAGTGCTGTGTATTTGTGATGGCTCACAGAGCCAGAGGTTGCGTCAACTCTCCGGACAGTTTTTGTTTTATTTGTGGGGAATATACCGTGAAAAAGCGGCAGAGGAACATTTCTGCATTTATTTAAAAAGTATATTTCGCCTATTTCGGTTTGAAGTTAGGCGATCAAGACAAACCGTGGGCTCCTCACAAAGTGTGCAAGACATGTGAGGAAGATCTACGCTTATGGATGAAAGGTAAAAAACAAGCATTTCGTTTCGGAATACCTATGATGTGGCGTGAACAAAGAGACCACAGCAGTGACTGCTATTTTTGCTCTTGCATTGTGAAGGGATACAACTTAAAAAATAAGAACGTAATAAGTTACCCCAACCTTCCCTCAGCAATTAGGCCTATGCCTCATAGCAACGAAGTACCTGTGCCTGAACCACCAAAATCTTTGGATCATATTTGTGTGGACGGTTCTGATCATGATGAGACTCATCAGATGGCTTTTCCCGATGAGTCCAGTACTTCCGAGTTTGAAACTGAACCAGATCCGAAACCTGAACTTTTCTCTCAAGCTGAATTGAATGATTTAGTCCGGGATTTAGGACTCCCAAAAGATGCTGCCCAACTGCTAGGTTCTCGGCTTAAACAGAAAAATCTATTGTCACCAGGAACAACTTTTTATTGGTACCGCAACCGCGAGACACAATTTTTGAAGTATTTCAGCAAAGAGGAAGATTTGGTATTTTGCAACAATATATACGGAGTGATGGAAAAGTTTAAACTCAAGTATGATCCTGCTGAATGGCGGCTGTTCATTGATTCGTCAAAAGACAGCATAAAAGGTGTTCTTCTTCATAATGGCAACACATTCGCTTCAGTTCCTATTGCTCACTCTGTTATTCTCCAAGAAAAATACGAGAATTTGGCCCTGATTCTTCAGAAGATTCGTTATGATGAGCATAAGTGGATGATTTGTGGAGACTTTAAAATTCTATCCATGCTATTAGGGCAGCAATCCGGTTTCACCAAATATCCCTGCTTCCTTTCCTTGTGGGATAGCCGGGCCCACGACCTACACTGGGGGAAAAAAGACTGGCCAATTCGGGAGTATTTGAGACCCGGTGAGAAAAATGTTCTTCATGAGAGCTTGGTACCTCGTGATAAAATTCTATTACCACCTCTCCACATTAAGTTTGGTCTCATTAAGCAATTCATCAAGTCCCTTCCAAAAGATGGTGAGTGCTTTCGGTACCTTTGCTCAAAGTTCCCCCGACTTTCTGAAGCAAAGCTAAAGGAAGGAGTGTTTGTTGGCCCTGATATAAGGAAACTCATTTCAGATGGAGCATTCGCTGAAACGATGTCTGAGAAGGAAAAAGAAGCCTGGGATTCCTTCAAGGATGTTGTTCTCAAATTCTTGGGGAACAGGCGGGATGAGAACTATAAGGATATTGTTGCCAGGATGCTCAATGCCTTCAAAGAACAAGGCTGTAACATGAGCCTGAAAGTCCATTTCTTGCACTCCCATGTGAACTACTTTCTGAAAACTTGGGGGCGTACAGTGAAGAACAAGGTGAAAGGTTTCACCAGGACATCAAGGACGCAGAGAGAAGGTACCAAGGAAGATGGAGCACCACTATGATGGCTGATTTCTGCTGGTTGCTGCTGCGGGAAACCCCAGATGAAAAATACGCCAAGCAGCGCACCAAGAGAAGCATTCGGGGGAAGAAGAAACGGGCCCACCAGGAGATTGATTGACCCAAGAATGACTTTAAAATCTAAACTGTGTTGACAAATATCGTGTTTTTACTAAACTTTGAAATAAAAATTTGCTAGTTATTACCACAGTGTCGGATCTCATTTATTAGAATTTTATTTTCACACCATCGGGTGTTTGTCTTCATGTATTGCAATGGTGCGGTTTGCGTTTTCTATTCTTACATACATACCTGTACAACATTTTTTGCACATTTCTTTGCTTTGCTTTGTGTCTAACCTCGCTCTTATATGCTCAGTGTTTGTGCACATGTATGTGGCTGTTTTAAGTGCAGACAATTTTGCTACCATCACAGTGTGTTTTGTTGACATTACTCTATTCTTATGTGCTGCCTTGTTACAATTTTCTTTATTCTTATTTGAATAACTACTAAACAATTAGTATAAAGAATTCATCCAAGAAACTTTTATCTCGATCGCACTCAATCTGAAACGTTCACCTCAAACTGCTAACCCAATGTAGCAAAAAATCTGTACGTGATGGAGCAAATTGGTTACCAGATTTGGATTCAGCGCACCAAAAAACGTAAAAATCAATCGAAACATTAGAGGCAGTTTAAAAAAATTTTTTTTTAGTGTACCTGTGCAATTATTCGGGCTGCAGTGTTTTGGACCATTTGTAGTGGGTGTAGAGTTTGTTAGGCAGACCTTGGAAGATATTACAGTAATCTAGTACTGGTATAATCATTGCCTGGCACACTGTTCAGAAGAGGTCTGGAGTGAGCAGGGGGCGGAGGTGCTTCAGGATTCTTAGTTTGTAGTAGACTGAGGCTGTTGTCCTTTTTATGTGAGGTTGGAAGGTTAGTTGCTGATCTATTGTTATCCCCAAGTATTTTGTCTCAGAGTTGACTTTGATTTTTACATCACCAAATTCTATTGTTGATGATGGATTAAACGTTGGGTTGGTGGTTATGTAGAGTGCTTAGGTCTTCTCTTGATTGATGAGGAGGTTTTGTCTGCTAAGCCAGCTTTTGACATGGATGAAACATTTTTGTAAGTTGTTTAGTTGTGGAGAGAGGGGATTTATAGGTGTGAAAAACATTATGTCATCTGCATAGATTTGATATAGGATATTATGTGCTTTGAAGATCTGACATAATGACTGGATGTATATATTGAAAAGACGGTATCCTCTTAGCCCCTGCTAAGTGGTGCCTTGTTCCTTTAACACCGGTACTCCTATTCCCTGCCCCTTCCTTTATCACACAAAAACACCCTGAATGCTTCTGTTTACGCTCATTATCTGGTGCTCCCTTAATGCTCTTTAGTAAACATACCCCTAAGTGTTTCTAACTATTGACTTTGTTGTTTCTTTCTGTATAATATCAGCAGAGTCTGTTCCTTTCTAAACACACATTTTCCAAAAGATCATCCCAGTCACTGGTCATTTTCAAGTTCTTCCTTATGACTGGAGGCTTCTAAATTAAAGAGATTTTGCTCCAACACCCATTAATTAATTGCCTTTACAGACTCCAATGAATCCTTTCCAACCGGAAAAAGAAGCTGGATTTCATTAGCTAGAAATGATATTACATATTAAGCACTTGCAGTCTGTGAGACAAGGAGGCACATACATGTTAAATAACTGGGGTGAGAGCCCTGACCTCTCTGGCATCCCTATTATAGCATATTTAGAATTAATAGTGAAAGCTTATTGGCACCATCCACTAAAAATATTTGTATATTGTTATATGATCCACAGATCTCCTTGGCTTGCCCTTGAGGTCAGGCTGCTTATATCTTGTCTGTGCGGTACCTTCTAGGATCCATTCGCTCTCTGACATAGGACTTTTCTCTGTATCTGTCATATTTCTGACGCTGCAGCGGTCTTCAGACAGTGCTTCCCTGTGGCCTGCCACTCTAGTCTGGGCTCCTTCCTTTTCTGAGTCCCTGGAAAACATGGCTGCCCCTTCCTGCTCAGAGCTGTGCCCTGGAACTTGGTTTTATTCATGTTCTTCTTTCCCTCAGTTATTTTCTCTTGTATTTTTTATGGGTGTTTGTCTTCTGTTCCTGGGCCATTGATCCTCTGTTTGGCCCTTTTGACTTGCATATTTCATGTTTCACAGGGTATATAGGTTCTTATCCATCTACACTTGTGAATGTATGCTTGTATATATACATAGAGAGAGGGAGAGATACATGCCCATACACAATATTGTATCATAACAAAAAATGCGTACATAAAATTAGGCCCTCTCCAGAGAGAGGGGCATTTCTTTAGTAAAGCTGTCAGAAAATGCCTAATTAGGCAGTACCTACTGTCACCAGAATGTAAGACTGCAACACAGAAAGAGGTAAACAAAACAAAACAGGCAGCTCTTCAAAGCTTGACTCCGTCCTGTAACAAATAATGCATATTTCTTAGCAGATAGGATGCATAGGAACATCAAAACACAAAACAGTGGAATCTGGATCACCAGTAGTTTAAAAAGAAGGCTGGTGCCTCAGCTGATAGTATTGTGAGAGCTTTAAAACCATCAATGAGGATCACATTGGGTCTGACATTCAAAAGATTTATGCTTCTAACTGAGAGTTAGGCTCCTAAACTGACCTCTTTGAAAAATGACAAGGACTGAATGCCTAAAGTTTTGCTTAAAATTTCACTCAATTCCTAAATTTAGGAGCATAAAAAGTGGATAGCAGCAGGGATAGACTTAGGGAAAGGAGCTTAGTGCTAATTGTAGGCACTAGACATCTAAATGAGGCTCATAAATCTAGATAAATGAATGGCAGTCATTAATTTTAAGCTTCTAAATTCGGATGAATTTTCAACTGAAAACCTAGGGATCTTGGGTCCAATATTCAGTGACACGAGCATGGTTAGTGCAGCTGGAGATCCATGGGCGCCGCTGCTACATGCCCAATGCTGACTGCATAGCACTGGGGCATGTCCTAGGCGTTCCAGGGCAGAGCGGAGGTGACACCCGTCGCTAATCCGGCAGCAACGATATTAAACTGCTGCCTGGATAATGACCTGTGAGTAAAGATAGGCATGGGAAAAGCTGGCCTATCTTTACCCGTGGGAGCTAACTAGGCAGCGGCTCAATATTCCTGCTATCCGCTTAACTTCCTCGCCATGTGGTGTCCCGGATATTCAATGTTGGTGGCTGGATATGACCCCGGCCTTGAATATCGGGGGTTAAGGTTCAGGGATGATGGCTATGTGCTTTAGAAGCACTAGCCACCACCACTGAATATCAGGCCCCCTTTTACTAATGGACGCAAGGGTGTTGCACCTAATGCACCAAAAGCAACAAAACTATGGTGCGTTAGGTGCAATACTACTGTGTTTCTCTCACAGTTAACATGGATCCCTGTTCCTTAACGCATGCTACATTAGTGAGGGTGCACTTAACTCTACCTGCTGAGGTGGCGTTAGGTGATCTCACACTAATGCACTTAGCACACGGTGTGAACTCAGCACTAATTGCATGGAGCACACCACACCCATTCTCCAGCCCTACCCTGCCCACTTGTGACCCTAACATGGGTTAGGCACACTGTCATGGCCCTGCGCTTACTGGCAACACATGTCCCAAAGTGCATTTAGCGCACAGCAGAACACGCATTGTCAGCTAAAGCCCTTTAGTAAAAGACCCCCTTTGGTTCTTAAGTATGGCTGAAAAGAGGGCACAAATTTAGGAGCCTAACTTAGGAACTTAAAATTAGGGGGCTCAACTTTTTTTGAATATCGAGCCCATTGTTTTTAGTGGTATAAATGTACTGATATATCATTATAATGGGGTCACTAAGAAGATAATCCTTTAATCTCCCGCATAGTTAATGCCCATTGCCAGGAGCATTTATGGGGCTTATTCTAGAAAGTAAAATACATGTGTGTACAGATGTGTTTTAACATAGGCGCAGCACTTATGCCTACTCTAGAGCAGGCATAAATGCCTATGCCTAGATTGGTCATTAACATGTGTAAGTCATAATATTTTCTATCTTATGCAAGCAAATTTAGGCCCCAAATATAGTCTACCCAATTTCCACCGTTGTGCACACCCAAACCGAAAGTATGCACTGTAGGTCTCACATGCACCCTTACAAAATAGCGACTGGCTAGAGGGCACATGTAAGTGGCCATTCACATGTGTAAGTCCTTTAGAAGAGGGATTTATGCGTGTTACTGGTGCATAACTTATGTGCGCTCTTATTAGAATTACCCCATGAAGGGTAATTTTCTAAACTCCCACACAGTCAATGTGCACAACCACATGCATATTTGAGGCCTATTTTATAAAGTGAAGCACACCTGTTCTTTACTTTATAAAATAGGGGCATATAGGCATGGCATAACTGAGGGCAAGTCATAATATTCTACAACCTGCATGCGTGAATATAGGCTCTGCTGATGCTCCACTCCACGTGCACCATAACTGAAAATACATGCTGTGGGACTTGCATGTGCGCTTACAGAATAGTGAAAAGTGCATGTGTAAGTGCCCATTCACGCATGTAAGTCCTTTAGAAGAGGGACTTAGGTACTTTTCTAGCACATAACTCTCTGCGCCAGCTATATAGACTCCGCCCCTAAATGTTCTACTGATCTGGTAATGTATACCTCAGTTATTAATGCAAGACTGATGGTAAGGTATATATTTCAGAAGTATCACTAGCTCTGGTAGCTGTTTTAGGAAGCCTGACGAGAGAAGCTTTAGGAGTTGGTAGAAGAGATTCCTAGTTCTGAAAATCTGCCTGAGTAAGGTCTGCCTGCAGAGTTGGAATGCCTGGACTAGCAGATTAGGGTCATAGCAGTCAGGTGTCTTGCAGGCTTGAAGAAGTAGATGAGTGAATCCCAAGTGGTGTAACGCTGTTTACCCCCAGAGGATTAGAAAGAGTGCCTAGTTAGATGTACTCCTTGGCTTCAAAGTACCATGAGAGTGAGGTTTGAGGAGGAAGCATATGGGAGAAAATGGAGGATTCTGGTACCCCCTGGATATTGGGTTTGAAACAGATTGAGCAGATGCCAAAGACTCCTAGGATGAGGAGCTGTCAAAGCTAAGGTGTTTGTGCATGGACATTCCTAACAGGGTCTCCATTGCAGGAAAGGTAATACTGTGTTGCTTTTAAATACAAGCTCTCTGTCTGAGAGCTCATTAAGGGGTTTTGGTCTTCAATTTTAAAAGCTAATTCTTTTTCTTTAAAAGCTAATTATTTTTCTATATCGCAAAAGGGGAAGTTTTTGTGGTGTTGGGTAAAGCTCTGCCTGTTAGAGTTCATTGTTCTTTTTCCAGCCTTCCATTCAGAGTGAGTTCTTTGAAGCCACTGACCTCATCAGGTATTAGAGCCCTTCCTACCCACCCTAGTTCCCACCCACCTGGTGTGAGATTTCTTGTATTATAGGAAAACTCCCCAATAAGCTCCACACAGGGACAGAGAACAGCACAGTTAGAGCACACATAAAAGAGGTTAACTGTTCTTTCTCTTAAAGGACAGCTGAGGAAAAGTTAGGGACTTTGGTGGGTCTCTCTCCTTTACTTCAAAAGGTACCAAAGCTCTACCAACTGAACGATGGTTGGGAAAAGTCATCTTGTCAAAGCTGTTGCACCCATTACAGCGTCTGCCTCTGTTCAGACAGAGCACAATGCCAGTTGAAGGATTGGTTCCATGTGCACATTGCCTGCAAGTTGAAGCCCTCATGAAACAAGTGGAGGAGCTCAGAGAAGAGATGGCGAGGCTGAGAAGCATTCGAGACAGTGAGAAGTACATTGATCAGATGTTTTTTGAAATATCCATGCTCTCCTACAGAGGTGAAGATGGGAGGCTATAGAAAGAAAAGAGTTGGATGTGAGTCACCAGAGTCTGCAGAATCAACAATTCAACTCCTCCAGCCCTTGAATTGAAGATCCAGTTTGCAGCCCTGGAAGTGGAGGAGATGAAAGCATTCCAGGAAAGGGAAGAACCAGAGCTCAGGCACCCCAAAGTTACACAATCACTGACCATGAGAAAGCAAAGGGTAATGGTGGTTGGTGACTCTCTTCTGAGGGGTACTGTGGTGTGCATCTGCTAAACGGACTTGATGTCCAGAGAGGTGTGCTGTCTGCCAGGTGCCAAATCTGAGATATTATGGAGAGTTTGCTGAGACTCATCAAGCCTATTGGCTATCATCCGATGTTGCCCATCCATTTTGACACAAAAGATACTGCTAGGTAGCTGTGTTTTATGTCATTTTCGGAATGTTGCAGGGTCCGATATGCTTCTTAATGCATCTGGTAGGGAATTCCAAAGTACTACTGAGTGAAGAGAGAGAACCCTTTTGGATGTAGATTGATTCCTCTTTCTAAATTCCTTAGGTATTGGTAGGGTGTTCTGGTTCAAACCTCTTCTTTTTCTGCTGATTGGGTTTTTTTGTATGATGGATTCTAGAAGGGTTTACAGTTGAGAATGATCCGCTATGTCTTTCAGGCCAAAGGAGAGAATTTCTGGATATGAAATGGGAGAAAAAGAGACCTTGGAGAGTCTTGCAAGTCAGAGGAGTGAGTTCCTGGCTGACATCCTTGAGTAAAGTAGAAAAGGATTCCTGATATATAGAGCAGGAAGAATCCTGGGTTGAAGACTGGGAGGAGAGGTCCTCAGGCAAGGAAAGAAGGAATAGCACTCCAAATTATTTCTAGAATTTGTTTGCCTGTAACCAGTCTCCAGGGGTTATAGGTAGGGATGATTTGTGCGTGATGAGTGTGAGGAGGGGAAAACCTCTTCTTTAACCTGGGCCCTGAGAATTGTGGGGGGAAGAATTTATTTCAATGCCTTTGCTCAAGAATGATTACTCAGTCTCTCAATGTCTCTCAGTCTTTGCTTTCAAAAATATAGGGGCCGATATTGGAAGTCCTTAGCCAGCCAGCCAAATGGGAGGTAGGCTGCCTAAGGGGTCAGATTGCGATATTCAGCAGCACTATCCAAATAGTGCTGCTGAAGATCTCCAGAGACCACCCTGACATTGTCTGGTTAGGGGGGGGGGGGGTCAGTATCATCACTAATTGGGCAAGTGCTGATACCTGTTTAGTGCGATTTTCATTGGTCCCTGTGTGGACAACTTATGCTGCATGTAAAGCTGACCTAAGTTACAATCTGGACAAGGGCTGGCCGAAAATCATGCTAACACAATAAGTGTCGACACTTACCAGGTTAACGCTTCTTTGCCCAGATATTTAGTGGCAGCTCCTATCTGGACACTGCCACTGAATATCCCACCGATATTTAAAAATAACAGCTGATCACCATGGCATTTAAATATCAGCATTTTTGAATATCGGACCCATAATTTTCTGGATGAATCAGGACATCAGAACAGTTCATCTGTTATTAAGTATTGGGGTCATTCTGTCCTGTGAATAGTGGGGATGGATGTCCTGTTGGGACGTCCATCCCTGCTATTCGGGCCCCCTGCCATTCCTGTCTAACCTCCCCGTACAAACAGAGTTTGTATGGGGAAGCTAGACGGGGCAGAAAAGGGGCAGTGTGGAGGCGGAGACAGGACAGGCTGTGGGCGGTCTGTGGCTCCGGATGTACAGGGCCGATTCAGCTGTCAGCCCTGTATGTCTGGGGTCAGCAGACAGAACAGGGAACTTATGAACTAAATAAGTTCCCCTAGATAGGGAAGATAGCTGGCCCGGAGTGGAGGGGGTACAGGAGATTCCCCGCAGCCTGAACATGGCTGTGGGAGGCCGGATCAGAGGTCGGGCTACGGGGAAAGTACGAAGTCGTCAGCGGCCGGGAATCGCAGTTCCGGAATGGAACCACGGTGCCATGGCAACCACGGTTCCATTCAGGAGCCCTGACTGAGTTAGCTGGGTGGAGGCCTGTATGTGCAGGCCGACTGGGATCGGGTCCGAGGCCTACATGTACAGGCCTAGTCACGATTCTTATCCCGCAGGGCTAGATGTGCCCCGTAGGATCAGAATAGCGTCTACCCCTGTGCGGCATGGACGTCCTGGCTGGAATGCCGCCCTATGTGCTTTCGTTAGTGCACTGTTGGTTCACTAGAGTGCCTTAAAAAAATTAGTGCTTTTTAAAGCAATTTAACACATGTTAACCTACCAATTAACATGCATTAAGTCAACAAGCTTCTCTCCGTGGGATTTGAAATATCTTTCATCCACTCACAACAGTCAGTTCCCTGAGCTCTGGGAGATTCCTGTTTAACAACCTCCCTTAAAAGGCTTTATCTCTCCAAAGGCAAAAAATGTTTAGGAGTAAGTATGCGCATGTAAACAATTTTTAGTTGTTTTTGAATCATTTTTTTAATTTTTCCCTGATTTTTGAATTTTTTGTTTGTTTCACACATTTGTTAGAATAAAGAAGTTTAATGTTTTAGAACTTTTTAACATTCTAATGTGTTAAATCTCATTAGCATGCACTAAGGGGCATGTTTACTAAACACACTAAGCTTCTGCACCTTAGTGCAGGTTAACAGTCAAAAATTAGTGTGGGAAGACAAAAGGCCTATGCTAACAGTTAGGGACATACCCTGCATGGCCCTATGTATTTACTGCATTGGGAAGCATCTTACTGTGCTAAATCTGCAATCGTAATTAACTATTGGAGATGTTTACTAAGCCTAATCCAGATTCGGATCATCACTAAATCACTAATTGGACAACCAGGATCTGGATTAGGTTTAGCAAATGTCTCTGATAGCTAGGGCCACTGCTAGGAGATAAGATGCTCTAGCTGAACCTCATCCTTTGCATCCTCACACTCCTGCGGCACCCATTGCCACTGCCACCTCCCTCCGGGAACTACAGCAGCGGCAATGGCCACAAATAGCCCCATGGTGCCTACTTTACAACTTCTGTGCTGCAGGGCTGTTTGCTTCTGCCCTCTTGAACCGCCTGATGCCAACTTCCTATTAGCGTCAGCCCTGCTGATAGAATATTTAGGTATCGCTTAAGAGAATTTCTGATCCAAGAACATGGTAAAAGGAAAATCTTGGAGTAAACCTCTACAGCAGGAGTTAATAGATTCACAAGGCAAAACATCCAGTTAGAATTTTCCATGCTGCTTCAGTCCAGACAAACTTTGGGCCAATCGGGAAACAGAAAAAAAGATTACTAGCAATGCAAGAGGCTGACTAGAGCCAACTTTCATGGAGGTGTGATGGCTCTTCTGCAAGTTGCCTGCTTTTTTACTCAAAGATTACCAGTTTGAGGTTAGCCTAGCCTCTGATGAAATAGGGTAAATTAGTGTCATGTTTTGGGTTAAAACAATATAAAATGTTGCTATTTCCTATGTTTCAAATGAATGCATGTGCAATACACCCTTATAATCTATAAGCATTTGTGAATGATTTGCCTCCAGCTATGCCTATTTGCACTGAGCTCATGCCATAGCATGTTTTGTAAGAGGTCGCTGACACACGTATGTGCAGGAATAACTTCATAAAATTACCTCCTTAAACGGTTCTAGGTGAGTAGACAAAAATGGGGTAAAAACCTTCATAGAGAGTGTGCTCCACTTTTAAGAGTTTTGCTTGTGAAACAGAATGTGAGAAAAGGTTTTTGCATCATAGATCGCTGTCTGTTTTTTGTGAGAATAGAAAATAGAGCAAATAAGGGAAAGTTTGAAATACTCAAAAGCAATTTCCAAAATGAAACGCAAAGGTTTTATAAGTAGATTAATATATTTTACTCTAATGCTTTAAATTCATTAATTGTATTCAATAAATAGGATGCACATGCCCCTTTATAGAAGTTCTTCCTGAAAAACTGTTCCACTTCTAAAAAGGAGGAAATTTGAATTTGGTCTCAAGGGTCTTTTAGAAGGAAAAAAACAAATGCAGTATCATATTCAGATTTTCTTCCTGTTACAGGAAACGTCTATTTAGAAGAACATAGTGATATTTAATTTGAAGCAAACTGCCTCTTACTGGTAGTTGATTTCATCTTCCAGTCTGTGGTATTCTAGTAAAATTATTTCACGATGTCTGATTAAAAAAGAGAAGAAGGCAGAAAGCAGAAAGCTTCTGATTTAGATAAAGTGAAAGAGCTACACTTTAGATTTATGTAAAGGAGTAAGTTTATAAGCTCTTATATATCTAGGCCATGTCTAAATACACATGATGCAAGCCGGTGAGTACTTGTACTATAGATGTACACAGGCGTGGAGTTTGGGCAAAACATGGATAGAGTCACAGTTTTTGCATACATTTTATAACATTTATGCCTGCTCTCAACCAGGTATAATTTCTGGGCCTGCAATGTTAGTGTGATCTCTGCAAAATTTAGGCTAGTGTAGGTATCTATTGGCCTTTATAAAATAGGCTTTTTCAAACCCACTTAACCTAGACACCTAACATGTGTGGCATGCATATAGATCACACCAATTTTCAAAGTTCAGGTATGTACAAACCTAATTTTCAAAATTATTCCACAGACATTGTATGCATGCATTTACACCCCTGTTTTGCCTACGTAAGGATGGAAAGAAATGGACAAGCCTTGACCGATAAAGTGGATACATCATGCATAGTGCATATGATATAATGCAGAGATGCTGCTGGTGGATGCTTTCTTGTACTTTGTTTAATTCCCTTTGTTTAGTTTGCTTCTTGAATATTGCTCCACAGAACACTATTTACCTCCATCTTCTTGCTCATAAAATACAAGCGGGAAAAAGATAATGAATATAACTTTTGGCGGTGACCTGGGAGGCAATTTCACAAAGATATTCCCGCACATATCCCTGTTCTCTGCCCTGCCTGCACTGCACAAATCTGTTAACTGTACACCACAGTGATTTGAAAGAGCGCGGTATAGAAAAGACTGTAAATAAATAAATAAAAATAAAATATGTGGCCATATACATGCATAAATGGCTTCTTATAAAATACCGACCAGTGGAAAAGATGCATTTTGGTATCAAGACGTGTACTTTGCTGGTGGGCATACGCATGAGTGGAGTTTGGGTGGAACATAGACAGAACTTGCAAATACATGCATAAATTATAAAACACTATAATTTATGAATGTACTTGAAAAATATAGGTGTGAGAATTTGCATAAGCTCAGGGACTAGAATTAATTTTCGTGCCTGCAATATAAGTGTGTGTTAGGCCATTTGATGCTAGTATTTTATAAAGGTAGGTAGGTGCCTACTTGTCTTTATAAATAGACTTAGCATAAGTGCTTTATCGATATCCGGCCACCGGCATTGAATATGCACATCAGCCACACAGCCCGGAAGCTAACCGGTCAGCGACGATATCGAATCCCTGCCTGGTTAGCTCCTATGGGTAAAGATAGACTAGCTTTTACCATGCCTATCTTTACTGATGGGTCGCTAAACCAGGTAGCAGATCAATATCACCGCTGACTAGTTAGCAATGGTAACCGCCCCAGGAACACCTCAGTCCTAACAATGTAACATTAATGCATATTAAAAGGCAAAATCATACATTATTTTATTTTCATTTTGCTGTAAGGTAACATGCATTAGTTATAAAATGATGAGATGCAAAGCAGGCAAAATGCATGCAGAGTACCTCATTATATACATTATTCAGAAAGGACAGGGTAGGAAGAGGGGGGAGAAGTGGCACTATATGTAAAAAATAATATTAAAGCTATGGAAATACAGGCTTAAAAGGGAGAGAGAGAAGGCAGTGTGGGTTAAACTAGAAAGAGAGAAAGAGAAATCCATTTGCATTGGCGTGATATACAGACCTCCCTCACAGGGAGAAGACGTGGATGGAGATTTAATAGAAGACATATGCAGCATTGCCAGGAAAGGGGACATGCTACTGATAGGGGATTTCAATACGCCAGACGTTTATTGGCGCATCCCTGCTGCAATGTCATCTAGAAACAAGGAGATCCTGGATTCTTTACAGGAAGAACATTTCAGGCAACTGGTAACAGAACCCACATGTGAAAGCCATACTGGACTTGGTGCTTACCAATGGGGAAAGTGTTTTTGATGTTATAGTGGGAGATCATCTCACATCCAGTGATCACCAGATGATGTGGTTCAATATTAGGACTAGAGCTGATCAAATCCATTCAAAAGGGAGGGTCTTAGACTTTAGGACAACTAACTTTGCCAAGATGGTCCAATACCTCAAGGAGTCTTTAGCGAGATGAGAACAGCTGGGGGATGTAGAAAAGCAGTGGGCAAAATTGAAAGGAGATATTTTAAGGGCAACCAAATGTTTTGTTAGAATGGTAAATAAAGGTAAAAGGAAAAGGAGGCCGCTATAGTTCTCAAAAAAGGTAGCTGAAAAGGTGAAGAAAAAGAGGGAGGATTTCATGAAATATAAGAGATCACAAAGAGAGGAAGACAGGCATCTTATATTTGGAAAAACTTAGAGAGGCTGGCAAAGTAGTCAAGAAAGCAAAAAGACAAAAAGAAAAGGAAACAGCCTATGCAATAAAATGGGGAAATAAGACATTTTCTAGATATGTTAGTGAGAGGAGGAAGGGCAAAAGTGGTATTGTCAGACTCAAGAGTGAAGGGGAGGAATATGTAGAAGCTGATGAGAATAAAACAGAATTGCTTAACAAAGATTTCTGTTCTGTAAAGGGCCAGGAGCAGGACCTCAGAAAACACCCACAAACAGGAGCAAAAGTGAGAGGCATCTCAAATGATTTTCAGAAGACTGTGTTAGTGAGGAACTAGCTAAACTAAAAGTGGACAAAGCAATGGGACCAGATGGGATACATCTGAGAATACTGAAGGAACTTGGGAACGTTCTAGTAGCTCCACTGTCTGACATTTTCTATGGGTACAGGTAAATGGAGCTCACTCTAAGGAGGTTCCAGTGGAGTGCTGCAGGGATCTCTCCTTGGTCCGATTCTTTTTAATATCTTTGTTAGTGATATTAAGGAAGGGCTGTTGGGTAAGGTTTGCTTCTTTGCGGATGATACCAAAATCTGCAACAGAGTAAACACCCAGGAAGGTATAGATAATATGTGGAGGGATCTAATTAAGATTGAAGAATGGTCTAGAATTTGGCAACTGAGATTTAATGCTAAAAAATGTAGGGTCATGCATTTGAGCTGCAACAATCCAAGTGAGCAGTACAGTATAGGGGGCAACGTATTTATGTCCACAAAAGAAGAATGGGACCTAGGCATGATTGTGTCTGATGATCTCAAAGTAGCTAAACAGGTAGAAAAGGTAATGGCGAAAGATGGAAGGATAATTGGGTGTATAGAGAGAGGAATAGCCAGCAGAAGAAAGGGGGTGATAGTGCCTCTGTATAAGTCTTTGTTGTGACCTTTTTTAGAGTATTGTGTGCAATTCTGCAGACCACACCTTCAAAAGGATATAAACTGGTTGGAGTCGGTGCAAAGGGTGGCTACTAAAATGGTTAGTGGTCTTCGTTATAAAGCATATGAGGACAGACCTAAGGACCTTAATATGTATACTTTAGAGGAAAGGCGGGACAGAGGCGATATGATTGAGACGTTTAAATACCTCCATGTCATACATGCACAGGAGAGCCTCTTTCGATTGAAAGCAAGCTCTGCTATGAGGGGACATAGGATGAGGATGAAAGGGGATAGATTCAGAAGTAATATGCAGAAATATTTCTTTATGAAGAGTAGTAGATGCTTGGAATAGTCTCCCAATGGAGGTGGTAGAGATGATGACAGTTTCTAAGTTCAAAAAAGCATGGGACAAACGCAGAGGAAAAATGGAAAAAAGGGGACTCTTGTAGTGGTTGATATGGAAGGCAGACTCAATAGGCCATTTTGTCTTTTTATGTCATCATGTTTCTGTGTTTCTATTATGCTAATCAAATAATGCAGTTGTGTTATTCCAGCAAAATAGCACCAGCTCAAGCATATACTTTATACCTATTCTCATATGGGTTAAAGTATGCAAATACTTTCTACTCATTCTACGCACAAGACTCGCATTTCCAAATAGAAATCTGCAAGGCATACTAAAATTGCCAATAGTGCACATTCGGGGGCTAGTTAATAAGCATCTTAAAGGGGCCAGTACCATTGTAAAAGATCTCTAAACACCCTTCCCCGGTTCAGATCCTCATCCTTCCCCCCACCCGAAGACTCTCTTCTAGACCCCATGTCCACCCCCCCCCCCCAATCTCCCCAACCCTGACTCCCCCAAAAGAAACCTCCCACCCTTCTGAAAACCCCCCATTTCCCAGGGGGCCCCCCCTTAATATTCACTGTTAGCAAGTTGTGCATGCCTTGTAGATTTTCATTTGGAAATATTAGTGCTGTGCATAATACGAGTATAAAGTATTTTCTTACTAGAACCATCCAGAAAGTAGATCTAACATTTGTGCCAGAAATAATATATAAAGATTTGATTATGTAGTCATTGTATGCAATTGCCTTCCTCCAACCTCTCTCTGCCTTTTGCTATCAGCAGGTAAGTGCAAGCATGCTGTGAACGTGAATATGCATATATAAGAACATGAGAACACATGAACTGCACAGTCAAGGCAGAAGCTGGTGAATAAGGGCCTAAGAACACAAGGTACATCAAGGCCAGTATCCTGTTTCCAGCAATGATCAAACCAGGTCAAAAGTAGTTGTCAGGTTCTCAAAAGGTAGACAGATTCTATGCTGCTTATCCCAGGGATAAGCTGTGGATTTCCCCCCATCCACTTTAATAATGGTTTCTAGACATTTCCTCCAGGAACTTGTCCAAACCTCATAAATCCAGCATTAACAGCTTTTACTACATCCTCTCGCAACCAATTTCAGAACTTAATTACGCATTGAGTGAGCAAATATTTTCTCTGATTAGTCTTAAATGTACAAATTATAGCTTCATTGCTTGTCCTGTCTTTGTACTTTTTGAAGGAGTAAACAACTGATTCTCGTTTACTCGTTCCAATCCACTCATTAGAAAAAAAGGGGGGGGGGCATGCAGGAAACACTTAAAAGTGCAATATTGCAATAAAAGGTATATCTAGAATGTACAGCAGGTAAAATTTTATAGTTTGAGGTTGGTAGAATGCCCTAGGTGGTTGTTTCAAAGTGACCTCTGAAGAGTAGTATTTTTTCAAATGCTTCTGAAATTCCTTGATGTGTGTTATAGCTCTCAAGGCATCAGGTAGGCTGTTCCAAAACGTTGGCGCTGCTAGGGAGAAAGCTCTTGCAGATGTAGCATTGATAGTTTGTATATGAAGAGGTTGTCAATATAGTAGCAATTGCACTGCGTCTCTTAGGTCTAGTGCTAGAGTTAATGATGAGTTTTTGAGACTGTCTGCAGATTAGTTTATTTATTTATTTTATTTATTTACATTTCTTATATACCGCGCTATTAAAAATCAGTGCGGTTCACAGAGAACAGAACAATGCTACAATGCGACAATGACACAATGCGCTTACAGAGAACAGGGTAATAGCTTAGGGGAGAACTTGGGAAAAACTATATACAGTGCATTTTACAGAGCTACAGGGTATTCATAGTAGAAACAAGTTTGATGGCATCGAAAAATCTGTGCCAGGGGGGTGGGCTGATTAACCATTCTCCCGTTGAGTTAGATTGTTGGAACAGTTAGGAAGGGAGGATCATATTTAATTTTAAATATGATCATTATTGTTTTGAAGCGAAGGCAAGATATGATTGGAAGTCAGTGGAGTTGGAAGAGAAGAGGAGTTACATGTTCATGCTTAGAGGAGCCTAGAATAATGCAAGTCACTGTATTTTGTGCAATCTGCAGAGGTCGGATAGTATGCTTCGGAAGGCCAAGGTATATGAAATTATAGTAATCCAACAAAGGAGTTATGTTAGCCTGACAGACCGTTCAAAAGTGTTCATGGCTGATCAGGCGTTTGAATCTCTGTATTATAGCATAATTTGTGGAATGTATTTCTGGCAGTTTTGCTGATGTGGGATCGAAAGTTAAGATTGGAGTCCAAAGTAGTTCCAAGGTATTTTATCTCTTTCCTTATAGGTATACAACAATTTGGCATGGTAATTGATTGAGGAGGATTAAAGGAAGTGTTACCTGTGATAATAAGGGCTTCAGTTTTATTGTAATTGATAGACAAGTTATTGTGAGAGCCAGCTAGTCATTTCCTGTAGGCAGGTATCTATTGTTGTGAAGTCGGGCTTTTCCAAATTGATTGGAGTGTAAATCATGATGTCATTAGCATTCATAGCATATAGGATGTTGTATTTTTTGATGTCACAGATGGGGCAAATGTAGAGGCTGAAGAGCAGAGCAGATAGACAGAAACCTTGTGGTACTCCTTGTGTGGAGGTGAAGGTAGACGAGGTGTTTGTGCCAGCTCTGACTAGTTGCTGCCTATTTGTAAGGTACGAGTTAGACCATCTCAGAGTCAAGTTTTTTAGTTCAACGTGACTGAGTCTTCACAGAAGGATGCTATGGGAAACGGTGTCATAGGCTACAAATAAATCAAGAAAGATAAGGAGGAAGCCCATTTTCAGATCATCAATCCCTCTTATTAGATTGTCGAGAAGTACTATTAACAATCATTCCACACTGTGGTTGCAGCAGAACCCAAATTGGTTGGGGTCAAGAGGGGCATGAAGATCAACGTGTTCCTGAAGCTTATAGTAGACTGTCTTCTCGAGTACCTTTGCGAGGAATGGGAGGTTTGGACGGTATGCTGAAGGATCATCTTTGATAGGGGAGGCAGTTTTGGGACTGGGCGGATGGTTACTAGACTGAGGCACATAATCCTTTATTAGAGAAGATCAGACTAAGTTGTGGATGTGTTTGGAGAGCATATCCTTAGTAAATTTTATGCATGGGACTGGGCAGGGATCAGTTTGAAAGGTGCTGGTGTTAAGTTTGACTATAGTAGTTGTGAGTTGTTTAATGGTAAGACTAGTACATTTCTCCCAAGTGAACACTGGTTTATATTCCGTGGTTTATATTCCATGAGTGAATCAAAGATGTGAGAGTTGTAATTTTGAACAGAATTATGTTTTGCAGTCAGGTAGTTTGCATAGACTTGAGAGCTAATGGTCTCAGTGCCAGGAGGGATGGGCTCTTAAGTGAGGGACCGTACTATTAGCTGATCGAAGTATTAGGTTAGTGTGGTACTCACATTTGCAGCAATTAATTAGGTTGTTATAGTCTTGTTGTATATCCTGTTATAGTTGAAGTGTGGTTTGTGTTTTGTTTCTTTTCCAACACCTCTCAATTTCATGAAAATGTCTTTTAGCTACTCTGATCTTGTCCGAGTACCATGGTACAAATCTTTCAGTTAAGGTTACGTGTCCAAAACATTTTCTATCCGGTGCTCTTGCAGCTGCATTGATTGTACTATTCCAATGTCAATAGCTTTGCCGAGGCTAGTTAGAGCCAGATTTCGAACTGGCACAACTTACTGTAAGAACTGGTCCTTGTTGAAGCATTTATATCTCCGTCTTGTTCGAGGCGGTAGTTCATGTGTGGTCAGATGAGTGTGGAAAAAAACTAATTCTAATGCTGTAATGGTATTGTTGGTTTTATTCTCCTGCCTTTCCTTATAATTCCTAGCATTCTATTAGCTTTCTTGGCCACCGCTACACACTGAGCAGAGGAGTTCAACATATTATCCATGGTGAAGTCCAGATCCTTTTTGTGTGTGGTAACTCATAATATGTGTGTGTGGCAGGCATTAACCCGCCCATAATTTTATGTGTGCAAACATGAGTTTACTTGACTAAATCACTGATTATTGTACCTTAAAATGTTACAATGCAATCTAGAGAGCAGATGATTTAAAAAAAAATGCCACAGTTGTAGTGACTGTTTCTGACCTGTGTTTTGCTGCTCTAGATACTGTTTTTCCTGATTCCTCAGGATTCTCTCTTTTCTCAGGAAACCTTTCTTAGAGATCAATCCTTTATGTCTGGAAGCTGTTTATATAATGGAGAAATTAATACCTTAAGATGAATTCATTCTGGTACTCTAATTTACTGGAAGATAAATCTTTTCCTTTAGACAACTCTTTGATTTATTGGGACATTGAGGATTCTGGGAGTTATTTTTTGCTGTAACTGGAAATCAGTGGCAATTTACATTACTGAAGCATACTGTGCTGTAAAACTTGTAAGTCTATTAGTGTTAACTATCTCATAGTTTAAACTCGTTTCTTGCTTTGATTCTGAAGGCTTGCTTTTAATGCATTATTGTGTTGTAAGCATCACATATCACATCACTTGATAGACAGGTTCCTTAGTTTATTTAAAAAATGAGCTTGTCTGTCATGATATATATAGTTCATTGTTTCCCAGGTTTTTTTTTGTTTGTTTGTTTTTTGCAACAAAACAAATCATAAACCGTGTAGTTTGGTATGTTCAGAGAATAAGTCCTTAGCTGAAGGACAGTAATAAAAATGGCATGCATTTTAAAAAGGATACTTAAGGCCAACTAGATATTTGTTATTGTCCTAGATAACACTAGATTACCAAAAAACCTTTCCTAGACAAATGGAGGAAAAATTCATAAGGTGTGAATATTTCTGCACAGGTTATGGAAGCAAAAACGTAATAGCTTCTTTTTTATTTACTATGAATTAGGCCAAGTCTGCTGTGAAACTGAGCTCCAATCTAAGGGGTATGTTTACTAAACTGCAGTAAGGTCACTCGCATTAGGTTCCACTGTAAAGGTACAGATGCCCATATAAAGGCATGGGCAGTGCATCGTTACAGCAAGTTGTATCAGCTAATGCATGTTATAAGGTGCCGTCAACTAACGCGCGTTACAAGGCGCCCTACAAGGCACCTTATAAGGCACATTACAAGGTGCCTTGTTAGGTGCCTTGTAAGGTGTCTTGTTAGGCACCTTGTAAGGGGCCTTATTTGTAAGGTGCCTTGTAAGGCGCCTTATAAGTAAGGTGCCTTGTTAGGTACCCTGTAAGGTGCCTTGTAAAGCGCCTTGTAAGTAAGGTGCCTCATAAGGTGCCTTGTTATGTACCTTGTTAGGTGCCCTATAAGGTGCCTTGTAAGGTGCCTCATAAGGCGCTTTGTAAGGTGCCCTATACAGTAAGGCTCCTTAGGCTAAGTGCCGTATTATGCACCCCTGGACAAGGCACCTTAGAAGGCACCCTGGGTTACGGAACCATAGGTTAAGGTGGCCTAACAAGGTTATGGTGCCCTAGCTTAGTGTGGCCTAAGGGCTGCAAGGTGCTTCAGGATGACATGCATGGCCTTTGAGAAACAGAGACAGATGTAGCCCTAACACTAGATAGAGCACTGAGGAAAGGCAATGAACAGGTGAGTGAAGGAGGGAGAGCTGGGGGCCGCTGGACCTGCCATATCTGCAGGCGTCCCATGTGGCTGCCAGTACTGATGACAAACATGATGGGGACAACTGTACCACAGCACAGGGTGTTGGCAATGTAAAGTACTGGAAAGACAGTTGGTGGCACACGATGGGAATACGTGTCCCCCAGTGGAGGCGGAGGTGGCAGGATAGTTACAATGATGGGTGGACAGAGGAGTGGTGGTGCCATGCAGATAAGGCACAGGCGAGGCAAGCATGAAGAGGCGCAATGCAGGAAAGGGTAGCAGTGCATGGGGGGACAGCCTGCACAGGCAGACAGGACTCTATACAGCTGACAGACGCAGATAGATGGACCGACGGAATGTTGGCAATTGTGGTGAGGATAACTCCACCAGTAGCCATGATGCAATGCACATGCTGAATAGTTGTCTACAGCTGATCAGCAAATGGGGTCTGCACCTCTCCGGTACCTCAGCTTGGAAAGACGAACTGCCAGTGCGTGATACTGGCACAGATTAGCTACAGACCATGCCATTGTGCAGGTTCTGTGTTCTCCCTGAGGGATAGGATGGGTGCCCAGCACTAGGTCCGCAGTATATGTGGTGCTAGAGAAAGGCCCTGCTGTACATCCCCATCAGTACCAGTGTGTGACAGGTGTTCATCTTTATCATGCAGTCACATGTGGCTCTCTGGGACAAGACACCACCCAGATTAGTGTGTACCCTGTGTTAGGGTCTGGCTGACATTGGCACCTGTTATCAGGGCAGAGGGGTTTCCAGACTTGCATGAGGTTTGTGTAGCAGTGCCTTTATAGGTCAAAGTAGAATACACTACATACCCCAAAGGGCCCACATCACCCCTTGTTGTAGGTAAGGGACAGGTGCCCCAGCCCCCAAGAAGCATTCTCCATCCTGCTGGTATGCGACAGCCCTCCAGGGTTGGTGGGCCAGATCCATACCTGTGGATGGGGCAGTGACAGACCAGCAGCAATGATGGGGTTAGCTCTGGAAAACCCCAACTGCCTCACACCACTATCTGCCAGTCACCAGCAGACAGCACAGTCAGACTGCACTTTATAGGTGTTCCGACCATGCACAGTCTATATGCAGACAGTCCACTAGCCAATCCATAGTGCATGCTCACAGAGGAACTATGTGCACCAAGCAAGCATCTCAGTGATTAGGGCCCCAGCACTGGGAACACTGGGAACATGCCATGGTCACTGCTCGGTCAGAGTGAGTGCTCTCCCAGCATTCCATGCTGTGGCCCCCTGTCCATGCAGGCGGTGGTCAGGCACTACAGTGTCCCAGCCATTGCCCCACACCCTGTGAAGATGCATCCTGGCCAATCTGCCCTGTCCGGGCCATACCCACAATACCTTGCTCTCATTATGCACATATTCAGGCTAATGCTGGTAAGAGTGGGACATTGTGGGCCCAGTGAGGTGTGGGCAGCCACAAAACAATGGATAGACATACACACACACACACTCCTATTGCAGCATTGTCCAAGGATAGGAGTGGTTGGCAACCCTGCTCGCCACACTGGTCCTGATCACAGTAACAACATTGCTAAACTGTGCAGGAGGTAGTAGTAGTGCTCTGCTGATAACTGCAGCTCAATGCTGGGGCCAACAGACTGACTCTCCATGCATCTTTGGATTTTGGAGCCTGTGTGAGTGGGTGTTTGTACCCCTGTTTACCGCTGCTTTGGGCTTTGCACATGTTGCTGTTGTATCTGCATTGTAAGGTAAAACATAGGGACATGCTCTGCAGGAACCACAGCTGGGGCTTGAACCTGTGACCCTCTGCTTCTGGACACACTGGCTGGGTGTACTGCACCACACTGTTGCCACAGATGCATGGTGGTCCCTGGGGCTACCTGTACTTTTCCTCGGCCAGACCTTTTATGTTGCACTGCACACCACGTACTGGTACAGGGCATGGCCTATGTCCACTGCAGGCAGGTGCCACTGCTCCCTCCAGCACGGGCACACACCCCCCTACCATGCTGACATGACCATATGCTGTCGGTGCTGGTAGTGTGGTGTCCCAGGCCATCCACTGTATGGGTAAGTGGTCGCCTAGGGAGCGGGGTCTGGGACATGGGGCATACATGAGCATCCTCACATTCCCCCCATCACCGCCTACCAATAGTCTGTCCCTTACGCTTGGGGGAGGGTTGGCTGGGGGGATCTCAGGTCAGTGCCCTGGCAACTGTTAGCTCGGGTTGACCAGGTAGATATAGGTGGATTGTGTTTGGCCTTTGTCAGCTGCTGTCATGCTGATTTCCAGTTTCTATGTTCCTATATGCCAGCTAGGCGCCCGCCTAGTTCTCCCTGTGCCCCAGCTGCCCCCGCTACATGTCCCGCCTGCAGCCCCCTATGCCCCACTTGCACCATTGCCATAGAGGCCTTTCATACTTTGGCACTATGCTGTTGCTAGAAATGGAGCACTACTATCACGTTTCTTGGGCTCCCTGTCTATGCTGTACATTGCTGACACTGAAATGGTTTCTCTCTCCTGCAAATGTGCATCTAACGGCAGGTTTTCATTCGCGGTAGGATTCAGCCCCTCAGTTCAGCTCGTTAGTGTGCAGGGTGCCTCTCCCCGCCCACTCCCCGCCAATTGACCCCTTCCCCCCACCCTCTCTCCACCCTCTGCGATGTTTATCATGGCTGGGAACGTTAACGATCATTAGGTAACATTAACACACGTTAACATTACATACCGCGCGTTAACGTTACCTAACAATCGTTAATGTTACCTAATGTGCGGTCTGTAACGTTACCGCAGTTTAGTAAACATGCCCCTAAGTCTTCTATGTTTGTAGGATATTTTCTTCATCACATTATAGTTAATTTATATGATCTTAAAAGGGAATAACTTCAATTAGTGGACCAGGAAGGATTTATTTCATTCCTATAAGCTACCTCTGTGCTGAGGTTATTGGGGCATGATCGCAAATGGACTCCTCGGTGATCTTTCAACCAGGAGGATTTTCGGGAGAGGTTTCGTACTGTGAGGATGTCTAATTCAAGAAGAATACCCAGTCTGGATCAGTAATCCAAATGAGCTCACAACACTGGCTTAGATTCACTCAGGTCAATTTCATGGGGATATGTACTGGATTCTATTTGGGATCCCTCTGATTTTTATGTTAGCCCAACCAGAATGGAGAGGACTGAACTGATTAAGCCAAAACTGGTTCATCTGTTCTTACGATAAACCTAAAACTCCAGAACTAAAAAGATAACTCATTGGTCTGTAGAAGTTTCCATTTGATAACAAGGAAGCTAACAATATCAGTATGGAAAATATTGCATTTCCCTCCTTCCTTTCCCTATGCCCTTGTTTGCTTTTTCCCCCCTATGTGCTCCTGTCCCACTCCCCCACCCCTCCCCTCCCCCACACACAGATTTTAGTATGTAGACTGCCTTGATGTGCCCTCTGGCCCTAAAGGTGGTATAGGAAGTCTCTGTAAATAAATAAATAAATACAATTTTGACTAACATAATATATCAAGCAATGACTGATGTTAGAATTATTCATAATGGTGGGTATGCTTTGATTGTCCAACAGTGTATGGATCAGATCTGTACAGAGGGAAAGAATATTGCATGTTTACTATTAAGCATCTTTGTGAAAGGCATGCAAAACATTGCATTTTCATGTATTTCAACATAAATCCATCAGGATGAAAAGCCATCAGATATGTACAGCACTTCGACAGTCACGAGTGTGGGCAAGAGCATAAAGAATGCTTAGAGTTCCATGAGAACAAAGAAATATTACAAAGAGAAGCTTATAAATAAAAACAAAATCTGACCTTTCTAAAAGGGTCCACAGCATGTGTTGCTTTAGTAGAGAAATTTGTCATCAAGGAAAAGATTTACTAACTTGGGAGCTGCAGCCAAACCTTACCACATTTTCCAATATTGTCATTCAGAAGATAAATGGCTTATCAGCCTTAAGTTTTGATAAATTCAACACTTCTTCTGTTAAGATGTGTCAAGAGAAATCCTCTCTGTGCATGTAATCCAATATTCATAATTATATTTGACAATTTACATCAGCTCCTCAAAAGCGAATATATATCATACCAGAAGAAATAAAATCATCTTCAATTAACTTTACCCTGAATTCAGTACTCCGTAGGAATGCGTGCTAGTCTTCTGATGCCACTTTATCCTGTAAATAGTTTTCATTTAAAAAGGCAAAATCCAGCAGTATATTTTTATTATATCTGCTTAAAGATACCATGGGGTGGATTGGGGTTTTCTGTTAATTCTGAGCTTACTCAGAGAGTGAGCTGGCTTTGATCTCACATTATAGCACTGCGCGTTTTATTGAAAGGGTTTCCTGTCTGATAACCAATTGAACTCTCTCTGGTGGTGTTGAGAAACCAGAGAGGTGTCGCTGTATGATCCATGAAACCATTCATTCTTATCACTACCAAAAGCATAGTGGAGGATTTTGCAGCCTTACAGTAATTCTTAGTTTTTCAGACTGAGGCCTGACTCAGTAGACATTTACAGCATAGTCATCCATTTCCAAGGATTCAACCTTTTCCATCTCAGTTTTTGCAACAAAACAATGAGAAGGGGAGCTTGCAAGTACTTTATATTTGTGAGCTTGCAAGCTGGTTTCCAAAGGGAAACTTCTTTTAGGGTTTCTCTTTGAAAGTTTAGGCAGCCACGGGGAAGTGAATATTTTATACCTACTTGCTTTTGTATCTGCTTGGAAGCCAGTGTAATAGAACCGATAAGAAAGAATACATAGGGTTCTCATAATTAAAGTCTCATATGTATTTTGCTATCTCATCCCAACCTCACCCCAAGGACTGCCCATTTTTAGGGCAGGTAAAAGTCTGGGTCCCATAATCCAGCATGCATACTTTCAGATGCATGATCTGGGGGCAACAATCACTCAGTTTTTACACAGGTAAATATTAGTTCCCATGTAAAAATGTTTTGATTACTGTCTTGAGAGTTGACTTTGCTTGTTCTGTACCAAATATTCAAATATGCCACATACAGTTTTGGACTGTGAGATTATAACCATGTCACCTCACCTCCTTCAATTTAGACAACACTGGTTCCCCATTTCTTATAGGATCCAATTTGAAATCCTGTTGTTGATTGGTGGAGTCTTCCACACTGGAACTCCTCTCAATAATTACCAACAGAGAACTTAAGATCACCTCAAGGATCTCTCCTGAACTTTCCTGTCCCTGGTTTATGTGTTGGGGAGTTACTCATCAGACATTCTTCTCACATTGAGCCCCACTCTTCTAGAATAAACAGCCAGATAATCTTATGCTCTAGATCTCTTCTATGAAATTTAAGGCCAGAATAAAAACAGGACTATTTTTGCAGGCCCTCTTCTTCTAAGCTTAGCCCCTACGTCTGCTTCTCTAGAGTCGTCAGTCCATTGGACGTTTTTTTTTCTCTCCACCATTGTGTCACAGTGTTCCTTATTTCTTGTGTGTATTCAGGGGTAGATTGTGGTCAAAACTTGGCCTGGGTATGAGGATCTGGTCCTAGCTCCTATTCTGTCCTCAATTTATCTCTCTGTTCCCCTTCCCACTTAGCCATAATGATGCATCCTCTATTGCCTCATGCTCCAGCTTTATTGTTCTATGCCCTGACCTTATCACTGCATGAATAATGCCTGTAAACAAACTGCAGCAGTACGTCCCCTCCCAGTCTATCTTCTTAAAGGTATGGACTGGCAGATATTTCTATACTGCTGGCCTGTAAACCCTGCAACTGCAAGAGGACAGACTCGGACAGGACTTATTGTTGCAGTTTGGGCATCCCACAGTGTACCGCTGATGTTAACAATCTCCCAGTAGGGCAATCTGCTCCATGTGTAGTATTGTTTTTGCAGTTCCGTTTACCACTTTACTTTTGACTCAGATTGATTAAGGGGATTATTTTGGAAGCATTCCCACATCTAAAAATAAGCAGTCACACGTGTAGACTGGAATATATGTGTGAATGCCATTTCAGATCAGGCTTTTTCAAACATGGGGATGCTCACAAACTCTACCTTGCCAGGAGGCGTGGTGGGGATGGGGAGAGGGAGTTGTTTGGGCAGGGCATACAATGCATATGTGGATTCCCTATTTCATATAGAGAATCAAAGCCTCACTGAAAATGTTCAGATGTTAAATGCACTCTGGCAGGAGCAGCTGTCATTGCTGACATTGAGCCCCACCAATTGGGTATCTGAGTGGGGGTATCCATGCTGGTCCCTGACTCCACTCCCCCAATGTGGTGACAAAGTCCCCCTCCTCCTAGAGTAGCTTCAACCTCCAGAAGTCACAATCCCCTTCCCCAAAGTAACCTCCACCACTCCCAAAGTAGCCACAACTCCCTCTGACCAAGGTAGATACCCTCCAAAGCACATCAAGCTAGCTTCCTCCAGGCAATCCTAATGCACAATCCTCCTTACTCCCCCAACAGGAACCCCCCATGATTGACCCCACCCAATTCCCAACCCTGAGTTTACTGGGGGTCATTGGTGGCCAGTAGGAGCAGGAATGATGCCCACTTGTTCCTGGTCAGCATGCAGTCAAAGTCAAAATGGAGCCAATGATCCTTTTTTAAAACTGACCCTATAATTATCAAATAAATCATTGATATAAATGAAGTGTAGCAAATCCTTGATATGTAATACTATGTTAGGGGTCTAGTTACTAAGGTGTATTAACATCAACACATGCTAATTCGCCATTAACACACATTAGCAGCTAGGTTCCATTGAATAAGATAGGCCTGTGTTAAAATAGCATGCATTAACATTGAATTAACATGCATTAAGGTCAGCAGATCTTATACTAGAGCCCTCAAATTATAATGGGAATAGTGAGCTATAAATGTTTTTTTTAATAAATTAAATTAAACTTTATATATATGATCAAAGTGTACCTGTTGTCATTGCTAGTTGATTAAGGGCCTGATTCAGAGATAGGGATTGCGGGGCTGCATGTCACTCTGGGCAGAGCGGGGGAAGGTCATTGCAGGTCAGAGGGGACATGCTGATTATTCCACCTCGAAGATGGAATAATCAGCACTAACCCGGTGATTGGGGCGGGGATGCCCCCCTCGGCCAGGTGCAGGGGGAGTCCCCACTGCCCAATCTAGGCCCCGGCTGGTCAGCCATAGGTCGGGTGATGGGGAAGAGTTGGTCTAAGTCATGGGAGTTGGGGGCACCTGTGAGGAGGCCATACCCACAGGCAGGCAGGGACACGCCAGGCTGTCCTCGGGCCCGATTCTATATACTGCGGGAACGTTTTGTTCCTGTGGTCCAGAATCAGGTCCTAACAGGCCGTCCTGCATGGGGACACCCAGACGGCCTAGACGTGGCCCTTTTGGAATCAGGCTCCACATCTTTGTGGCCAGTAGCCATATTGGCTGCATAAAGGTTTTTAAATATCAACCTCTACATATTTTAATAGGTTTGTGTTAAAAATGAATCTTTTAAGAATGGTATTTTAAACACAATTGAATTGTCATACTGTATATCTAATGAACAGACTATCTGCTAATATACTTTTCCATCATGTACAGTATTTCATAATAAAAGGAAATGTTGTATAAGAAAACATGTGCCTCCGAAGCAGGAAACAAATGTTAATCCAGAATGATGTGAAAAGCCTAAGAAGGAAATAAGGTGATATTAAATAGATAAGGTGGGAACAGTTGTCGTCAATGAAACTTGAACTTGGTTTCACTAAATATATTCGATGTCCTATATTTTGAACAGAGTTGAGATATAAATGATTTCAAGATGAAAATCCCTTTATTCCATTAATAGTGCCTTGCTTTTGGAAAGTGCTTAATAACTTAACTGCCATAGCTTGGCATCTCAGACATCGGTGTGCTCCACCACTGCAAATCAAAAAAACCTCTGGTTATTGTTATTTATTTAGGCTCTTTTAAAAGAAAACAAAAGCGGGGGTGCTAGTGAGCCAACTACAAGATGGGCACATATAGAAGAGCTCTCCAGAGGGCTCTAAATACCGCTGAAACTCTTACTAACCCTCTCAAGCTGCTTCCTACTGTACATGAAGCTGTGGGGAACTGAACTTGCCCAGTTGACTGATTCTATAAAAAGATCAATGGCACCAGGGAAAGATGCAGAGGCACCCCTACAAGTGGTTATGCAAGAGATACTGTACTGCAGACAACAGATGTACTGAAAGACAATCACAAAGCGCTTAGAGAGAGCAAGAAGGAGATTACCACGATGACATGACGATTTTCATAGTGGTGCAATATACAGAAATGCTGGAGCAGAAGACATAGGGGAGGAGTGGCCTAGTGGTTGGGGCAAGGTACTTCAGGTCAAGAGTTCAAATCCCACTAGAGGACAGCAACCTTGGGCTGGAAGGACTGGGGGTTTCTAGTCCCACAGGTACTCCTTGTGGCCTTGGGCAAGCCACCTAACCCTCCATAGCCCATGTTCCCTGTAAAATAGTTACCTCCAAGTTATAATGCCCTGTTCAATGTAATTTCAGTTTGTTCAATGTAAACTGCACTGATGCAGAATAGCGCAGTATATAAGAGAATATAAATAAATAAAATAAAATGTAAGTGCATGAGGAGTTCTTTTGTTCACGTCAATGGCAAGTGAAAAAGTTCTCACTCTTAGAAAAAGGTTTGGAGGACAGCAACAGTCACAGTAGAAAGAATAACTTGAGAGTGCAGAAAGTTTTGATGTGATTACGTTCTTGGAGAATTTCTTACCTCAACTGTTAGACTTGAAATTTGAGTGCCCTTTTGAGATAAAAAGGGCATACAGAATACCATTGTACAGGGTTATTAGTGTGAAGTTTCCCAGGTTGATTGTGCCGCATGTACTATAGTACTTGCAAGCTCTACAGATCTTGCAGTTAGCTTGCAAGTACTATAGTTAGTGCAGTTAGTGTGATGGTGCATAATCATGATTGTGCCTAATATGATTAGCGCAATTTGCTCATAGGAAGTAATTCCTCACAGTGAGAGACCAGCTCAAAAAACTGAATGCTAGGTATGGCCTACTCTTCCCAGCGAAGGTGCAAGTGACCCTTAATCAAATACACTCATATGATAAATCAACTCTCTTTCAGAATTATCTCTGGTTCATCTCTGCCTAGCAGTCATTTTTCACGGATCGATAGGGAGTATTTTTTGCAGGAATTAACTTTGTGTTTAAGTAATATTGAGCAATCTGATGTTGACTGTATGGTTTCTGCGGCTGCAGTTGCTTGCCAGCGATTTGGTGCTTCTGTAGGGTCTAGAACAGGGGTGGCCAACTCCAGTCTTGCTGCAACACATTCCAGCCTGGTTTCAGGATGTCCCCAATGAATATTCATGAGGTATATTTGCATCCACTGCCTCCCATTGCATGTAAATATATCTCATGAATATTCATTAAGGACATCCTGAAAACCAAGCTGGATTGAGGTGCACCAGGACTGGAGTTGGCCACCGCTGGTCTAGAAGGCATGCTGCCCCTTGATTTGATGTTTCTGTTCAGGATGTTTCTTGAGAAGAGCTGAACGTCGATGGTGTAAGCACAGTACAGATTCTGTATGACTTGCACATCTGCAGTTGTTAGTTGATTATTGGAATTTTGTGTTGGATAAAAAGAGGATGTATTATTCAGATCGGCTTGCCCGATCAATGAATAGGCCACAGGAGTTGTTTGCTGCAGTTCAGTCTTTAACGCACTTTGTGGAAGAAAAGGTCAAGATGTATGTCCTTCTGCTCAGGCCTTTGCTAGGCATCTTGTGGCAGGCTGCGGAGTGGTTGCTTGGCAATCAGTTTGTTTACCTAGTTTTTGTATGGATTCTAATTCTGCATTTCTGAGTGATACCTCGTCAGAGTTTCGTTTGGTATCAGCACGTGAGGTGGTGGATGTGATTTCGGATTTGTTGTCTTCTGTGAATTCTCTCAATCCTTGTCCTGCATCTTAGGTAAGGTTAGTTCGGGAGGAGTGTGCTTCTTTTTTTAGAGATATGGTGACTCTTTCCCTGCGGTAGGTTCTGTTTGACCATTGCTTAAAAAGAGTACTCTTGATGCTTTGTCACCTGCCTCGTGTTGACCTATTTCGAGTCTCCTTTTTCTGGCAAAACTGCTTGAGCGGTTGGTGTTGGTGCTGCTGTCAGAGTTTGTGCAGTCTCATGGTTTGTTGGATGTGCAGCAGCATGGTTTCTGTCAAGGCTATGGTGTGGAAACCTTGTTGCTGTCGTTGTTTAATAGCCTGTGGTGCACCTTGGACTGAGTGAAAATGGGGGTTATGATGATATTTATTGATATTTCTGCTGTTTTTGATAATCATGTGTTGCTTTTGCAACGTTTGCATTCATGGGGGGGGGGGGGGGTTACAAGACAAGTGTTCCATTGGTTTGCATCGTATTTAATGGATCATTTTTTTCAGGTTCAGCTGGGTTTGGATGTATCGGGCTGGACTCCTTTAGATTGTGGTGTTCCCGGGGTTCAGCGATATCTGCTTTGTTTAATTTATATATGGCTGCTGTGTGTGCCTTATTTCAGAGTTTTGGTGCTTTTTATCATGTCTAACTGACAACATTTTAGAAGCTTTGTTTGTGTCTCGCAATAGTCTTTTGCCACCCCTAAGGAATGTTGTTGAACGGGCATAAGGTTGCGGTTTGTCAGGAAATAGTTTATCTGGGCATAACTTTGGATTCACACTTGAATACGAGGGTTCATGTTGCTAAGCTTTTACTCTGTCTTCGGCCGTTGCTTACCCCTTCTGACTTTCGCTCTGTGCTTCAAGCGGTGTTGTCACCAACTTTTGACTATGCCAATATGGTATTATTAGGTTTGCCGCATCTACTTTGTCAGCGCTTCACTTAGCGCGGAATGCTGCTGCAAGGGTCGTTTTAGGTTGATCATATTACTCCTTGTTTATGTTCACTGCATTGGTTACCCATTGTTTTTATGGTTCTTTGTGTGGTGCTGAAGCTTCGGGTCGATTTGTCTTTGGTTTGTTTAGCAGAGCTGTTGTTCTGGCATACGTCTTTGTGCTGATTTGTCAGGGGTTGAGGGATACTCTCATTTTGTCACCTTCTTTTCAGTCTAATTTACATGTTACTGGTCTCATGCTTTTTGCTTTAGCTGCGCCTATTTTGTGGAATCATTTACCGGCTTCTTTACGTGGCTGTCAAGATTTGCTGTCTTTTTGTCTGCTCTTGAAGAGCTATTTGTTTTGTTAGGCATTTGTTGCTTGATTTTCTGTGTTTCTGTTTCAAATTTTGTTTTATGTTTTTTGTACCACTTTGAACGTATGTGATTAGGCGGTTTATAAATGCTATAAATAAATAAATATTGATGAAACGTCTTGAATGCAAATAGAATAATTAATAAGGTACCCTTGGTCTCATGACACTTATAGCTGTGGCTCACTGTGTGTTATTTATTGACCTGGGGAAGACTGGAGAGTTGTCTCTACTGCTACTACTACTACTACTGAATATTTGTATTAACAGTACAAGATTTATGCAGAGCTGCACAGACACATGTAAAAGATAGTCCCTGCTCATCATAGCTTACAATCTAGTCAAGACAGTCAACACAGTAGCTGTAGACATGGGATACATCTAGGGGAAATGGTAAGGAAATACAAAGGAGATTAGGTCAATCAAGATCCGAAAGCAGCAGCAAAGAAGTGAGTTTTCAGGCTCGATTTGAAAAGGGCCAGAGATGAAGCCTGACGTCCCATTTTATCTTTGTATTTCATTTCATTTATTTAGGCTTGATATACCGCCCAAGACCGAAGTATCAGGGCGGTGTACAATAAAAGGCAGCTGTAGAAAAACAAAGAGAGAAAGGAACGCCATTGGGTAACAGGAAAGAGCAAGTGAGAGATAGAGAGAAAAACCAGAATAGAGACTGCAGAGCTAAACACAGAAACGCAGAGAGGGAGGGAGGGCAGGGGGTGGCAGTTGAATATAACATGAGGGACACGAATTGGCATGCTGACTACATATCAGGGGGAGGCTGGTAGATCAAACGCTTGGGAGAAGAGGTGAATCTTGAGGAGAGTTTTGAAATGGGGGAAAGAGGGCTCAGTACGGAGGGTGTGAGGAAGGGAATTCCAGAGGGCAGGGGCTGGAAAGAAGAAAGCAGAATGGCGGGTAAGTTCAAGGTGGGCCTGGGATGGAGAAGGTAGAAATAGACGATTGGTATGAGATGAGCGAAGGAGACGGGGGGCAGGCTGATGAAAGATAAGGTCGGAGAGGTACTGAGGAGTGCTGGTATAGAGAACCCTGTGAGTGATGATGATATACTTATAGATAAGCCGGAATTTAATGGGGAGCCAATGAAGGGAGAAGAGACAGGGGGTAATATGATCAGAAGGAGAAGAAAAGGTGAGGAGGCGGGCGGCAGTGTTCTGGAGAAGCTGAAGACGACGGAGGGCTTCCTTTCCATTGAATTTGGATTTGGAGGGCTTCCTTTCCATTGAAAGTGGCCCGCCTCCTGGTCATTTATATCTTGGAGGAGGGGTTCTCAACCCAGTTTTCGCACACTTACCCAGTCAGGTATTCAGGATAACCACAATGAATATGCATGAGAGATATATGCATACAGTGGAGGCAGTGCATGCAATTCTCTCTCACGCATATTCATTGTGGTTATCCTGAAAACCTGACTGACTAGGTATGTCCTGAGGACTGGGTTGAGAACCCCTGCCTTGAAGGTATTTAAATGTCTCTTTCATATCTCCCCTCTCTCGCCTTCCTTCAAAATATAGGGCCCTGTAAACCATGCAAATGCCGCTCAGCAGGATATTCAATTACACTTACATGGTTAGTGCCTTTCAATATCCCTGATCTTCTCCCCTACATGCCCCAATGCTAATGGCTTAGCATTGGGGTATGTCGTGGGCGCGCTGCAGCATGTCGTGGGTGGTGACAGAGGCTAACCGAGTAGCAGAGATATTGCACCGCTATCTGGTTAGCTTTGATCCAACCACATCATAAATGCTGGCTTTACTCTGAAAAGTCTTCAGCTCTTCCCCAGTAGCTAGTTGAGTGCCTTCCGACCTGGGGGTCTCATCTTCCAGCACTATAGCACAATTTGTTTTGTTGTAACTATCCATTGGGTTTTCATGGCAAGATACAGAAGTAGATTGCCGGGCCTTTCTTCCGCGCAGTTTAAGTTTGGTGTTGTTGCCGTTGTCACAGAAATGTGATCCTCCACCGTCAACACTATCCCATTCTGCTGCTGCCCAGATGGGTCATTTGTCTTGGTCTGGCACCTCAGCTGAGACCTGTCCATCTTGGGAGACCCTGCCAGTAGTTAAACTACCGATAGTTTAGCTCTCAGCATCACTGATGCACACAAGCCCTCACAGCACGGCAAGCTGCAAACCAAGTGCAAACCAACATGTTATCCATTGTGAATACTGGATAATGTGTAATCTAGATGGTCAGAAAGGGGATGGGAATGGTTGTAGTAAGACAGCTTATTGTATGATCACAAATGATGGTATGCATGGAATATGACTGTAAATGGGGGTGGGTTGAGGGTACAGGAATGATTCAGCTGACGGCAGTGTGCTCTGAATATGAAGGTATTTAGTTTGTGAAAAGATAATACATAATTGAGCAATGTGTAAGTACTGTAATCTTTTTTAGTTCTTCCTCTGTGTAGTTTTTTAATATGGGGCTTGCTGACACACAAGTATCTTGTTTTGTGGTTGCTGGTTGCCAAGTTGTGGAATTTAGTTGTAGCTGTGGATTGGAAAATAGTAGTTGATGAGAGTAAGTCAAAGCCTGATTTTCTTGTTATTTCTTGTTCAAAATGTTCAGCTTGCTTGTGGGTGTGAACTTGGCTTGTATAAATGCTGTTTAGATAACTCATGTCATTGTCTTAAAAGTTAAAGGCCTGAACAACTGCATAAAAAAGAGTAAAATCATGTACTATACTAAACCATATAATCTCTAAAATTAAGTAACCATCAATACAAAGTTGGGTTTTTCCTGCTGCATTAGAAAAACAATAGGAAAATTAATTGTGTGACAAATTAACCATCTCCCAATGGGGCATATTCTGCTTCAAGAGGATTAGAATATCTTTATTTGCCTCAGCAAATCCTTGTTCTTCATAGTTCACATAAAGCCTCTGGACCTGTTAAGGTAGTTGGAGTGTGCTGGCAAAACTATTCATTTCCTTCCATTTCCTGTTTTGTTTGCATGTTTTTTTTTTCATTTTGTTTTGTTTTGTTTTAATACATTTTCATTTTGTTTCATTTAGTTGTTTGTTTGTTTTTTTTCATTTCAAGGCAATTTTATTAATTAAAGAGGTAGCTGTGGATGCTGCCTAAACAAAAACATAGCTGAAAGGTTACTAGAGATTTCAGGCAAATACAAAAAAAACCCTGCTGGCTTTTTATTTCCTCAGTCAGGGTCTGGTTTCAAACCCATAACATTTGGGATAGAAGGCAGACAGCTTTCCAGCAAAACCATCATCTCCATGGGGGAAGAAAGGGTGGATGACTTTACTTAGACTGTTCTTAATTCTGAGAAGCTTATCCTTCCTGTTTCTTGATTGGCCCAGAGTTTGTCTGGTCTCCACTATGATTCTATGGAAAATGCCAACTTGTGAAGCCATTGCTTCTTGCTGTAGAGATTTACTCCAAAGATTTTTTTGCCATGTTCATGTGACAAAAATCTGTAAAACCGTGTCTTATCAGAGGTGTTTACCAAGCCTCATTAATCATCACTAATTGGACAAACAGGATTACACTATTGTTTATCACTTTGATAGCACTACTAGATGTAAACATATATGAGTTCTTGCTCTACTGCGCTTACAATCTACTCAAGAGAGAGAAAAGGAGAAATAAGAGAATAAGGACTATCATAGAAACATGATGGCAAAAAACAGACTACTTGGCCTATCTAGTCTGCCTTTCCATATCAAATACAATTGTCCCTTTTTTTCCTTTAGAGATCTTCTGTGTTTGTCCCATGCTATTTTGAATTCAGATACTGTCCTTGTCTCTACTACCTCCATTGGGAGACTATTCCATGCATCTACCACTCTTTCTATAAAGAAATATTTTCTCATATTACTCCTGAGTCTATCCCCTTTCTTCCTCATCCTATGTTCCCTCATAGCAGAGCCTGCTTTCAGTTGAAAGAGGCTCTCCTCTTGTGCATTTATGAAACTGAGGTATTTAAACATCTCTATTATATCTCCTCTATTCCACCTCACCTCTAATGTATACATATTGCGGGTCATTCCAAGCCTCATTAAGTGGATCTGAACAACTGAATGGCTACCAAAATGTTTAGTGGTGTTTGGTATAAAGCATATGAGGACAGAGTTAAAGGTCTTGTGGAGACCTATTCCATTTTGCACGTCCTGCCCATGTACGGCCGGCCAGAATCGGGGCAGGCAGCGATATCACCCATTTCTGGATCACACTGGTGGCCACAGAGCTCCCTGCATGTATAGCCGACTTGTGCGGAGAGCTCTGTTTGTGGGCAGGAGGGGGTGGGCTGGGAAAAAACAAGGACAGACGGTGGGTAGGAATGCGACCCCAGACATACAGGGCTGATTCTGAGGTTGGCCCTGTATGTCCGGGGTCACCCATGTAGATGGGAGACATATTAGAGCTTAGGAGACTGCGAAGCCAGGCAAAATCAAAAAGAGGTGATGGGGCGCAGGGGGATCCTTGCAGCCAGACCCTGGCCATGGAAGGCCAGATAGGAGGTCGGGCTGCGGGGAAAGAGATTTCAGGAGTCATGCTGAGTTATCCGGGTATGTGGCTGGCATGTGACTGACAGGGCCGGCCCGTCCATTGTGCGATAATGTTGTTCGCACAGGGCCCCGTGCTTCAGGGGGCCCCGCACGAACACCATTATTTATTTATTTATTTATTTATTACAAGCTCTTATATACCGCACTATTTGGGATCAGCGCGGTTTACAGTACAACAAAAGACCAGAACAACAAGCTGTTTGGTTTTACATTGAACAGGAAAACGAACTTGGATAATACCTGGGGAAATTTTTAACTGAAACAATTTACAAAGTATTTACATGTACATACAACAGTATTATTCTTAGATCAGGTTGGGTGTTCAATGGGGGTTGGAGGTCAGGAAGGTGATTGGGTGTTCTGGTAGTAGTGGGGGAATAAATGGGATTTGATTGCCTTTCTGAATGAGGTTAGATCAGGGATAGCCCGAATTTCGGGTGGTAAAGTGTTCCAGCACTTAGGGGCATAGAAACTGAACGCCCTGTTAGATGTCGCTCGTGAGCATTTAGTTGCTGCCTTAGGGATTATTAGCGAGTTTGTAGATATAGTTCTCCTGGATCTGTTAGGTGGAACGGTCTGAATGAGGTTCATTAGAGAGGAGGAGGTGATGCCTTTGATAGCCTTGAAAGTGAGTAATAATGTTTTGAACAACAGTCTCCCGTGTATGGGGAGCCAGTGGAGCTGCTTTAGAATAGGTGTTACATGGTCCCTTCTTGATGCTCCGTAGAGGACTCTGGCCGCAGTGTTCATGGCAAGTTTCAAGGGGTTTAAGGTGGAGTGTGGGAGGCCTTGAAAAACGGCATTAGCGTAGTCAAGGTGCGGTAGGGTTAACGCTTGGAATATAGTCCGGAAGTCTTCAGGATCAAGCAAGGAGCGAAGGTGGCGGAGTGTCCGGATTTTGAGATAAATCGCTCTGACTATATTGGATATATGTAATTTCATATCCAGATGCTGGTCCAAGGTGACCCCCAGGTATCGGATTGAAGGCTTTGTTTGGAGCTCGGCTTCTTTCACTTTTAACTGGGAAGGGGGGGGGGTGAACAATGGGTCTCTAGTGATGAAGAGAACCTCCGTTTTCCTGTGCTGAATGCGGAGGTTTTGGGATTGAAGCCATTCAGACACTGCATCAAAGCATTTGGTTATCGGTGAAAGAGCCATGTTGAGTGTGGAAAAAGGCATGTAGAGAAGAATGTCGTCTGCGTATATTAGACAGTCGACCTTGAAGGATTTGATAATGTTGCAGACTGGCTGTATGTATATGTTAAATAAGAGTGATGATAGGGATGACCCTTGTGGTACACCCTATTTTTGATGGAAAGGTGTGGATGTTGCTGTTCCTGAAGTTACATATTGCCATCTCTGATCCAGGTATGATCTGCACCATGCCAGGGCAGTGTCGTTGATGCCCTTTTCTCTTAGCCGCCCTAGTAACAGATCGTGATGTACAGAGTCGAAAGCAGCGGCAATGTCCAGGAAAATAAGCACAAAGCCTTGATGGATGTTGTCAATGCCTGTGATGATGTTGTTGAATAGGGTAGTGAGGAGGGTTTCCATACCGTGGAACTCCCTGAAGCCATGCTGGCATTGGTCTAGAGGGGATGCAGTGTCGATGTGATCCTGTATTTGACTTTGAGCTACCTTTTCAATTACTTTTGCTAGAAAGGGAATACTAGCTATGGGTCTATAAGATTCGACTTTCTGTGAGTCGAGTTTGGGATTCTTCAAGAGGGGTCTAATGGATGTTCTCTTGAGGGCTGATGGGAAAGACCCAGATGTAAAGGATAAATTCATCATTCTAGTGATGAGAGGGCTAAGATCACTTTGTAGCTCCCTTATCCAAAAGGCTGGGCAAGGGTCAGTTTGTGCAGTGGATGTGTTAAGGGCAGCAATAATGTTCTCGACATGTTCATTTGATGGTGTGGAGAACATAGATAGGTTAGATAGGCAGATGGAGTCTTGAGCGGGGATTGTTGCGATGGTGTCAGTTGTTAGCAGCTTGGATTGTAGATATTCAGCGAACACTTGTGGGTGAATGAGTTCGGGTTGTTTGGACGAAGGCTCCTTAGCTAAAGTTTTGACTAGATTAAAAAGGTCACGTGGTTTATTTAGTGATCTTTTCAGTGTATCGGTGTGGAATTGTTTCATCTTAGCGATGACTGATTCTCTGTGCGTGGATAGGTGTAATTTGTAGGCTGCTAGGTCTTCCATGGATCGTGATCAACGCCAACGTTTTTCCAATCTTCTTAGGTGTATGAGGGAGGTTCGTAGATCCGGGGAGAACCAGGGAGATGGTTTTCTTTTCTTCAGGTTGTTACTTTGATTTGGTTGTAGTGCAACGGTGCTGATATTGCTGTTCCAGGCAGTGATCAGGTTCTCCAGGTTGAGATAGGAGTCATTGAGGAGAGGATGAGTTTGAGCAAGAATAAGTTCTTTGTTGAAGGCTCTGAAGTTCCGAGATGATACTTTTGTTGATATGATAAAGCTTTTGTTGAAGTTTGATGGTGTCTTGCTCTTGATGGGAATGGGGAAGATGTAAAGGCAATGCCATTTAACCTTTCTCAGCATTCGCGGTTTCACACAAACAGCCGCCAGCGTGAGGGAAAAGGATCTTCATGCTGGCGGTTGTACAGAGGGAGCTTGCACTGGCTTCCCCGGCTCCCTCTGAAGCCCTTCAGACAGCCGTGGGGCTGGTTGGGGGGGGGGGGAGGGCCAAGGACTGGATGGGCTGTGATGGGGGGGGGACCTGGACTGGAAATGGGCTATGGGGGGGGGACTTGGACTGGAAATGGGCTGTGATGGGGAGGACCTGGTTTGGAAATGGGTTATAGTGGGGGGAGGGGGGAACCTGGACTGGAAATAGGCTGTGATTAGGGGGGCTAGGACTGCAAATGGGCTGTGATGGTTGGGGGGGAACTTGGACTGGAAATGGGCTATGATGGTGGGGGGGGGACTCTGGACTGAAAATGGACTATGTTGGGTGGGGACACTTACACTGAAAAGGGGCTGTGATGGGGGGGCTAGGACTGGAAATGGGTTGTGATGGTGGGGGGGGGGGAACCTGGACTGGAAATGGGCTATGGGGGGGGACTTGGACTGGAAATGGGCTGTGATGGGGGGGAACTTGGACTGGAAATGGGCTATGGGGGGGACTTGGACTGGAAATGGGCTGTGATGGGGGGCTATGACTGGAAATGGGCTGTGATGGGGGGGCGGGTGCTAGGACTGCAAATGGGCTGTGACGGTGGGGGGGCTAGGACTGGAAAGAGGCTGTGATGAGGGGGATTTGGCTGGAAATGGGCTGTGATTGGAGGGGGCTAGGACTAGAAATGGGCTGTGATGGGAGGGCTAGCACTGGAAATGGACTGATGAAGAGCTGGAATAGGACTGGAAATGGGCTGATGGGGGCTGGAAGAGGACTGGAAGTGGGCTGACGAGGGGGCTAGGATTGGAAATTGACTGATGGGGGAGCTTGGAGTGGAAATTGGCTGATGGGGGGGCTGGAATAGGACTGGAAAAGAGCATATGTGGGGCTAGGACTGGAAATGGGCTGATGAGGAGCTGGAATAGGACTAGAAATGGGCTAATGGGGGGAGCTTGGACTGCAAATGGGTGATGGGCTAGAATAGGACTGGAAATGGGCTGATGTGGGGGCATGGGAGAATGGGACTAGAAGGGAGTGGATGCTGGGTGGGTCTAGAACTATAAGGTAGCTGATTTTGGGGGAGGACTAGAAGGGATGGGGATGGGGAATGAGAATGGAGAGGGGAGAATATATTTTGTGTGGAAGGAAAGTCTACGATGGGCCGGGTATTGGGAGAGTAAGAGGGGATTGAGAATGGACGGGTGAAATTTGAGTGGATGATAAAGGAATAAGGAAAGAAATGGGGGAAAGAGCAAAAGGGAAATGATCAGTATGTTACAGCAGATATAGAGAGAGAATGGAAAACATCTAAAAGAGAAGAAAGGACAAATGGATAGCTTGCAGAAGACACGAAGAAACCAGAAGAAAGTGAATGGAGCAATTGCAACTGAAAAATAAAATGCCCAAACAGAAGGTAGAAAAATACTTTTTATTTTGAATTTATTAACTGGAATATGTCTGATCTGGGAAGTGTGTATTGCTAACATCTTTGCATTTTTGTTTAGTGCAAGAGGAAATTACTTTATAGTTTTATTTCTCCAGTGTTGTACATTTCATGTTTGGTTTTTGGGGTTCCAAGTTTATTATCTTCCTAATTCTAAATTGTGATCCCTTGTTCTTTGTGTGGTGATGGTCTATGTTCTGTGTAACCGAGCTGAGGTATTCTGTTCATGTAGTTTCTGTTTGACAGTCCCACTTGTTCTCTTTCCCCCAGTGAAATGTATTGGTATTCTCTGAGATGTATTGGTTTAATATCTGTAGTGTTGCCTTTTGATAGGTAGGGTTTGGTGCTTTGTGAGTCCTGGTAGTGCTGTTATGATAGGGTGGATTTGCTATGGATTCTAAATGGTCAGTGTTTATAGTACTTCCTAATGGGCCTGGTGGTTGTCACTGCAATATAGTAATGTAGAAAGCTGTTAGTCTTTCTTTATCCAGACACTCATTAAAAGGCATGTTTACTAAACGTGCATGTTAATATTATGCAAATATTTATGCAAAGGAGACTCCTTATGCAAATGAGGCCACACAATTAATCTCCGCACATGGCCCCGCACCCCCCTTGGGCCGCCCCTGGTGACTGATCAGAATCAGTGCCTAGCCTGCACATCTACGCCGTTAGACCCGATTCTGATCCTGCGGGCACATCAAGATGCCCATGGGATCAGAATCGGGTGATAATGCTGTGCACCCCGATTCTGACTGGCCATACAAAGGGGCAGGATGTGCAAAATGGAATAGGTCTCCACAAGTCCTTTAAGTCTGTCCTCATATGATTTATACCGAAGACCACTAAACATTTTAGTAGCTGTTTTCCGTACCAAATCCATCCTGTTTATATCCTTTTGAAGGTGTAGTCTCCGGAATAGTACACAATACTCCAAATGAGGTCGCACCATAAACTTATACAAAGGCACTATAACCTCCTTTTTTCTGCTGGCCGTTCCGGTCCCTATGCACCCAAGCATCCTTCTGGCTTTTGCCATTGCATTTCTACCTGTTTAGCCACTTTAAGATCATCAGAAACATCATCCCCAGGTCTCGCTCTTTTTTTGTGGACAGAAGTACTTTGCCCCCTACACTGTAGCGCCACCATTGGATTTTTGCAGAACAAGTGCATGACCCTGCATTTTTTAGCATTAGATCTCAGCTGCCAAATTCTTAACCATTCTTCAAGCTTAGCTAGATCCCTCCTCATGTTTCTATTCTTTCCTGGGTGTCTACTTTATTGCAGATTTTGGTATCATCCATGAAGAGGCAAAATTTACTCAACAGCCCTTTCGCAATATCACTAGCAAAGATGTTAAAAAGAATCGGACCAAGGACAGATCCCTGTGGCACACCATTGGTAACTTCCTTCTCCTTAGAGTGAGCTTCATTTATCTGTACCCTTTGTTGTCTACCACTCAACCAATTTCTAACCCAGTCAGTCACTTTAGGGTCTATCCCTAGAGTGTTCAGTTTGCTTATAAATCACCTGTGCAGAATAGTGTCAAAGGCTTTACTGAAATCTAAGTACACCAAATCTAGGGCTCTCCCTCGGTCAAACTCCCTGGTCACCCAGTCAAAAAAATCAATCAGATTTGTCTGACAAGACCTGCTTCTGGTAAACCCATGCTGCCTTGAATCCTGCAATCAAATGAACTCCAAAAACCTCACTATTCTCTCTTTTAGCAGTGTTTCCAGTAATTTACTCACCACAGAGGTTAGACTAACTGGCCTGCAGTTTTCAACCTCATTCTTACTTCCACTTTTGTGTAAAGGGATCACATGTGCCTTTCACCAGTCCTCTGGGACTACTCCTGACTCCAAAGAAACATTGAAAAGGTCAATCAGTGGAGCTGCCTGAATGTCCCCAAGTTCCATCAGTATTTTTGGATGTATCCCTTACCTTTACTCCCTTACCTTAACACACTGAAAAAATCCCTATAAACATACAATTGAAAGCATATTACTCCTCATGCCCAGATAAGCTGTAAATAGTTAATTGTTTTACTATCATGTACATACATTTGATTGCTTATTATTCACATGTGACTTTTGCATTGTTCAATGTAATACTGTTCTATGTAAACCACTATGATTGCTCGATATGGCGGTATGAAAATCAAACAAATAAATAAATAAATAAATCCCATCCGGTCCCATCACTTTGTCTACTTTAAGTTGAGCTAGTTTCTCACGAACAGTCTTCTGAAAATTGTTCAAGATGCCTCTAGCATCTGTGCCTATTTGTGGGTGTTTTCTGAGGTTCTGCTCCTGGCTCTTCATCTGTGAACATAGAACAGAAATATTTGTTAAGAGATTTCGCTTTATCCTCATCAGCTTCTACATATTCCTCTCCTTCACTCAAGTCTGACAATATCATTTTTGCCCTTCCTCCTCTCACTAAGATATCTGAAAAATGTCTTATCCCCCCATTTTATTGCATTGGCTAGTTCTACTTTTTGTATCTTTGCTTTCTTGTCCACTTTGCTAGCTTCTCTACGTTTTTCCAGTATAGGTGCTTGTCTTCCTCTCTCTGTGATCTCTTGTATTTTTTGAAGGCCTCCCTCTTTTTTTTTTTTTACCTTTTCAGCTACTTCTCTCGAGGACCATAGTGGCCTCCTTTTCCTTTTACATTTATTTACATTTCCAACAAAAAGGTTTGTTGCCCTTAAAATATCCCCTTTCAGTTTTGCCCATTGCTTTTCTACATCCCCCAGCTGTTCCCTTTCATGGCAACACTGCATATGTCTTCCATTAAATCTCCATTCACTTCTTCTCCCTGTGAAGGGGATCTGTATATTACACCAATGCAAATGGATTTCCCTTTCCCTTTTTCTAGTTTAACCCACAGTGCCTCCTCCCTCCATTTAGGTCCTGTAATTCTACAGCTTTAATATTATTTTTACTTATAGTGCCACTTCTCCTCCCCTTCTTCCTATCCTGTCATTCCTGAATGAAGTATAGCCCTTTATAATTACATCTCAGTCATGGTTGTCCATGAACCATTTCTCCGTAACTGCCACTTAATCCAAGTCAGCCTCTTCCGTTAAAGCCTCAACATCTGGGATCTTATTTCCCATGCTACAGGCATTTATACACACCTCTTTACAGATGTTTCCCCTTTTACCCATTTCTACAGAGGTATTTAATCTTTCACTTGGGGGCTTTAGCTTACCTGGGGCGGGAGGGGGGGGGGGTTCTTCACCTATCCCCAATGAATCTACATTAAAGCCCTCTTCAGTAGGCTAGCTAGTCTGCTGCGGAAGACACTTTGACCCATCTTGGACAGATGGACACCATCTCTGCTCTGCAGTCCTTGGAACATCATCCCATGGTCCAGAAAACCAAAACACTCTCCGACACCATTCATGCAGGCATGCATTCATCTCCAGGATGCAAATTTTTCTGTCTTGACCTTTACACTCAACAGGGAGGATTGAAGAGAACACCACTTGCTCACCAATCTGCTTCACCCTCTGTCTCAGATCCATGAAGTCACTTTAGACACCCTCAGAGGGATACCTGGCAGTATCATTTATGCTGAAATGGATGAGCAACATTGGATAATAGTCGGTAGACTTGTGAGTCCCAGCAAACTCTCTGTAAGATCTCAGATTTTGGCACCTGGCAGACAACACACCTCTCTGGACATCAAGTCTGGTCAGCATATGGATGCCTCAGTACCCCTCAGAAGAGAGTCACCAACCACCATTACCCTTTGCTTTCTTGTGGTCAGTGATTCTGCAACTTTGGAGTGGTTGAGCTCCGGTTCTTCCCTTTCCTGGGATGCTTTCATCTCCTCCACTTCCAAGGCTGCATATTGGTTCTTCAGTTCAAGGGCTGGAGGAATTGGTTTGTTGATTCTGCAGGCTCTGGTGACTCGTGTCCAACTCTCTTCATTCTGTAGCCTCCCATCTTCACCTCTGTCGGAGAACTTGGATGTTTCAAGAAGCATCTCATCAATCTACTTCTCACTGTCTTGAATGTTTCTCAGCCTCACCAATTCTTCTCTTATCATTTATTATGAGAAATGGTTACAAACTACATGGATATAAAGTGGTTAAGATTTAAATCCAGCCTCAAAAGAGTGCAATTTTAGTTTTGATTTGAATAGGTCTAGAGAGGAAGCATGACACACCAACTTAGGAAGCTTTTCCTAGGCATATTGTACAGCAAGGTGGAAAGAAAGGAGTCTGAAGTTGGTAAAGGACAAAGATAAGTCTGAAGTAGGAGAAGGGCACAGATAAGAGTGACTTACCCAATGAGCAGAGTTCCTCTGGAGGCGTATAGGGACAGATAAGACAGGAGACGTAATGAACTGCAGAATAAATGTAAATTTTAGATTGGTAAGAGAAGTTTAAACTGGATGCAGAAATGGATAAGGAGAGGGGTGCTAGTGAGCCCGCACAGCATGGAAGCTTAAATTCAGAGATCCTATATCCTCCGATCTTGCTGGCGGTACCAGATGTGCCTTTTGTTTATTTCAAGTATGAATTTTATAATCACAACAATCCTGTGCCATAGGAGAACCTGTCTATAGATGATCGGCGACCAATTACGATGCTTGCAGATCACTTTGCTGTTGCGGCTATGAGACCACCTGCATGATCCACCATAGCCCCAGGACATTGAATATGTGCTCTCCTCTTTACCAAATGGGTCTGTTGCCACAGTCTACCACCACTGAACGTGTCCCCCTTCTGATTGCTTCTACCGTCTCCGCAGCCAGCAATGACACTTCTTCCTGCCTTCTTGAAACAATGATATACAGCGGCATTCTCCGCTAGCGCAGTGTGCTCGGCCATGCGCCACGTGCACGGGCCATCCTGGCTGACTTGGTGGTGACCAGTTTGCCTAACGCCGGAAGCTGTTCTCGCCTGCCTTGGCGTTGAGTTCCTGAGAGAGAAGCGGAGGCGGCTGATGGATTTCTGTGTCGATCAGGGGAAGCACAGAGAGAAGGGAAGATAAAGGCGCTCCACCTGCCATTACCTCGAGCCCACTGCCAGTGTCCCTGGGCCTGGGCATTCATTACAATTTTGGCAGCGTACTTTCAGGGAGTGGGGTGTAATATAAGTTCCAAATCCTAAGCAAAAACAGAGATGGAAAGAGGGGGGAAAACAAAAGAAACAAAGGAAAAGAAGAAGAAAGGAGCACAGAGGAGAGTGGGAAAGAAAGGACGGGAAAGAAAGGGGGGAGATAAAGGAACCCATAAAAAAGGGGAAACAGAAAAAAAGAAGTAACAACAAATGAGCACTAGAAGGAACACATAATTACATGCCTCAAGGAGGGGCACGGTCAGCCCTCCTTCTGAAGAGACGTGTTTGCACCATTCTTGACCTGGTATTTTTATAGTCCTGCTATTTGAGGCTGGTTGGGCTTGCTTAGACTGGTGCAGACCTTAAACTTGTATAGCTCCACAACAATACAGATGGAAAAAGGGGGGAAGGGAAGAAGGAAAGCCACAAAGGAGAACAAAAAGGGAGAGAGAAGCAACATAAAGGAGGATAAAACAAACAAAAAAGGAAGAAAAAAAAAAGCGGAAAAATGAGTACTGGGAGGAACCACATAATACACCACAAGAAGGGGCACAGTCCATCCTCCTCCTGAAGTCACTTATTGGTAACATTCCTGACCAGGTCTCCTTATAATCCTGCTATTTTAGGCCACATAGGCTTGAACAGACAGATGCAGGCCCTTCAAGTGCATAGCTCTTCAACAGTTGCACAGGAATCAAGGGATCATCATGTCCGAAAAGGGCACATATGTTGCAGCTCTCACTAGGTTCTCTTGGACCATTGAACCTGCCGCAGCTACCCCAACACCAGACCCAGTTTGCAATCCCACCAGTACCTATGAAAAATCCTCTGGGTCTTCTCCTCTTGCCACAATAGCTGACCTTATGAAAATTTTGCAGGAGCTTTGGCTATTTTGGATGGACTTTTCTAAAGTGGACATTAAATCACCGGACGACTGTGTCACTCAGAATGAAATCAGTATTGGAGAGCAGATTGATGTGACAGCCCTCTTTCAATCCAAGTTTCCTAAGCTAGGTCAGCTGGCTAAAGACCTTAAAAAATGACGTGATGATCTCGAAAACCGCCAGAGGCCCAACAATATTCGTGTCCTTGAGATACCGGACCGCCGAGGAGATAAGGAGAATACTGAAGAAATCATCCAGGAGCTGTACTCTTTTTGTGTTCCTGGAGCACCTGGCCTTATTAAAATAGAGAGGGCCCACCGTAGCCTTGGGCCTCGAATGGGGACTGGATCCCAGCCTCGCCCTATTATAGCATGGTTCCATTCCTTCAAGGACAAAATACACCTTCTCTGTAGCCTGAGAGACAAGCACTCTGTCACATTTCAGGGACATGAGATCCAGTTATTTCAAGACCTCTCCCAGTATACACTGGAATGCAGGAAGAGTTTTAAACCCTTGACCCAACTGCTCCAGAAAAAGGCCATTAAGTATTGATGGGGATTTCCCTTCATCTTAATATATGAATGGAGCAATGTGCAACATAAGATATCAGAGTTAGCGGACTTGCTGGACTTAATTCAAAATGAAGGTGGACGGATGCCAAGACAATATAGTATATGGCTACAAACGTCTAACAGGTCTCTTACTGGATGTATAGATCAATAGACTTCAAAGGTGCATCCAATCTCAACAATACACATGATCTTTTACTAAATCATATTCTATGGACTTCACATTCTAGACCAACTGCAACTATTGATTTCTTACGGCCTCAGACTTCTTCTTCGCATCCCAGCAGGCAAGCCTGACTAGAGAGTGCTAGCATTGCATCAACGGCCTTTACATAAAGAAATCTGTAGTGCAGTGTTCTCTTCTTTATAAACAAAATCTGTAGTGCAGTGTTCTCAATACAGAATAAGAATTAAGTGTCCAAAGAATCAAGCGTGAAAAGCAATAGCTTATCCAGGTACTTAGCTTTCAAAATTTTTTTCGCTTTATCTTCAGAGCACTCATTATCACAATCCCGACGTTCATGCAGGGCACCACTGAGACGTTTCACCGTTGCCGGTTTCCTCAGGGGATCACAAGACTAGTGCTTCTCAAATATTCTGTAATACAAAATACATCGTGAAAAATGTGTCAAGTCTCCACCACTCTTCATACCATGTGAAAAATGCTTAAAAACTATTCTAAAACATAATTAAGAATCCTCGAACCTACTTTATGAATTTTGATGCTGCCCGCGTTGAAGCTCTTAAAACGAGAGCTTTGAAGATTAATGCCACCCGGCTTCTCCCAAAAAACGCCGCGCATGCAGACATCGCCATCTCAAAAAGCTTATATACTATACTGGTCATTCAGACCTGTCAAATTTTAAAGGTACAATGCACTTTAAGAGAGAAGGCATTAGTCGTCATTCGCTAGGATGCCAACGGCATATCAGCTTCAACTGTTTATGCAACCCACAGTCATCATAATCTTAGAGCTTAGCTCATATACAGGACCCCCATTCTATTTCCTGATTCAAACCGAAGGGGGACACTGTATTAAGGTGAAAGATCCATCTCTGCTCATTCCGTAGGAGAGTCTCTTCTATAGTTCTTCCACCTGTACTTCTAACCACATGTTCCAACACAATACATCACAGCTGTAAAAAAGCATGTCCATATTCTAGACAATGCGAGACCAATGGTGCTTCAAGTTTCCTACATTTCAGGCGACTCTTGTGCTCAATTAATCGGACCCTTAAAGCGCGTGTTGTTTTGCCTATGTACCATAAATCGCAAGGACAGCGAATCCCATAGACTACAGACTTAGAAGCACAATCTGTAACTGCACGTAACTTATAGGTAAAATTTTTGTACGAAAAATGTGTAGAATCTAACATAAGAGGGCACATCCCACAGTGTCCACAAGGTTTGTGACTACCAATCTGCCTCAAAACGTTTAGAGAAGGTAAAGTCGCTGGGCTTAATTTATCCTTCAGCGTTCGCCCACGCTTCCATACACATCGAATACGCTTAGTCTGAAGGCCCGGTACCACTCTCAGAATATGTTCATACCTTCTAATTATCTTCTGCACAGAATTACTGAGAGGAGAATATCCAGTGATCAAATTCACATGAGTCTGGTTAGAGAGTTGATGCTCTACTTGAGATGAATCACTTAATAACAAGGGCCGATGATTAAATAGCGCTCTACGATAAGCGCGAGACACCACCTTCGGGGGATAGCCTCTATCGTGACTAAGCGTATTCGATGTGTATGGAAGCGTGGGCGAATGCTGAAGGATAAATTAAGCCCAGCGACTTTACCTTCTCTAAATGTTTTGAGGCAGAATGGTAGTCACAAACCTTGTGGACACTGTGGGATGTGCCCTCTTATGTTAGATTCTACACATTTTTCGTACAAAAATTTTACCTATAAGTTTAAGAATTTATTAAGGCCAAAAAGACCACAAACAAGAAAGCCTTCTCCCATGCTGCCCCCATACATTGGAACACTATCCCATCAGAATTAAGATCCTTACCCAAAATCATGGAGTTTAGGAAAAAACTCAAAACACACTTATTCACAATGCACTATGCATCCTTGACGAACTCACCTCCCACCTCACAGCTAGATAAAGGATAGTCATATTTCAGCCAATATAACTGTTCCAAAAAAGGATCGAACTACTAAAGCCCGAAACAATGTATTCAAAGACTAATGAATAATAATTTAGCCTGTATATAGTTTAACTCTGTTACTCTGTACATAGTTCACAAATTGTTAAATGTAAGTTACAACTTGTTATCTGTAAAAACAGTTCTCTGTTTATTGTTGTTCCATGTAAACCGCACCTGATCAATGGAAGGAGCGGTATATAAAAAATCTGTAAATTAAATTAAATTAAATTAAATTAAAGTTACGTGCAGTTACAGATTGTGCTTCTAAGTCTGTAGTCTATGGGATTCACTGTCCTTGCGATTTATGGTACATAGGCAAAACAACACGCGCTTTAAGGGTCCGATTAATTGAGCACAAGAGTCGCCTGAAATGTAGGAAACTTGAAGCACCATTGGTCTCGCATTGTCTAGAATATGGACATGCTTTTTTACAGCTGCGATGTATTGTGTTGGAACATGTGGTTAGAAGTACAGGTGGAAGAACTATAGAAGAGACTCTCCTACGGAATGAGAAGAGATGGATCTTTCACCTTAATACAGTGTCCCCCTTCGGTTTGAATCAGGAAATAGAATCGGGGTCCTGTATTTGAGCTAAGCTCTAAGATTATGATGACTGTGGGTTGCATAAACAGTTGAAGCTGATATGCCGTTGGCATCCTAGCGAATGACGACTAATGCCTTCTCTCTTAAAGTGCATTGTACCTTTAAAATTTGACAGGTCTGAATGACCAGTATAGTATATAAGCTTTTTGAGATGGCGATGTCCGCATGCGCGGCGTTTTTTGGGAGAAGGCCATTGATGCAATGCTAGCACTCTCTAGTCAGGCTTGCCTGCTGGGATGCGAAGAAGAAGTCTGAGGCCGTAAGAAATCAATAGTTGCAGTTGGTCTAGAATGTGAAGTCCATAGAATAAGATTTAGTAAAAGATCATGTGTATTGTTGAGATTGGATGCACCTTTGAAGACAATATAGTGAGCAGCAAGACTGGGAAATCTCAAATCCTAAGAGGTGGAAGATAACTGGAGTCTGAAGGCATTTGGACAATAAGCCAGAAGACTTTCAAAATTGCAATATGGATACTACTAAACCTCCTTGATTTAGCTGGTGGTGGTTTCTGATATCCTTTGTGTGTTTGTTACTCCCTTTTCTCTCTGTAGATGCTCTGTTCAAATGCTTATATAATTACTGCAAGTACTCTGTGTTATATGCTCTATCACTGAAAATGATTGAGGGTTGGCAAGTGGGCTTTAAGGTCGCTTCTTCAGTACAGGTTACCTGAGAGCCTGAGATACTGAATAGTATGCCCTGAATTGTGTTAACTCTGTTTTTCCCTTCGTTAAGGGGCATTCTTCCCTGATAACACTCGGGTGGTAATAAAAAGTGACTAGGGGTGGATGATGGGGTTTTCTTATAGTAACATAGTAAATGATGACAGATAAAGACCAGTATGGTCCATTTAGTCTGCCCAGTAAGATGGCAAGAGTAGGTGCACCTGCCGCTCTCTGCAGGCCACCCCTCCCCATGTCTTTGTTTAGGGGTGAACCCACTACTCCGTGTTTGTTGAAAAATTAGATAGTTAAGTTTATTTTGATTTTATCCTGTTGCTGTAAAGGGATCCACTGTATCTGTCCCATCCCATTTTAAATTCTGTCACTGTATTTGCCCCCACCACTTCCATCGGGAGGGCATTCCAAGCATCCACTACCCTTTCAGTGAAAGTATTTCCTGACATTGCCTTTCAATTTACCCCTTGCAGCTTCATGTTATGCCCTCTAGTTTTTCAGCTTCCCCGTCTTTGGAAGAGCTTTGTTTGTTCATTATTTTTCTTTAAGTATTTAAAGGTCTGAATCATATCTCCCCTATCCCTCCTCTCCTGCAGAGTGTACATATTTAGGTCTTCATGTCTCTTCTCATAAAGCTTCTGATGCAGGCTTCAAATTATTTTGGTCGTCTTCCTCTGAACAGTTTCCAGTCTTTTTACATCTTTTGCAAGATATGGTCTCCAAAACTGAACACAGTATTCCAAGTGAGACCTCACCAGTGACTTATACAGTGGCATTAGTACCTCTTCCTTTCTGCTGGTAATTCCTCTTTGTATGCAACCCAACATCCTCCTGGCCTTTGCCACCGCCTTGTCACACTGTTTTGCCACCTTGAGATCTGCAGAAATAATCACACCAAGGTCCTTCTCCTGGTCCATGCACACTAACCTCTCGCCCCCTATCGCGTACATTTCCTTTGGATTTCTGCTACCCAAGTGCATGCCACTGCACTTCTTCACATTAAATCGTAATTGCCAAGCATTAGACCATTCTTCCAGTTTTTGTAGATCTTTCCTCATGTTATCCACTCCCTCAGGGGAGTCCACTCTGTTGCAAATTTTCGTGTCATCTGCAAAAAGACAGACCCTTCCATTCAGTCCTTCAGCAATATCACTCACAAATACATTGAACAGTGCCGGGCCCAGGACCGAACCCTGGGGCACCCTGCTAATCACCCTCCTTTCATCCGAGTGAGCTCCATTTACCATCACCTTCTGTCATCTGTCAGCAAACCAATTTCTGATCCAGTTCACCACCTTGGGACCCATTCCCAAACTACTGCGTTTATTGATAAACCTCCTTTGAGGAACAGTATCAAAGGCTTTGCTTAAATCCAGGTAGATGACATCCATCGCGTGCCCCTGATCTAGTTCTCTGGTCACCCAGTCAAAAAACGTAATCAGATTTGTTTGTCAAGATCGTCCTTTGGTAAAACCATGTTGCCTTGGATCATGCAACCTGTTTTGAGAAAGTCCACTATTCGCTCTTTCAGGAGTGCCTCCATTACTTTCCCACCACCGAGGTAAGGCTCACAGGCCTGTAGTTTGTCACTTCTTCCCTGTCACCACTTTTGTGAAGAGATACCACATCAGCCCTTCTCCAGTCCTGAGGAAATTCTCCTGCTTCCAAAGATCTATTGAAAACATCCTTTAACGGCCCTGCAAGAACCTCTCTGAGCTCTTTCAGTATCCTGGGATGTATCCCATCAGGACCCATAGCCTTGTTCACTTTCAGTTTTGCAAGTTGTTCGAACACATCATCTTCTGTGAATGGTGTGGTATCTACTTCATTCCCATTTTTATATTTGGGAGTCACTGTTGGTCCTTCTCCAGGATTTTCTTTAGTAAAAACAGAGCAGAAGTATTTGTTTAGAAATTTTGTTTTTTCTATGTCATATTCCACAAATCCATTCCCAGAACGTTTGAGTCCTGCAATTCCATCTCTGATTTTCCTCCTCTCCCAAATATACCTGAAGAAAGTTTTGTTGCCACACTTCACATCTTTAGCCATCTTTTCCTCTGCCTTTGATTTTGCTTTCCTTATTTCTCTTTTTGTCTCTTTTAGTTCGATCCTGTATTCCTTTCTGTGTTCCTCTGTTGACAAGCTTCTGAATTTTGTGAAAGCTGTGTTTTTTGCCTTTATTTGAGCAGCCACTTCTTTGGAGAACCAAATATGTTTCCTTCTCTTTTTTTTAAAATTTACTTTCCTTACATATTTATCTGCTGCCCCTTTTATTGCCACCTTTAGTTTAGCCCATTGCAATTCCACTTCCCTTATCCCCTCCAACCCTGCCAACTCCTCCTACTTGGCCTTTTTACTGAAGTCAGTGTTTTTGAAGTCTAGGACTTTGAGCTTGCTATGACTGGACTGCACCTTGGCTTTTATCTCAAACCACACCATATGATGATCGCTGCTGCTCACAGGGGCACCCACCCAGACATTTGACACGCTATCACCATTGGTGAGCACTAAATCCATCATTGAACTTTCCCTCGTTGGTTCCATCACCATTTGTCTAAGTAACGCATCTTAGAAAGCATCCACAATTTTTTTGCTTCTTTCCAGATTTGCAGAAGGAGTAATCCAATCCACAATCGGGTAGATTAAAGTCACCCAATATGATCACTTCCCCCTTTGTGGCTATCTTGGCAATATCTTGGAGGTCCATAGAGGGAAAGTCTTTTATGCGAGGCTGACTGGGAGGATGGTGGGATTGGAGGGGAGCTTCTGACGCTGAACACCAGTTCTTCCTTATATGGCACTCTTTGTGCCAACTTGTTCATTTCATATTTCCCAGTTACTGATTCTGTCCTTATTTAGTAGGATCACAGTTCTCGGGGGGGGGGGGGAGAGGGGAGAGGGATGGGCTTGGAAGGGTTTTTAAAGTGGGAAGCATTGTTTGGAGGAATGAAGTACACAATGAGGGGTTTAAAGGTACCCTGGAAGTAATTCTACATCCTACCCTAGAACCACGGGTTGGTTCTGTTGCGGTAAGTCCACTGTAGGCTTATGGTTAAGGTCATTTCATGGAACGTCCATGGTCTCCACAACCCTATTAAGCATATGTGGGTGATGGACCAGTTGAAAAGAGAAAAGGCTGATGTAGTTTTATTACAGGAGACTCATCTCACTAAACAGGACCACATATGGTTCGCGTCACATATGTTCCCACAGATTAATGTGTCCAATTTCTCTTCTCTCAAAATTGTCCTTTCCAGTTAACTTCACAATATAGTGACCTGGGAGGTAGGTTTCTCATCCTCTCCGGATACTTAAAGGAGTCCTTGTTCATGACTATTATGTTTATGTCCCTCCATTGCAGATTGGCAGTTCATTAATAGAGCTCCTGGAGGCTGTGAAGTGCCGCCCAAAGGAGAAGATACTGATGGGAGAGGACTTTAACTGTGTTATGTCAGACTTCAATAGGACAGGGGGGAGGAGCCAGGCCTCTATGAATCCTCTCCAGCTTGTGAAGCTCTCAACAAATTTAGATCTCTGTGATGCCTGGAGACTTTCCCATGTGAGAGAGAGAAACTACACATATTATTCTCCTGTGTACCAGAGTCACTCTAGGATTGACATGTGGTTGTATCATAGACTCTGCTCTCCTCTATCTCCAACACTGTTATTGGTAGTATGGAAGCTTCTGATCATACACTTATTTACTTCAAACTGAGTGATTGAGCAGCTGAGTTGACTCCCTGTACCTGGGTTCTTTGTCGGGGCCTGCTTAAAAACAGAGTTCCTATTAATTGATCAAAAGGAATGGTAGGAATATCTCTTCTTCAGTGACCTGGGGGACAACTCCACCTTTATTTTATGGGAAACTGATGTCATTTAATTTCTTTATCTAGCACTTTTAAGAAAAGAGATCAGGCTCAGTAGGAGGGTATTAGGAAGGACATTTTAGAGCTGGAGCAATGTTGTCAGAGAGGGGATAATCCTTCTGTATGGCATTGTCTGGTTCACTTGAGGGGTGAACTATCTACTTTAGAGACTGAGGACATTGCCTCGACGCTGCTCCAAGCCAGGTACCACTTTTTTGAGCACAGTTACAAGGCACATCAGCTGCTTTTATGGCAGTTGAAATAACAAAGACTCAGGCATCGAATACACGCCCTGGCCTCCACTCAGGGAACCACAGTTCACTGGTCAGAAGATATAGCCAATACTTTTGCTCATTTCCACGAAGATCTCTATTCCTCCCACTTGAAGGCTGATAGAACGGTCATTCAAGATTGGTTGGAGGCTGACAATCTGTCTCATCTTCTTCCTGAGGCTCAAAAGGCTTTGGAGTGCCCCTTCTCTCTGAAAGAAGTGCATTTGGCTATCCGCCATTTAAAGAACACTAAGGCGTCGGGTCCTGATTTTCTTCCAGCTGAAGTATATAAAGCCCTACCTGACCTATTTGCTCCCATTTTAGTCTGGATTTTTAATGACATCCTGCCTAGGCAAATCCTACCAGCATCTTTTATCAAGCTGTGGTTACTGTCATTCCCAAAGAAGACAAAGAACACCTTTTTTATGCAATTGTAGGCCTATCTCTTTGTTAAACATCAACTACAAAATCTTCACCAAAATCCTGTCTGCATGGTTAGAATCAAAAATTCAGGTCTCATTCACCCGGACCAAATGGAGTTCACCAAACAGAGATATGGATTCGAAAATGTCTGCCAATTAATTAATGTCTCAGAAGTGAACATGGGCAATATGTGATTCTCTCATTAGATGTGGAAAAGGCATTTAACAAGATTGAGTGGCCTTATATATTTGAGGTCTTGGAGCAATTTGGATATGGTCCTAATTTAATTGGCTGGATAGCAGCTTTATATGTTAGTAGAAGGCTCTTGCTCCAATTCCTTCCATCTCGGACGCTGAATTCTGCAAGGCTATCCTCTGTCTCTCCACTTCCCATGTTTGTAAATGAGCAATGGATATAGGAATTCCGCTAGGAGAGTGCCTGCAAACAATTTTGTTATATGCAGATGACACACTTATTTATCTTAGCGATCTTGCATCCACACTCCTGGACATAGTGGACATTCTTGATTGCTTTTCTAGAGTCTCAGGCTTTACTATCAATCAGCAAAAATCAGCCATATTCCTGTATGAATCTGTGGCACTGTCACCCCCCTTTGAATTATCTGCCAGCTTTCTTAGGGTGGAACAGTCTCTTTATCTCTAGATATACTTATCCGCTGGGACCTCTCCTTTCTTTATTCGCTTAACTACGGAGCCCTCCTGGAGGGTTTGAAAAAAGATATGGAATCCTGGAGGTCGGCTTCTGTCACTTGGTTTGGCCTTATTAATATTGTTAAGATGCTCCTCCTCTCTAGGGTGCTATTTTTGTTCACACAACTCCCTATTCAGGTGCCTCTGAGTTTTTTCAAATCGGTACGTGCTCTTACTAGTTTCATTTGGCAGGGTAAAGAGCCCTAGGTTAGCTGGCCTACCATAGTTTGACCTAAGTATTCTGGAGGTCTTAGCTTCCCAGACCCGGAATTATACTATCACGATTCATGCCTACATGCTACCTATTTCTAGGTCAGTCTGGAAAAGGTTTGGGTGTCCCCGATTCCTCTGGCAGTCATTTTATTCTTGTGAGGCTAGTTCAAACAACATCTCATCCTCTCTCACCCTTTCCTAGGGCATACATGGAGAGCATGGAATGATTTATGCAATTGACACAACACTTCTCCGCAGGTGTCATCCTACACTCCACTCTCCTCCTTCGCTTGTGAGAGACTTCGGGGGCATGACCTTTAACCTTGAGAATACTCTATGAGATTCTTTGTTGTTTGAGGGCTCCATCTTTATTTCTAAAGTTCTCCTGGAGTAGCTCTAGGGGCAGCACACTAACCTTTTTCCAGTATTTCCAACTGCTTTAGAGCCTTCTCCCAGCTTCCAAATGTCTTCAGCCCCCCTAGACACTGGAACTCGTCTATGAGTCAAAACGATTGAAGTTCTTTCTAGCTCACATATAGAGTATCCTCTATGGACCCCTCAATCTCAACATGCACTCTCACTCATAGAGTGGGCCTGAGGTTGATAGTGGGCGATGCATCAAATGACTTTTGGGAGGAGATATATCACTATTCCCACTCATGTTCCATTTCCCTATCTCTGGTGAACACTCAATTTCACATTTTACTGCGTATGTTAGTAGTCCTGACTGACCTCTTCTGTTGGGGATGGTCAGATGACCCATTATGCTGGAGAATCTGTGGATGATGTGTTGACTTCAAACACATGTAGTGGTCTTGTCCAAAACTGCAGGTGTTCTGGTCGCTAGTATATAAGCATACCATGCACATTCTGGGTGTGCAGTTCCCCTTTATGATTGAATCGTCTCCCTAGATCTCTTGCCTGAAGGACCTCGCCGACTTTCAAACTGTTTACTTTTGGCAGCCCAATCTATTATTGCATGCCATTGGAAGAAGACCCAGCCGCACTCGCATGTGGAATGGATGATTAATGTTTGGGATATCTATTGCATGGAGAAACTCATGATGGACCTTCATGGTAAGCCTGAGATAGTTAAGAGTCTGTGGTCCAGCTTTCTGCACTTGGGGGCCTGATTCCCTTCTTGGGGGGGATTGGATCCCACAGATGCTTAGCCCTTCCACGATTATCAATCTGCCTTTAGATATTGCTGTTAGTGTCTGACCTTAATGCTCCCCCTAATGGTGTACTTCTCCATCTTTAGTTGTATTGCTTCTGGAGCTCTATCAGTGGCTCAGGGGATGGGTAAGATGGTGGATTATCTGCTCACATGCACAGATCAATCCCTTGTTACTATCTCCTTGTAGTACTACTTCCCACTTATTTACATGCTGAGTCTATTTGTTGTGTGGAGATGGGGTGGTTGGGAAGGGATGGGAATGCATGTGACAGTGGGAGGGAGAGTAGAGGGATACAGAGGAACCTCGGGTTACTGAGATGAAGGATATTTCATCAGTTTGTTGGTTAGGCTTCTGATTTAGCTTTGATTACCATCTCCTGATTTTCTATGATCTTATCAGATTGAGATGTATTGGATGCTATGTTTCTATTTATTTACTTAGCTGGGTTTCTATACTGCTTTTCAAAGCAGTATACATTGCACAAAGAACTGTTAACATATATATTGACAACTACTTAACTATATACAGTATGCACTGAAGTACAGTATTGAGAAATATATAATTTAGAATTATCTGTGTGGTTGAAACTATAGTAATGTTCCTTAGTGGGTCTGGTATTGAGTTCCTGCTTGATGGTGCAAAGAGTTGAAAGGCTCATCCGCATGCTTGCTGGCTATATCTAGTTCTGGTGTGGGAAATGATGGGGGTGTTCAAGAATGTTTCTGCCATAAACATTCTGATTCTGGTACAATCTAATTGATGTATAATGTTGTAATCCTTCTTGCTTTGCTCAATAAATTAACTGACACACATTACACTCATTTGTTTTTGACCAGTTGAATGTTTAAAAGAATGTCGTAACCCTGTTCTTTCATAGCCATGGAAGTTCACCAGAAATGAAAATGTGTGGTTGATTCTACTGTAGACTTTTGGAAGAATTCTTTGAGTGAATTCTCAAGATAAATGATTACATAATATTTTCTAAAATTTAGGAATCATCATAGCCCTGATGCAGAAATGTGTTGAAGTTTTTCAAAACACAACCGTTGAAGTCAGCTTTGTTTAGATGATCCCTGCTTGAATTTTAATTTGAATCTGAGTTTGCGAGTTTAAGCCTTCTTTTGAGAGACTGTATTCTCATAATATTTTTAATGATCTAATCACAATAATAAAGATTAAAAAGGACTAATGATAGCAAGAGTGGCTGATATATAGCGGCTTTGAAACAGCTAGCCTGACAAAAAAAACATTTGAGTGAGTGGTTCTTATTTGCAGGAATTTTTTGAGTCACTTGTGGAATATGCTTTTCCTGTGAAGATTCAATTGTTAGTTTTCAATAAAAAATTTGTGCATAAAAAAAGGAAATGGATAAGGAGCCAATGAAGTGACTTGAGAAGTGGGGTTCTGTAAGTGTAGTGATACTGGGTGATTGAATAGACCGATTTAATTATAAAGAGCAGTATTGAATTTTCACTTTAAAAACAATGCATCCCAATGGTCTCGATCAACAAATTGACTGGCACATGTTACTCTAATTAGTTTTTGACCAATAGAAAGATATTGGGTTGGTTCAGTTGAATGTTTAAAAGAACGCCATGGCCCTGTTCTTTCATAGCCATGGAAGCTCACAAAGAAATGAAAATGTGTGGTTGATTCTACTGTAGACCTTTGGTAGAAGTCTTTGATGAGTGAATTATCAAGATAAATGATTACATAATATTTTCTAAAGTTTAGGAATCATCATAATCTTGATGCAGAAATGTGTTAAAGCTTTTCGAAACATGACCATTGTAGTCGGTGTTATTTAGATGATTCCTGCTTCAACTTTAATTTTGAATTTGAGTTTGTGAGCTTGAGACTTCTATTTGAGAACTGTGTTTTAATGATCTAATCACAATAATAAAGATTAGAAAGGACTAATGATAGCAAGAGTGACTGATTTATAGCAGCTTTGAAATGGCTAGTCTAACAAAAAACATTTGAGTGAGTGGTTCCTATTTGCAGGATTTTTTGAGTCATTTGTGGAATATGCTTTACCTGTGAAGATTCAATTAAGTTGCCCGTGAAACATCTGATGTCGGAGCTTGGATTGTGGATTGAAGGAAAGCCGTTATTTCTGAAAGGCACACATCTCTCACAAGCTAAGTTGGCTTTTTTGCTTCGCTATATTTATACCACCATATCTTTTGAACATTGATGTGCTGTGAAAAACTAAGAGGCTTTTTTGACCTTTGATGTTTAGGCTGTCCGCTCCAGGCACGAATAGACATCAGAAAAGTTCTTGTTCTGCCTTCCAGATACCCAGAGAGTAAAGAGAAGAGTGTACTCTTCTACCCCCTATATTTTTACTGATGATAACGAAAGTGGCAGGGAAATTAGGACACTAGATTCCTGTACCACATGCTGATGTACATCCTTGCATGCTAAATAATTTGCATGGGGACATTTATGTGTCTTCCAGTGCTATCATCCATTTCAGGGATGTCCATATTTCCAAAATCATCCCAACATGTAAACATCCCTGACAGTTTTTGGGATGTTTTGCCCTGAATGTCCCAGATTTTATCTATACATCCTATCTAAAATGCCACTTATGATGTCCAAGTATGCATTTTTACAGGATTGTTGGAAGGGTGGTTTTCCGATGATCATTGTTGAGTTTAATGATCAAGATCTTCAGGGGTGGGAAGGGCATAATGCTGAAGGTTTGCCCACGGCTACCTTGCAATAGCCCTGAAGAGAAGCACAATTGTACCATCACTCTCTCCTCAAAACACTAGGCCCTGGGAACAGTGCCACAGCGGGGCTGGCATTACTATCATCATCGCCTCTGAGCAAGGCTTCTTTTAGCCCCGAGAATAGAACTGCATTGCCAAGATCCAGATGTTTTTCCGGCAGCTTCATTGCGATCTCAATGGGATCCTGGAATGCAGAGAATGCCATTGAGAGAGCGGAGGGTGCTCCAGCGGCAGTCATCCCCAATGGAACAGGGTGGAATTTGACCTGCTCTGCTGCTGAAGTTAAGGAAGTTGCTGCCTAGGGCGGTATTACTATGCTCCCAGGCCTTGTTGGATGAAAAAGTCTGCAGTGGTAACTTTGGATTCACTTTGGGAGGTTATTACCATGCTGAATATCTCACTGCTCACCATGACAGGTACTTTCCAAAATGATTTATCTGTTGTGAAGAGTTTGCTGCAGGCAATTTCTCAGGAGCAGGCACAGCAGGCTGCAAAGGTGGATCTTTTGGAAGCATGATTTAGGGAGCTACAAGATTTTTTCCCATGTGCAGGCTAAAGATTCTTCAATCCCTTTTTGGATTATTTTTCAAGAAGAATAATTTTTCTAGAAGAAATAATTAGCTGTTTATTAATTGTCCTAAATCTTCAATATTGGCTCCAATGGAGATGGTTAGGAAGTATCTTCAAGAGATCCTAAAGATTCTCTTGGATAATATTCCCCCTATTGCTTGGGCACAATATCTGTATTTGGGATCTCCTGCCATGTCTTCAGAAGGTGAACAACCTCAAGTCCAGGAGGGTTCTTTAGATCTAACTGGCTTTTTTGAAAGCTCCTTGTACATAGTGACTGAAAGAACCACAATGGTAATCTGTTTTGCACTTGAGATTGATCAAAATAATCTTTTGAGACTTTGCTTTAGACATATGCTGGAGGTGTTTTTGGGAACAAAGGTTTCGATGTTTCATGATTTTTCGAGTGTTACCCAGAAGAGGCTCAAGGAATTTCTGACATTGAAGTCTAGAGTCCTTGCGCTTGGGGCCATTTTTCTCTTAAAATTTCCATGTAGATATTTTGTTTGTGTTGATGGTAAAACATTTATTTTCTTTGAACCTAAACAACTTCTGGGATTTTTGGCAGGCCGTGAGACTATGCATAGTACTTAATATGTCCTCCCTGTAAGCTGGCTACGTTGTTTGTTTCCTTTTCTTTGTGATTCTGTCTGGAAAATTTCCTGTTCTTGTCTCTGATTGGTGGACTGATATTTGAATATCGTTTTTGATGGATATTTGATAGAGTTCCTGATATATTGTTTTTCTTTTTTTCCCTTGCATTCTGCTTTGAGATGGTACTTTATGTAAAACGTTATAAAGAATAAATAAATTTATAAAAAACCCAGCAGGCCCAAACAAGCAGACAACTCACACTTAACGTATGATACAATGGCATAAATGCCAACGGGGAAAGATTTTCAAATATACATGCATTACCCTTGAAAAATGGAACGTACCTATCTATTTTAAACAACCATCCTGTGATGCCCAGAACATGTCTTTTGAAATCTATGCATGCTTTGGCTATACATATGCAGCTTTCTAAAATTGCTACTTAAATGTGTGTACTTACTTAGACATGTAAGCTAGCTTTTCACATGTGTAAATGCCACCTAACCCTTCTAAAATGACCTCCATTCTTGCCTAAAGGCTACAAGTATAATAGTGCTTAAGTCTATAGAAATATATTGTTCCAGCAGAGGGAAAAATGCTACTGTACTTTATCTTTGGCAAAAAAAAAGGAGTCTGCCTTGCCAGTTTTTAATATGATACATATTTCAACAGCCTGCTGCGTGTATGTTTATTTTAACAAGAATTTCCAAGTATTTTGGGACATAGGTTGCTACAACAAGCACTTAACACTATAAACAATTGTTCAGACATTTTTTTTTAAAGAAGAATTCCAATGTAGTAATTTTCTGTAGAATAAATCACTGATATTTCAACAGAACTAGTTTTACTATTAAAGATTCCATCTAGATCCTAATTACATCCCAGGAGATGCTCTTGTCTAAGAAATGCAGTTTTTAATAAACATTGAACAAATGTATTTTGACTTTTAAAACTGTAACTTTAGCTGGTTTATTTTTGTTAGAGCATTTCATTAGTTCTATGCAGTTTTTTCCTTGTGGGTGGAGGTGGAAGGGTGGGGATATTGCCTTACCATAACAATTGCCTGGAGACAGGACCGGCCCCAGATTTGGTTCAAGGTGTTGTTGCCCTAGGTAGATCTTAAGCTTTATAGACCCCCCTTCCTCCAGGCTGTCAAAATCTATTGTTTATCTTTGAATGCCCTGCTCTTTGCCACCCCTACGCAACTGCCTAGTTTGCCTGATGGTTGGGCCAGCCCTGCCTGGAGAAAACAGATTATCTTTGTGTTCATAGGTTTGGAGAGAATGAAGACTGCTTCAGAGAATGAACTCTCAATGCCAGGGCCATATGTCATACCCTTAGAGTTGCCGACATCTTTCTCCTTACCTCAATCCCATCATAACTGAAATACATTGAGGGTTATTCTGTCCCTTGAATAGAGGGGATGGACGTCCCAACCCTCAGTGCGCCAGCGGGCTCAACTATAACAGAGCCATGGGAAAGAAGGGGAACACTGTTACTTCTCGTGGCTCTGCAAAGTTGAGCTGGGGCACAGATTAAGCAATGGCAGGGCTCTTCCCTGGGGGAGGGGAGCAAGGGGGCTTAGACTGGAAATCAGCTAAATAGGTCTGGTAATGGATTGGACTGGGCTAGGAAGTGGGGTAGCACAGTATGATTGGGAGGGCTAGGACTGGAAATGCTCTGACTGATGGGGGGTAGGACTGGAAATAGGCTGATCAGGTGGGGTTAGACTAGAAATGGGCTATGACTGGAAATAGGCTGATCGGGGAGGGGGGAGCTAGCACTGGAAATGGGCTGATGGGGGGTAGAACTAGAAATGGGCGCTTAAGGGAGGCTAGGACTGGAAATGGGCTGATCAGGGGAGTTAGGACTGGAAATGGGCTGATTAGGGGGGCTGGGACTGGTAATGGGCTGATCAGGTGGGGTTAGGACTGGAAATGGGCTACAACTGGAAATAGGCTGATCGGGGGGAGGCTAGGGCTGGCAATGGGCTGATCAGGGGAGTTAGGACTGGAAATGGGCTGATTAGGGGGACAAGGACTGGAAATGGTCTTATCGGGGGGGAGGACTGGTAATGGGCTAATGGGGGGGCTAGGACTGGAGTGGGCTAATAAAGGGGATGGGACTGGAAATAGGCTGGGGCTGGAAATGAGCTGATGGGAGTAGGGAGGAGAGAGCTGCTGGCACTGGAAGAAGACTGGGGGCTAGAACTGGAAATGGGCTAATGGGGGGAGGGAAGGAGAGTGCTGCTGGCCCTGGAAGAAAACTAGGGGCTAGGGCTACAAATGGGCTGATGCGGGAGGATGGGAGAATAGGACTAGAAGAGAGTGGATGCTGAGAGAGTCTTCCAGGGGAAGGAAGGGGCAGGAAAAGAGCTGACATGGGGGGAGGTGGGGACAGGAAGAGAGCTGATATGGGAGGGGGGAAGGAGGGGGCTAGAAGGGAGCTGACCCCTGGGGTTGGCACTGAAGGGGGACTGGAAGGGAGCTGACACTTGGGGATGGAACTAGTAGCTGGCTGGGTAATGGGGAGGAGGCTGGCAGGGAGCTGACATGTGGGGATGGCACTGGAAGAGAGATGGACAGAAGATAGGGTGACTGGAAGGGAGCTGACGGGAGGGGGGCGGCACTGAGAGTGGAAGGGAGCTGATACCTGTGATGGTATTTGGACTAGAAGGGGCTGGACAATGGGGAAGGAGGGGGACTGGAAGGGAATGGACACCAGAGGAGGTCCTGGGAATGCAAGGTGTCTGGCATTGGAAAGTACTGAGAGGGGAGGACTGGAAAGGGGGCTGATCCTGGGGAGAGTTACTGGGACGGGAAATATGCTGTTGGAAGGAAGTGAAGAAAACAAAAGAAGAGATAAGAAATGGCAGATGGACCATAGACCATAGAAAGAGAGCTAAGAGAAGACAGGAAAGCAGAAGCCTCAGATCGGGACCAGCATGATAAGAGAATAAAATGGTCAGACAACAAAGGTAGAAAAAATAATTTTATTTTCATTTTAGTGATTGGACTTTGTGCTATCTTTATATTTTACACAGTATGGGGAACTGCATCTTATTTATCTGATGCTGCACTGCACGTGGAGTCTGGCTTCTTGGGGTGTCAGTTTAATTTTTGCCTACATATTTTTATTTTAGGTTGTAGTCACTTATTCTTGGTGAGGGTCTGTATTCTGAGTGTGATGGAGACCAGGTATTCTGTTAATCTGGAGTTTGTACATAGGGATCTATACTGTACTGTAGTAATTTGACTTGTTGAGCTTTCAAATAAGTATATGGATGTTTTAGGGCCTGCTGCAGTATTTATAGTGCTGCTTTTTTCTGGGTAGGTCCCTTGTATGAGTTTTGGAAGTTTATGCTAGTATTGTATGGTAGATTAGGCCTTGTCTTAAGTTTCTTCTATAGGATTTTATATTAGTTCCTAGTATTCCTGGTACTGGAGAATGTTTGTTTGTTAATGAAATGACCAGATTCAGATTTTCTTATAAATATATTTAGTTCTGTGGGTGAATGTCGTACTTCTGCTCTGCACCCATTGTCGAGGGAGAGGTTTCTGTGGATGCAGAATATATATTCCAAAAGGAAAAGTGAGAATCATAACAGTTTATAACAATAAAATGAGTTATAATTTGGTTTTATAAACTGTGCTGTGGTTCTCACTTTATCTTTTAGTTCCTTTGTGTGTGAGCATCTTACATTTCCTTTATTTTTTTACGGAATATAAATTTACATTAACACCATACTGGGCCACGCAGTTTCAGTAGTTATGGTGGGGTTGCTAAGCCCTTCTTGGTATTTATGTTGGAATGGGAGGTGTTGCGTTGGGGTCACAAAGTCCCTCTTATTTTTCAGAGGCTAGGAAATGCTGTTTTGGGGTACCAAGTCACTCTTGTTTTTGTGGAAGTGGAAGATGCTGCATGGATGCTGTTGAGCCCCTCTTGTTTGGCATATTTAGTGGCATGTTTCCTTGGTTCTGCACGGTAACATATGAACATGAGAAATGCCATACCGGGTCAGACTAAGGTTCATCAAGCCCAATATCCTGTTTCCAACAGTGGCCAATCCAGATCACAAGTACCTGGCAGGATCCCAAAAAGTCATGCAGGTTCCACAATGCTTGCCCCAGGGCAAGCAGTGGATTTCCCAGGTCCTCTTTAATAATGTTGTATGGCTCTTTCCTTCAGGAACTTGTCCAAACCTTTTTTAAAACCAGCTACACTAACAGCTTTTACTGAATCCCTCTGGTAACTAATTCCAGAGTTTGATTACACAGGGCCATAGGCTAACTGCAGGGAGGCAGTTATATCCCTCTGCAGTTACCACATTTCAGCAAGGCAAAACAGCTGCCAGTGCAAATAAGGCCACCCACCACCTGTGCTGAGCCATTGTGTTAGTTTCTGCTGACAATGCAGGTGCTTGTTTCTGAGAGTTCTTTCTCTCACCTCACTCTGCAGTAAAGTATAATTTTGGGAAAGAAATCCTGTAAACCTAATAGTAATGGGTAAAAGCATTTTTTGACTACATATATCTGTTTTTAGTTTGTACTAATATAGCAATGTCAGATAGGCAGGCAGAGATCCGGTCCTGGATTGCCAGAGAGATTTCAGGTGTAGAGAGGTAGATCTGAGAGTCATCAGCATAAAGATGGTACTGAAAACCATGAGAAGAGATGAGTGCACCAAAGGAATGAGTATACAAAGAGGAAAGGAGTGGACCCAAAACAGACCCTTGGGGTATACCACCTGAGGGCAATATAGCAGTAGTGGAGGATCCACCAGAACAAACACTGAAAGTGTGGTGGGAGAAATAAGAAGAGAACCAGGATAGCACAGAGCCCTTAAAACCAAGCGAGAACAAGTTATTGAGGAGAAGGTTGTGATCAACAGCAGCAAAAAGCAGCAGAAAGGTCAAGAAGGATGAGAATTGAATAAAGTCCCTTGGATTTGTCCAGGAACAGGTCACTGGAGACTCTGGCAGGAGCCGTTTCAGTAGAATGTAAACCCTGAAAGCCAGATTTCTGAGGAGGGAAAGTCAAGGCAACGATAGTAAACTGCATGGTAAAGTAGTTTAAATATGAAGGGGAGGAGGGAGATGGGTTGAGAAGGACAGGTAAGTCTAGTGAGGGTTTCATGAGGAGAAGTGTAACCAGAGCATGCTTGAAGGCTGCAAGAACAGTTGTAGTGGAAAGCGATAGGTTAGGAATATGAGAGATGGAAGGGATGACAGTGGAGGAGATAGAGCTTAGCAGATTTGTGGGAATAGTATTAGAAGAGCAGGTAGTGAGTTTGAAGGAGGAAAGAAGATGTGTGGTTTCCTCCTCAGAAATATTAGAAAAGGAAGAAAGGGTGGCAAAGGTTGAGGGGAAGTGTTGGGAGTGAAGAGGGAGAAGAAGGGATGGAGTAGACCTTATGGGGAATTCTAGTGTAATCTTGTGGACTTTGTCATGGAAATTATCGGCCAAAGTTTGGGTAGATAGGGAAGGAGGGATCAGAGGCAGAGGAACCTTGAGGAAAGAGTTGAGAGTTGTAAAGAAACATGCTGTGACATTGACCCAGTCAATACTGGAGTAATTAAAATCATCCTTATTACTGTATCATAACTTTTGTTAGTTTCCATGATTTCTTTTAGCATTTCATCATCCATCTGTCCATTCCAGCCAGGCGGACAGTAGTACACCCCCCAGTGCCATTGCCTTCCCCTTTTTACATGGAATTTCTATCCATAGAGATTCTACAATGTATTTTGTTTCCTGCAAAACTTTATCCTGTATGACTCAATGCCCTCTAAAATAGAGTGCAACCCCTCTACCAATTTGATCTACCCTATCATTGTGATATAGTTTGTATTCAGGTATCCCATTGGTTGTCCTCAGGTATCCCATTGGTTGTCCTCCTTCTACCAGGTCTCTGAGATGCCAATTATATCTTACCTTTCATTTAGTGCTATATATTCTAGCTTTCCCATCTTAGTTTTTAGACTTCTAGCATTTATATAGAGGCATTTTAGTGATTATATTGTATTCACATTTACAATCTAGTTATCAGTTCACAGGGTTAATTTAGAATCTTTCAGCTCTATCTGCTCTGTATTTAAAGGCATCTGGGTTACTTTTATCTTTATTGGAACCTCCCTATTGGATGCACTAACTTCCCTCTTTTGCTAGTATCCTTCAAGGATACATTCTTCCAAACCATGCACTCTTGGATGACTGTCAGCTTTCCCCTTTAATCCAGGAAATGGTTAAAAGATAGAAAGCAGAGAGTAAGGCTAAATGGCCAATTTTCTCAGTGGTTAAAGGTGAATAGTGGAGTACCCCAGGGATCTGTGCTGGGCCTGATGCTTTTTTTTTTAATTTATTGAATTTATACATAACATCAAGATAATTCTTGAAAGAACAAGATACATAGGCACAATTCAAAAGATAAAGGATTATATGAAAGTAAACCTATAAATCCTGGAAGTCCACATTAGCGGGGGGAGAAAGATATATAGGAGCCAGAGTAGGAATGCCTCGGGCTCCAGGACAGAAAATAATTAATAATTCTAAACAAGGAATAATCAAGACTGACCACGAGCACACAGGCTAAATAATGAGAGAGATGTTGACAATATCATCCTGAGGCTTAACTCTTTTCTTTAGCTTAGCATTGATAAATGTAGCAAGATCAACTGGTTGAGAAAAAAAATATCTATGAGACTTATACAAAACTAAACATTTGCAGGGAAATCTTAAGAAGAAAGAGCCCCCGATCTGCATGACCCCAGGCTTATGGGCCAAAATAATCCTTCTCCTCCTCTGTGTTTCTTTAGAAATATCTGGACATATTGATATAGTAAGACCATAAAAAGTCTCCAGTCTTTTTGAAGAAAAGCTTCAACAACCATTCCCTATCAGTGGCCAGTGCACAGGAGACCAGCAAGGTAGCTGAAACACACGTCCCCAAATCCGAAACCTCAAGAAGTTCGGACACATTCAACACATCCAAATTAGGAGACTCCACTGAAGCTGCTGGTTCTTTTTTCCCCTGAGGGAGATAGTACACCTTGGTCAAAGGTGGGATCAATTCTAATGGCACTTTCAGCACTTCTTGGAGATATTTCTTAAACATGTCCATAGGCAAAATGCCTTTTACCCTAGGAAAGTTTAATAGCTTCAAATTCATAGCTTGAACGACATTCTCCAAAACTTCCAGCTTGTACCGAAGAGTCACATTATCATTAATTAAAGCAGTAGTTGAATCTGATAATGTTACCAGCCGACTTCCATGTTCTTCTACCTGAGATTTAATAGATTGACTTACAGTTTCCAAAGACACAATTCTAACTGAATTATCTTGAGTTTGAGATGACAACACTCTGGCCTGGTTGTGAACTGCCTCTGAGAGGGAGACAATCGCGTCCCATATGAGTTCAAGCGTGAAGACTTTAGGTCTCGTTGGAATGTCAAGCACAGGAGTAGAAGATCCAATAGTAGAGAATCAAGAAGCAGAGAAGCCTGCAGCATGCAAACTGGGAGATTGCTGTGCATCCAAATCCTCCCCGGAACCTCCAGGGGAGTGCAGAGACAAAACCGAAGCAGTTTCCCCTTGACCGGCACCTTTGTTCCCTATATCCAGGGGAGGGATCACCAAAACAGCTGGAGATGAACTCAGCGTTGCAGGGCATAGTGGAGGCACTCTCTCGACAGGAGACAGAGAAACCTCTAGCTCCGCAGTTGTCAACAAGCTCTCCTCAGCCATCGTCGCAGCACTGGAGCAAATCTCCTGCCTTTGTGCCTGCGTAAGTACAACAAAGCGATCAATAGGACCGGTGGAGGGAGGCTGGGGCTCCGAGGGGAAAACCCTCTGCTTCCCTTTATGTTTAGGCATCTGGCCTGCTGCTTTTTAACATATTCATAAACGACCTGGAAATGGGTATAATGAATGAGATGATTAAATTTGCAGATGACACAAAATTATTCAAAGTTGTTGAAACACAAGAGGATCGTGAAAATTTTCAAGAGAACCTTGATAGAGTGGACATCCAAATGGCAGATGAAATGTTATGTGGACAAGTTCAAAGTTATGCACTTAGGGAAGAACAACCCAAATTACGATTACATGATGCAAAGTTTAGCACCCAGGAAAAGGATTTAGGCGTCATCGTGGATAATACATTTAAAAGACTCTGCCCAGCATGCAGCAGCAGCCAAGAAAGCAAACAGAATGCTAGGAATCACAAGGAGAGGAATGGAGAATAAAACTAAGGATATTATAATGCCTCTGTATCGTTCCATGGTGCGACCGCACCTTGAATATTGTGCAATTCTGGTCACCATATCTTAAAAAGGGTATAGCAGAATTAGAAAAGGTACAGAGAAGAGTGTCAAAAAAGGGGAGGAAAGGTTTAAAAGGTTAGGCTCTTCAACTTCGAAAAGATATGGCTGACAGGAGATATGATAGAGGTCTATAAATTAATGAATGGATTAGAATGGGTAACCATACATTGGTTGTTTACTCCATCAAAAAGTAGGTAGACTAGGGGACATGCAATGAAGCTACAATACAACCCATTTAAGACTAATAAGAGAAAATATTTTTTTCACTCAACATGTGGGTCACCATTCCTGAGCTGGAGCCTTTGCTGCAGATATCTGAAGTTGTGGTCATGTGGCTAAGATCTAGGTTAGCTCTCTCAAGATGACATGCTCATGTAAGTTTTCCCCATAAATAAGTGATTATACTAATAATAAATTAAAATGATTGATAGAGAGAATTAAATTAAAATTATTAACAATTCCTTATTAAAAAAAATATAAAGTTATCAATTATTTTGATAAATAAACCAGGTTTTCTCCTTTAAACGTAGAACAAAATTCTTTAACAGTTCTGATTTTCTTTACAGATGATCAACCTCAATTTACAGTGATAATCGCTTTGAATCATCAACATCAGATGAGTATCAACTATATTTGTCTACAAGTATTATTCAATAACTCTGAAATTTTATATTATTCAGTACAAAGAACGGATACTTTGGGGTATGTTTACTAAACCGTCCTAATGTGCGCCCGGCGCTAGTGTGCAGGATGCCATATAAGGAGTGGGCGTTTCAGTCTTAACCTAGCAAACTGGGATTATCGCTCGCTCTTGTGCGCCATGCACATTAGTGCACGAGAAACGCGCGCGGGAAGCATAAGCAGGTGCAAACAGAGGACCAGGGCTGCAGTACAATGGTGAAGACACTGACAGATGGTGCAGGGTTCAATCCCCAACTGTGCCTAATGAATAAGGCTGGCTGGGGCACTACCTGTTATGTGTAATATTGCATTATGAGGCATTTTAATTTTATTTTAATTACTGCTGCTAGCAAACGCACTTTCAAAGTGCTGTAACATAAGGTGCTGCATAAGGCACCCCATAAGGTACCCCAGAGGGCACATTTTAAAGTGCACTGTCGGCCACGGCACCCTACAATGTTGCATAAAGGGTGGCCTATAGGGCGCCATATAGGATGCCCTATGAGGCACGGCAAGGTCATAGCACTGTTTTTGATGGCAGCACTGTGCATTTTAATGCATGGAAATGTTCAGTAGGTGCGCTGACATGCAAAGAGAAACAGCAGTGTAGCATAATGGTTAAGACACTGACTGATGGTGCAGGGATCATGGATTTAATTCCCCACTGTGCCCAATGAATAAGGCTGGCTGAGGCACTACCTGTTATGTATAATATTGCATTATGAGGCAATTTAATATTGTTTTAATTAGTTCTGCTAGCAAGCACACTCTCAAAGTGCTGTAACATAAGGTGTCGCATCAGCCGCCCTATAAGGCACTCCAGAGGGCATACTATAAACTGCACTGTCCGCCCAGGCACCCTAGAATGTTCCTTATAGTGCGCTTTATAGGGTGCCGTATGAGGCCCCGCAAGGTCATAGCACTGTTTTTGATGGCAGCACTGTGCATTTTAACACATGGAAATCGTAAGTAGGTGCGCTGACATGCAAAGAGGAACAGCAGTGTAGCACAATGGTTAAGACACTGAGTGATAGTGCAGGGGCCATGAGTTCAAATCCCCAGTGTACCTAATGAATAAGGATGGCTGAGGTAATTCCTTCTTCTGCTTGCAACTGTACAACAATCTGTGCTGCCATCTAAAAACAACCCCACCCCAGTGCCATAAATTAATGCACCCTTTAGGGTGCACCAGAAGGCACATCCTAAACAACCACGTCAGCAAAGGTGAGTTATAATGTTCCCCAGAGGCCATGTTGAAAGGTTGCCAACTCCCAAGGCACCATAGTAGGCACCCCATAAGCTTCCTAAATAGAAGGTGTGGCGTAAGATGCCCCAAGGATGTATAGGTGAACCCAAAAACGTTGGCCAAGAGCAGTAAGGTCCCCCAATTTGAAGGGCAAGAGAGGTATGTGGCAAACACACACGTAACCCAAACACTGCACAGAGCAGAAAGGAAAGACAATGCATAAGTAAAAGAAGGACGTAGATCAGAGCTGATGGACCAAACAAATCAGCTGCAGCCCATGTGGCAGCTAGAAAAATGGACAAACATATTGGGGGCAGCTGTAGCTATGCACAGAGTGATGGTAATGTACCATGCTATAATGACAGTGTGTGACAGAGGATGGGAAGATGTGTGCAGCAGAGGAGCCAGAAATGGCAGGATAGGTGAAATATCAGGATGACAGTGGAGTAGCAGTGCTATGCAGAGCACACACAGGAGAGGCAACCAGGGAGAGCTGCAATGCAGGAATGTGTAGTAGTGCAGGACGTGGGGTAGCAGCATGCACATCAGGGTAGGCTGGCAGACAGAAGATGGACAGAAGGATGGTTCACAACTCTGATGAGGGTACAATGTGCTCACAGCACAGATCTGCACAGATATGACTGTCACATGAATGAAAACTAGTTCTGCAGGACAAGCATACAAATGAAAGAGAACAGAGAGGAATCACACCTATGACCACTACCACAAATGGCAATGCACAAACCGGTAGGCCATACCACCAACATGAGCTCATTAGCAAAGGCTGCATACAAACATAGTGCAGGGAATCTCACAAGACGCCTGCTGGCTGTCAGGACAGGCAAACCCCCAACAGTAACCATGACCAAATGCACATGCAGATCTGCTGTGTACAGATCAGATCACAGTCTGTAATTTGGACCAGAGACACATGCACACACACAATGAAATGTTATGCAGTGGATACAGCATGCAAAAGAGGAAAGAAACTAAACCCCAAGGGCAGCAGAGGATGCTCTGTGGAGCTGGTGAAAAATCTGGAACAGGACAGGAGAGAATTCAACATGCAAACAGGTGTACCACACACCAGCTGAACCACAGCAACACCAAACCCCCAAGCGCACTGCCATGTAAACACCATAAAGAAAGAGACCTATGTAACAGATAATATGTGATGGCTAGGCAGCACAGAGGGCACACATTGGTGTACAGTGAAGAGAGGGAAGGGTGTGTGTAGAGGTGATGAACCTGCTGGTACCTAATGGTCCAGTTAGCACAACAGAAAAGAAAAAGATAAACCACATTTGGGGATCAAACCTGCAAACTAGGGAGTTATAACACATGCCTCTAACCACTACCCCAAACAGCACACTGAGCACAACACAAAAAAAATACCCCAAAGGGAGGGTGTGTATGGGAACCTGTAATACCCAGTGATGTGGCAAATGGCTGGCAGATACACAGCTGCCACCGTACAAGGATGTGAGCACAGGTGGGCCATGTACATGACCAGCAAATCAGTAGATACAAGTGTCAATGTGATCAAAGAGTGGAGGAGTAGCCTAGTGTTTAGAAAACTGGCTTGGACACCAAGCAACCAGGGCTCAATTCACACTAGCACTCCATGTGGCCTTGGGCAAGTCACGTAACCCTCCATTAGCTTGGAAGAAAGACCTGACAATCTACTTCCAGTGACACTGACAAGAAAACCCTGGAGTCTAGAACCACAGATTGAAAATAATGTTACAGCTATCACATAATGCCTGATATAGGAATCCAAGGTGCAACAATGTAACCCTAAACAATCATAAAATGCACAATGAGGATATGCTAACAGGTAGCAGAGGCACATGAACACAGACAGAATTCAAATGAAAAGTACCTGCAGAAACATGCAGAGATAACACCATGCAGGAGGACCCCCTGCACCGGTTGGTGTGTAGCCAGTGTCTGTACACATATATCACCGAACATGGAATGCACAATTGAAGGAAGACAACGGACACTCATACTGCGACACTCCAAATATAACGTGGCAATGTGAGTGTCGTCACCTCAGGGGATAAATAGGACTGTGCAGACATGCAATGCAAGGTTTGTAAATCAATGCAGAGCGGCACGTCTGTACAGTAAACAAACACAAGAAACAGTATATAGAGAGGGAAATTAAAGGCAAACATGTTACAGTAAACCACACAGAAGCCATATTGCCACGTGCTGTGTTTTCTCAACATAGTCAGTCATATGCACATGCACCATTGATTTTTCAACATGATTCAGTGATGCCACACATGCATGCAAAAACCCTTGTTGATTGAAAACATCAATCCAGGATGCTGGCGTGCATTAAAGCGGTGTTGTTGTAAAACTTGTATCAGCTCCAGGTGGAGATTAGGTGGACATAGACAACAGGACCTCTCCATCGCTACCCCTATGCCACACGTATGGCTGTATGCTTGTGTTGAAACAAACAGATGAGCATATCCTGTGTTCCATGTCACACACATGGCCAAAAGAAACAACTGTGGAGAAATGTGCAACATACAGTGACAATGACAGTCCCTGATTCACACGTGGGGACCAGTACAAGGTGTGCAAAGTCCAAAGCGTATCTGCAATCCAACACATCAGGTTAAGACTTTCCTTGCAACCCTGGGCATGCATAGTCAAGTGTCACATCCCAATATGCCACAGTACATGAAAGGTCCTGTGTGTCTCCTGCGATGAGCACGACTCCCAACCAGAGCACGGCAGCAACAGTGTGTTGGACAGGTCTGTCATGGGCAAAGTAGCAATCCAAAAATAATACTGTCCATCCTAGGCATGTGTCGCACTCGCACAGGTCAAACATCCTATGGCACCATTTTCCAGGGAAAGTTCCATGGTGTTGTGTCCCCCAACAGGTGGGTGATGGCGATGCCACATGCACTGTAATAGATGTGTCTGGTTTGTTCTCTGCCCTGTGTCAGAAGAGGAGAAATATTGTATTGGTATGCGCCTTGCAACATCAGCAGAAATTGCAGAGAGTCAATCATTAAGAAGTACATAATGAAGGGACACACAGGCAAACATGACATGATCACAACAAAATAAACATTGCATGTTGGGGACATTTAGAATTGGAAGCATGCACACGGGTGTCACATGGATATGTTTCTGTCCATGCCCATGTGACACAGGCATTTCAGAGCTCCATCCTATGTGCATCAGCGTTCGTGAACACAGAGCCAACATGAAATGTATATGACACAAACAGTAAATCATTAACATGTAAAGGCTGATGTCATTACCAAAAGAACAAAGGTGCAAACTACCTTGTGCTTGCATCAGGTGTATGTCTTGGATCCTCTGAGCCACTCAAAGGCCATAACAGGTCACAGTGAAGGGACACAATGTTAGCAAAATATGTAGAATCTCCATGTCACCATGTCATGCCGATATCTGTGATACAAAAAGCAGGTCAATAGTGGTATGTCAGAACACAAGACACAGTTCTGTTCCCAACACACAACACATGTCCACAATGGTTACACGGTAAATACCAGTAAGGTAGAGATAGCACAGTCACCACCGCCCCCCAGGTGTACAGACCCCTCACAACACATGATAATGTAAAAAGTCTGAACACTGTATCATCACACAGCCAACACAAGAACACACACACACAGTATGAAAAGGGCAGTGTGCCAGCAGTAGCATATGGCCTGTATGTCCACAAGTGGAGATTTGTACACATAAAGGCCCTGTGAAATGCAATGATACCCTGGTGTTGGCTCATGGTACAATGTCGGGGAAGGGTGCACGTGTAGGCCACCACCCATAAACCTACAACCTCCACACACATGCAGCTCTGTTGGACATGTCCCAGAGATAGTGTTGCTGAAGACATACTGGAATAGGAACACATGGGGATATGTGTGTCAACAGCAAAATATGGTTTAGGCAGGTGCAGGGAAAAAAGGTGAACCACAACATCTGGACAATAGGAAAGATCACCGAGGACATGTGTTCCCCCTGACTGCTGGCACAGACAATATAGCTGTAGGTCTACCTACCCCAGTCCACAGCATGTTGGCTGATGTACAGTCCCCTGCCAATGCACCACAGCACCAGGAGCTTCAACAACTATGTCCTGTGCATTGGGAAACACAAAGGAAACATACAATTGTCAAGTTCTAGCTGTGCAACACACAATGCACATTCCTGTCCCCAGCTTCCACACACCCCAACATCCTTTACAGACTCACTGTTCACCATCACACTGTACACATCTCTCCCATGTGAGAGGCATCAAGGACATGTCTTTGCCAAACTACAGGGGTCCGTACTCTGTCTGTCCCCTCCCTCACCTCCCTGTTGTCGCACACACTGGTGAACATAAGTGTTTTTTCCCTACCGTGTTCCCAACTCACTCCAAGGCTGCAGTATTATCCTGGGTCCCCCATGTTGCTCCCAATGGCCCTTCACTGTCTGTACTGGTGTCCCAATATCGTCTGCTACCCCGCTGTCAATTGCTGTAACACATGGAAATATGCAGGGGCACCTCCGGGATCCTCTGTCCAAACACCTTTCCTGGTGTGTATATCTCATACCTTGACTAACATTAACAGCTGTGTGCTACTGAGTTGCTAAACATATATCTCAATGTCTGCGTTATGTCCGCTAAACCACACCCCGATGTCTGCTTTTGACGTGACCCTGATGGCTGCATGTCAGCCCACTGTGTGAAAGTGATAATGGCAAAGCATGGATAGCCTATATGTGCACCTAATACCCCCTCCCATCAGAGCCTCTTTGTGTATGTGGCCATTACGTTCCTTCTCTAGGGTATGCAATGTAGTTGGTGTCTTGGCATGCACTCTCCTCCTCTATGCACTTATACAGCCTTTAGTTGAGTCATGGGTTTATGTTGACATGTCATCAGCTAGATTTGCTTAAAAAAATTTGATGAAAAAAATTATTTCATTTCCCTGAAAACAACCCTAAAACCCAATCCACCCCCACATTGATCTCTCAGCTTGCCTACTGTAACCTACACCTTGTTGATCTTGCCTGAATCACTTCTGTTTGTGTGTACATATGAACATATAAGAACATAAGATATGCCATACTGGGTCAGACCAAGGTCCATCAAGCCCAGTATTCTGTTTCCAACAGTGGCCAATCTAGGTCATACGTACCTAGCAGTTTCCCCAAGGGACACAGGTTCCACAATGCTTGTATTGGTTCAAGCATTGATATCCTGGGTCCCTTCTTAATAATGGTTTATGGACCTTTCCTCCAGGAACTTGTCCAAACCTTTTTTAAACCCAGCTACACTAACAGCCTTTACTACATCCTCCGGTAACAAATTCCAGAGTTTGATTACACGTTGAGTGAAAAAATATTTTCTTTTGCATGTCCCCTAGTCTTTCTATATTCTGATAAGGTAAACAATTGATCTACGTTTACCCGTTCCACTCCGTTCATTAATTTATAGACTTCTATCATATCTCCCCTCAGCCGTCTCTTTTCCAGGTTAAAGAGCCCCAACCTTTTTAGCCTTTCTTCATAGGAGTAGCCTTTCATCCCCTTTACCATTTTGGTGGCTCTTCTCTGAACCTTTTCTAAAATCGCTATATCCTTTTTAAGATACGGCGACCAGAATTGCACACAATATCATACCTAGCATTCTATTTGCTCTCTTGGCCGCCGCTGCACACTGGGCCGATGGTTTTAACATGGTATCCACAATGACGCCTAAATCTTTTTCCTGGGTGGTGGTTCCTAATGTGGAACCTTGCATCGTGTAACCATAGTTTGGGTTGTTCTTCCCTAGGTGCATAACCTTGCACTTCTCCACATTAAATTTCATCTGTCATTTTGATGCCCAGTCTTCCAATTTATCAAGATCCTCTTGCAATTTTCCACAATCCTCCTGGGTTTTAACAACTTTAAATAGTTTTGTGTCATCTGCAAATTTGATAACCTCACTCGTTATTCCACTTTCCAGGTCATTTATGAATATGTCAAAAAGCAGCGGACCCAGCACAGATCCCTGGGGTACACCACTATTCACCTTTCTCCATTGGGAAAATTGGCCATTTAGCCCTACCCTCTGCTTTCTATCGTTTAACCAGTTCCTGATCCACAATAGTACACTGCCTCCTATCCCATGACTCTTTAGTTTTGCCAAAAGTCTCTCATGAGGGACCTTGTCAAAGGCTTTCTGAAAGTCCAGATACACAATATCAACCGACTCACCTTTGTTCACCTGTTTATTCACTCCTTCAAAAAAACATAACAGATTAGTAAGACAAGATCTTCCTTGTCTAAAGCCATGTTGGCTGTCTCTCATTAGGTCGTGACTATCTACATGCTGAGTAATTTTATTCTTTATGATGGTTTCTACCATTTTTCCCGGTACTGATGTCAGGCTCACCGGTCTGTAGTTTCCCGGATCACCCCTTGAACCCTTTTTAAAAATTGGTGTTACATTGGCGATCCTCCAATCCTCAGGTATTAGAGATGATTTTAATGATAGTTCACAGATTACTGATAGCAGGTCTGCAATCTCAAATTTCAGTTCTTTCAACACCCTTGGATGTATACCATCTGGCCCAGGTGATTTGCTACTCTTCAGTTTATCTAATAGTTGTAAGACATCTTCCCGATGTATCGATATTTCCTTCAATTCTTCCACGTGTTAGGGCTACGCGATGACTTATACAGTCTTCCATACTGCGTTGTTCCACTAACTCCCCGTAAGGGTTTCAATTACCATTATGACAGATAGTACTGAGCATGTATATAGTGCTACATAGCACATGTAGCGCCATACAAAAATTACAGACCAACACATCCAGCTTACAAGAGCATACCACACACACAATCAGCTCAAAATACCAAATGAAAAACACACACAGCTGCACAAGTGGCCCCAAACATGGTCCTCTCTCCCAGTGTGAAACCCACACCACATGCCGCTCACCTTGCTGCACACAAAGCATAACACAAACTAACAGTAGTTACACAGCATCCGTTATCACAATCATCCACAAACCACGAATGTCACCCCAAAACCTCCCACAAGCCGAAAACCACCCACCCACATCATCCACCTCAGCCCTCTGTTCTGCCCTGCCCACATCGTTTGGTTCCCAGTCCTGCTGATATTTGACGTTGGGATGGCCAGCCAGTGTCTGTCACATGTCAGTGCAGTGTTGCATCCTACTGATATTGGTCTACAAATGTTAATCTGTATTAGCACTACACAAATATAGCAACAAATGTGGGAACATATGCAGTACGTACATGAGAAGAGCTGTGCAATCACCTGCCGCCTGATTGCTGTGCCCTCACGTGTGTCCTCACAGGCACGTACAGGGGGGCACGTCAGATCATCCTCCAGACCCTCATTAATATCTGCAGGGATATTGTGCCTGAGAGCAATGTTGTGCAGGATGCAACAGGTTGTGATGATCTCTGCCACAGTCTGTGGAGTATATTGTAAGGTGCCGCCTGTCCTATCCAGACACCTGAAGCGACTCTTCAAAACGCCAAAGGTGCGCTCTATGACAGAGCGGCTGGTGGCATGGGCCTCATTGTACCTCCGCTCTGCACGTGTCCGTGGTTGACGCACAGGGGTCAGCAACCAGGGGCGACACCCATATCCTGCATCACCTGTAGAAAGAGATGAGGTAAGTTAAAGCATGAGCTCATGTCCCCTCAAATGGACACAGGCATATATGTGCAAAACAAATGCATTACACATTCTGTAAGAAACATATGACATCACAACTATGCAGCATTGCAACATTGAAATATGATGACTCAAAAGGACCACATGGCCTATCTAGTCTGTCCGTCCATATCAACAGGTACAACAGTCCCCTTTTTACCTTTATAGATCCTCTGTGTTTGTCCTATGCTGTTTGGAATGCAGTTACTGTCCTCCTTTCTACCACCTACACTGTGAGAGTATTCCATGGATCCACCACCTATTCAGTAAAGAAATATGGTGGCATATCACCTCTGAATCTATCTCCCTCCACCCTCATCCCATGTTCCCTCGTAGCTGAACTTGTGTACAATTTGCAGAGGCTCTCTCCCTCAACATATATGCCACGGAAGTATTTCTACATCTCCATCATATCACCTCTATCCCTCCTTTCCCCAAGGTGTACATCCTCAGATCCTTCGGTCTGTCTTCATATGCTGTATAATGAAGACCACTAATAATTTTAGTAGACACCCTCTGCTCCGACCCCATCCTGTGCACATCCTTTTGAAGGTGCAGTCTCCAGAATTGCACACTCTACTCCAAATGAGGTCTCACAAAAGACATATACAGAGGCATTCTCCCTTCCTGTTTTATGCTAGCCATTCATCTCTGTATGCACCCAGTCAGCCTTCTAGCTTTTTCCCTCACCTATTCAACCTGTTTAGCTACTTTGACATCAGCAGAAACAACCACACCTAGGTCCCGCTCTTCTGTAGTGCACAAGAGTACTTCACCCCCTATACAATAGTGCTCCCTTGGATTGCTTCAGGCCAACAGCCTGACCTCACATTTCCTACCATCACATCCCAGCTGGCCAATTTAAGACCATTCATCAAGCTTAGCTAGATCACTCCTCGTGTTTTTTAGAGCTTCCTGGGTGTCTACCCTATTACAGATTGAGTGGGTGAACCTAAGAAACACCAGACTAGCGGTAGGTGTATGGAGTGGCAACAACATAATATGTAACAACCACACAAATGCTTGCATCCAATCAACCAGCATCACACAGCACCATAGCAGGGCGCATTTGGAGGGCAACCCCCCCCCCCCCTTCCCTCTATATCCCACACAGGCAGATGAGACACACACACAATGAGTGATCTACTGCAAGACACACATTTGCACATACGCCTAGTCACATGAGCACCATGTGCATGTCAGAAATGGGAAACACCCACCCAGCAATATGCAGTCCTCATACTGTCCTGCCTCAAATTATTGGAATAGTGCCGAGTGATGCAGGATATAGGCGTCATGGGTGGACCCTGTAAACCTGGGGACCACATTCAGAATATGCATATTTGCATCACATACAACCTGAACATTCAGGGAATGATAGTGTTTGCAGTTGCGGAACACTACCTCCCTGTCTCTAGGCAGGACCAGGGCAACATGTGTGCAATCAATAGCTCCCATCACGTGTGGTATCCCGGCTAACGCCTCAAAGGCCTGGTTCAGGGTCCACCACTATTGTCTAGTGTGTGGAATGGCAATATAATTCCGTACCCGGCTGACCATGGCACACAGTACTTGGTGGAGACAGCGTGAGAAGGTGGGGCGGCTCATGCCACCCACTGCGGCCACAGATGACTGGAAACAGCCAGAGGCAAAGAAATGTAGGGCAGCAAGGAGCTTGACCAAACCTGGTATGGCATGTGACCGATCAGTCAGGGGCTCGAGGTCAGGTCTTAGATCCTCATAGAGCTCCCTAATAGCCCCTGTGCTCAGTCTGTACAGGGAGATGACCTGGTCCTCTCGCATGCCCTGGAGCTGGGCCCTGGGCCTGTAGAGGCGTGGCTGGCGAGCCTGCACCTCAGCACGCCTCCTGCGCCGTGCGTGCACAGCCCCTGCCTGCCCTGCCCCCACAGCTGCAGGTCTGATTTGCTGCGGGACTACACCCATGCCCTGTGCCTCAGCCCCATAGACACCATCTCCCCTGTCACGCAACCGCACCACCTGCCATAACCTCCACCCGCCCTGCTCCTCTAAATCAGTCAAACACAGACAACACTTCCCTAACCAAGACATACACCTTACACACCACACAGAAACACAGCTACACAATACAACCAACAACAATCACAAACCCAGTCACGCTCCACAATACACCTGATTCAGACTCGCTCCTTCTGTCACTGCCAATGCACACCTTCTTTCTCCCTCGCCTACAAAAAACCCCTCAACAGGGGCGGAGCCTGATGTCCAGCGGGTAAGACGCTTCGCGCTGAAGCTCCCGAGAGGCCTACTTAGAATCCTGACTTAATACCTATACAAACTTACTATTTTGCTCCGAGCTGACCGGGGTACCTCGGGGGGGATGGCGGCCCATAAACCAGCGCGCTTGGACTTCGGGTCTCCTTCTTCTTCTCATGGAAAACGCTCCAAAACGGAGGTGTCCTCCCCACAGAAGATGGTTCCATTTCGTGAAAACCCCGAAATGCACCTGGAGATTTTGGAAGAAATACGCGGCGTGAAGGAATTGGTGCAGTCCAATGGAGAAGCGCTTCGAGCCATGCGAGAAGACTTTGGAGTGCTCCAGGACCGACTTGAAAGTCTCTCATTACGGCAGGACAACATGGCGGGGGTCCTCGACTCGCACGCGGTGCGCTTGGGCAAACTGGACAAGGCTGAGCGCCAGATACAGAATCTTCAAAAGGAGTTAGAAGATAGCAATAATCGAGCCCGTCGCAACAATGTGAGGCTCCTCGGAATACCGGAGGGGGTGGAAGCAGGAGATATAAGAGAATTCTTGCTCAAAACTCTTCCCTCCTTGCTGAAGATTACTTTTCATAGAGAACTGGAAATCGATCGTGCACACCGTGTTCCTACCCACATGGCGCTCAACCGAACGACCCCCCGGCCTATTATCTTTAGCTTGCTACGATATCAACAAGTGGAACAAATTTTAAATGCTGCCCGGGCGAATCATCATTTGGAATTTGAAGGTCGCAAAGTCTCCTTCTTCCCTGATTTGGCAAAGCCTACCGTTGACCGTCGGAAGAAGCTCCTTGCTTTTCGCCCTCGACTTCAACAGCTACAGGCTCGCTTTGGCCTGTTGTATCCAGCGAAGCTCCGAGTGACTCTCCACAACCAAACCAGGACATTCGAAGATCCTGATCTACTATCAACATTTTTAGACTCCAAAGAAGCAGAGCAGATGCGCTAATCCAAACACTTGGACTTTTATCTGCCGGCTCTGTCCGCCATTTTGAAGGGCCCGATGCGGCGGTCATAGCCAAGCACAGAGACTACCTGGACTTTCTTTCTTTCTCTATATGACTTTTAGTTTTTTGGTCTCCTATCCCTCCATGATGTGTGCCTCGGTCGGATTCGGAGCACGCACAGTCCTACAGGTTATGTGTTTTTTCAATTTCGGCCTTCTCTGGGGTTTCTCCCTGCAGACACATGGTCGCCAGTAATTTTGGGGTTCTGCTTCTCCTCTACCGCACTGCGGTTTTCTTTGTTAATGTGGGGCGCTTCATTGTATTATATTAGCTTATTTTTTTTTATGTCATGTGTACAGCCAGATACAGTCAATATGAGGGACATTGTGAAATTATGTGTGCTATCATGCTCAGAATTTTAACTTTTCTGAATGGCCTTATGTAAAATCTTATCGCTCAACGTAAAAGGCATTAATAGTCCACTCAAAAGGAAAAGAAAATCCTTAGCTATCTTAGCCATGAGCATGCTGATTTAGTGTTTCTTCCGGAAACGCATCTAAACTCTGCTGAAACACTGAAACTCAATGCTAAGCTTTACATGGTGGCTGCCTATTCTCCCGCCGTTTCCAAACGGTACGGGGTAGCCATTCTGGTTATGAAGTCTTTGCAAGCTACTGTAATTGATCATAGCGCTGATAAGGAGGGTAGATGGGCCCGTGTACACCTTGAGGTTGGAGACAGTGAATTCACGTGTATTTGCATTTATGCCCCGAATGTGGACGACCCTGCTTACTATGCAAGTATTGCGCAGTTGGCATCGGCCTCTGCCAATGCTCCATTATTACTTGGTGGTGATTTTACTCAAGTGTTCCATCAATCTTTTCTTCTCAACAAGGCGCTCGTTGGCTGGACGATCCAGTACCGAGTAGACCTGTGTGGCTAGATATAGAAGAGGACCTTTGCAAACCGATTCCTCTTACTTTTCTCTCTGGTATGACTCTCCCACCAGACTCCCACTATCCACCAATGCTTTAGACACTTTAGGTGCCTTTAATACTCTTATGCAATCTTTAGACTCCCGACTCTGGTCGGTGCAACCTCAGCATTGCCTTCGGAGTGCTAAGGTACTCTCGCCATCGGCATCCCCTACATAAGGTTGATCGGAGACTTTCCGATCTATCGGCAGTTTACCGGGTGTAGCATCCAATTTTACAAAACCTTATGTAATGCTATAACTCGAGATACCCCTATAGCGCAGAAGGCATGGGAGAGAGAATTGCATGTGACTTTGACCTCGGAGCAATGGAGCCTTGTCTGGAGTAGAGGGACACGGGTTTCCCGATCCGCCTCACTCACTCAGACCCTCTTTTTTCTAGCCCACCGGTGTTTATTACACCCCTGACAGATTAGACAAATGGAACACTACTCAGGGCAATAGTTGTTGGACATGTCCAGCGGCCATTGGTTCACTACCTCATGTTATGTCTGAATATTCCGCACTACAGTATTACTGGCGTCGGGTCTGGGGTCGTATCCAGTCTATTTTACACTCTCAAGAGGCCCTTTCTTGGAGGATAACGGGACTTGGCCCAGTTGCGGGGATCCCCTCTCTTCCAAAAATGGCTTACCTCCTTTTGGAATTTATGCTTGGCATTGCTCTTTCCCTAATTAAGTCATACTGGGAAACTAGCTCCCATCTGAGCCCCAATGAATGGTGGAATCATGTTTGTCTCTACAGTAAATATGAACAAATATCTTGTATGTTTGCTTCCCCCGTTCAGACTCCTCATCATCGGTCTAAATGAAAGATGCTCAATGACTATGTACATTCTGCTAAATGCTCTCATCTGACTGTCTAAATTTGTATATATCTCTGTCCCATGATCATGCTGTATCGTAGATACTCTTTTGATCGTTTTGATGTATAATCACTGTTAATTGGAAGCGCTCACATGCTGACATAATCGGTTAGAGAAGAAGCATGGGGGTGGGGGGTAATTGGGTTTACTTTTCCTTATTGTATACTTGTTTTGTCTCCTTCGGTGTGTTGTTTCTTTTGTTTGTTGCAAAATGAAAATAAAAGTTTATAAAAAAAAAACCCTCAACGTGCAACATGTGCTCAGGACAATTTATAGAGTTTTTTACGTAGCGCTTGTTGCGCGTGCACATTTGCACGAGCGCGACCGCTGTGCATGCGCAGTTGGCTGTACGTATGGTGCATGTGCCGCACACACGCAACACTGCGCATGCGCCACGGCTCACATGCTAACTAATGCACGCACCCACGTTCTGCGTCTGCGTGGCGCATGCGCAATGCGCACAGCCAACTGCGCATGCGCAGCATGCACGGCGGCACGCACGCTGCATAGTTGACTGCACAATGTGCAAGCACCCATTTCCCGCCTCTGGGTGGCGCATGCGCAATGCGCACGGCCAACTGCGCATGCGCAACTACTCAGCCAACATGCTCACGCAACTGCCCACGAGCAACGTAAAAAACCCTATAAATAAACCTCTACACGTGCTACACGTTGAGGGGTTGTTGGTAGGCGAGGGAGAGAGAAGGTGTCAGTGAGAGAGAGAGAGAAGCAGGTGTCTAGGAGAGATAAGGTTTTGTGGTGCGGGTCAGAGTGTTAGAGGCTTGGTTGTGGAGGATAGTGTGAGGTACAGCAGGGGATACAGAGAGGAGGGGAGGCAAGGAGCAGGTGAGTGAGAAAGGAGGTGAGGTAAAAAGCAGATAGCAGGGAGAGGAGGGAGGTGTGAGGTGGAGCTGAGAAGGGCAAGAGAAGGAATGTCTGACAGGGAGGGAGAGGACAGGGAGATGGAGCCACAGGACAGGGCAGGAGTGGAGAGGGAGAGGGAGAGGGAGAGGAAGGTGGGGCCACCTGTTGGGGAGGAGACAGATATGGCAGGGAGTGTGGTGGAGGCTGCAGGGCTTTCGGCCCAGCCCACACAGGGTCCTCTCACTACAAAGCGTAAGCGCATACCAGTGCCAGCTCTGCAAAGGAAGAGGGCCCAGAAATTCTTACCACAGGAAAATCACATCCTGCTGGCTTCTGTTCTAGAAAATTATGATGTCCTATACGGACGACTAAGCAACACCACCACTGTTGCAACACGCACCCAGGTGTGGGAGGAGGTGCAGGAGGCGGTGGCACAAGCAGGGGGCCCAAGCAGAGACCTCGACAGCCTCAGGAAGAGGTTTAACGACATAAAGAGGGGTGTGCGTGCACACATGATGGCAGAGCGGCAGCAGCCGTGGGCACTGGAGGGGGAGGCCCCTTTACACCCTCCCTAACACCCTGGAGCAGGAGTTGGCAGAGCAGCTAGGGCCAATATACCTCTATGGACTGCCAGAGGCACTGGACACTGCCCATCCCCAGGCAGGTAGGTACCCAAATCACACCGTGCTGCTCCCAACCCATTGAGTACCTGCCCTTTGGATGTGCATCAGGCTTCTTATTAACACCTCCTCATACCTGCTCCCCTGGATCATCTCCCACCCTCTGCCTTTGGCTCATTAGTGTGCTGTCCCCCATTCCACCCCTTTTACTTTGTGTTTTGCTGCCCTCCAAACACATGTTTCATTAGCATCATCCCTTTTTATATCTGCCCTGCACATGTGGCTACATGTCTGCTACAAGCCCCCTCTCAGACCTGTACGTGTTATGTCTGTGTCTAATCTAAGCACTGCTGAGCAGGGATGGTCCTTCTGTGGGATAATGCACACCAGGGGTCCTCAAACATTCTAAACAGGGGGCCAGTTCACTGTCCCTCAGACCACTGGAGGCCCGGAATATAGTGGTAAAATAAAATATGAACAAACCCCAAAGAACACTGCAGAAATAGAAAAAACAGAGAATGTATCCAAACATTTTGGTTTTGTTTTTCCAGTGGCAATTGCTCTAGCCACGTTAGTCTGGTTTCTTTGGGTCTTCTGCTAACTCCCCATCATCTGCTTTCCATTTGTCCTTTCGTCACACGTCTAGTATTGTTTCCATTCTCTGTCTACATCTGCTTTAACATAGTAATCTTTCTCCTTGTGCTCTTTCCGCATTCCTAGGTCATCCACTCAAATGTTAGACCCCCATCCTCAATCCCCACTATCTGTCCAATTGTAGATATCTCTTACCTCCCTCAAAATGTTTTTTTTCCCTCACCATTTCATTTGTCCAGCTCCATCCCATTCTGATCCTCGCACAACCTCACCTCCAGTCTATTTCCAGCCACACCCAGCATCCGCTCCTCTCTAGTCCGTGCATCAGTCCATTTGCAGTACTAGCCCCCCATCAGCCCATTTCCAATCCTATCCCTGGCCCAACATCAGCCCAGTACCAGTCCTAGCTCCACACCCAGGTCGAGTCCTATCCAAGGTCCTCCAGAAGTGCATTTCCAAGCCCCAGCCCCCCCACAAGCTTATTGATAGCCCGCTCCTAGCCCCACCATCAGCCCAAGCGCACTCTTAGCACCCCCAACAGCACATTTCGAGCCCTATCCTAGGCCCCCCATCATCCCACTTCCAATCTTACCACCACCCATAGGCCATGACCTGTCCTAAACCCCTCCCCCACATTAGCACACTTCCAGTCTTACCTCTCCCCGCCATAGCCAATTACCACTCCAAACCTCCTCCACCCCCATCAGGCAAGATAGGGTACGAAATAACCCAAGCACGCCTACTGCTGCTGCTTCCACCGTGGCAGCAGGAGATTCACGCATCCCATGGGGCCCCCCTGCTCTGCAGGGTCCTCCATGCGGCTTCAGTGTGGGCTTGTCGAGAGCCGCGTGAAGGGAGAGTATCCCTTTCTCATGGCCATGTCAATGCCCCACCACTGGCCTTATGGAAAATAACATCAGGCCCATGGCGGGATTAACAGAGCCACGAGAGGAGAAGCTCTTTCTGTTTGCGCGGCTCTGACAGCCAACACTGAGGCTGCATGGAGGACACTGCAGAGCAGGGGGAGGCCCACGGGATTGCTGGATTATTCCGCTGCCACGGCGGCAGCAGCAGCAGCAGGTTTGTAAGGTGTTAACTTAGCTGGGCTGCTGCTAAATGAATGCTGCGGTCCTGTGTAGAGCTGCCCCTGAGGACTGGCGCATGGCGGCAAAAACACCCGTCGGGCTGCATACATCTCCTTGGCGGCCCACATGTGGCCCTCGTCCTGTAGATTGAGGACCCCTGATGTACACATCGATGTGTCTGCTAGGTACTGGCCTATATATGCCTAATAGTGGTAGCAGGAGCTGTAGTGGTAGCTATTTAGCACATGTACAGGCCAAGGCAAAACACACATTGATTGTGGGGTGGATGTGTTAAACAGTTGTATGTAGTTGAACCATGCAAAACCAATCTG